>CANSZD010003013.1:0-1207500 GCA_947648045.1 Beta corolliflora | reverse complement strand
GGGCTATGGTTTGCAACCTGCTAAACCTGCAGGATTTAATTGGTTATGGAAGCTTCAGGTTCCTCCAAAGATTAAATTTTTTCTTTGGAAAATTTGTAATAACGGACTTCCTACCAAAAAACGGTTAGAAATGAGCCATGTTGTCCTTCCCTTAGAATGTGTCTTTTGCAATCATCATTCACTCTACATCTTTTTTCTCACTAACCGTTTTGCATTGATGTGTTTGAGGAGCTGCATGTCCAAGTGGGGTGGCCTATCCTCCCTGCTATTCGGGTTGGTATGTCCTTTATTGATTATGTTGTCCATTTAAAGTCAGTTTGCTCTTATGATCTTATTGCCAAATTTGCTATAGTTTGGTGGTTTATTTGGTATGCCCGTAATAGTATTTCTTTCCGTGAGGAGTCTTTTTCCCCGGCTAAGTTGGGAATCTTAATTAGAGCTTTTGCTAAAAAGGTGGCCTTAGAGGGGGTATGTAATGATGTAGGCCCAATTTGTAAGCAAAAATCTGTTTTAGAAAAGCTGCAAAAACGAAAAGAGATTATTTGGGCCTCTCCTGCTCCTTCTTTTTATAAGCTTAATTTTGATGGTTCTAAATTACAAAATGGTGATGCTTCTTTTGGCTTTGTGATTCGGGATGAGAATGGTGTTGTTAAATTATGTGGGGCAAATTCCTTGGATTCTAATAGCTCTATCCTTGTTGCTGAAGTTTGGGGGTTAAGAGAAGGTATCAAAGGCGCTATGTCCTTAGGTATTAGAAAGCTGGTTATTGAAGGGGTTAATTTGTCTGTCATTTAGGCAATTAAAAGGATTTGGAAAATTCCCTGGACTATGAATTCTCTTATTTTTTATGCAGGTGAAGATTTGAAGAAGTTTGATGAGGTGCGGATCGATCATGGGTTTAGGGAAGCAAATAGAGCTGCTGATTGGATGGCGCATCGGGGGCATTCGGTATCAAATCTTACTTATTGGTTCGATTCGCCGGATTCTTTATTTTCTGTAATCATCCGAAAGGATGCTTTAGGGTGGCCCAGTTCCTGGGATCCTCCCTAGTTTTCTTCTTTTCTTATAAAAATAAAAAATAAAAAAACAAAAAAAACCATGATTTTAGGAGAAACATCCTAAAATCTTAAATTTATAAAACAAAATATTCCCGCTCATTTTAAGGTGTATTTTGTTTCATTTACGTATTTATAGATGTATATATCACAATTATAAGATTTTTAAACTTCAAAATGTTGTAACAAAGGATCTTTATATATCATTTAATATAATTTTACATTTTATATTCAACCTTAAATGCATGAATTTTAATAATTATGGATTCAATAAATTTTTGGAACAAAAGCAACTACTTAATAAACAAAACAATTCTAGTGCATTATGCACTGGTCCAAATCATATCTACATAAAACCTCCCGTGCATTTTTGCACGGGTTAAAAGCTAGTTCTAAAAAATGTAAAACATATTAGTAACAATATAATGATGCAAAATAGATCAATGATGTCATGAAACAATTCTAAAATGATACAAAATATATTAATAATGACATGAAATAATTTTTTAATTGACGTGAATATATATAAAAACGACACGAAACAGTTTTAGAATTATATAAAACATGTCAATAATGACATGAAAAAGTTGTATAATGACATAAACAACTACATTAGTTTGCAAATAACAATAAAATAGGAAAAAATGATTCAAGTTTCATGAAAAATGACATAAAAATGAGTAATAATGACATTGAAATGACTAATAATGCTATGTATATAAGGAGTTGAACAATAATAATAATAAAATTGAGGAAAATGATATAAGTTTCCCGAAAAATAAATGACATAAAAATAGGTAATAATGATGTAGAAATGAGTAATAATGCTACGATTTTTAAAGAGCTTAAAAATAATTATAAAATAGCGAAAATGATACAAATTTGATAAAAAATGACATAGAAATAAATAATAATGACATAAAAATGAATAATAATGACATATAAATGAGTAATAATGCTATGTATATAAATAGTTGAAAAATAAAATAAAATTGGGGAGAATAATATAAGTTTCCTGAAATATGACATAAAAATAAGTAATAATGACATAGAAATGAGTAATAATGCTATGGAATATAAGTTTCATTATTACTCATTTTACCAAGGATGTCTTGGCCTAGTGGTTAAGATTGAGGTGCTGTGAACAATAGGTCACAGGTTCGAATCCCCCTTCCCCTTCTTTGTACTTTGTACTGCCTTCGTGGCTCATATGGATAAAAAAAAAAAATATTACTCATTTTTATGTCATTATTAAGCAAACTTGTATCATTTAAACTTATTTTAATATATTTTCAAATCCTAACTTCTGTGTTATTTTACTCATTTTTATGTCATTATTGAGCAAGCTTGTACCATTTATACCAATTTTAATATTATTTGTCAACTCATTATGTATCATATCATTATTACTTATTTATGTGTCATTATTACTCATTTTTATGTCATTATAGACCAAACTTGTATCGTTCAAACTTATTTTAATATCATTTGTCAATTTCTTATTTATTTGTCATTATAACTCATTTATGTGTCATTATTACTCATTTTTATGTCATTATAGAGCAAACTTGTATCATTTAAACTTATTTTAACATCATTTGTCAATTCCTTATTTTTATTTCATTATAACTCATTTCTGTAATATAATTACTCATTTTTATGTCATTATAGAGCAAACTTGTATCATTTAAACCTATATTAATACTAGTTTTGAAGCCCGTGCGTTGCACGGGTTATTGTTTATTTTATTTTTTTGTAAATATTATTGATTTTTTGTTGCTGTGAAATGAGATTTTTCAACACCATTGTGTTTATATAATTTCTTCATTCTTTTTCTATTGCAACAATTACCACTTTGGGTAATTTCATCTATTGGAACCATTCCACTTTTGGTAAAAAAAGCAACTATAGTTGACAACATCGCCTTTACTTTATTTTAATAAAACCATCATTAATTACTCAAATTGACTCAGAAAGTTGTGTTTACTTTATTAAGGGTTTACTTATCCCCTACTCTAGTTAACCCCTCTATGCTAAACTACCCATATTTTTTTATTTTCCTAAAAACCATGCCCAAACCCATTGTTGCAGTAGAAAAAGACAGAGAAAGTATTTGTCATTATACTTTAATTTCTAGATTTGTTATATATTATTAGATAGTATCCCAATAATTGGTATGACTAACAATAGCAAACACAGTTTTAACATGGAAAATACCCGAATGATAGTTTAAGAAAGTTTAGGGTAATAATTTAATAGATGCAGGACAAAAAGAATAGAGAAAAAAATATGAGTGTCAGCCACAACTTTAAATTTTAATATATAGCACATAAACACTAACGCGTATAGAATAGAAGATGGGAAAGCCAAAAAGAAGATCATAATGATGGTATCATGAATAAAATAACTTAAATATAAAACTAACCTCTATTAAGAATCGAAAATACTATTTATGAGAAAAAAAATCTCTTCATCAATCATGACCATATCAAGACTTTTCAAACTTCCCCCTTTTTATGATCTGCGACCTCAAATAGTCTAGAAACTCGAACCTTGATTTCCCAATTAGTTTTAGTAGAATTAAGTTCATTGAGAAAAGAATAAGATCTGACATATAGATATATGAAAAAGAAAAACATAAATAATTATTTATACAACAAATATTTTAGGGATAAAATAATTAGTCAATTGCATAATACCTCTGCAATGTCATTGACAAACTTTCACTTGATTCTTCATGTAATGTCATCATGGTATGCTATAGGTTCAAAACTATATGTATGAATTTTTTATATTATATAACTCAATTTCTAAAAGTATGATTTTGAAAGACATAATTGCTATTGTTACGTATAATACACTATTTTTATAGTTAATTTTATATGTATTTAAAACAAATAATAAATAATACGTTATTGTTCATGTAAATAAATATATTTTTATAAGTTGTAAAACTATATTGTATATGGAACTTATTTCAGAACATATTTCGAGCGCTCTCCGATGGTAAAAAAAATATAATATTGCGAATTATGTAGCAAAATTTATATTCAATTTACATAGTTGAATAATTTAGGTTATTTATTTAAAATCAGAGTGTAATCTTCACTTATTAAAAACAATATTTATATCTATGTTAAACACTATTTTTTTTAAAAAATAAAAATTAAATAGAATGACGTGTCATGCTTAGGTGGAACTCTCTATAATATTCTAAGGTTGTTTTTTAAAATCATACTCTAATTGTTTATCATCCAAAACTCTAATATATATATGTAACTTTATCGATATAGATTTTAATTTTTGTTGTGACAATAAAATTTCCTTAATAAATTTTGTTGGAATACTAAATTGTTTTGGTTCAGTTGAGTAAGGCTGGTGTTTGGATCCTCTAAAGTTCTAAAAGAACTCTACAATGTAGAGTTTGAGCAATATCAACCATTGAATAAAAAATCAATAGCTCATATATTATCTTCCAAAACCCCCTCTATTTTTTCTCATCAAAATCCACCCCCTTATTTCCCCCCTTTCACCAATACACGCCCTTGATTTTAAAATGTATGGTTCATATACAACTCTACCTTGTTAAATTTTATTAAAACTCTAGAGGATCTGGACTCGTAAGACTGAGGTTTTGAAAGATAATATGTTTAATCCTGTAATTGGACCTATGATAAAATGCTATAGTCACATATAGTACAATATAGTTATAACTATTATTATATTTATCTAAAAGAATGACTAAATGGTGTCTTACCATTCATCTAGTTAACTATATTTTTATGAGTTGTAAAACTATATTGTAAATGGATCTTATTTTGAAGTATATTTCAAGCACTCTCAAATGGTAAAAAATTATAATATTTTGAATTAGGTAACAAAAGTTATATTCAATTTACATAATATAATAATTTAGGTTGTTTATTCAAAACGAAACTCTAATTTCTCGTTATCCAAAACTCCTTTATGTATTTAAATATATGTAGAACTCTATTTTTTGAAATATTTAAAATAAAAATTAATGACATGACAATCCTACATGGCGCTCTCTATTTCATAAGTTGTAGAACTATATTGTAAATGGATCTTATTTCGGAGCATATTTCGAGCACTATCCAATGGAACAAAAATTAAATTATTCCGAATTACGTAGCAAAAGTTATACGCGATTTACATAATATAATAATTTAGGTTGTTCATGCAAAACCAAACTCTAATTTTAGCTTATCTATAACTCCTTATATGTTCTTAAATCTATGTATAACTCCATTTTTGTAAAAGATAAAAACAAAATTTGATGACATGGCAATCCTACATGGCGCGCTCTATGGCCTCGAAATCTTGAGAGCTCCCTAAGCTCCCGAAAAGTTCCTCCTTTATTTATATATATTGATTATTTGTCAACTTCTTATGTACCATATCATTATTGCTCATTTTTTATGTCATTATAGAGCAAATTGTATCATTTAAACTTATTTTAATATTATTTGTAAACTCCTTCTTTCCGTGTCATTATAACTCATTGTGTCATTATTACTTATTTTTATGTCATTATAGAGCAAAGTTGTATCATTTAAACCTATTTTTATCTTATTTGTCAACTCCTTATGTACCATATTATTATTACTCATTTCTGTGTCATAATTGCTCATTTTTATGTCATTATAGAGCAAACTTTTATCATTTAAACCTATTTTAATATTATTTGTCAACTCCTTATGTACCATAACATTAAAACTCATCTCTGTGTCATTATTACTCATTTTTATGTCATTATAGAGAAAACTTGTATCATTTATACCTATTTTAATAACATTTGTCAACTCCTTATTTATGTGTCATTGTAACTCATTTTTGTGTCATTATTACTCATTTCTGTGCCATTATTACTCATTTTTATGTCATTATAGAACAAACTTGTATAATTTAAACCTATTTTAATATTATTTGTCAACTCCTTATGTACCATATCATTATTGCTCATTTTTGCGTCATTATAGAGCAAGCTTGTATAATTTAAAGCTATTTTGATATTATTTGTCAACTCCTTGTGTAATGTGTACCATATCATTATTACTCATTTTATGTCATTGTTACTCATTTTTAGGTCATTATTGAACAAACTTGTATCAATTTTTCCCTTTCTCACCTATCTCTTATGTTCCCTCACCACCACACCACCACACCACCTCTATATTCTATCTTCCTCTTCTTCAACTGTTCACTTAAACCAACATATTAACGAAAACACGACTCACAAATACCAAAACTCGTACCCTAAATCACAACCTATAACATTCATAACTTTTTTTTTTATAAAGGTAAGGAAAAAGAAGGTTAGAAGATCCTCCGCACGAGGGGAGCTCCAACCTTATCGTTTACAAGAATGGTAGATAACTCGGAACTAGTACAATCATCAATGAGAAAAACATAATTGACTAAATGTCCTACATTGGCAATCCAATCTACTGCCTTATTAGCTTCCCTGTAGACATGTCTGATATCCCACGTAGTGAAGGAAAGGAGGAGCTTGTGAATGTCCTTGAGAAGATGACACATCTGCCAAGGGGGCGCCCAAATGCCCTTAAGGGCGTTAATAACGAGAAGGTTATCGCCTTCGATGTGAAGATGAGAAATGTTATTCTGAATAGCCAACTGAATACCGTGGTGGAGGGCCATTGCTTCGGCCATGTAGACAGTAGTGATGCCGAGGTTGAAAGCAGCAGCCTTAATAAGAGTACCCTGAGAGTCTCGAATGATAACTCCTGCTGCAGCAGAGGAATCACGAACTGAACCATCGAAGTTGAGCTTGAAATGAAGTGGGGGGAGGCGGCTCCCAAGCGACGAAAATAGATGATGGATAGGATGATGAGGATGGTGGATTGAAAGTGGTGGAGAACGGGGTCCCAGAGGAAAAGCAGTGATCTACCGCAATCCTAAGGGACCATTCCGAGAATAGAAATTTAGCTTTGTGGAGGATCCTATGAATGTTGAGAGCACTTTGGCGGAAGATAATTTCATTTCTCTCTTTCCAAATGCTTCATATTAAGAAAATACATTTACTTAAATTGGATTTGTGTTTCCGTAGCTTGGAAAGGTTTTCCATTAGCGTGTCATTAGAGAAGGAGAAAGGAAGCCAGGGCTTGAGGTCGGGTAAGATCTTTAAGGGAGTAAGAGAGGGGCAATCTCCAAAAAGATGGTCTAAGGTCTCAGGGTGGGAGTTGCAGAGAGCACATAGGTTGATAGGAATGATATTTCTATTGGCCAGGGTAGCACGAACACCAAGGCTATTATGGAAAATGTGCCATAAGAAATTTTTTAATTTTGGAGGGATGTCCAAATTCCAAATCCAACGAAATTGCCATTTAGGGATATTGGGAGGGAGGTTATGGGCCAGTCAAGTAGCAGATTTCACAGTAAATTCGCCAGAAGAGCTGGGACCCCAGATAGGTTCATCTGGACAAGGATGGACCGGTAAAGGAATGCCTTTAATTAATTTGATAATGGAATCAGGAACCATGGAGCGGAGTTTTTCAAAGTCCCAAGTACGGTTGGGGGTAATAAATTCTTTAAGCAAAGTGGAGGAGTCCACTTGATTTTCTTTTAAGTTCAATATAAAGAGGAGGTTATCCTCCGAACACTAGTTATGTTTCCAGAAAAGGATCGTAGACCCATCCCCAATTTTCCATCTTATTCCTTTTAGTAGAAGGGGGCGTTGAAGCATGATTTTTTTCCATATGGTGGAGTCTTTAGTTTGACATTTGTAATTGAAGAAAGATTGATTTTTTAAGTATTTTTCGGAAACCAATTTGACCCAAAAATTAGAGGGTTCAGTGAGAATCTTCCAACCTAACTTGGCTAAGAAAGCTTTGTTAAGGGGAAGACTAGCTTTTCCTCAGACCCAAGCCACCATGGGTTTTAGGGGTGCAAATTGTATCCCATGCTATAAGTGGTACTGCGTTTTTATCCTTGGATTGTCTCCAAAAGAATTTCCTATGAGTAGTATCAATTGATTTGGCCAAATCTTGAGGGAGCATAGTGGAAGCACAAGCATAAGCCGGGATGGCCTCAAGGTTACTTTGAATAAGGGTAAGACGACGTGCTTTGGAAAGAAAGCCGGATTCCCATTGGTTAATTCTTTGATTTGTTTTCTGTAAAATTAGATTGTAGTCTGATTTAGTGGGTTGATAAGAACTGAAAAAGATCCCAAGATAACGACCCAGGGACGAGTTGGGGATCATGTTAAAATGACTTGCCAAAGCCGATTTCCTATTTGTGGGGACCAACTTGGAGAAAACAATGGACGATTTATGAAAGTTGATCAGTTGGCCGGAAAGATCACAAAAACTATCTAGAATGTTTTTGAGGTTCCTACATGCTGTGGCAGAGGCTTTACAAAAAATAAGACTATCGTTTGCAAAAAGGAGGGCAGGAATATTGCTGGATCTTGGATGTAATTTGAAACCAATACCCGAGTCTCTTTCTTGACTTTTAATAGTTAATTGTCGGACAAGAACTTCCATACATAGGATGAAAAGATACGGTGACAAAGGGTCTCCCTGACGGAGCCCTCTGGATGGGCGGAACCATGGGGAGGGTTGGCCGTTGATTTTGATGGAGTATGAGACATTAGTTACGCATTCTTTGATCCATTGAATCCATATGTCAGGGAAACCAAAAGTATGAAGAGTTTTCCATAGGAAATCCCACTCAATTCTATCATAAGCTTTTTCCATATCTAGTTTTAAAGCACACCAACCAGTTTTATTTTTGGACTTTTGAAAAGTATTAAGTGCTTCTTGTGCGATTAAGAGATTGTCATGAATTGAGCGATCTTTGGTGAAGGCATTTTGCAGTGGACTGACCTCTCTTTGAAGGATAGGACTTAGTCTACGCACCAGAATCTTTGAAATGGCTTTATAAATTGTGTTAATTAAGCTAATAGGACGGAAATGGTATGGGGTCTCCGGAGCCTCTCTTTTGGGAACGAGAGTGATTAAAGTATGGTTCAAAGAGGGAGGTAATTTTCCGTGATAGAAGAAGCTCTTAATGGCTATGACCACTTCTGATTGGATAATGGGCCAATAAGTTTGGTAGAATTTGGCTCCAAACCCATCGGAGCCTGGCGCTTTAAGAGGGTTGATATCCATAATGGCATTTTTTATTTCTTCCGAAGAAACAGGGGCGAGTAATAGATTACAATCTTTGTTGGAGACAATTTTAGGTAAGAAAGATAGATCAAGTGCACGCTGTGAAGAATGATTACTTCGGAATCTGGTTTTAAAAGAGTCGGAGAGGACCTGAGTGAGATCGTGGTGTGAGTCCACCCATTGTCCTAAGTCATTTTTGAGTCTAAAAATGGTTGAGTGGGCTATAGAAGCTCTCATTTTATTGTGAAAGAAACGAGAATTCCTATCACCTTGAGTTAGCCAATTTTTTCTTGCAACTTCACCCCAACTTTTTTGGTTGAACAGAAGAAGTTTCTCCCGTTGGGCAATAAGGCGATTGATATGATTTAAAAGAATGCGATTATGCGGTTGGAGCCAAAGTTTGTGCTGTAATTCTTTTATTTTATCATCATTTTGAAGTAATTTGTTGGCGGTATGCTTATAATGGTTCCTAGACCATACTTTGAGATCAGTTTTGATTCGCATAAGTTTTTGTTGAATGCGAAAAAATCTAGAGCCTTGGATTGGTAACAACCAATTTCTCTTTACGATCTCATGTGAAGCCTTGTCCAAAACCCAAAAATTTTGGAATCTGAAAGGGGGCGGTTTTGTAATGGCATCCAAGTTTGTTGAAAAAATAAGGGGGGCGTGATCGGATACTGTAAAGTTTCCATAGAAGATGGTACTTTTTTGAAAGTCATTATAAAATGTTGTACTACAAATGGCTCTGTCAATTCTTTCAAAAATAGCGTTGTTTTCATGAGTTCCTTTCCAAGAGAACGATTTTTGAAGACCCGACATCAATTGCTAAAGTTTTGTCCATGAAGGACGGTAGTCGTTGTAGTTGTGAATTTTTAAGGGGGACACCCCCTAATTTGTCTTGAAGAGATAGCATTTCGTTAAAATCGCCAACAATTAACCAAGGGTGTTGTAATTGAAGAGAATAATTACTTAGGTTCGACCAAAATAAATCTTTGTCAGCATTTTGAGCTGGACAATAGATACCAATAATGGAGTACAATTTGTTTGTGGGCTTAAAAACAATATCGAGGTGTGCAAATCGATCATTAAGCATTTGATTATGAATTGCAATATTATCGTTGTTCCAACAAACCCAAATTCCCCCTCCTCGGTGAATTGGGTTGATGACTAATTTGTTATGAAAGTGCAAGGCTTTTAAGATACGTTGGCTATTTAGCGAGTTAGTGCGAGTTTCTAAAATGAAAATGATGTCCGGTTTGTATTTATTTTTTAAATAAATTATTTCGGTTAGAGCTTGGGGTTTTTTACCCCTTGAATATTCCAGCATAACACTTTCATTTAAAAAATATCATTTTGGATAAACCATCCCATTGGAAGGGGCCCATCGAGGGAATTTCTCCTTGACATAGGTCAAAGATATGGCCCCTCATTACCTTTCTTCCTCTCCAAAATTCAGTTATGAGATGAGAAAATAGGCCTGCCATAGAAAGAAAACGAGTCAGGGGGTGTATTACCACCCCTGTGCAAAAGCGAGTGTCAAGCACTCGGTTCGATAAGGCTGCAAGAGCATGGTCAGTTAGGTAAGTATACATTTGCGAGTGATGCAACACTCGATTCCATGGAATTTTTTTCTTGGATCTGTAAACCACGGGGTAAACAGCTTGTTCAACAATCCTGCAACCAAGTAGCACACGGTTAGGGGGTGTGATAACACCCCTGTTCTTAAGCGAATGTCTAAGCACTCGGTTCCATATGGGATTGCAATCCCGTTCCATACTAGTATTCAAAATGCAATGAAGAAGTAAAAGGATTAAATCGATAGAACCCAATTGTTGAGTAAAAAATTTGCAATGAAGGATATCGTAAAGGTCTTCAGAAAGACTGAAAGTTGCGCCCACCTTGTCTGGATGGATTCCAAAAAAGAAAATTGACCAGTAAAACTTGAACAAGCTGTGAAGGGGCGAAAATCCACCCTTGTTCCATAGCGAGTGATAAAGCACTCGGTTCCAATGGGGTATGAAGACCCGTCTCATCTCTAATTTGGTAAAAAGAATTTTAACAATCATAAAAATAGGGAACACCAAGTAAGTGCGGATCATTGTAATAATAAGAGACATTAAAGGTTTTACCAACCATTCAATAACTGTATTATTAGAGGTTGCAATAGCAATAGTAATAGGAAGCTGCGAAGCATGAAATGAATTGAAGTTGTAATCTCCTAAACCCAAAGCATCATTATAGGATATCATCACAAAATTCTCAATGTGCCACAAGAATACCATAATAGCAAGGAGGAAACGCATCGGTAGAGATAAAACGAACATAGTAGCCTGGAAATGAGTACAACAGCTAGAGCAAACCCAACATATATAATTTGCGGCCATAAGAGTTGAATTCATGGGATAAAAACTTGCCGAATATAGGGAAGAAATATCATATAACTTATAGTAACTAGATTGTATCAATAGTGAAAAAGTACAATAATGTCAAAGAAGAACCATACATCAAGACAAGAGATGACCATTGAAACCCCAAGATGAGTATAATAGCTAAACCACATCCAACAAATAAAGTGCAGAACAAGGCACTCTGTACCACTGAAGAAACTAAGGTGAGAAATTAAAGTCCATCTATAAAGCATGGGGGCGAGAGAGATGGAACTAGTGAAACCAAAGTAGTCAGATAGATTCATATCAAAGTAATACAAATTCATTAATAGAATTATCCAATCATCAAGTCCAAAGTAGTCAGATAGATCCTTATCAAAGTAATACAAATTCATTAATAGAATTATCCAATCATCAAGTGCAAAGGTATGTAAGACATACCAAAACCAAATGAAATCATGAGAAATCAACAATTGAACATACTCTTTAGACCATGGCCAAATCATAATGCTTAGGAAAATGTAATGTTTGATAATTAAAGGTGCATAATCGGAAACTGTAGGTGACCCATGTAGATTCTGATTAGAATAACTAGAATTAGTGGTCACAATGCAGTCATGTACTTCAATACCAAAATAAAACCACATGTTGAAGAAGCTAGATATTGGATCTAATAACGTGAAGGTAGATCAATAGAAAACAGAGCCAAATAAAACAAAAAACTAAAAGAAGAAGAGAACTTACCTGGGTGGAGGCATAGCGGTTGATTAACGCACGAAGGAAGTAGTAGGCGTACTGTCGGGTCGAACTAGGTTCCTTCCGGTTCTTCGGAGTAGGGAGGCAGCAGCGAATTTTTTGAGAAATACCGTGACTGGATTCTGAGGACAGGCGGTGGTTGAATATGACGAAGGTCGCGGTTGTGGTTTCTTTAGATATAGGAGCAGACGAAGAGGATCGGTGGGGATTCTGGTGTCTGAGCGGTGGGTTGAACCATATTGTGAAGGATCGGTTAAGGTTGGGCGCGGTGGTGGTGTTAGGGAGCAGCGGTAGGGGGGCCATGGATGGCGTGATGAAGACAGTGGAGGGGTTCTGTTGTTTTTTCCTTTTTTTTCGTTTTCTTAATGGGGTTATTTTTCTCTCTCTAGAATTCTTTAGCATCTCATGTTTCTCTCTCATCTCATGAATTCTTTTATTTATAACATTCATAACTTTACTTAGCTTGGCTAAGTTAACTGTTAGCACAACCTAAGCCATACATCATTAAACAAGAACTAGATTCAAGAATTTCTTCTCTCTCATTTCCTCTCATGAACGTACCACCCCTGACCCCACCTACCACTCCACCTTCTCCCATCCTTCCCGACACACTAGCACCGCCACACAACTGCACACCCGCTAGTCGGTCGCCTCTGATCGCCGGAGCTTCGCCTCCTATCGCCGCCACAATTCTTATCAACTGGATTCGCACAATAATCGCCTGAAATTGTGTTGCCAACAATCGCTTCACTTTCTCCTTCTTTGTTTTCTTCATTGTGTTGCCACCAGACTAACTGTAACACCCTCAAATTTCTCTCATTTTTGAAGAATATATTTTAATATAAAACCCTTGAAAAATTTGACAGTATTATCGCCACGTGATAACGTCAAAGGCTAAAAATACTAACTACTAACTACTACTTTAACAATGCAGCGGAAATAATAGAATAACTTCTCTTTATTGATATAAATATAACTTTATTGTTCAACTATGAAAATGGAAAATAGGAAATTAAATAACAACTGCTAGACTACTTATTATTCCTCACTAGCTCCCCCATGTGAAGTATGCATCAAATCAATCTGTAAAATCTGCTCGCCAAAATAGGGTCATCACAGGGACAAATCCATAAAACAAAACAAACAAAAATAAAAGCGTTCAGTAAAGATACTGAGTACATGTATATGCGGAAATTTGAACACTTTATTAAACATTCAAAAATATTTTCATAAACCTTTCTTGAATACTTATAATACTTATATAATATAGGAAAAATTGACAAGAGCAGGTCCAACTATGGCCCCCCTTCCATAATAGATCCCAACTTTTGAATACTCCACAGCAGTCCCAACTTTGAGGGGTGTTTTATAATAATGGTCCTAGCAGGTCACCTAACCTGCTACAATAGGTAAACCTCTTAAATTATCACCCATGCCACCCCTTCCACCCTTTCCCCTGCACTGCCACCCCTCTCCCACCTCTCCCCTACCCTGCCACCCCTCCCCTACTCTAAAACCGCCAATGTCTGCCTCCCTGCCGACGGCTCGTCGGATCCCAACCACCCTCCCGCTGGCCAGCACAGAACCCCTGCCTCCTCCCTCCGCTGGCCTGACGTACAACCACCACGCACTACGCAGCCACTACTACACCACTACGAATCAATTAAAACCAAAACAGTCAGAACAAAATAATGGTGAGGGACAGAGAAAATCAAAAGAAAAAAAACTGGAGAGAGCAAGACAAAGATGGTGGAAATTCTCGTGTTGATCAGAGGCTAGTGCCGGAGCTTGCTTCACCGCACCACTAATAATGATGACCTTCTTTATCTCTCTACTTTCTCTCTCCTCTGCAGCACTAAAAATGTTGTTTGAAAGAATTGCGTGGTGATGCTGCAGTGGCCGGCGGGATGGTGGCGGACTCCGACGAGCCGACGGCTGGGAGGCAAAGAGTTGCTGCGGATGGTGGTGCAGCAGTAGACCTTGGAGGGGAAAGAGAGAGATAGTGTTGCGTGGGGAGAGGGGGGTGGCGGGGAGGGGGTGTGGGTTGGCAAGATAAGTGACGGGGGTGTTGGAAGAGGAGGGGAGGTGGCGGGGGTTAGCAGGGGATGGGGGTGGCGGGAGGTCGGCAGGGGGGGGGGAAGGGGGGGGAGATCGGCAGGGGAGGGGGGGAGGTCGGCAGGGGGGTCGGCAAGGGAGGGGGTGGCGGGGGGTCGGCAAGGGAGGGGGGTGGCAGGGGTTAGCAAGGGGTGGGGGTGGCAAGGGGTCAACATGGGAACCCCCTCAAACTTGTAAAAAAAAAATTTAGAAAAAAAAAATTACCTCTTGAACCGGTAACCCTTCCACTTGGACCATTATTGTAAAACACCCCCCAAAGTTGGGACTGCTGTGGAGTATTCAAAAGTTGGGATCTATTATGGAAGGGGGGCCATAGTTGGACCTGCTCTTGTCAATTTTTCCTATAATATAAAGTATGTAACTTTAATAAAACTCCTTTCCTTGCCTAGGTACCTTTCCTAAAGTGTGCACACCCCACAAGTTTAGTATTCCTTATTGAGTCTATTACGAGGGAAACTACCTTGTCCACATGACTTGTACAAAAAGTACATAGGTAAATTATTATAGCTATCGTTCTTGCTAATAACTAACAAGCCGTTGCCTCCTTAATTGCGATCATAAAAGATCATATAACTAATAAAAATCCTCTGGAAATAATCCTCCTTTTAAAAAAGATAAATAATAATACTTATAAACATTAGACAAATAGTGGCATAATATAAGCAACTTGTTCATAAAAAAATCCTTGAAACTAATATTACCATACTCGAATATCAGTAATGTGATGAGATGTCAAACTAACAATGTAATCTGAGCACTATAATGTTGTACTAGTATATTATACTGACGCATGGAATTTCACTAAGTTTCATGAGCAGGTAAGACAAGTGTGCATTAATAAGTTTTAAAGATCAACTAGTTGTTGACTCGGGCGATGCCCCTAATCATTTATCAATGTGAATTTGAAGTCTTAAATCAAACACTTGAGAAAAGTGGAAAAAAAAGAGTTATAGGCATTGGATTGTGCTTAGGAAATTAAATGATCTTCGAGTTCTTTTCAAATTTTCTACATAGTAAATTATAACATAAATTATTCATCAATATAACCTCGGTTTCAAGAGAGTACATATATATATAAATATATAATTACTTATAAAAAATATAATACAATCTTTTTTTTAACGTAGGTTGATGTGTAAGAATACAACTGATGCAATAAAATGGTATATTAGTGTTAATTATAGAGGTTATAAAAATTTGAAGAGCTTTTGTTGTTTTATTATAAGATTACTAAAAGGGTAGGACATGCTATTATTAACATTAGCTTAATGAGTATTAATATATACATTTGTATTTAATTGTTTTAAAAATAGGAAATTATCTTATCTTTAAATATATTTTTTCTCCATCAATACCAACATGAGATTGTAGAGTAGTTGGTTAGTGCACTTATATCTTAAATGAGAGGTCATGGGTTCGAGGCACATAACACACATTTTTATTGTTTGATATGTCATTTCATTGCGTGGGGGAGGGGGGAGTACATGTGACAGCATGACATGTTTTTGCTTTGGGTTTTAGATATATATATAGATTACATGATTTAACTTTTAGAATAATAACAGGTTCCAAAAACCAAGTAGATGTACTGCTATTCTTAAAAAACGGTTAAGTGATATAACTTTAGATTAATAGCAAGAATTAATAACATGTTCATGGTAAGTTCATAAATTTAACGTATTCATGAAAACTCATAAATTAAAGTTCATAATAAAACTCATAAAAACATGTCTTTCAATCCAAAATAATAACCCTACAAACATGATACTAGGTATGCAGAATAATATATAGAGACCTACATATACACGCACCTTGAAAATTAATAACTACTAAGGGAGAAGAGAAAGGGTAGGCCAAGAGGGAGAGAGAGAGTTTAAACTTGAGAAAAGAGATGTATTCCTCAAATTTGGTGTGAAGAATATGAGGGGTGGAGGCCCCTATTTGTACTAGTTGGGTAGTTAGAGTCGCAATAGGACTAAGAAACTAAAAAATGGGTTTAAGAGAAAAGATAGATAAGTTTAGCTAAGATCCAACTACTTTTTACGATCATCTAGCTAGGATTGGGGAAAAATATAAATAAACCCCTAAGATATATAATCTAGAAGCTTAAATGAACTAAAAGATAAAAATAAGAAAAAGTAATAAAGCTTGGATAAATAACTCACTGGCATAGTGGCGTGAATTATGCGTCGGAAATTATCTTTGTTTGTTTTTTTTTTCTTTTTTTTTTGTAAATTTTTTTTGATTTATTTTAACACTCTTTTTATTTTATTAAACAAGCTACTTGGATTAGAATTAGTGAACTTAGGTCCAAAAATTAATTTGGGCTAGAATTTATTTGAAATACCCATAATTTATTATATAAGTCTATTTAAAAATCTTTATAATTAATTATAAGCCTTTTTAGTAAATAAAACCTTTTAAAAAATTATAACTAAAAATACGGAGTATTACATCAACATCGAAGAGAATAATCAAGGAAACGAACTGAAACAAGAGATAAGAGGAAGAATAGAGAATCCAAATTCGTACATGAAAGAATCAAGAATTTCTAGGTCAAATTTGAAATTAATTTGACAAACTTCTTTTTGCGTAAAATGGACTCATAATTTAAATGAACAAATAATCAATCGAACAAACCGCAATTCATATCAATAGAATTCAAACAACAATTCGCTGAGAAACTGAGTAGAACTGAAAGAGAAATCACTTGAAAACAGCTCAAAAAACTTTTCAAATACTTGAATGAGGGGATGAGAGAGAATTGGGAGGAGAAGGGAGAGGAGAGAAAGGGAGGCAATGGGAGACTGAGGATAAGTTGTTACACTGTGCTTATGGTGTAACAATTACACCCAAGACTTTTTTTTTTGAAGGGAAAAGCTAGCTAGAATTAATTCAGGGACAAATTGTCCATAAGTACATAAGGAGCCACTTCCATAGGATAATGGTTCTCCCTAACTTATTCAGTACCAAAAGGAACTAGCTTAGCTAAGAAATGCGCAACAGTATTACCATCGCGTTTTACATGCGACCAAATAACTGAAGGGAAAAACAAACTAGAAGAAAGAATATCATCTAGCACAGAGTCCAAATCAGAAAGGAAGATAACATTCTTTGAGAGGCGATTGATGACCACTTGACAATCCGATTCAAGAACGATCTCACGAAGGCCATATTTCTTACCAAGCCGTAAAGCCATAGAGATGGCCTTTGCCTCGGCAAGCTCCGGAGTCCAGTAGGCTCGAGTTCTTCTCGTGGCTGAAAATAATATGTTGCCATGCGAGTCGCGGGCAACAACACCAAGTCCCACCCAGCCATCGACAACCAACGAGGCATCAACATTCATTTTTATGATCCCAGCTGCAGGTGCTTCCCACACTCTTGAACTGCGAACACATGGTACTAGAGGGGGACAATAAATATTGCCCGCATACTTGCCATACTCCTCAAACAACCTGTTTACTCGCTCCACAATGACTTGGTTGGGGGTACTTTTGCTGTTGAAGATTTGTTGGTTTCGTTCGGCCCAGATACACCAAACAAGAAATAAACCTTTGAGACGCACACTCTTCTCAACAGCACGCCACTTCACTACTAATTCACACATAGGCAACGAATCACTGCCATCACGCAATTCATCACAGCCACAATCACTCCACACTTCTCTAAACCGCGAACAGTTAAAGATAGCGTGGCTTGCAGTCTCAATTTCACCACACCCCCAAGGACAAATATCATCATCTATGAAATGCCGATATTTAAGCAAAGAGCGAGAAGGAAGAGAATTTGTGCACAATCTCCATAAAAAGTGACGTACCTTAGGACTAGCTTCAAAGCTCCAAAAATCAACCCAGGCTTGATGGAAGTTGTCAAGGTTGCACCCTTTACCCAACATATAAGCAGTTTTAACAGTGTAAATACCATCCTTTGAAAAAGCCCAAGTCAATTCATCTTCTCTACAATCTTCACTAAGAGGGAGAGCAAGAATGCAACGTTGGTCGCGCTCATTGAACATACCTTCAATAACCTCAATCTTCCATCCCAAGGTGGTTTCATCAACTAGCTCATGAACTGTATGAACTCCATCGGTCATAGGGGAGGTAACATGCCTGCCATCTTCATCAAGGAGCCAAGGGTTGTCCCAAATACGGATTTCCCGACCATTCCCCACCCTCCACAATAAACCTTCCTTAAGAAGAGCCTTGGAACTCCAGATACTCCTCCAAGAAAAACTACCCAAATAACCAAGAGAAGCATCAAGAAAGTGTTTATTTTGATAGTATTTCGCCTTCATAACACGCCCCAATAGCGAGTTGGGCGCACGAATTAACCTCCAAGCTTGTCGCCCTAATAATGCATCATTGAAAACTGCAAGGTCCTTAAACCCCATACCTCCAAGGCACTTGAGAGAGCACATAGAGTCCCAATCCTTCCAATGAACTTTCCGACTAGTATCACTACTTCCCCACCAAAATCTAGCCATAGCTGAATGAATCTTTTGGATGATCATAGTTGGGAATTTGTAAACTCCCATCAAGTAGGTTGGTATTGCCTGAATAACAGCTTTGAGAAGAACCTCCTTTCCTGCTCTAGATAGTAGTTTCTCCTTCCACCCTTGGAGTTTCTTCCAAATTCTATCCAGAAGAGCATCAAAAATAGCTTTCTTTGATCTTCCTGCAATAGAAGGGATACCATGGTACTTCTCGTGCTTATCAACTTACCGCATGTTCAAAATACCCCTCAAAACTTCCCTTTGCTCAACAGTAACACCTCTGCTAAAAGAGACCTCCGACTTGTCATAATTAATTTTCTGCTCGGATGCTGCTTCATATTGGTTGAGAATATCAACTATTACAATGCATTCCTGACGGATGGCTCTAGTGAACATTAAGCTATCATCAGCAAAAAGGAGGTGAGAGATTTCAGGACCACTACGACTCGCCTTAGCACCATGAATCTGCTTAGCCTGCACTTTATTCTGTATCATTCTAGAGAAAGCATCAGCAATCAAAATAAAAAGATACGGGGAGAGAGGGTCTCCCTGACGAAGCCCTCGGGCAGGAATAACAGAACCACAAACACCTCCATTGATGATGAAGGAGTAAGAAACAGAAGAGACACAGTTCATGATCAGATTCACCCAACGCCCATCAAAGCCCATGGTAAGCAGCAGCTTCCTTAGAAAACCCCATTCTACTCTGTCATAGGCCTTGCTCATATCAAGCTTCATAGCAATAGTACCCCGATGACTCTTCTGGCGATATTTCATAGAATGAAAAACTTCCAGAGCAATAAGAGCATTATCAGTGATCAGACGACCCGGCACAAAAGCACTTTGATTTTCAGAAACTATGTCAGGAAGAAAAGTTTTTAAACGCATCACGATAGCTTTGGACACTATTTTATAGATAACATTACAGAGTGCTATAGGGCGAAATTCAGCAGCTTGAGTTGGATCTTTTACTTTCGGAATCAAAGCAATATTAGTTTTATTGATACAACTCGGTAAAACATCACCATGAAGAATATTGCTAACAAAAACAATAACATCATCACCAATAACATGCCAGAAGCGTTGATAGAAAATAGCGTGCATACCATCCGGCCCAGGGGCTTTGCTGGAGAGCTGCAAAGATTTCATCTTTGGTGAAGGGCTTCAACAGAGCTTGATTACATTCGGCTGAAATAACAGGAAGCACATTTTGAAGAACTTGCTTCATAGCCGAATCAGAAGGGTGGGAAGTTTCAAAAATGGAGCTAAAATATGCATCAAAAATGCTCTCAATATCATCTGCCTCAGTACACCAAATACCCCGAGAATCAAACAAACCCGCTACATAATTTCGTTTCTGCCTTTGTGATGCTTTGTGGTGGAAATAACTGGAGTTTCTGTCACCATCCTTCACCTCCGAAACACGGGATCGCAGATACCAGAAAGCCTCGTGCTTTCTGTGAAGATCCTCTAATTGTTTTTCAAGCTCACTGCACTCCTTACACGCGGCCTCAGAGATAGGCTATTGTTGGGCTGCTACCAACGCCTTTTCCACCTTCGAAATCTGTTCGCTAAGATTGTGAAAAGTCACCTTACTCCAGCCCACCAAACTGTGGGCCATGCCTTCCAAACGGTCCGAGAAAATCTGCCCAGCAGACTCTTCCCAGGCATGCCGTACAACAGCCTCACAATGATCATCAAGAAGCCAACTGGTTTCGAACCGGAAACCCCTCTTCTTCCTCCGGAGTCTGCTATGCTTCTTAAGATGAGTAATGATGGCTGCATGATCAGACTTGTAACGCATAAGGTGCTCTACAATATAATGGGGATACAAATCAAGCCAAGTAGAGGTACTCAGATAACGGCCAAGCCTTTCCCGGATACAAGTTGAAGGAGTCTTACCCCTCTCCCAAGTATACTTCGAGCCTACAAAGCCAAGGTCCCGGAGTCCCAAATCATCCATTGTAGCCCGAAAGTTTTCCATTTCCCCGCAAACACGGTCCGCACCACCTTGCTTTTCGTCATAAGCAAGTATCTCATTAAAATCTCCTCCCAAAAGAATAGGAAGAGAATTATCATCACAAAGGTGCCTAATAAGGTTCCAAGTTCTGTGCTTTTCTTCTTCTCGAGCCCAACCATAAATACCCATAAATCTCCAACGTTTCCCGTCATCATCCACATCGCCACAAATGTGGTGCTGAGAAAATGAAACAAGAGAAAAAGTGATATTATCATTCCAGTAGATGCAGAGACCACCCGCCCTTCCAATGCTTGCAACACCAAAAGCATTCTGAAAACCTAAGCGATCTTTTAAACCCTCAGCTTCATTCTTTTTTATCATGGTTTCCGACAAAAAAAGAATGTCGGGGGCATGAGCAGTGCTCCAACGACGGAGCTGCCGAACTGACCGAGGGTTGCCCATCCCTCGACAGTTCCAACATAGAGTACTCATAATGAGGGGCGGGGTTGGTCATACCCAACCTCCGCCGAAAATGTGGACACAGATTCTTGGGTAGAGCTAAGCCTTGGACGCTTCATTGCACTATCCCCAGAAACATGATCCATCTCACAGCAATCAATAGATCTTTTTTGGGCCCCCACAACAGGATCCATTTCCACAATCATAGAGTCCCGTCTATCCTCCATACTCCCACGAGCCAATCTTTTCCATGCCTTTGCTTTAACCACTGAACTGCCTTTAATACTTGAAAAAACAAAATCAGCTTCATGAGTTGATGTAGGGTACACAATTCCCTCAACAAGATCAACATTACCCACGTGTTGAGGAGGTGAATAAAAAAGAGTAGCATCAGTAGGCGCAGCACTATTCACCAATAAAGAATCATTTAATGCAACTTCCACTTCAGCTACATTAAAGCCAACCAAAACCTCCTGCACACTTTCACACTCCTTGGACTTAGCAATACTGACTCCATTACCCAGTAAAGGAAGTAGATCAACTCGAAAATTTTCAGTTTCAGGCTTAAAAAAGATTTTCTTAGCAGACCTAAATTTATTCTCTTCCTCCATTTCTTTCGATCTACCTTTACGAGGCGTGGCTTTTTAGCCCTAAGCTCCAGCCAAGTCTCTCCAATTTATCCTCCTCTACTACATTGTGGCAATCCTTTTCTGAATGCCCCATCACACCACAAGTAAAACAGAAAAAAGGAAGACGTTCATATGCAAAGTCTACTTGAATCTCCCTCCCTCTTTTGTCTTTAATCTTACGGTAGCGCCGCAAGGGTTTTGTGATATCAATCATGACTTTCACACGTCTATATTTACCAAAACCTAAGACATCTTCTTCCATCTCTAAAATGTCTCCCATATTACCAATTAAACCTTTAACAACTTCATCAGTTCTATAGTTAAAGGGAAGATTTTTTATTCGCACCCAGAAAGGGGAATGTTGAAGAATTACATGGTCGGGTTGTTCGTCGCCATCCGCCTCCTTCAAGAGTACCAGCATATTGTCAAAACACCAAGGCCTTCCGTCGAGCACTTTCGCCATATCTCTCCAGTGAAAAAACTGGAAAGCATACAAGTTAGGGCTAAGAACCCTAATCACAAGACCATGAACAGGAGCCCACACGTTGGTGATAGTCCTCTTAAAAGCTTCAACATTATAAGGACGTTCTATTAATAATCGTCCTATAAAAAGTAACGAAACCGGGTTTGATTATGTTAGATTTAGGGCATCGAGTTCGAAAAATTTGTCCTCTTCATCATCAAAATGAAGTTTAGAAACAGAATCCAATAACTCCTCAGCCATAGACGGAGGAGTAAAGCCGCCGCAACGGAGCAGAGACCGGAAGAAACGGTAGGGTTTTCTATCGCCAAGGATAGAGAGAGAATTCCTTTTTTCCAAGGGAGCTTTTTTTTTACACCCAAGACTTTGTGAAAGAATAATGTAGTGTTTTTTAAAATTATTATTAGTAGTTTTTTTTAGGAAAAATTATTTTAAATAAGCCAACCTTTGTGTGGTCTTCCCATTTTAAGTCTACCTTTTGATTATTCCTGAACAAGTTCACTTTGTAGCTTAGTTAACTTTAATTAGGTTAGATTATTGTTCACCGGATTAACTGGTCACCAAAAAGGTAGCTGCAAGTTTGACTTCTACTAAATCCATTGACTTGTCCAAAACTCACCCAAAACTAAATACCCACCCAAAAAGCCACCCAAATTACAAAACCCACCCAAAAACCCCCACCAAACAAAAGTACTTTCTCTCTCCCTCCTCCTTTTATTTCATCACTTCATTTTCTCCATTCTCTCTCACCCCACCACCATCACCACCTCCTTCACCCCTCTCCTACCCAGACTCACCAGTATAACTTCTACTCCCCCTCTTACTTTTCTCTCTCCTCCCTCTTTTCTCACTCGCTCTCACTCCCGTATATACTCCACTTCCAATCTCCACCTCCCACTAGGGGTGGACAGGAATCTGAGATTTTTTTGGACCGGGATCGGATGTCCGGTCCGGTCTAGTCTGGACCGGAATTTTTCTTGTCTGGTCCAGTTTTGGACCCGTTGGACCGGAATCTATATTTTTTAAAGAAAAAAAATTCTATTTGATTTAAAGATATTTATAAATAAGATACATAAAAATTTTATAAATTTAATAACAATAACCCTAAAGGTAATAACTAGTAGGTTTTTAACTTTCTAACTTTCTAGCTTTTAAACTTTTTTAACATATAATTTTTTTTTTACAAAAATAACAGAAATTCCGGTCTACCGGTCCGGACTAAAATTTTCGGCTTTGGACCGGAAACCCTGAATCGATATTTTTTGTGGACAAAGGACCGAAATCTTTGGTCCGGTCCGGTCCGTCCAAATTCAGGTCCGGTCCGGTCCGGTTCAGATTCCGATCTAACCCTGGTCTTTGCACAACCCTACCTCCCACAACCCAAAGGTCGGCTTATTTAAAATAATTTTTCCTTTTTTTTAAGGATCCCGTCAAGAGCTCAACCCACACGGTGTTCTTGGTCTAATATTTGCCGACTTTGTGTACTTAAAGTTACAAGGTAAATACCCAAACAACTAAACCAAACAAGCTTGGTAGTCTATTTTCTTTTACTGATATTACTACTCATCCATTTCTTTTCACTTGTAACGTTTTGACTTTCGTGTTTGTTAATGTACAATTATGACCATTAATATCTCTAATTATATATTTGTGACAATTATAAAAAGTTGTCATATTCTAAATATATATTGAGATAAGTTGAACAACACCTTACATGCTAAAATTTGTATTGTGTATTATTCTCAAATTTTCGGTCAAAGAAAGTGCATAAATGGTGCAAAAGGCAAAACGTTGCAAGTAAAAAAAAGAAGGAAGCATTAGTTATGATGGTATACATTCACCAAACTATCTATTGGACAAACACTTCGTACAACTTACACAATTAATATCTTAAATTATTTATTAGTAAATGTTACAAAAATATGATAATCAGAACATATAGATCGAGGTCATTCCAACAAAATTTTAAATACGCAAAACTTTCACTAGTGGAAAAAACGTTATATGTCACAAGATAACAGATCCGGTTTTAACAAAATCGAATCCGTAAATCCACGAAATTTTGGGAGGGAAAACTGGGCTGAATAACGGATCCAGTCCTTCAGTGAACCGGATCAGTTAACAGAAAACTGATCCGGCTCACATAGCCGGATCGGTTAATCAATAGTTTTTTTCTAAAAACAAACCCGCGTTTTCTTTTGAGGATGAGAGATGAAGTAAAACAAACCCTCATACCACGCCCCTCTCAGCTCAAACCCTAACTCTCCTCTCTACTCTCACGTAGGGATGTCAATGGGTAGGATATGGATCGGATCCTTTAGGATCCAGATCCAGATCCATTTTTCATGCATGGATCCAGATCTGGCCCGTAGCGGATCCAACCCGGATCCGCTAGGTAATAAAACTGAGGATCCAGATCCAATGGATCGTACGAATCCCGGTCCAAAATGGATCCTAACCTATTTTTTTCAAACGACCCTAATTTTCAAAATAATTAAAGATTTTGAAGAACAAAACAACGCCATTTAGCATCTTCATTTGGCAATGTTGAAGTAAACATGCATTCAAACTTAATATAACATATCCAAGCATAAATAACATTAAGTTTTACCCTTTTAATTATATATTTTAAAATAACTTTAAAAAAACGGGTAAACGAATCCGAAACTGGTAATGATTTAGAACCCGGTCCAGCCCCTTTTAAAAAACTAGGATCCATATCCTACCCCGGATCTGTAGGGTCCAAAATTTAAGGATCCAGATCCGCTAAAAACATATCTGGATCCACGGATCCGGGTAGGGTCCAGTACCCACTGACATCCCTACTAATGCGTGCATTGTGCTCCCAGGAGCACAATGAGAACTGTGCTCCCACAATATAAAATAGAACATTTACGAATACAAAAACGAACATTTACGAATACAAAAACGAACATCTTACTGTTGAAATGGAACATTACAAAAATTCATTTACGAAAACGAACATTTTACTGTTGAAATGGAACATTACAAAAATTCACTTACGAAAACGAACATTTTACCGTTGAAGTGGAACATTACTAGAATCCAATTACGAAAATGAACATTTTATTGTTGAAGTGAAACATTACTAGAATTCAATTATTTAATAGAACATTTGCTTATCAAATATAGAACATATTTTCAGGAAAAATAGACCAAACTTTTTTGCTGGAAAATAAGCTTTAAAAGAACATTTTTTTAAAATAGAACATTTGTCGAAAATAGAACAATTTTCACGAAATATAGAACATAATTTTCTGCTGAAAAATAAGCTTAAAACGAACATTTGTTGAAATAGAACATTTACTTATTGAAAATTGAACATTTTTTTACGGAAATTAGAACATATTTTTTGCTGAAAAATAAGCTTAAAACGAACATTTGTTGAAATAGAACATTTACTTATTGAAAATAGAACATTTTTTATGGAAGATAGAACATATTTTTTTGCTGAAAAATATGCTAAAATGAACATTTGTTGAAATAGAACATTTACTCATCGGAAATGGAACAAATTCACTGGGTGCATGGTGTGCACCGTGCTCGTGGGAGCACAATAGAATTTTCACATCCCTACTCTCACGGTCTCACCTCTCACGACGCCCCCATTCTCACTCAACTGAAATCTCACTCTCTCACCTTCTCAACCCACCTCCTCTCTCATCCTCTAAAGATCGCCTCCATTGTTCAATTTCTACGGCTGGAAATCAAGCTTATCGCCGGAATCACGATTCGTCTACGGCTGACGACGGCGAAGCCAATCGATGTGAACACACTCGCAAGGAAGATCGATGTCGATAATCGAATTTCTTTGGGGTATATTATCGAATCGCTGAAACTCTTCCGAAACATGTTAGTTTTTCTCCACAATTTGTTTTAAGAATTTTACATTGTTCAAATTCGTATTACAGTTTACAAGATCAACTAGAGTAATTCGCGATTCAACTTAAGTCGTGATTTTGCTGCTGTATTGCCCTAGAATTCTTATTTAGGATGATTTTGGTCTGTTGCTGGTGTTTGTTGCTGGTGTGTGTTGATACTTTGAAGACTTTTTTTCTTCTTCTTAAAAGCTGAATTTGCTAGTTATATGTCTTAGGAGGGGTTGCTAACGATTGATTTTAGGTTTCTAGAGTGTGATTTTCGCTTGGATTTGTTTAGTTGATTTACGAATTGTTGGGTTGGATTAGTTGTTTGAGAGATTTGTTTGTGTTGGAGTTATAGTTTTCGTGTGTTTGTCATTTAGGGTTTCGAAGTCTATCATGCCCAATTTTCACTTTACTGGTAAGAATTATGCTAATTCGTTAAGCCTAGCATTTGCTTGAACATGAAGCGTATTTTTATCTTGATGAAGCGTATGGTGTCCTAAGTCAATTCGAGTATGCTAACTGGTAAGAGGGTTGTGTTGTTGATTTTTATCTTAAGGTTCTAAATTATAGTTGCTTTTTCTTATTTTTATCTTGATGAAGCGTATGGTGTCCTAAGTCAATTCAAGTATGCAACTGATGATATAAAGAGAATTAGAGAGATGGAAGAAATATAAACATGAAATTAGGGTTTTATTCTTGGTTTTTAATTTAATTTAGGTTAATTGAGCTTCAATTTTGTGATTATTGGTATGTAATCACCTTCAATTGAGTGATGAATTTGATGTTTGCTGCGAGAAAAAGTGCAAATTTGATTTTTTAGATAACGACGTATTCGCAATTTTAAATAACGGCGTATTCTAAAAAATGAATATATATTTGAATTGATTACTTTAGTTGAATTTTACGTTGTTTATGTAATGTTTTGGCTCTAATTAGTTCATGTTGTATGATTCGTGACTATGTTCATAATCTTTGATGAATTTGGGAAGGGAGTTGTGTGTGCAGCGGCCTGCAGGGGATGTGCAATGCACGAGGGGGGCTGGAAGGGGATGTCGGGGGGGGGCTGTGCAATGCAGGAGGGAGGTTGGCAGGAGGCTGTGAAGAGTGGATATGTGAAGGGGGGGTGCATGTGGAGGTGTGTGAAGGGTGGGTGTGTAGGGGTGTGTGTGTGTGTATGTGCAGGTCGATGTGAATGGTGTGTGCAGGGGATCTGTGTGCAGGTGGGTGGGTGTGCAGGTGGGTGTTTGTGCTGGTGGGGGTGTGCAGGTGGGTGTGTGGGGTTTACATTTTTAAAGCCATCATTCACTCCTCACCCACGTCTCTCCTCAACCCACAAAACCTAAACCCTAACCCCCCTTTCTCTCTCTCTCTCTCTCTCTCATCCTCTCCGTCCTCAACCCACTTCGACTTCAATTCCGTCTCAGCGGCTTTGTGCTGTTTGTTTCATTCCGACCGCGAATCGATGCGTTAGATGCAAGTCAGTCCATTATTAGTATGTTTGTTGTTCTACCTTCTTTTGTCAATTTTGTTGCTATTGTCGAAAATTTTATTGCTGTTTGTGTTAGAATTTTTGGTCCATTTGGTAATTATGTAAAATTTTCCTTGTCTTTTTTGTGATTGTGGTGATTGTTGATTTTTTTAAGAGTGATGATGAAGTCAGAATCGATTTCCCAGATGCATTGGAGTTCGATTCAGAATCCATGGAATCACAGCCAGTTGTGGGTCGTGCTTCTTTTTCTTGTATTCCTGGTAGAGGTGTCAAACTGGGTCACTGGGTGGGTTTGGGTTGACCCAACCTGGGTCAGAATAATCTGGGTGAGAGTGTGCCATGGGTCGGAACTGGGTGGGTGTGGGTGGACTTGGGTCGGGTCCAGCTGGGTGAGGGAGCTCTCGGGACTGGGTCGGGTCTAACTGGGTCGGTTGGTGGCTGGGTTGGGTGAATTTGGGTCGGAATGGAATAGGGTGAAGTCGGTCCAACTCGGCTCTCGGCTGTACTTGGGTCGGAATAAATCGGCTCTCGTAATGACTTGGGTCGGAACAAATCAGCTCTCGGAATGATTTGGGTCGGAACAAATCGGTCTCGGAATGACTTGGGTCGGAATAAATCGGCTCTCGGAAGGACTTGGGTCGGCTCAAGCCGGCGCTATATTGACTTGGGTTGGAACAAATCAACTCTTAGAATGACTTGGGTCGGAACAAATCGACTCTCAGAATGACTTGGGTCGGAACAAATCGGCTCTCGGAATGACTTGGGTCAAAATAAATCGGCTCTCGGAACAAGGCAGCATCGGGTGCGGTTGGGTCGGCTTAAGCTGGCTTTCGGAATAACTTGGGTCGGAACAAATCGACATCAGGTGGAGTTTGTTTGGCTCGAGCCGTCTTTCGGGTGGCCTTGGGCTCTTGGAGAGTCTAATTTTTACAATTGTCGTTTTGGCGTTTTCATATATATTAAGTTACGAAGTTAGAAGTTATAACAATTAACATGTGATTGGTCATTGACTCATTGTGATAATACATTGATACTTATATTACTAATTTAAAAAGTAACTAAACTATGACTTATATTATTAGCTATTGCTTATTGGGTTATTGCATATTTGCATTATTACATTGTACATACACATTAAAGATTTAAAGTTATTAAATTTAATCATTAAAGTATAATGATCAATCACCAAATCATCACATAAATACATGATTAAGACTTGGAGTTGGTACTACTAGTTTGGAGTTTGGACATTTGATAATCGACCCTTAATACTTAGGTTCTTCACTTCTTTGTGACAACTAATATGTAACAACCATAAGTCCATACTGATTATTTATTAGAGTCAATAAACTTAGATATTTAGTTAGTTAATGAGTTACTCACTCTCGCTGAGTCACTATATAACAACAAAAAGAGTTAAAATATGAGTTGAATTAAAGAATTAGAAATTAAGAAATGAATATATGAGATTAGAATATTAGATATAAATTAATAATATGTAGAGTTTAAGACTAAAGTATGATCAAACGAAAATGGAGACATAAAGTGATGAAGTATGATTTATGAACTTATGAAATTATAAATAGGAAAGCATGAAAAATATGAAGTTTGTTTAAATTTATGAAATTGTACATTTTTAGTGATTAGTGAATATTGATTAATGATTGATACATTAATGATCAAAACACACTTAGGTCGAATGACTCAAATCAACTTGTTCGGTTTCGGTTCTTGCTATTATTCTAATTTGTTACTTTGTTAATCACTATTCACTAACTTCACAAACTTGTTACTTTGTTAGTTGTTAATTGGTAGTTTGTACTAAGTAATAACTAGTAAGTACAAAAATACTGAAATATAAATAATTATTAACGAATAACTGATAAAGTGATAACATATTAGTGAATATTGATTAATGATTGATACATTAACGATCAAAACACACATAGGTCGAATGACTCAAATCAACTTGTTCGGTTTCGATTCTTGCTATAATTCTAATTTGTTACTTTGTTAATCACTATTCACTAACTTCACAAACTTGTTACTTTGTTAGTTGTTAATTTGTAGTTTGTACTAAGTAATAACTAGTAAGTACAAACATACTGAAATACAAATACTTATTAACGAATAACTGATAATGTGATAACATATTAGTCATAATACAAAGATAACACAATAAGTTTATAACTTTTATTAATAACAAAAAAAGTGATAACATATTTGTCGTACTTATTAACGAATAGCCTGTTGAACACTACGCTATTACATCTTTACCTTAACAGCTTCACATAATTCGTAATCATCTTTACATGAATCTTCCAACTTGTTTAAAATTAATAATACTAATTAAACTTCTAAAGTTTATAATTTTTATTAATTTCTAACAATAATACTAGTTTAGGAAGTTAAGTAGATTACTAAACAAATCAATACTAGAATTACAAATTTAGAATACTTAAGGCCATTGATTTGAGAAAGATAAAAAATGAACCATTGATATTTTTCAATCCATGTGCTTGGTTACTCTCAATGCTCATTGGTCCAGATTAAATATCATGGATCATGAATTGAAACCATTGATTAGAGAAGAGCAAATCAGAGGCCTTCATTTCTCTACTCTCTTACTCACTAACCTTAAATCTGATTTGAGCCCTTCAATATTTTCATCCAACGACCCTAAACCCCCTAAAAACCCTAGCCTAAAAAACCCCCTCATTTTCCCGCATGAGATACTGAGATTGTGAGAAGTGAGAACCCTAATCTCAGCTCCCTCTCTCTTTCTCTCTCAAAGTCTCTCACTCTCCCTCGTCGGAAATCCCTATTTCAATGTATATGTCTGTTATCAATTTCTACCTCCATAGCCAGCAGAGCTCGCCCACTTCAAGATAATTTTAATGACAATAAATTGGTGTTTACTTCAACATTTAATAATATCTTTGATACTTCTAAGTATGGCAAAGTTCAGCTCTTTAATGGCTTGGCTCTCACTCCTCAAATGGGGTAATTATATATTTTTTTTCTCCTCTCATTTTTTTCAATATTTATGATTACTTATTTTTTTTATAAAATGATATTTAATCAAGATATGTTGAATACCCATAATTTATTTTTTGTGGGAATATGATGTATTGAAAGTTGTGGGATAGACTTTTTTTTCTTTGTTCATTAATCATTATGATTCTATGTGATAAGGAGTTTTGGTAATTATCTGGGTAAGAATTATGATCAGAGATGTTAATTTTGTGGTTTTGATTATGGAAATGCAAGTTCCTTTGTTGGTCAATGCTGAGTTGTGCTAGGAGATTTTTTTTATCAACAAAAATATTGTTTTGGGTGTTAGATGATTGTGTAGTTGATAATTGATATTGATAATCATACTCTTAATGGGTTTTGTCAGGACTAATGATATGATTTAATGTGATGATGGGCAGGTGGAATGGTTAGAACTTCTTTGCATGTAATATAAATGAAACAGTGATTAAGGAGACAGGTATTGATCCCTGAAATTGGAATTTGTAGATTCGTTTTTGTAAATTGTCAAAAATGTAGTTTTGATCTGCTGGAGAAGAAAAGTTGAGCTATGAAGTGAGATCTGTGCAGTTTATTAATCTGTTATAGTTCTATTATCTGCTGGGTTACATTCTAATTGAGAAATTTGGCCTTGCTTTCTGTGTGTATAGGATATTAAGTTCTGACTTTGTGGATTCTTTGATAGTTGACCAATGATGTTCCAATTGATCATATGTGAAAGCTCTCATTGGTTGGATAGAGAGCTCGGAATTCTCTTCTTCGAAAAAGTAAGGCACGAAACTAGGAATTCTATGATTAGAAAGGCAAGTAATGTTATGTTTAGAATTGTGTCACTTGACCTTTTGAAGTTAAGATTTTGGATTGGGGAACAGCTCCCCAGTACACAATATGATAAGAGCCAGAGGTATCACCTTATATTGGATTTAAAACTATTGCGTGCTAGTCTGAATTTTTTGAGTTTTTTTTTGCCTGAGTATCAAGGAGATACTTGTTTAAGGGCTTGGTGGTGGCTGTTATGTTGGGACTTAACTCTGAACGGTATTTTCTGATTGTATACACTTGAGACAATGTGACACTGACTTTTTGAGGCTGGATTGTGTGGTATACTCTTGCCTATTGGCCTGGAGAGTGCAAGATGTGCACAAGATTTGGGACTTTGAGGGTGCCTCGCAAATACAAGTGAGAGATATCAAATGGGGTGTTAAGCATAAAGTTTGAACACATCAAGGAAACAATTGAAAATGATAGTTAGATTGACAATAGAGTTTGATGAATAAATTGATTCCTCACAAATACAAGTGTGAATGAAAGTTTTAACTAGGTGTGAAGTTTTTCAATTGATACACCAACATAGAGGCGTATTTTAATTTTATTAAAGCTGCTCATAGCACACTCTACTTTGCAGTTAACTATAACCTAGAAAACTTAATCTAACCACAACACCACATCTAAGAGTACACATGCAGGATGTAACCAACAAGCATGGCTTAAAGACCTACAAAGAATAAGGCAAACTATAACTCCATTTTACCTGGTTCATTGATTACTATGATCTTGCTTTTGACCTAATCGATGTTGTTTCTCACATACTAACATGGAATTGCTCTATAACTTTTGCAGCTGATGCATTAGTTTCAACTGGACTGGCGGATTTAGGCTATGTATATGTAAATATAGGTGAGCAATATGTGCTCCTTTTACACATTATATGTTATGACTGTGGAACCATAGTTTGACTCATTTCACTGAGACTTCGTATAGCCGTGTTAATTTTCTGCCGTTCTTTTGTTTTTCTTTTTGTCATTCACTTATACAGTTTTTTAATGGCAGATGATTGTTGGTCCAGAGCAACACGAGATTCAAAGGTCTATAAGTCCTCTTTACAGTTCTTATCTTGCTGTTTTTAAATTTCTTTTACAACTGTATAACTTCAAATTCTCACCCTTATGTAGTTGCATCTTTTCTCGTAGTAGGCACGTTTGTTGGCAGCTATGCGTTGTTCTCTTACATGTTTCTCACATCTCGTGCTTTATATACTCGTGAAGAAATCAACTCACGTTTTATAACTCTAGGTAAGAATGATGATAGTTGACTCTACTGGAGTTTTTACTAGTTTCTCCTATTGTTCCATGACAGTAAACTCAGCTTTTGGATATCATACTTAGCAGCCTTTTCTTCCACCTATAGATGTGGAACCAATGCACTATGGGCCTTCTTGTCATGTGGTAAATGGAATCCCTGCATATTAAAGAGGCAGTACTATTACATATGAGGTCCTTATCTCATAGAGGTGTTAAATGGTGCAATCTCATGTTTGACCAAGATGCTTTCCTGAACATGTAATATGTGTATACCACAGTCCACTATGTATTCAGTTATCCATGTGTAATGTGTGTATATTAGCATAGACTTTTGTCTTTAAATGTGAGATCTATGGTTATATCATATATGGTTTTTTATCGAATGATCTACCATTGTAATTTTGTTCCTCTATTATTTAGAAACTCATAAAAGTATTTCTTATTTTTTAAAACTTAATTTGGTATGTTTTGATGAACATTAAATGATCAATTGAATTTGATCTAATGTGGGTTGTTGATAGTTGGGATATTGAGGAGTGAGATCTAGTTTTTGGTGAAAAAAGTGTAATTAAAGTATTATACAAAATAAAAATATAACATGTTATGGTTGAGCCGGGTAAGGTTGGGTCTTAATGGTTTTGGGTTGGGTTGTATTGGGTCGGAATGGTTTTGGGTTGGGTTGTATTGGGTCGGGTTGAAACTGGGTCGGGTAGGAACTGGGTCGGGTGGCAACTGAGTGGGTTTAACTAGGTCATTGGCGGGTGAAGTTGGGTGCGGGTTAGTTTTGGGTCGGAAACAGGTTGGGTCTGGGTCGTTCGTCACGGGTCCAACCTGGGTCGGCCCAGTTCGGTTTGGGTTTCCAATTCCATGGGTCCAACTGGGCACGGGTAGACGCTGGGTCGGAATGGGTCGGCTTTTCAACCTTCCACTCTCGGCTCGGAACAGGTTGGGTCTGGGTTGGATGCGGGTTCACCCGTGGGTCGGCTCAGTTTTTGACACCTCTAATTCCTGGTAAATTTTTAGGCCCTTATTGTTATAGTTTGACTTTATAACGATAACACTTTTTGTACTGAGAATTGCTTATATTAGTATCACTTTTGATTGTACATAAAACTTTTGCCACTTTATAATCTAAATCAAAACAATAATTATTGCAATTATGTATATATTTGGATTTGTTTCTAGATTGCGGAGCTTTAATTTTGTCTTGTGCTACACTCAGCAGAGTCAAACACTCAAAGTTAAACACAAAAATGGCATTTCCAGCAAATGTTGTGGGTTTTGTGGGATTTGATGATATGAGTTTGGAATTGGCGGCTTCACTTGTTCGATCTGGCTATGCTGTTCAAGCATTTGATTCTCAGGTTCAGTTTAACTTAATCGATTTTATGTTTTGGACCACCAAATGGTTTTTGGAGTAAACCTGTGTATTTGATCATTTTTGCTAGTTACTATAAGTATTGGAATCATGGGAATGCTATATTATGTAGGAAAATAGATGGGCTGTCAATTGCTAAGGGGTCTGTTCGCTATCATTTTCTATTTCGAGTCTTATGGAAACTAGAAAAAGTAGTTTCTAGTTGCTGGTGTCAAATTTTAAAATTAAACATAATGGGTTAAGTATGTCTAATCTTAAGTTTATTATGCAACCTAATCATATGACTTTTAAAATCTTACCAATAACTAAAAAATGGCTGACAGTGATACCGGAATGGTCCTAGGAGATTTTTTTTTTTGCTTGCAACTTAAATGTTCTGGTTCTTGATAATGCGAGTGAAATGTGAAAATAGTCTTTATTCCACAGTATCGCTTGTCTTTCACGCCGTTTTAGTTGTATACTGCTCACTCCATTTTAACTGCAAAATGTTCCATAAAAATTATTTTGTATTGTTGATGGAATGCTTGTTTTCTGTCATTAGTAGTATTGTATGGTTTTCAGAAACATACTGTAATTGAAGTGCTGGAACTTGATACTTGTGCTAATTAATAACATGTATGGAAAACTAGCAATGGTTCCATGGTCTGTGACTAGGATTTTGGGGCATAAGATGGTCATTAGATACATAAGCACAAGCTGTATTGAATCTATTGCTAGAAGAGTTATTGGTTCTAGGGACACAAATGTATTGGAGGTGCTGCACTGATTTCTTGTGCAGCCAGAGTTAGTCATCAGAGAGTGGTGGAGGATTTAAATGAGTCAAAATTGTCTAGTTATCTTATACAGGCTTTGGTGAAAGTGATTACTATCTCTCAGACTTATCTAGAAGACGGAGAGGCTAATGAGCAGGAGGCCATGTGTGTTTGCATTCAGTGGGTCACAGAAGAGGGGAGGAGTGGAGAAGCTACTCCTGGCACAAAGGTCATCTGTGGTCCCAATATTGCTGTGTGGTTGCTGTCTGCAGTTGCTTCCCATGATGAGAAAAGCAAACTGGTTATTATGGAAGCTGGAGGGGTTGATGTTCTCACAGATAAAATTTCACTATATACACAGGTAACACCTTTACCCGGTCTTAAGTGGGATTGCATGTGCCCTTTTTTAAGGGCTTGTCTAATGAGGTCCTTGATATATCCTTTGTTTTATGAATCTTGCAGACTGACTTTATTGAAGATAGTAGCCTATGGACTTATGCTTTACTACTGGCGATTCTGTTTCAAGATAGAGATATCATACGAGCAGATGCAGCCATGAAATCCATTCCGGAAATTTGCTGAGATCAGAAGAGCCATCAAACATATATTTTGCAGCACAAGCAGTGGCCAGTCTAGCATGTGCTTATGGAACTTGATGCTTGTGCAAGATTATAGTTAATATTTTTATGTATCTAATTATTTATGCTTATGCTTCAATTGAGCATAATATGATTAATAAAATGAGTATTGATATATACTATTGATTTTGTATTGATTAATAATGAAAAAATGCAAATATTTTTTTTTTTGGTTTTTGGGGGAGTCAACTGACCCGGTTTTCACCCAAAATCGAATCAGTTAGTGATAAACTGATCCGGTTTTGGACCGGATCAGTTTGTCACTAAGAGCTGCTGCGGGCCCAACTGATCAAGGTTAATATATGGATATTGCAAAAGTCAAAGTGTTGCAACCAATAAAAGATGGAGCAAATATAACTTTGAGTACTAAACTATTACCCCATCCATCTCATAATATAGCTTTTGTTTCTCATTTTTCTTGGTAATTAAGGAATGTGGAACATATCATAAATGTTTCATATTTTTAATAGGAATAAAAGAGTTTTGGGTGTAATATGTTACACCATAACTTATTGTGTAATAAAATCTCACATGTGTAAACTAATATAATTATTTCATGTCATTATAAAACTCTTTCACGTCATTACTGTTGTATTTCATATTATTTTGGAATTGTTATAAGTTCATATATATTATCTTCTCTTTATATGTTATGCAGGTTATTAATGTTTATTTTGTAGGTTTGATAATTGAGGTAACTAAAATATCAAAAGCATAAATATTTTCGGATCAAGGAACTCAAACTTTGATTTGAGGGAATTAATAGTGTTATAAGAATGCTGAAACGAACCAACGGTTCAGGAACAACTAAATGTTTCAACAAGGTGAAGTGTTCTATAAAAGCACGAGTTCCTGTTAATTCGAGTTCCCAAGAGGAACACACAAGTTGTTGACAACTCCAGTTGAAGAATGTTGAACATAAATGATGAAGTATAAAAGTTTACTTATTACTGGACTTAAAGATAGAACAACATTCAAAAGAGAGTACTCTACTAAGGAACTTTATGTTTATTCCTTTTATACTGTATTTTTATTTACCTCTCTTTGACTAATCTACTAACCTTAAAACTGCACAAAGGAACTCCATAGGTTTTGATTGTCAGGTCATGTATTGATAAGATACATATATATTGATCAACCCATAATGATGAAGAATGGTCATGAAGACCAAAGGAATATGTTCCAGTTATTCGGAATGGTCATGAAGATAAAAGAAGAAGCAGTTCCTAGTGAGGGGGAACAACTCGTGGTATCTCGACAACGAGTGTTCCTAACATATGAAAAGAAACATATCAATACTTCTTTCATTAGAAGCTCACAATGGAGGAACTATAAATTTACAAGACAACAATAAGGTAAAATTGATGCAAAATCAAATGTTGGTTAAAGATGGTTTTCATGTTGAACTCACAAGTTCCTATGGAGCTAGAGTTTCTAACATGAAATATGTCACTCTCAAAAGCAACAATAACCATCTATATGACCTCATTAAGAAGAGCTTAAAAAAGAAGATCAAGTTCAAGTTCATGAAATAGAAGTTCAACTCAATAAATATGTGGAAGCGAGTTCCTATGCAATTAGTAGGAACAGGCAGTTTCATACTTCCAGTATTCAAGTTCCTTGCATCTAACTGAAAGATAAGAAGTACTCCTGCGATTCATTCACAATAACATCGACAAAGGAACTCTATACAGGTTAGTTGTTGAGAGGAATAACTAAACAAATGTATTGACTTTGAGGAAACTTTTATTCATGTAGCCAGGTCATAAGATAATTGTATATTTTTTTCTATCGTTGCTTACATGGGATTTAGGTTATTCCAAATAGATTTTAAATGTATTCAAAATAATTTTTTTTTTGAAATCTATAAGGAACAACATCAAGTTTCATCTTGAAAAATGATTTCAAAATTCACAATAATTTTTGTCTTCAAGAGGAATTGAATTAGTAGTTGTACTTAGTTATATGGATAATATTTTTGGTACAACTAGCTATTTTATGCAAGGGTTTTTGCTAACCTTATAAGAAAATGTGAACGTGAGCATGATAAGGGAACACAACTACTCTCTTGGAAGATAAGGATGCAAGGACAAAAACATGTCAAAGAACTTTTGAAGAATGATGAGTATGAGTCGAGTTGGAATGAAAGTTTCCATCAGATGTGCAGACATCAAAATGATGGAACTAGCAGTTCAGGAATTCAAAAGTAAGTTATCAAAATCATTCTAGTACTTGAAAGTTAATATGCATGGTGAAATATGACTTAAGGTATGTTTTTCCTATTCACATTGTATCATGATTAATAAATTACATTGTTAAATTATTAATATGAATGCATAACTTTTATAAGTCTTGCTTTACATTATGTGAATATATGTTCTTTATAATTTCACCTATTCATGGACTGGTTAGAGGAACAATACTTGATAAAGTATGACTTGAGTGTAAACATGTTCTTTCCAAAAGTTTTGCCGAATTTGGCTCTTACACATATCAAAAATTAAAGTGATTATATGCACACTAGCGTAAATATGTTACACTTAATTTTTGTATCGTAAAGACATACTCACTTGCCTAAGAGTGTTGGAGGTCTCATAATAGAACTATGGATGCTATCAAACATGAAAATCCTAAGTTGCCAAAGATACAATGAAAGAAACATTGATGGAACAAGACAGGTAAATTCCCATACTATTTTTTGTTTAACTATTAGAGGGAACAAACCTATTCTTAGCCAACTATCATCAGTGTACACCACATTGCTTTAAATACCCTTTGATTAATTAATTCCTCAATCCATTCATATCCTGTCACTTTAAATCTCCTAATTCTCATGTGCTCTAATTTAAAATTTATGACTTTTTATGGTTCAACGATGCATAAAGAGTGATAAATAGTAAATACGTTTTGAGGGGGAAGTTATGGAAGAAGTGAGAAGCAAGTATTTTGTGATTTATCAATTGATGCTCAGAAGGATATATCATTAGATGGAACTACTCATATAAGTTCTTAATGATGAAGGAATGTAAGGAACTTAGGGGGAATAAGGAAGGAATCGATATAGATTTTCTTTTGTGGTGGATTTCAAGTATGTGTGAGTGTCTGAGTAAACATTTACTTATATGCTGTAGGTAAATGTGACATTCTAGGAACAATGCAACAACTTATAATGACACTCTTGTTTTTTTTATTTAAAAAAAGGACAACGAACAAAAAAAAAAAAAAAAAAAAAAACAAACAAACAAGGGTGATCAAATCTTTATTATTTCCTAGAAGTCAATATTTGATATGGTTGTGAAAACGTTTACTCATGGATTTGATGATTTGAGAAGAGGAACATCAGGAAACGATTGGAAGAACTTGATTATAAAGATGAATACATCCAAGTTTCTTCACACAAGGAGTTCCTCACGGTTGGTTGGTTGGTTGAGTAAAAGTGAACTTGATAGATATATATTAAGGTGAATGTGTATAGAGTTTGGCAGAGATTTCAAAAGTGTGAAGTGAAGTGATCAACTCTAATGATTGTCGAGAACCTATTATTAAAATTAACCATAGAGCACACAATATATCTCTAGTTCCCTCAACTCAAATTATTCCATAAACTTCTTTCATATTTCTTTGAATCGGATATTACAATGTGTTATTCTCTTAATCCATTCTTAACTTCCAAATTTGATTTTTTCTTGACTTTTATTTTCTTATTTGTCAAGTTCCTTCCATGGTTTTTGAAGTTGGGTCTTTGGATTGTGAGTTGGAAATTCATGTAGCACATGCAACCTAAGTTTGAAAAATTGAGATTCCAGAAGCTTTTGGGACTAACAGGTGTTTAACCTTTATGGTGGTAAGTGTAGCATATAACACTATTGTGTATATGATTTACCTAAAACAAATGTGTGTAAGATGATCTTTTTCGATAATGACAAAAGGAGGAAGAATATGTATGATGCTTATGGTCAAGTATAGGTAAGCCTAAATCCTTATATGATGAAAGTTCTTTATCTTATGCGCTTATCTTATGTTGATATTTCCTTCGTATACACGCATGTCTTGTTCATTAAGGGGGATTATTATACATCGTTTATTGTTTAATTTGTGATAAGCATCATTAGTTTGTCATCATCAAAAAGGGAAAAATTGTTGAGTCATGTAGTGTTTTGATGATTGTAAACAAATGATGATTATCTAACTAACATGTGTGTTTGAGATGTGCGTATTACATTAACATAAAACAAGTCATGGAAGGTTGAATATATCACATCATGAAGGACTTCATCTGAGTTTCATGTTGTGTGCTCAAGCATGAAACCGAGTAATGCCACCGAAGAGCAGGTTAAGATGAGGGCGTTTTCTTTTTCTCTAAAGGATACGGCCAAAGATTGGCTTTATTATCTCCCACCGGGGTGTATCTCCAGTTGGTCTGAAATGAAGAAGCGGTTCCTTGATAAATATTTCCTCGCTTCAAAGTCATCCACACTCAAGAAGGAGATCAGCAACATAGAGCAGCGATATGATGAACCTTTGTATGAATATTGGGAGCGTTTTTAGAGGTTATGTGCAAGCTGTCTGTATCATGGCTATAGTGAGGAAGATTTGATCTTATACTTTCATAACGGGCTTTCTGATGATGATGTGGGGATGATTAATGCAGCTAGTGGTGGATCGATCATAAATGAGACTCCAGCGAACGCTAGAGCTTTGATAGAGGAGCTTTCTGAAGGCTCCAAACACTTTAGTAGGCGATCCACCCACAAGAAGATGAATGTGAGTAGCTCAAATGCGCAAAATCCCAAACTTGAAGAACAGGTTCAAGCTCTTACCTCACTAGTAAGAGAGCTCATTGTTAAGGGACACACACAACAAGTTAAGGCGTGTGGGATATGTGCTTCAGATCACCCCACTGATTATTGCCCACAAGTTCAAGAGGGGTCAAGCGAGGAAGTCAATGCTCTTGGTTTCCAAGGTGCAAGAAATCAAAGGAAGTATGATCCTTATTCCAACACATACAATCCTGGCTGGAGAGATAATCCGAGGTTGAGGTATGGTAATGATCAAGGTAACCAACAACCCACACAATATCATCAACCGCAACAACAGTTCATGAGACCTCAAGCTCCAGTTCAGGGTCAACATCAGGGTTAGAATTCGGGTATGAGGCAAAGTTCTACAATGTCTACTGAAGATATGCTCAATGCCTTAACCAAGAATGTGACCAACATGCAAGGGAATATGGTACAGTTCCAGGAGGAAACCCGCTCTAGTATAAAGAATTTGGAAACACAGATGAGCCAGGTTTCGAGTGCAGTGAGCAGACTAGAGGCTCGTGAGTTTGGGAAATTACCCTCCCAAACAGAAGTAAACCCAAAGAAGAATGTGAGCGCTAGCATGATAAGGGGTGATACACAGCTGCAAAAGGGGGAAAACATGGTTACCAGAAACAAGGAAGTCACTTTACTTCCAAAACATAGGCCTCCCCCACCTTTTCCAGAAGCTTTGCGGGCCGATAGAAGATATGAAAGCAACAAAGGTATATACGAGGCCATACGCGAATGTGAGGTAAGCCTCCCTGTTTTACCTAAAGTAGAGAAAACTAGCGAGCATGTTTCCGCTATTTCTGATAATACACTTCCTCCCAAGTATGATGACCCATGCATGTTTACCATCTTTTGCACTATTAATGACATTTGTATTCCTAAAGCTATGTTAGACTTAGGTGCTTTAATTAATGTGATTCCATTTTCACTATATAAGTCTTTAGCCCTTGGCCCTTTGCATGTAACGAATGTCATAGTGCAATTAGCTGACGGATCCAACTCTTATCCCAAGGGTAAAGTAGAGGATGTGTTAGTTTATGTTGGTAGACTTCAGTTTCCTACTGACTTTTATGTACTGGACATGGAGTCTGATAGTCATGTTTCTCCCGTTATTTTAGGGAGGCTGTTTTTGAAAACATCCAATACAAAAATTGATGTTAGTGCTGGGTCATTCACTGTGGAGTTTTGGGAACATATAGAAGCATTTGGTATTCATGAGTCTAGGAATTCCCTAGCGAATGATCATCCCTCTTGCTTTGTGGGTACCATTCAGTCCATAGAGTGTGATACATATGATACCAGTGAGGGGAATGAGTCATGGGAGATTGAAGAAGTCAATGTTAAAGAAGTCATAAGCCATGATTCACAAAGTGACTTACAAAAGGAGGCAATGAGGTTGCAAAAACATGAGAGACCACCTGATTTACCGCATAGTTTTACACCGTTATCACTAACGCTAGCTGTGCATGAGGTTTTCTCATCAGAATTACAGGTACAAGTGTTGGCACAAGGAGTTGAACCATCCCCGGATTGATTGTGGGAGGTATAAGGTCGAGCTAATGACTTTAAACTTAGCGCTACTCGGGAGGCAACCCGAGCCCTTTTCTTTTTCTTTTCTTCTTTCTTTTTCTTTTCTATTTTTTTTCCCTTTCTTTTCTTCTTACTCGTAAACCTCACAAAATTTTCTCCTCAACCACAACAAATTATCTTTCACCCACCACCCATACCCCTCTTGTTTCCCGAGCTCCAATTCAAAACACTCTTAGCCAACCTTAATTCAACTTAAGCCAAAATACATAAAAAGACCTTTGAGAGGTGTTTCGTTTGAGAGAAGTTGGTGAAATTGGAGGGTCGAGATTGATGCAGGAGTTACATGAGCGATACTTACGGTGGCCAAGCAAAAATGAGCATTTGCATACTGGATTTGGTTCTACTATAAGGTGCAAAATTTCAAAATTATATTCTTCCAATGAATTTAATTTTGGACTAGTCATTTACTTGGTTGTTATCGGGCGTCGGGTTGTGAGATGGTGTTGTGCGTTTGTCGTCAATGTGTTTTCTTGTGTTGTTGGGTTGTGAAATGTTTTTGATTGGTATTGTTGAGGGAGTGAGAAGTTTTGTGAGAGTCGGTTTTGAGTGTTCCCCTTTTCTTTTCTTGTGTTTTTCTTTTACTTGCTCTCACATTGAGGACAATGTCTTGATTAAGTAGGGGGGAGGAAATTCTCATTGTTTTATTTGATGTATATATGTTTTATTTATATAAAAAAAAGTGATGAATGAAACCCGTTGAGTTGAAAACCCGCTAGGGCGGGCGACTCAGGCAAAAATGGGAGCCCGGATAGGTTGAAAACCCGAAAGGGCAATCTATGCAAAAAAGTGGCTAACTAGAGCGGGTGAGATGGTGAGTTCATAAATGAAAAAAAAGGTGTGATGCTAGGATGAAAACCCGAAAGGGCTTCTAGGCAAAATGAGAGATAAAAGAGAGAAAATTTGAAATCATTTACCGGCGTTGGTGTCATAAGGAGAGTTGGTGATATAAGGAGTGCCTCGGGTAGGTTTTTCATCTTGGTGTTCGGAGTTAGAGGCGAATAGGTTAGAGCTCACTCATCATTGGAGGAATAAGGAGTTTGATTGTAGTGATTGTGTTTAGATGGTCAAAGTTCGAGTCCTTTGAGATTTTTCAGGATTCGAACTTGCTTTTATCATTTCATGACATGAGGATGGTTATGGTGTTGTGCATATTAGAATGGTTTTGAATCTTTTGAGATCTTTCAGGATTCAAAGTCATACATTTTTATTATCTTGGTGTTGAGCATAGTGTGAGATTGCTATTTACATTATTTCAGGCAAGCTTTTAGCTCAAGTATGGGGGTAACTCTTACCCTTAGACTTGGCTTAGAGCAACTCGGGGGAATAGCAACCTTTATCATACACTAGGATGGAGAGAAAAGGGGAGTAGTGAAGGTGAGCAATAACTTGGAAGGGGTGCTTCATTGACCATTATTTTGAATTTACTCGAGGTCGAGTAAAGTTCAAGTGTGGGGGTATTTGATATGACCAAGTTATGTGCGATTATAGAGTATTGAGAAGTCCATTTCACAAGGTTTAAGTCTTAAGGAAGAGAGTTTTACGTATCTAAACCTTAGTGCGGAGAAGAGTAAGTTATGATGAATTTGATGTATTAGAGGAGATTTAAGGACATTTTGTGGTTATATATGTTTATGATCATTTACAGGTGGATTTCCGTCCCATGTTTGCGATCCATTCAACATAAAAAGCTCACAAAGTTCATTGAAGTCAAAGGTTATATGGTTGATGCGTCCAAGTTCACCCTCTTAGTGTTGGGACAACAGTGGTTGCCCATCCTGGGCGTTGAAGAGCCCACCTCGGGCGTATCCGAAGGCAAAGAAGTCAGGCAGTAGTACATGCTCGACTCGCGCACCAGAAATGCCCGGGCCGCGCATATCGAGCAAAAGTATGAGTTTGGCAGCAGCGAGTGCCCGGGTCGCGCATGTCTTACGCCCGGGTCGCGCACTTCGACCCTGTTATGATTCTTCGGTGGTTTTCGGTCGTCCGTAGGTTTTATCAATATTAGAAAAACATTGTTTTTTTTATGTAGGGAATCCCATGCCTAATTAGAGAGAATAGAGAGGAAGAACCCTAATCCCTATTTTCCCTTTGAGTTTTGAAATCATTACTTTGAAAATTTCTTTGATGGATGTTATGTCGATCGTAGCCTAAATCTAGTCTTGAGAACGTTTAATCAAGCTTCATTCTATTATTGTGAGGTTTCTCTTTGTTAACTACTTCTTAATTATAATTGTGATTTCTTGATTTTAATTTATGATTATTGTGTGTATGGCTAGGAGTACTACTAGTTTTTACATTCAATCTATCTTTGCTAGGATTTAGAATTGATGCCGATTCATCTGTTCTTCTTTCATGAGTAGCAACCTAGGGTTTGATTAATGAATCTAATTATTCTTGATTAATCACTAGGGAAATCATAATTTCCAATTTGAATATTTTGTGCTAGCAATTTGTTGATTGGCTCATTGATTCCTAGTTCGTTGATGTTTTATCGATTTGAATTTAATCTCTGAATAGATTAGGTTAATCTTTAGTTCAAGTTTTATGATCATCTGATTATGATTGTTTAACGGTTCTTTTGCGGGAAAGGAATTTGATTTCCAACTTTGAGTAATTAAGAGTAAAGTTACATACATTTGAGAAACCGATGATCAATAGTATGAATCGAAGTGGCCATTAACCGAACTCAAGATTCTTCTCTTATTGATTACCTTACTTCTTTATTGTTCTTTAGTTACTTAGTTATTCATTTCTGTAAGTACAAAACCCCCATTTGATCTATTATAAGCACGAGTTAGTCCCCAAGTCTCTGTGGATACGACCCTACTTGCCACTTACATTCACTTGTATTGGAAAGAAGGAAAATATACTTTTATCTTTGGTAGCGCGTGCGACCGTGTCTCACCAAATTTTGGCGCCGTTGCCGGGGACTTGGCAATTACTAAAACGTGTTTATTTTAGATAGTTCTTTACATTTCGTATTTTTTTTAGTACATGGTTGATACTCGTACCACTAATCAAGATCAATTGCAGTACGATCCAGAACTTGAATTGAATCTTTTCAGGTCAAGGAGAGAATTGCGAGCAAATTTTCGAGAACTTCCATTTGCTTTGAACTTTGAGGAAGCGATGCCACCGCGAGTTGAGACTCGTACTCTGAGGGAGCTCACCGCTCCTAATCTCGATCAACAACCACTATGTATCACTTTCCCAACACTGGAGGAAGGTACCACCTTCGAGCTCAAGTCAGGGCTCATTCATCTGTTACCATCTTTTCATGGGCTCAGTGGTGAAGACCCTAACAAGTTCTTATCTGAGTTTCATGTTGTGTGCTCAAGCATGAAACCGATTAATGCCACCGAAGAGCAGGTTAAGATGAGGGCGTTTTCTTTTTCTCTAAAGGATACGGCCAAAGATTGGCTTTATTATCTCCCACCGGGGTGTATCTCCAGTTGGTCTGAAATGAAGAAGCGGTTCCTTGATAAATATTTCCCCGCTTTAAAGTCATCCACACTCAAGAAGGAGATCAGCAACATAGAGCAGCGATATGATGAACCTTTGTATGAATATTGGGAGCGTTTTTAGAGGTTATGTGCAAGCTGTCTGTATCATGGCTATAGTGAGGAAGATTTGATCTTATACTTCTATAACAGGCTTTCTGATGATGATGTGGGGATGATTAATGCAGCTAGTGGTGGATCGATCATAAATAAGACTCCAGCGAACGCTAGAGCTTTGATAGAGGAGCTTTCTGAAGGCTCCAAACACTTTAGTAGGCGATCCACCCACAAGAAGATGAATGTGAGTAGCTCAAATGCGCAAAATCCCAAACTTGAAGAACAGGTTCAAGCTCTTACCTCACTAGTAAGAGAGCTCATTGTTAAGGGACACACACAACAAGTTAAGGCGTGTGGGATATGTGCTTCAGATCACCCCACTGATTATTGCCACAAGTTCAAGAGGGGTCAAGCGAGGAAGTCAATGCTCTTGGTTTCCAAGGTGCAAGAAATCAAAGGAAGTATGATCCTTATTCCAACACATACAATCCTGGTTGGAGAGATAATCCGAGGTTGAGGTATGGTAATGATCAAGGTAACCAATAACCCACACAATATCATCAACCGCAACAACAGTTCATGAGACCTCAAGCTCCAGTTCAGGGTCAGAATTCGGGTATAAGACAAAGTTCTACAATGTCTACTGAAGATATGCTCAATGCCTTAACCAAGAATGTGACCAACATGCAAGGGAATATGGTACAGTTCCAGGAGGAAACCCGCTCTAGTATAAAGAATTTGGAAACACAGATGAGCCAGGTTTCGAGTGCAGTGAGCAGACTAGAGGCTCGTGAGTTTGGGAAATTACCCTCCCAAACAGAAGTAAACCCAAAGAAGAATGTGAGCGCTATCATGATAAGGGGTGATACACAGCTGCAAAAGGGGGAAAACATGGTTACCAGAAACAAGGAAGTCACTTTACTTCCAAAACATAGGCCTCCCCCACCTTTTCCAGAAGCTTTGCGGGCCGATAGAAGATATGAAAGCAACAAAGGTATATACGAGGCCATACGCGAATGTGAGGTAAGCCTCCCTGTTTTACCTAAAGTAGAGAAAACTAGCGAGCATGTTTCTGCTAAATCTCATAATACACTTCCTCCCAAGTATGATGACCCAGGCATGTTTACCATCCTTTGCACTATTAATGACATTTGTATTCCTAAAGCTATGTTAGACTTAGGTGCTTTAATTAATGTGATTCCATTTTCACTATATAAGTCTTAAGCCCTTGGCCCTTTGCATGTAACGAATGTCATAGTGCAATTAGCTGACGGATCCAACTCTTATCCCAAGGGTAAAGTAGAGGATGTGTTAATTTATGTTGGTAAACTTCAGTTTCCTACTGACTTTTATGTACTGGACATGGAGTCTGATAGTCATGTTTCTCCCGTTATTTTAGGGAGGCTGTTTTTGAAAACATCCAATACAAAAATTGATGTTAGTGCTGGGTCATTCACTGTGGAGTTTGGGGGACATATAGAAGCATTTGGTATTCATGAGTCTAGGAATTCCCTAGCGAATGATCATCCCTCTTGCTTTGTGGGTACTATTCAGTCCATAGAGTGTGATACATATGATACTAGTGAGGGGAATGAGTCATGGGAGATTGAAAAAGTCAATGTCAAAGAAGTCATAAGCCATGATTCACAAAGTGACTTACAAAAGGAGGCAATGAGGTTGCAAAAACATGAGAGACCACCTGATTTACCGCATAGTTTTACACCGTTATCACTAACGCTAGCAGTGCATGAGGTTTTCTCATCAGAATTACAGGTACAAGTGTTGGCACAAGGAGTTGAACCATCCCCGGATTGATTGTGGGAGGTATAAGGTCGAGCTAATGACTTTAAACTTAGCGCTACTCGGGAGGCAACCCGAGCCCTTTTCTTTTTCTTTTCTATTTTTCCCCCTTACTTTTCTTCTTACTCGTAAACCTCACAAATTTTTCTCCTCAACCACAATAAATTATCTTTCACCCACCACCCATACCCCTCTTGTTTCCCGAGCTCCAATTCAAATCACTCTTAGCCAACCTTAATCCAACTTAAGCCAAAATACATAAAAAGACCTTTGAGAGGTGTTTCGTTTAAGAGAAGTTGGTGAAATTGGAGGGTCGAGATTGATGCAGGAGTTACATGAGCGATACTTACGGTGGTCAAGCAAAAATGAGCATTTGCATACTGGATTTGGTTCTACTATAAGGTGCAAAATTTCAAAATTATATTCATCCAATGAATTTAATTTTGGACTAGTCATTTACTTGGTTGTTATCGGGCGTCGGGTTGTGAGATGGTGTTGTGCGTTTGTCGTCAATGTGTTTTCTTGTGTTATTGGGGTGTGAAATGTTTTTGATTGGTATTGTTGAGGGAGTGAGAAGTTTTGTGAGAGTCGGTTTTTGAGTGTTCCCTTTTTCTTTTCTTGTGTTTTTCTTGTACTTGCTCTCACATTGAGGACAATGTCTTGATTAAGTAGGGGGGAGGAAATTCTCATTGTTTTATTTGATGTATTTACGTTTTATTTATATAAAAAAAAGTGATGAATGAAACCCGTTGAGTTGAAAACCCGCAAGGGCGGGCGACTCAGGCAAAAATGGGAGCCCGGATAGGTTGAAAACCCGAAAGGGCAATCTATGCAAAAAAGTGGCTAACTAGAGCGGGTGAGATGGTGAGTTCATAAATGAAAAAAAAAGTGTGATGCTAGGATGAAAAACCCGAAAGGGCTTCTAGGCAAAATGAGAGATAAAAGAGAGAAAATTTGAAATCATTTGCCGGCGTTGGTGTCATAAGGAGAGTTGGTGATATAAGGAGTGCCTCGGGTAGGTTTTTCATCTTGGTGTTCGGAGTTAGAGGCGAATAGGTTAGAGCTCACTCATCATTGGAGGAATAAGGAGTTTGATTGTAGTGATTGTGTTTAGATGGTCAAAGTTCGAGTCCTTTGAGATTTTTCAGGATTCGAACTTGCTTTTATCATTTCATGACATGAGGATGGTTATGGTGTTGTGCATATTAGAATGGTTTTGAATCTTTTGAGATCTTTCAGGATTCAAAGTCAAACATTTTTATTATCTTGGTGTTGAGCATAGTGTGAGATTGCTATTTACATTATTTCAGGCAAGCTTTTAGCTCAAGTATGGGGGTAACTCTTACCCTTAGACTTGGCTTAGGGCAACTTGGGGGAATAGCAACCTTTATCATACACTAGGATGGAGAGAAAAGGGGAGTAGTGAAAGGTGAGCAATAACTTGGAAGGGGTGCCTCATTGACCTTTATTTTGAGTTTACTCGAGGTCGAGTAAAGTTCAAGTGTGGGGGTATTTGATATGACCAAGTTATGTGCGATTATAGAGCATTGAGAAGTCCATTTCACAAGGTTTAAGTCTTAAGGAAGAGAGTTTTACGTATCTAAACCTTAGTGCGGAGAAGAGTAAGTTATGATGAATTTGATGTATTAGAGGAGATTTAAGGACATTTTGTGGTTATATATGTTTATGATCATTTACAGGTGGATTTCCGTCCCATGTTTGCGATCCATTCAACATAAAAAGCTCACAAAGTTCATTGAAGTCAAAGGTTATATGGTTGATGCATCCAAGTTCACCCTCTTAGTGTTGGGACAACAGTGGTTGCCCATCCAGGGCGTTGAAGAGCCCACCTCGGGCATTTTCTGAAGGCAAAAAAGCCAGGCAGTAGTACATGCTCGACTCGCGCACCAGAAATGCCCGGGCCGCGCATATCGAGCAAAAGTAAGTGTTTGGCAGCAGCGAGTGCCCGGGTCGCGCATGTCTTGCGCCCGGGTCGCGCACTTCGGCCCTGTTATGATTCTTCGGTGGTTTTCGGTCGTCCGTAGGTTTTATCAATATTAGAAAAACATTGTTTTTTTTATGTAGGGAATCCCATGCCTAATTAGAGAGAATAGAGAGGAAGAACCCTAATCCCAATTTTCCCTTTGAGTTTTGAAATCATTACTTTGAAGATTTCTTTGATGGATGTTATGTCGATCGTAGCCTAAATCTAGTCTTGAGAACGTTTAATCAAGCTTCATTCTATTATTGTGAGGTTTCTTTTTGTTAACTACTTCTTAATTATAATTGTGATTTCTTGATTTTAATTTATGATTATTGTGTGTATGGCTAGGAGTACTACTAGTTTTTACATTCAATCTATCTTTGCTAGGATTTAGAATTGATGCCGATTCATCTGTTCTTCTTTCATGAGTAGCAACTTAGGGTTTGATTAATGAATCTGATTATTCTTGATTAATCACTAGGGAAATCATAATTTCCAATTTGAATATTTTGTGCTGGCAATTTGTTGATTGGCTCATTGATTCCTAGTTCGTTGATGTTCTATCGATTTGAATTTAATCTCTGAATAGATTAGGTTAATCTTTAGTTCAAGTTTTAAGATCATCTGATTATGATTGTTTAACGGTTCTTTTGCGGGAAAGGAATTTGATTTCCATCTTCGAGTAATTAAGAGTAAAGTTACATACATTTGAGAAACCGATGATCAATAGTATGAATCGAAGTGGCCATTAACCGAACTCAAGATTCTTCTCTTATTGATTACCTTACTTCTTTATTGTTCTTTAGTTACTTAGTTATTCATTTCTTTAAGTACAAAACCCCCATTTGATCTATTATAAGCACGATTTAGTCCCCAAGTCTTTGTGGATACGACCCTACTTGCCACTTACATTCACCTGTATTGGAAAGAAGGAAAATATACTTTTATCTTTGGTAGCGCGTGCGACCGCGTCTCACTAAATTTTGGCACCGTTGCCGGGGACTTGGCAATTACTAAAACGTGTTTATTTTAGATAGTTCTTTACATTTAGTATTTTTTTTAGTACATGGTTGATACTCGTACCACTAATCAAGATCAATTGCAGTACGATCCAGAACTTGAATTGAATCTTTTCAGGTCAAGGAGAGAATTGCGAGCAAATTTTCGAGAATTTCCATTTGCTTTGAACTTTGAGGAAGCGATGCCACCGCGAGTTGAGACTCGTACTCTGAGGGAGCTCACCGCTCCTAATCTCGATCAGCAACCACTATGTATCACTTTCCCAACACTGGAGGAAGGTACCACCTTCGAGCTCAAGTCAGGGCTCATTCATCTCTTACCATCTTTTCATGGGCTCAGTGGTGAAGACCCAAACAATTCTTATCTGAGTTTCATGTTGTGTGCTCAAGCATGAAACCGAGTAATGCCACTGAAGAGCAGGTTAAGATGAGGGCGTTTCCTTTTTCTCTAAAGGATATGGCCAAAGATTGGCTTTATTATCTCCCACCGGGGTGTATCTCCAGTTGGTCTGACATGAAGAAGCGGTTCCTTGATAAATATTTCCCCGCTTCAAAGTCATCCACACTCAAGAAGGAGATCAGCAACATAGAGCAGCGATATGATGAACCTTTGTATGAATATTGGGAGCGTTTTTAGAGGTTATGTGCAAGCTGTCTGTATCATGGCTATAGTGAGGAAGATTTGATCTTATACTTCTATAACGGGCTTTCTGATGATGATGTGCGGATGATTAATACAGCTAGTGGTGGATCGATCATAAATGAGACTCCAGCGAATGCTAGAGCTTTGAAAGAGGAGCTTTCTGAAGGCTCCAAACACTTTAGTAGGCGATCCACCCACAAGAAGATGAATGTGAGTAGCTCAAATGCGCAAAATCCCAAACTTGAAGAACAGGTTCAAGCTCTTACCTCACTAGTAAGAGAGCTCATTGTTAAGGGACACACATAACAAGTTAAGGCGTGTGGGATATGTGCTTCAGATCACCCCACTGATTATTGCCCACAACTTCAAGAGGGGTCAAGCGAGGAAGTCAATGCTCTTGGTTTCCAAGGTGCAAGAAATCAAAGGAAGTATGATCCTTATTCCAACACATACAATCCTGGTTGGAGAGATAATTCGAGGTAGAGGTATGGTAATGATCAAGGTAACCAACAACCCACACAATATCATCAACCGCAACAACAGTTCATGAGACCTCAAGCTCCAGTTCAGGGGCAATATCAGGGTCAGAATTCGGGTATGAGGCAAAGTTCTACAATGTCTACTGAAGATATGCTCAATGCCTTAACCAAGAATGTGACCAACATGCAAGGGAATATGGTACATTTCCTGGAGGAAACCCGCTCTAGTATAAAGAATTTGGAAACACAGATGAGCCAGGTTTCGAGTGCAGTGAGCAGACTAGAGGCTCGTGAGTTTAGGAAATTACCCTCCTAAATAGAAATAAACCCAAAGGAGAATGTGAGCGCTATCATGATAAGGGGTGATACACAGCTGCAAAAGGGGGAAAACATGGTTACCAGAAACAAGGAAGTCACTTTACTTCCAAAACATAGGCCTCCCCCACCTTTTCCAGAAGCTTTGCGGGCCGATAGAAGATATGAAAGCAACAAAGGTATATACGAGGCCATACGCGAATGTGAGGTAAGCCTCCCTGTTTTACCTAAAGTAGAGAAAACTAGCGAGCATGTTTCTGCTATTTCTGATAATACACTTCCTCCCAAGTATGATGACCCAGGCATGTTTACCATCCTTTGCACTAGTGAGGTTGCAAAAACATGAGAGACCACCTGATTTACCGTATAGTTTTACACCGTTATCACTAACGGTAGCTGTGCATGAAGTTTTCTCATCAGAATTACAGGTACAAGTGTTGGCACATGGAGTTGAACCATCCTCGGATTGATTGTGGGAGGTATATGGTCGAGCTAATGACTTTAAACTTAGCGCTACTCGGGAGGCAACCCGAGCCCTTTTCTTTTTCTTTTCTTCTTTCTTTTTCTTTTCTATTTTTTTCCCTTACTTTTCTTCTTACTCTTAAACCTCACCAATTTTTCTCCTCCACCACAACAAATTATCTTTCACCCACCACCCTTACCCCTCTTGTTTCCCAAACTCCACTTCAAAACACTCTTAGCCAACCTTAATCCAACTTAAGTCAAAATACATAAAAAGACCTTTGACAGGTGTCCGTTTGAGAGAAGTTGGTGAAATTGGAGGGTCGAGATTGATGTAGGAGTTACATGAGTGATACTTACGGTGACCAAACAACAATAAGCATTTGCATACTGGATTTGGTTCTACTATAAGGTGCAAAATTTCAAAATTATATTCTTCCAATGAATTTAATTTTGGACTAGTCATTTACTTGGTTGTTATCGGGCGTCGGGTTGTGAGATGGTGTTGTGCGTTTGTCGTCAATGTGTTTTCTTGTGTTGTTGGGGTGTGAAATGTTTTTAATTGGTATTGTTGAGGGAGTGAGAAGTTTTGTGAGAGTCGGTTTTTGAGTGTTCCCCTTTTCTTTTCTTGTGTTTTTCTTATACTTGCTCTCACATTGAGGACAATGTCTTGATTAAGTAGGGGGGAGGCAATTCTCATTGTTTTATTTGATGTATATACGTTTTATTTATATATAAAAAAATGATGAAATGAAACCCGTTGAGTTGAAAACTCGCAAGGGCGGGCGACTCAGGCAAAAATGGGGGCCAGGATAGGTTGAAAACCCGAAAGGGCAATCTATGCAAAAAAGTGGCTAACTAGAGCGGGTGAGATGGTGAGTTCATAAATGAAAAAAAAAGGTGTGATGCTAGGATGAAAACCCGAAAGGGCTTCTAGGCAAAATGAGAGATAAAAGAGAGAAAATTTGAAATCGTTTGTCGGTGTTGGTGTCATAAGGAGAGTTGGTGATATAAGGAGTGCCTCGGGTAGGTTTTTCATCTTGGTGTTCGGAGTTAGAGGCGGATAGGTTAGAGCTCACTCATCATTGGAGGAATAAGGAGTTTGATTGTAGTGATTGTGTTTAAATGGTCAAAGTTCGAGTCCTTTGAGATTTTTCAGGATTCGAACTTGCTTTTATCATTTCATGACATGAGGATGGTTATGGTGTTGTGCAGATTAGAATGGTTTTGAATCTTTTGAGATCTTTCAGGATTCAAAGTCATACATTTTTATTATCTTGGCGTTGAGCATAGTGTGAGATTGCTATTTACATTATTTCAGGCGAGCTTTTATCTCAAGTTTGGGGGTAAGTCTTACCCTTAGACTTGGTTTAGAGCGACTCGGGGGAATAGCAACCTTTATCATACACTAGGATGGAGAGATAAGGGGAGTAGTGAAAGGCGAGCAATAACTTGGAAGGGGTGCCTCATTGACCTTTATTTTGAGTTTACTCGAGGTCGAGTAAAGTTCAAGTGTGGGGGTATTTGATATGACCAAGTTATGTGCGATTATAGAGCATTGAGAAGTCCATTTCACTAAGGTTTAAGTCTTAAGGAAGAGAGTTTTATGTATCTAAACCTTAGTGTGGAGAAGATGGAGTTATGATGAATTTGATGTATTAGAGGAGATTTAAGGACATTTTGTGGTTCTATATGTTTATGATCATTTACAGGTGGATTTCCGTCCCATGTTTGCGATCCATTCAACATAAAAAGCTCACAAAGTTCGTTGAAGTCAAAGGTTATATGGTTGATGCATCCAAGTTCACCTTCTTAGTGTTGGGACAGCAGTGATTGCCCACCCTGGGCGTTGAAAAGCCCACCTCGGGCGTTTTTCGAAGATAAAGAAGCCAGGCAGTAGTACATGCCCGACTCGCGCACCAGAAATGCCCGGGCTGCGCATATCGAGCAAAAGTAAGAGTTTGGCAGCAGCGAGTGCCCGGGTCGCGCATGTCTTGCGCTCGGGTCGCGCACTTGGACCCTGTTATGATTCTTCGGCGGTTTTCGGTCGTCCGTAGGTTTTATCAATATTAGAAAAACATTGTTTTTGTTTTATGTAGGGAATCCCATGCCTAATTAGAGAGAATAGAGAGGAAGAACCCTAATCCCTATTTTCCCTTTGAGTTTTGAAATCATTACTTTGAAGATCTCTTTGATGGATGTTATGTCGATCGTAGCCTAAATCTAGTCTTGAGAACGGTTAATCAAGCTTCGTTCTATTATTGTGAGGTTTCTCTTTGTTAACTACTTCTTAATTATAATTGTGATTTCTTGATTTGAATTTATGATTATTGTGTGTATGGCTAGGAGTACTACTAGTTTTTTTACATTCAATCTATCTTTGCTAGGAATTAGAATTGATGCCGATTCATCTGTTCTTCTTTCATGAGTAGAAACCTAGGGTTTGATTAATGAATCTGATTATTCTTGATTAATCACTAGGGAAATCATAATTTCCAATTTGAATATTTTGTGCTAACAATTTGTTGATTGGCTCATTGATTCCTAGTTCGTTGACGTTCTATCGATTTGAATTTAATCTCTGAATAGATTAGGTTAATCTTTAGTTCAAGTTTTATTATCATCTGATTATGATTGTTTAACGGTTCTTTTGCGGGAAAGAAATTTGGTTTCCAACTTCGAGTAATTCAGAGTAAAGTTACATATTTGAGAAACCGATGATCAATAGTATGAGTCGAAGTGGCCATTAACCGAGCTCAAGATCCTTCTCTTATTGATTACCTTACTTCTTTATTGTTCTTTAGTTACTTAGTTATTCATTTCTTTAAGTACAAAACCCCCATTTGATATATTATAAGTACGAGTTAGTCCCCAAGTCTATGTGGATACGACCCTACTTGCCACTTACATTCACTTGTATTGGGAAGAAGGAAAATATACTTTTATCTTTGGTAGCGCGTGCGACCGCGTCTCACCAGTGCTAGTGCATTTGACAAACTCTTGCGATTTTTGAATTGCTATTTACTAGAAAGTCAAGCTTAGGGCCTTAAATAAGCCTTTCTCGGGAAGTAACCCGTGATGTGTTGCTTTAATTTTTTTTATTTTCATTTTACTCATTTTTCTTTTCTATCTTTGATTTTGATTTAGGTACATAGTTTGAATGACAACCATTCTCAATAGTACGTGGAAAGCAAATCATGGTTTTGAAGAAGTTTATTAGAAATGGAGAAATTGGGTCATTTGCGGGCATTTGCACCGACCTATTCCTTTTGCTCTTTCTTCAATGCTCTATGATTTGTTGAACATATGTTTGTTGGTTGAATGTTTCTTCCCTCCCTCCCTCCCTTTGATCGTCTTGTTCAAGCATTGAGGACAATGCTTTATTCTAGCTTGGGGGAATAGCTATTTGCTAGCTTAGGGGAGGTGTATATAGTTTTTATTTCTTTGTTTTTCCCTTTTTCACAAAAAGAAATCAAAATCTAAGAAATTATCTTCTTTTCTTTCTCTTTCAAGTTTTGATTTATTTCTCTTTAGTTCTAACAAAGTCAAAAATGAAAAAAATGAATTGAAAGAAAAGAAAAGAAAAAAAAGTAGTAGTGTTAGTTTTAAACAAAAAATTTGGTTTCCTTTCCCAAGGTAGGTGCTAAGTAATGATATGATGTGGATTCCTTGTTTTGACTTTTGAGTATATGTTTAGATGCTCCTTTTGGAAGAGTGTGAGCATGAGTTAAGGTATTTAGGAGGTGATTAATCTTGATTGCATTAGAGTCTTCTAAAATGAAACTAATGAATACTCAATTGGATGTCTAGTCTTGAATCTTGACTAAGTTGCTCATGCTTGAATAATTTTGGCTTCAAATTCGCGGTCCCTTGTGTCCTTAGATATGCTCATCATGTCCCCAACAAAGCTCTACATGAAACTTAGTTTTTACTTCTCTTTGTATATAATAAGTGGCACAAAAGGCCACAAGTTCTTATTTCTCTCCTTAGTGAATGATTACTTCTCCTTTGTATAGCAAAAATCCCATAATAATGGAAAAAGAAAAAGCTAAAAAACAGTAAAAAACGGCGTGAAAAATGAAAAAAAAGTGAAGAAAAATGAAAAAACACAAAAAGAATAAAAGAAATTCAATAAAAGAGGTCGATTTGGATGCCTCCCACGCTTAGTTCTACTTTTCTTAAGTTTCAAGTAGAGTGGAGTCTAAGACCTATTTGTCTTTTGGATAGCTAGGTATTCCTCTAATGAGCAAGTAAAATGTCTAATTAGGTGTCCTATTGCAATCTTGATTAGCCTCTTTCTCTACCCATAACCCATGAATACACTTAGAAATTAGTTGTCTTGAAAGTTGCTCTTTATATTTGCTTGTGAACCATTTCGTTACTAGTTGACTTGGGAATAAATTTTGAAAGTATTGAATAAAAGGTTGATGAAAAGCTAGAGTTGTGGGTTTAAAACTCTTTGGAAACCCTCTCGAGATCCCACTAGCCCTCTAGAGCGATCTAGGGGTTTAAAGAGCTTGTTGCATATGCTAAATGTAATCGTGATTCCTACAAAAATGAGTTAGTGTAAATTCTTTCTTTCTCCCTATTTTTCCTTTCTTCTTTCTTGTTGATCTTGTTTTCAAATAATCTTCATTCTCTTACCCTTGTGTTTTGTTCTATTTTGCTTGAGGACAAGAAAAGGTCTAACTTGGGGGAGTTTAATGTCTTGTTTATTGCTTTACTCTTTGATAGCTTTTAGTTGGAATTATAGTTGTTTTTGAGTTGGTTTAGACTAGTTTGTTAGTTATTTCCTTAATTTGTGCAATTTTCCTCCATGTATGCACTTTTTTTTGGGGCTTTGTTTCATTTCAGGACTTAGGAGCATGTTTGGAGAACACTTGCACAACCCCGAATACTAAGATCGAAGAGGAAGGTCAAGGAAGCATCAATGAAGCATAATCGAGTTCCGAGGGCAAATATAAGAAGTTTTGGAAGGGTTTGCGCACAAGGGTCAACTTGAAATGGCCATAACTTTCAGCACACATAACAGTTTTGAGCGATTCAAGTTGGAGATGAAAGCTTGGCTCAATATCTTTCCAACGAGTGATCATAAGCTCAATTTTGATGCAAAACGAGTGAGATATGGCCGTTCGAAAATAAAATAACGAAACTAAATGACCCGAGCGCTCGGGTCGCCCGGGTTTATTTGCGGAAAACTGAAATTTCAGTTCTGATGGTCTGACCCGCCCGGGTCAACCCCATCCCGAGAGCCCGGTCCACCCGCCCGGGTCGCTGGGTTTTTCCGGAAAACTTTCTTTTCTTTTCGATTTTTATACGGGGGTTTTCTTGTAATTAAACTTACTTTATTTTAGGGCTATATAAGAGAAAGTTCTCTTATTTTAAGTTAAGCTAATTTACATTATATTTTAATAAAGTGAGATTTGAAATTCTTAGAACCCTAGGAGAGAGAAAATCTAATCTTCTAGAGAGATAAGTGAGCGAAACTTGTTGAAAGCTTGGAATTTGTAGAATCAAAGAAGGAAACATGAAGATTTGGAGGCTCCTTGCAACTTTAATGAGTATTTCTTACTCTCTCTCATATTTTATTGCTTTATTTTCTTATTTTCATATCATTCTCACTATATTTACTTGTTCATCCTAGATTATTGTTTTAGTTCATGTTAATAGTTGTTAATGTCTTTTAGTTTATAATTTATCATGATTTGTAAGTAGCTATTTCTTTGGGAAGGATCTGAAGTCATTGATGAGTTCATGAACCTCTAAATCCATTGGGTTTTGACTTGGGATAATTTTGGTTAATTGATTTGGCTTTTTTTTATGAATGTTTGTGTGATTGGCCATCATAGGAGCATAATTTAGGTACCCTTAGTGAAGGATCGAGAGATGAAGTTAAGGGGTTGCCTCAAATCGATTATTAGGCTTGAAGGACCATGAGAATAGGGACTACCTAGCCTAGGGGACTTAGTTTGCTTGTTTATATTCATCATGTTTATGGATATGCTTGGTTGAATGCCTTAGCCATGATAATAGGTCTTCGGTAAGATACTAGACCAATCTAGCTAGCTCAAGAGAGTAGTTAGAGTACCAATAGATGAATAATTCCTCTCAATTGATCCCTATTGTTGATTCCCATTGTGATTGCTTGGTTTATGAATGAGTTAATTGATGGACGCCCCTTCCCAATGTTATTTTTCTTATTGTCTTTTCATTTATATATCTTCAAAAAAAACATAGACTTGGCTTAGCTTATCATAAATCGATACTTATTAGTGTTTCCCTTAGTCCTTGTGGATTTGACCCTTTACTTGCCCTATATTTGGTAGTTTAGGTATATTTGACGTGTTTACAACGAGCGCGTCACCCCATCCCTCCCCCCACCCCCGCAGCCCCCTCACCCCGTGAGGTTAATAAGTCTCTACTACAACCTTTCGAACAATGGCGGCAGTAGCGACGCGTATGGTGGTTGAAACTGAGAAGGAAGAAGAGGGACAGAGAAGAGGGTGTAAGGTGGGTGTTGTGTTAATGCCTAGACCAGCAGGGGTGTGCAAGGGAGTTGGTGGATACTCGGATCTCCGAGACCACGAGCTGCAGCGGCGGAAATCGAAGGGGAGGGGCTGCGGGGGGTGAGGGGGAGGAGTGAGGGGGCTGTTGGGGGGTAGGGGGGCGCAACTGCGGGGTTGGAGGGGGGGTGGGGGGGCCGTAGGGGTGGGGTGGGGGGGAGGTAGTTGTGGTTGGGTGGTTAGGATTTAGGTTTAGGGTTTAGGGTTAGGGGTTAGGGGTTAGGGTTAGGGTTAAGGTTAGGGTTAGGAGGTTAAAAGGGTTAATTAGGGTTAATGACTAACGGAGTTAACCGCCGTTAGTCAATAAGGGCATTTTGAATTATTACCATGAAACTCAGGGGTACTTTGTGTATTTTGAAAAGTGCGAGGTACCTCGTGAATAAACCGAAAACTCGGGGGTACTTGGTGAAAAAACCGTTTTAACTTCGCTAATTTTATGATTTTTTAGATCAATCCCTAGTGCATGAACAAAATTGAGTTAATTAGGTCTCAGAATTGAAAATCATCATGAGAAAATCATCAAGAGAGTAGGAAGAAAACAATAGGAAAATTAAAAATCATCAAGAGAAAATACTAAGCCAATTAAACCAAACCTAAACCAATTATTGACACCATAAATAAAACCTAAACTACACCAATTAGACTGCAATGGAACAATGTATTGGAGATGACAAAATGACCAAACCTAAGCGAGGGAGGCACGACGACTACATATACCTGATTATTTTCATAGCAAGATACATCTATCAATCAGTGTGACAAGGATGTGGAAAACCCAAAATAACTACAGAAATTAGTACTAGTATCTTGGTAGAATCACTTAAACGCTTAATTGCAAGAGGATGGCATCATATAATCATTCAGAAAAATTCACAAGGAAAGTCCTGACTATAAGTGGTGTTCACATGATAATCAATACTACGACTAACTTCAGAACAATCCTACCTATGAGAATGTCTTTCCAAAATGTTGCTAAGTGACCATTGACCAATAAGTTCTTTACCTGGTTATAGATTCCTCTTCTTCTTTTTTTCTTTCTTCCCATCTCTTGTTCCCACCCCATACCTAGCTAACTAGAGTTTAACACACAATCATTTTTATATCCTAAATTGATTCTTCTTCTGGTCACCGGATCATTTTGACAAGGCAGCCCCAATTGTAATAACCCATAGTTGGGAATATTAGCAATTCGGATCATTGTCATAAATTTCCCCTTTTTATCATTACATTGTGGGAAAGGAGGGAGTTTATACATCATTGTTCAACAATATGATACTGATCATCAATCGGTTAACAATACCAGTATTATTACAACATTACTTAAACGATATAATCTCATTTATCAATCAAAACACAATACAACAAGAATGGAAAATAATCTTATTTTAAGCATTAAGTCTCTAGAAAATAAGCAGACATCAACTATTCTCAAAAAATTTCTGATTAAAAAAAAAGTTTCATCGACTGCACAATTTCAACCCCATAAAACAAAACTACCAAATTTAAGGTCAATCCACATTTACAAAAAAAAAATTCAATTTAGAAAGAATTAGCTTGATAAGTCTGCATTTACAGTTGATAAGCTAGATCTAGTTTGTTATTTCAAATTCACAAATCCCTAAATTCGGTTCTTTCCAACCAAATTCTTCTATTCTACCGAACTCATCATCTAATTCCGAAAAATCATCTTATAAATCAATGCAATTACAACAAAATCAGAGAATTTAAACCTAGATTGGATGAGAGAAATGAAGGGTGTAAAATAAAAAGGAAAAATATACTTACAATAATGGAAAATAAATAGTTGAAAGGTTAAATTGTAGCTTCAATAAGTCAAATTGGTGGACGCCGATGATTAAGCAAGCGGAAGAACGACATAAAGCTAGTGATCGCCTGTGATGGAGTTTGAATGAGATTGCGAATTGGGAGAATTTCTCAATACTGGTTTGAGGTTTTGTGGAAGAAAACTGCATCGTGGTATTTTTTTATTTTCTGATAGGAATGCTTAGTAGTCAGTATTGTTGCTTAAAAAAAGGACAATTTATAAAAAAAAATATAGCACATAGTCGCATCTTACTTACGCATGTTCTTTTGGGTGAATAAATGAAATTCATTTCGGTTCGGTTCGAATCGATCGGTTCGATTCGATTCGAGCCATTTCGATTCACTTGATTCGATTGGTTCGATTCGACTTATTCATTTCGGTTCGATTCGACGTACTTTAACTTATTATTTTTATTTATATTATTATTATTATTATTATTATTATTATTATTATTATTATTATTGTTCTTGTTGTTGTTATTATTATTATTATTATTATCATTATTATTATTATTATTATTATTATTATTATTATTATTACTATTATTATTATTATTATTATTATTACTATTATATTCTTATTATTATTATTATTATTATTATTATTATTATTATTATTATTGTTGTTGTTGTTGTTGTTGTTGTTATTATTATTATTATTAATATTATTATTATTATTATATTCTTATTATTATTCTTATTATTATTATTATTATATTATTATTATTATTATTATTATTCTTACTCTTATTATTATTATTATTGTTAAGATTTTTGGCAATATCACTTTTAAACTTTTTGGAGGGTACTTTTTGACCCATTGAATATAAAATAAGGGAGACAAGTGATAAAAAGAGTAATTTTTGGTGAAAGAAGCGACAAATAGAAAAGTACTACTCCCTCCGATTTATTTTATTCCTATTTTTAGTAGTTTTGTGAGAGGAAATTGGTTAAAGTAGGAAGAACTTTTGGAAACGGAGGGAGTATTACTTTTTGGTGGGTGAAGAACTCCAAATAAATAAGTTTAAACAATGTAGCATATTATCAGTATTAATATTATTATTATTAATGTTATTATTATTAATATTACTCAATTCATAAGAATATTATTATTATGCATATTATTAGTATTAGTATTAGTATTAATATTATTATTAATATTACTTAATTCATAAGAATATTATTATTATGCATATTATTGGTATTAGTATTAATATTATTATTATCATTATCATTATCATTAATATTATTAATTATTATCATTATCAATGATGATAAAAATATTATTCTAATTGTAATTATTAATAATACTCAATTCGATTCGAATCGAGATCGGTTCGGTTCGGACCGGTTCGATTCGGTTCGGTTCGAGACTTATTCATTTCAGTTCAGTTCAGTTCAGTTCAGACTTATTCATTTCAGTTCAGTTCAGTTCAGACTTATTCAGTCCAAAAGAACAGAGCCGTAACGTCCACTAGTATTATGTATTTTGAAAAGACATAGAATTAAAAAATTAAAATATTTCAAGGAAACCGGTTTTACTTAGAAGTAGTCTCCTATCTCAGAATAACTTTATCAATAAGTCAAATAGTTAAACTTAAGAGAATGGTTTTGGATAATCAATGGTTTCATATGTTTAAGAAATGGGTTAGTAACCTCAACCGGTCTCTTATAGATGGTCTCTGTAATACTCCGTATTTTTGGGAGTTATTTTTATAGATAAGAAAATATAACAAATATGGTTGAAAGTATTTTTATTAAACGAATAATATTATTCACAAAAAAATATAGTTTGGGTAAGCCTACAGTTATAATTGAACTATACAACCTACTTTTATGCCTAACTATAAATAATTCGGTTTTGCTCTGTTTTTCCAAATAAATAAAATAAGAAATAAGAAATTGATTTGGAAAACAAGTCCTAGTGAACATAGTTTTCACATGCTATAAATAAGAGAAGAAGAAATAAAACCCTAATCAGCCATTTTTTCCCCCAAAGGTTTTCTCTCCCCTCCTCTTTTCTTCTCCCTCGTGACTTTTCTCCTTCTCCCCCGTCACTCTTCTTTCTCCTCTTCCGCACTACTTCTCCTCCCCTCCCCTGAGTCTTCGTCGGCCTTTGAGTCGTGCGGTGTGTGTTGTGTGCGAGTCGAGGGTGCGACGCGAGTGTGCGTACAAGTCGTCGGTGTGCTGGGCGAGTCGAGGGTGTGTGCGAGCGTTGTGTGCGAGACGAGGCTTATCGTGTGTGTGGCTCGAGGGCTTACGTGCTGTGCGGGTCGACGAGTGTGCGGGTGTGCGAAGTGTGGATCGAGGGTGTGGTGCGAGGCTTGCGCGCTGTGTGTGACTCGAGTGTGGTGTGCTGAGCGAAGTCGAGGCCTCGAGTGTGGGGCGCGACGAGTCAAGGCACGCGTGGGCTGGTGCTGCTGCCGGAGTTCCTCGTGTCACCGGTGGTTGTCCGGCATAAAAAAATAAAATTCTTTCTTTTCTACTTTAGTTAAATTGTAAATTCTGATTTCTGTAATTCTTATACATATCTTGGATTAAGTTTGTATTAAATAAAGTATAGTATAAGTTAAAAAAGAAATCAGATTTACAAACACCTTATTATTAGTTCCTAAATATGTTAGTTTCAATAAAGATTATGAACAGAAGGTTTAAACAACAAGAACGATTATTTTTATTATTCGAATCTCAATATTTTGCATAGTTAGATAATCTGATTTTTATTCATATTATCAAAGACTTAGCACTGAATTACTTTTATTATTCGATTAGGTCCCAATTTTGTAAGCGGAATGTTTTAAGTAGTCAGCGAAGATTCTCCGTTACAAGGTACGTACGCGTACTAGTTCAGTTAGATACGTTAGTATCATGTTTAAGTTATGAATTATTTAATTGGAACCTAAAATCATGATAGGGAACAATTGTATGGTTATGATTAATGAGATTATTTGGTAACATGAAATCAATTGGAAATTTGAATGTATTTCCTTGTTGTATGGCTTGTGAATTGGAATGAATTGTTATTGGAATGCGTAATTCTATTGTATTACAAGCAGGAAATGAGAATTGGATTGGAATCCTATGACTAATTGTTGTAGCAAGGATGTTATAAGAGGTTGCCTAAACTAAAGGCTTAAGTAATGTACCTAAGAAGGAAAATTAAATAATCATATGCTTAATGTTGTATGAATGAGTATCACTAAGAAGGATAGTTGGCGATAAACTTGTAGTCGGAATCGCTACAAGTAGTGAACAATGGGGGGAGTGTGGGACATGTAGAGTCCTTATAAATTTTGATAACTCAAGTAGGCGGAAGGTTCCGTACGATCTTGGGGGTATGCATACTAAGGTGATGGGTGTGAAGCGGAACGAAACCGCATTTATATTCCATCTAATAGACCAAGTTGTCTATTAAGGATTAAGTAGCCCGTATGATTCTAGAAAGATGACGGTGCTCGTTCGTTGCCAATTAAATTATAAAAATGAAATATAATACTCTTGTAGTATCATGTTTAGGAATGGTTATTATTATTCTGATTATGTTTAGTGTGTTATTTAACTGTTTAAGTACGTACTCAGCCTAGCTGATTATTGGTTATTTGTGTTTGCTTGTTGACATGTGATGAACCATTGATATTTCAATGGGGAGCAGATTAGGTATGTTGATGATGCTGCATGAATTCGGGCATGAAGGGGATACTCTTTGATTTATGATCTTTTTAAATGTTTTGGTTGAATTTCTAGAGTTTATTTCTAGAGTTGTAGGATTAAGTTAACATTTTATTTCCGCTGCAATTTAGTTTTCATGTTAAGGAGTAAATTTAATGTTTTATTTTCAAATAAGCCTTGCGTTTCACCACGGCGGTAACACTCCCAAAGTCGATGCAACGTAGTTTAGACTTGTATTGATTTTGGGGGTGTTAGAAAACTGGTTGTCAGAGCCAAAAGTTCCTATTTTCAAAGATATTTCAAAAGATTTTTAAAAATGGGTAGTATGGGATAAGAGCATATAGATTACTTTTGTGTGCATTAAATCATAGGAATGATTTTATTTGTAATTCTTTTTCTTGCCTTACTTGTCTAATATGTTTATAGGAAGTATGCAAATACTCTGGAGTGAATCAAATGTTCTGATTATATGGAATTTTGTGTTGGTTGTTTGATTGAATTTGTGAAAGGTTTTTATTGAAACCTTCGAAGTATGAATAGATTAGGAGGATGTACAAGGATAGGTACATAGATAGTGGTATTTTTAGAAGCACTAAGTTAGATATTGAATTGCTCGACTTCTTTTTTTTTTTTTTTAAAAAAGATGTTATGAAATATATTATTCCCTAAAATTTCGAATTGGTATAGTTGTTCCAAAGATGTTTCAAAAGGTATTGAACTAAAACCTTATTTCGAATATTTTAGGAAAGAACCATTTAATTGATGTAAACATTTTGAACTTGCTTAACGATTTTTAAAATTTAAAATAATCGTTTTACCTCTTATATATACATATATATAATGTATATATACATATATATAATGTATATATAAAAACATTTACTTCTCTAAAAATTAGAATATTTTCTTCTTTTAATTCGCAAATGGTTTACGACATAGGTTCTAAGGAGTATATGATGAAACACCGAATAGCGGAAGTTTTGGACATCTGGGCCTATAAGATGAAAGCTGCTATGGAATATAGGACCTTACAGGGAGATACGAGACTAAGGACTGAATTGGAGAAAATAAATTTTATGCTTCGATATGTCCCTAAGGAAGAACCCTACCTTTTTGTACACCATAGATATGGGGATATGTGGTCAGAAGATGGAGGTTTTAATGCAATCAAACACACATACTGGAACCAATACCTTCCTACCATAGGGCATTTTATCACTGACCTTAAATATTGCGAAAATGAATGGAGAATTCGTGAGAAAAAAAGTTGGGAGTCCTCTAGCTCATCGCCTCAACTTAGAGGAACCCATCATGTGGGAGAAAGCTCGGGAACTAAGGCTGTAGATGTGAAATCAAAGAACCCTAGAGTTAAAATAGAGCCTCAAACGCCATGTAGAGCTCTAAAAAGAGCAAAATATCAGACTTTTGAGGATGAGTTCATACCCGAGGATAACCAGATAGGGTCAAACCTTAGAGCTGTTACCTACATTCCCGATGATGAAGGGAATAATAGGACATTCATCGCTGTGGTTGGGGAAGATAATGTTGCACCTATGATTGACTTAGAAAATGAGGAAGAGGAAGACCCTAATGAAAATGAGTCTGTCGAAGAGGATCCGATTGAGGAAAATGACTACGAAGAAGAGGAAGAGCCCATAGAAGAGGAAGAGCACCTAGAAGAAGAAGAACCCATGGATGAAGATGAACCTATAGAGGATGAGGAGCCTTTTGAGGACGAAGCCGACATGGAAGAAGCAATAGAAAATCCTATTGTCGTGGAGCAACACTCTGACTCAGATGATGAAGCTCACCATCATAGTCCTTAGTTTTTCTTCTGAAAGTATAATTAAGATTAGAATATTATTTTAGTTGTTTATTCTAGTTTAAGTGAGGCTTGCATGCCAAGTAGCAGAATTAGCATTTGTGATTCCTTCATTTTATTCATATTATGTTTTCTTTGAAACAATAATTTTTCCCTTTTCAATAATAATGCAATATTTTAATCCTTTTATTATTTGATGTAACGTCTTATTTAAGATGTTTATATTGGAAGTCACTAGAGACTTAATGATTGTTCGTAATAAGGACGTGTTGTATGAACATGCAAGTGTGTAATAGTTAACTGAATAAACGACTATAAGTGTCACTGAAACATCCGTTGTGTCATTTTTCAGCGCAAAATGGTTCGTCAGGGCGGCACGCCTGAGACCTCTCTGAATTTCGTACAATCGATTCGTGACTTAGTGCAAATCACAGCTAACCTAGCCTAAGGGCATAGCCGGGATGGGGACTTATCTGAAATGGTTGCCCGTAGGAACCCACCAGTACTGAATGGGAAAGGGGGGCCAGAGGAGTTGTAAAATTGAATTGGGGAGTTTGATAAGCTTTTCTTTACCCTCACCTGTCCAGATGACAAGACTGTGCCCTTAGCAAGCTATTACCTCTAGGGGGATGCCCACTTTTGGTGGACTCAAGCTAAGGACAACCTCCTAAAACAACCTAACTTTGGATGGGAAACCTTTAAAAAAGCCCCGAGGGATAAGTATTACCCACCTTACCTCAAAAAGCAGAAAGCTCAGGAGTTTATGATGCTAGAGCAAGGTAACCTGTCTGTTGAGGAATATTACCGTAAATTCATTGAACTGTTGAGATTTGCTCCTGAAATTTCCCCTACTGAGGAAGCCAAGGCCTCACGCTTTGAATTAGGGCTCACCCTTGACTTGCAAGGGAGACTAGGGGGAGATACTTTCACCTCGTTGGATCACGTTTTTGGCAAAGCTGCCCATTTATATGCAATAAGGAAAAGAGAGGAAGGAGGAAAACAAGGTGAGAAGAGAAAAGAGAACCCAAACCCGGAAGTCCAAAGATTTGAAAAGAAACACCATGGGAACCAGAACAACCAGACCTCCCAAAGAAACTTCAGTAAGGGACCCAACAATAACCACAATTACAATAACCGCATCAATAACTCCAACAACCGCAAACCTGAGCGTGTGTATAGGTGTAAGAAGTGCCCATACAACCATCCTGCGAAGGATTACGAGGGTAACAAGGTGGAGTGTCGTGAATGTGGGAAAATAGGACATAGAGCGTACGAGTGCTATTCAAAGAATAAGGTTAACCCCAATGGTCACAAGAAAGGGAGCTATGAAGACAAGCCTAGGAATGGGAATGGGAATGGTGGAAATGCATCCAATGGGTCAGGAAACTCTAATTACTCCAAACCCCCAACCAATGCAGATAATAAGGCACCAAATGGGAACCATGTGACCAACAACAATGATAATAAGGGCAAAGGGAAGCTGTATATGATGACGGCTAGCGAAGAGGAAGCTCGTAGAGATGTTGTCACAGGTACTTTCTCTATCAACTCAATTCCAATTAAAGTATTGTTCGATTCTGGAGCATCTTTTTCTTTTATTGCCCATACATCTGTTAGAACTCTAGAACTGGTCGAGTCCGAGTCAATTTCTATGCCTATAGTTATTCCGTCTGGGGATACTGTCAATTGCTCTAAGAGATTCCTAAATGTCTCGCTGAAAATAGGGGAGGGCTTCTTTCCTTCCGATCTAATAAAGTTTAACCTATCTAACCTAGACGTCATTTTAGGAATGGATTGGCTTGGGAAATACAAGGCTAAGATAGACTGTGATGTACAGAAGGTGGAATTGAGAGACTCTTTGGGGAAAAGGGTGTCATATAGGAGAATAGCTCGAGAACCAGGGATTAAAGTAATCAATGCCTTGCAACTTAAGAGTTATATAGAAAAAGGATGGCTTCTATTTATGTGTTATGTAAGAAGGGTCGAGGATGATCCATTGAGACCTGAGGATGTGCCTATAGTCAGAGAATTTCATGATGTTTTTCCTGAAGAAATACCTAGTATGCCGCCATGGAGAGATGTAGAGTTCACTGTTGACCTAGTACCTGGAACTGGACCTATCTCAAAAGCCCCATACCGAATGGCTCCAGCAGAAATGAACGAATTGAAGAACCAATTAGAAGAACTGCTAGAGAAGGGGTACATTAGACCTAGTATGTCACCGTGGGGAGCCCCTGTCTTATTTGTGAAGAAGAAGGATGATAGTTTAAGGTTGTGTATAGACTACCGTGAGTTGAACAATGTCACTGTGAAAAACAAATATCCATTACCTAGGATAGATGACTTGTTTGACCAACTTCAAGGTGCAGGGATGTTCTCTAAAATAGACTTAAGGTCTGGCTACCATCAATTGAGGATTGCTGAACAAGATATACCTAAAACTACCTTCAGGACTAGGTGTGGACACTATGAGTTTACCGTCATGCCTTTTGGGTTAACCAATGCACCTGCTGTTTTCATGGACCTCATGAATAGGATTTTTCGACCCTACCTCGATAAATTCATAGTCGTGTTCATAGACGATATATTGATCTATTCAAGGAGCAAGGAGGACCATGAGGGACATTTGAGGCTTATTTTACAGACACTTAGGGAGAACCAACTGTATGCAAAGTTTTCCAAGTGTGAATTTTGGTTAGAAAAAGTGCCATTGTTGGGTCATTTCGTCTCTAAGGAGGGTGTATCAGTAGATCCTGCAAAGGTAAAAGCTGTGAGTGAATGGCCTACACCAAATAATGTCACAGATATCAGGAGTTTCTTGGGGTTAACCGGATATTATAGGAGGTTTGTTAAAGACTTTTCAAAGATAGCAAAATCCATGACTAACTTAATGAAGAAAGATTGCAAGTTTAACTGGAATGAAGACAGTGAGAAAGCCTTTCAAACACTCAAAGAGAGATTAACCTCAGCACCTGTTCTAGCCTTGCCTAACGGGGATGAGGGGTATGATGTCTATAGTGATGCATCAAAGAATGGGTTGGGCTGTGTTCTTATGCAAAATGGGAAAGTTATAGCTTATGCATCCCGTCAACTGAAACCATATGAGGTTAATTATCCAACACATGACCTAGAGTTGGCCGCAATTGTATTTGCCTTGAAAATCTGGAGATATTATCTTTACGGGGTAACCTGTAGAATTTTCACCGACCATAAGAGTCTTAAATACATCTTCACCCAGAAAGACCTTAATATGAGACAGCGCATGTGGTTAGAGCTCATTAAGGACTATGACTTAGACATACAATACCATGAGGGTAAAGCAAACGTTGTTGCTGATGCATTGAGTCGCAAGTCTAGCCATAGCCTGAACACCTTGGTAGTTGCCGATAAAATTTGTGAAGAATTTTCTAAACTCCATATACAAGTGGTTGATGAAGGGGAAGTGGAAAAGTTATTGAGTGCCCTAACCATCCAGCCCAATTTCCTAGATGAAATAAGAGAGGGTCAGTCTGGGGATGTGAAACTTGAGTGGGTCAAAGCAAAACTTAAGGAGGGAAAAGCAAAAGGGTTTGAAATCCATGGAGATGGGAGTATACGCTACAAGGGTCGGTGGTGTGTACCGCAAAAATGTAAGGAGTTGAAGCAAACGATAATGAGTGAAGGTCATAATACGAACTATTCCGTCCACCCAGGGGGGATAAGTTATATAAGGACCTCAAAAATATGTTCTGGTGGCCTGGCATGAAGAGGGCAATAGCCGAGTTTGTTTCCAAATTCCTGACGTGTCAGAAGGTTAAGAGTGAGCACAAGAGACCTCAAGGCAAAATCCAACCTCTAGACATTCCAACATGGAAGTGGGACTCGATATCCATGGACTTCGTCGTAGCCTTACCTAGGAGTCGGGGAGGCAATAACACAATATGGGTGATAGTGGACATATTAACCAAGACTGCGAGGTTCATACCCATGAAAGACACATGGAGTATGGAAGCCCTAGCCAAAGCATACATTCAACATGTTATTCGTTTGCATGGAGTACCCACGAGTATAGTGTCTGATAGGGATTCACGATTCCTTTCGAATTTCTGGAAAAAGGTCAAGGAAGCATTTGGTAGTGAGTTATTGATGAGTACAACCTTTCACCCATCTACAGACGGTTAAACAGAAAGAACCATCCAGACCTTGGAAGACATGTTAAGAGCATGTGCCTTAGAATACCAAGGATTATGGGAGACCATTTGGACCTCATAGAGTTCTCATACAACAATAGTTATCATGCTAGTATTAAAATGGCTCCATTCGAAGCATTGTATGGGAGAAAGTGTCGTAGTCCCTTGTGCTGGAACGACATTAGTGAGACTGTGGTGTTAGGTCCTGAAATAATTCAAGAGACTGTGGATCAAGTACGAGTCATTCAAGAAAAGATTAGGGCTGCATAGGATAGGCAAAAGTCCTATGCAGATCAGAAGCGAAGGGAAGAGAATATTATGAAGTTGGTGAAAAAGTGCTGCTTAAGGTGTCCCCAATGAAAGGAGTGATGCGATTTGGGAAGAAAGGGAAACTAAGTCCTAAGTTCATAAACCCATATGAGATTTTGGCACGAGTAGGCAAAGTGGCTTATCGCTTAGAATTGCCAAACGAGTTAGAAAGGATCCACAACGTGTTTCACGTATCCCAACTCCGGAAATACGTACCTGACGAGTCGCATGTCCTAGAACTCGAAACCGTCGAGTTAAATGAAACCTTGTCCTATGAGGAGAAACCCATCAAGATCCTAGACCATAAGGTGCGTAGTACGAGAAATAAGGACGTCAAAATTGTGAAGGTATTGTGGAGAAATCAGAAAACTGAAGAAGCCACATGGGAAGCAGAAGATGCGATGCGTCTAAAGTACCCTGAGCTTTTTCAAGAAGTAGGTGAGTTATGGGGACGTAACTTTTCTTTTAAGGGGGGAACAATGCGATGAATTTCCGCTTCTACCCTAAAGTTTGCTAAAGTCTGTTAAGTTTGTTATTTATGTGTATTTATCGCTTTTGTGATTTACGAAAATTAGAAAACGCTTGTGAAATATTGCGACTTAGAAGTGCAAAAAGATCGTCGTTAAGACTGGCTACCTCAAAGTTTCGGGACGAAACTTCCTTTAAGGGGGAAAGCCTGTAATACTCCGTATTTTTGGGAGTTATTTTTATAAATAAGAAAATATAACGAATATGGTTGAAAGTATTTTTATTAAACGAATAATATTATTCACAAAAAAAAATATAGTTTGGGTAAGCCTACAGTTATAATTTAACTATACAACCTACTTTTATACCTAACTATATAATAATTCGATTTTGCTCTGGTTTTCCAAATAAATAAAATAAGAAATAAGAATTTGATTTGGAAAACAAGTCCTAGTGAACATAGGTTTCACATGCTATAAATAAGAGAAGAAGAAAAAAAAAGAAATAAAACCCTTACATTAGTCAGCCGTTTTTTTTCCCAAAGGTTTTCTCTCTCCTCCTCATTTCTTCTCCCTCGTCACTTTTCTCCTTTTCCCCCGTCACTCTTCTTTCTCCTATTCCGCACTACTTCTCCTACCCTCCCCTGAGTCTTCGTCGGCCTTTGAGTCGTGCGGTGTGTGTTGTGTGATAGTCGAGGGTGCGACGCGAGTGTGCATACGAGTCGTCGGTGTGTTGGGCGAGTCGAGGGTGTGAGCGAGCGTTGTGTGCAAGGCGAGGCTTCGCGTGTCTGTGGCTCCAGGGCTTGTGTGCTGTGCGGGTCGACGAGTGTGCGGGTGTGCGAAGTGTGGCTCGAGGGTGTGGTGCGAGGCTTGTGCGCTGTGTGTGGCTCGAGTGTGGTGTGCTGAGCGAAGTCGAGGCCTCGAGTGTGTGGTGTTGTGCGTGCCGTGGGGCGCGACGAGACGAGGCACGCGTGGGCTGGTGCTGCTGCCGGAGTTCCTCGCGTCGCCAGTGGTTGTCGCCGGCGAGTCGGTCTGGTATAAAAAAAATAAAATTCTTTCTTTTCTACTTTAGTTAAATTGTAAATTCTGATTTCTGTAATTATTAAACATATCTTGGATTAAGTTTGTATTATAAATAAAGTATAGTATAAGTTAAAAAAGAAATTAGATTTACAAACACCTTATTATTAGTTCCTAAATATGTTAGTTTCAATAAAGATTATGAAAAGAAAGTTTAAACAACAAGAACGATTATTTTTATTATTCGAATCTCAATATTTTGCATAGTTAGATAATCTGATTTTTATTCATATTATCAAAGACTTAGCACTGAATTACTTTTATTATTCGATTAGGTCCCAATTTCATAAGCGGAACGTTTTAAGTAGTCAGCGAAGATTCTCCGTTACAAGGTACGTACGCTAACTAGTTCAGTTAGATACGTTAGTATCATGTTTAAGTTATGAATTATTTAATTGGAACCTAGAATCATGATAGGGAACAATTGTATGGTTATGATTGATGAAATTGTTTGGTAACATGAAATCAATTGGAAATTTGAATGTATTTCCTTGTTGTATGGCTTGTGAATTGGAATGAATTGTTATTGGAATGCGTAATTCTATTGTATTACAAGCAGGAAATGATAATTGGATTGGAATCCTATGACTAATTGTTGTAGCAAGGATGTTATAAGAGGTTGCCTAAACTAAAGGCTTAAGTAATGTACCTAAGAAGGAAAATTAAATAATCATATGCTTAATGTTGTATGAATGAGTATCACTAAGAAGGATAGTTGGCGATAAACATGTAGTCGGAATCCCTACAAGTAGTGAACAATTGGGGAGTGTGGGACATGTTCTACACTCCTACGCAGGCCTACTGTGATGACAGTAGAGTCCTTATAAATTTTAATAACTCAAGTAGGCGGAAGGTTCTGTACGATGTTGGGGGTATGCATACTAAGTTGATGGGTGTGAAGCGGAACGAAACCACATTTATATTCCATCTAATAGACCAAGTTGTCTATTAAGGATTAAGTAGCCCGTATGATTCTAGAAAGATGACGGTGCCCGTTCGTTGCCAATTAAATTATAAAAATGAAATATAATACTCTTGTAGTATCATGTTTAGGAATGGTTATTATTATTCTGATTATGCTTAGTGTGTTATTTAACTGTTTAAGTACGTACTCAGCCTAGCTGATTATTGGTTATTTGTGTTTGCTTGTTGACATGTGATAAACCATTGATATTTCAACGGGGAGCAGATTAGGTATGCTGATGATGCTGCATGAATTCGAGCATGAAGGGGATACTCTTTGATTTATGAACTTTTCAAATGGTTTGGTTGAATTTCTAGAGTTTATTTATAATCTACTTAGTTAATGGTTTGAATAAAAAGGGGTCAATGGTGATTCCCGAGTTGTAGGATTAAGTTAACATTTTATTTCCGCTGCAATTTAGTTTTCATGTTAAGGAGTAAAGTTAATGTTTTATTTTCAAATAAGCCTTGCGTTTCACCGCGGCGGTAACACTCCCAAAGTCGATGCAACGTTGTTTAGACTTGTATGGATTTTGGGGGTGTTACAGTGTCCTTGACCTTTTTTGTAGTAGTGTAGCCTTCTTGGAATGGGGAACAACAAACAAAAACATATAAATCTCCTCAGCTGTTACCCCAACAATAGTAGGCTAACCATCCCCAACATACTTATCAAACCCATCACTTGGAATATTAAGCAGAGAAGCCATAGAAGACACATATATAGAGATTTCACTTCCAAACACAACATAATATAAAGACATGTCGGGTAATTGTTTCAAATTAACATAATATTTCCTAACAGCATACACAAAAGCATTCTTAACATCCTTAAACAAAGGCGTCCATCCCTGAAATTCCAACAATTGACGAACCTTAGATAAAGCAGGAAAATCAAAATAACCATCCTCTACTGAACATTCAGATAACACACTTGTTTCAAGAATAGGAGTAGAACCATTAGAAACTGGGGTTTCAACATATTTACCTTTTGCAGCGCGAGGAGGTCTAGCTGGTACCCCTTTCCTTTTGGTTCCTCTAGCAGAACCAGCAGATTGTTCTTCAGAAACTTCTTATGTTTCCCTCTTTGTAGTAGATCTAGTCACTCTCCTTCCTCTTGCCCTAGTAGAGGCAGATGAAGACCCTTCCTTGTGGTTACTAACCACCTGATCTTCTTCCTCCTTTTGTTCCTTCTCAAAAGGAACTTGAGTAGACAACTCCTCTAAAACCCTCTCTACAGTACAGTAGCAGAATCCTTCTGATGTTCCCCCTCAGGAACAACATCACATTTCTCAATGAAAATTAGGTTACAGGAAACAGTAGAGGCGGTTGGATTTTCGGTTGAGGAGGTAGTTGGAGGTCTGGCGGTTGAGAGAGAGGGATTAGGTTCATGAGTGGGAGGATGAGTAGGAGAAGAAGTTACCGAAGGAGGTGGTTGAGGTGGTGGAGGCTGTTTTGTTGAGGAGTTGGTTGATTTGATGGAGTGGTGGTGGTTTCAGTTTGAGTGGCGGAGGGAGGATTTTCGGAGACAGTGGTGTAGGAGGGAGGTTTTCGGGCTGAGTAACCGAGGGAGTTTTCTTTGGAGAGGGAGGCATTTCGGTGGAGCTTTTTAATTTTCCACCTTTATTCCTTGCACTGACTGAAGATTTCTTCCCCATTGAAGAAAAACAAAGAAATCTTGAAGAAACTGCTTCAAAGAGAGATAAAGATTGCTCGATTGTGACTTCGAAGTGATTGCAAAGAAAAATGAGATAAATATAATAGGAAATATTGACATGAATAATCCCAACTTTCAGCAGTCTTCTAAAAATAATCCCAACTTTGGATTATTTTAGAATAATCCAAACTTTAGGGGGTACATTTTCAAAATAATCCAAACAATTAATTTTCTATGTATTATAGACCTAAAACGGATTAGTGTGGGCAAGAAAAGTGATAGTTTGGTTTATTTTGAGAAGATCCCCTCAAAAGTTAGGATTATTCTGGAATAATCCAATGTTGGGATTATTGATGTCAATTTTTACAATATTATATATATATATATATATATATATATATATATATATATATATATATATATATATATATATATATATATATATGCATGAGAGAACAATTATTGGCAGAAAATCAATTGAGATTTAAAATGGCAATTCAAAATTTGGAAGTAGTCATAACTTCCCATAAATACCTCCACTACCGAAAATAAGGCGTGTACAAGAGATTTACATTGGACGTGCCTTTTTCTAGGAAAGATAACTGCACCATAATATCTCAACTTGTAGAAGTTAAGATACTTAATTTTCGGAAATAATCGACTTCCCAAAAACATATATGTGCAATACTGCTGTTCTCGTTAGCTGTTTCGTACAAGAAACACTTGCACTTGGTTCTGGAAACTTAGCATGATTTCGCCTTCATTCAAGCAACTTGTTTCTAATCTTGGGAGATATAGAAAACATCTACATGACAACCTGAAGAATTAAGCAAAGATATATGTATGTAATTTCACATCATAGAGCATTAATCTAACCACCAGGGGAAACATATGAAGCCAAATAACCTAAACCTAATAACTCCTAATTAAGACACTTACTTAAAAATAATTAAACCTAATAAGACTCTTAACTTAAAAAAACTCTCTACACAAAGGTTTTGTTAAGATATCAGCAATTTGATTTTCACTCTTGCAAAACAATAATTCAACCAAGCCTTTCTGAACATTATCCCTAAGAAAATGATGTATGATCTTAATGTGCTTGGTTTTAGAGTGCTAAACAGGAATTTTTGGAATATTGATAGCACTAGTGTTGTCACACATGATAGGAACACTTTCACATACAACACTAAAATCTTTCAGTTGCATCCGTATCCACAACAATTGGGAACAACAAGCTGTTGCTGCAATATGCTCCGATTCTGCTGTGGATAAGGCCACTCAATTTTGCTTTTTAGAGCCCCATGAGATCAAACATGAGCCTAGGAAATGAACCAGACCTGATGTGCTTTTCCTATCAACAAGAAAACCAACATAATCTGCATCTGTATACCCTACGAGCTCAATAAAAGTGCCTCTGGGGTACCACAAGCACAAGTCATCTATTCCCACCAAATACCTGAGTATTCTTCTCTTAGCCTTGAGATTAGACTCCTTGGGATTGCTTTGAAACCTTGCACACAATCGTACAGGAACACTATATCAGGTCTATTTGCTGTTAGGTACAAGAGGAAACCAATTATTCGTCTATAGAATGAAGCTTCTACATCTTTCCCTTTTGAATCAACATCAAGTTTTGTGGAAGTGGGAACAGAAGTGTCATAAGCTTTGTTGTTCTCCACACCATACTTCTTTAGAAGTTCTTTAAGGTACTTTTGCTGGTGGATCATGATTCCATCAGTTGTTTGCCTAATCTGTAGGCCAAGGAAGAAGCCAAGTTCTCCCATCATGCTCATTTCAAACTCACTCTGGATAATATTAGCAAATTCATCACATCACAACTGATTAGTAGCTCCAAAAATGATATCATCAACATAAATTTGAACTACTAGCAAGTGTTTCCCCCTTGTTTTGATAAATAAAGTTTTGTCAACTGTTCCCCTCTTGTATTCATTCTCCATCAAAAACTTTGACAATCTCTTATACCAAGCTCTTGGTGCTTGTTTGAGACCGTACAAAGCTTTATCAAGTTTGAATACATAGTGGAGAAATAGTTTATCAGTAAAACCAGGTAGTTGTTCTACATATAGCTCCTCCTTCAAGTATCCATTCAAGAATGTTGTCTTCACGTCCATCTGAAACAATTTCATATTCATGTGAGCAGCAAATGCAATAATAATTCTAATAGCTTCTAACCTAGCAGCAAGTGCAAAGGTCTTATCATAATCGATGCCTTCTTGTTGATTGTAGCCTTGCACCACAAGCCTTGCTTTATTTCGGAATATTGTACCAAGATCATCCAACTTGTTTCTGAACACCCATCTAATTCGAATGAATGACCTATCTCTTGGTCTTAGCTCAGGATGCCAAACCTGGTTCCATTCAAATTGATTCAATTCATCTTGCATTTCCAACACCCAATCTAGATCATTCAAGGTCATCTTATAATCAGATGGTTCTATGCTGGACAAGAAAGAGAAGAAAGCACAAAAGTTTTCGTAAACAACTCTTCTTGTTTGAATTCCCTTATTGATATCACTAATGATTTGATCAGAGGGATGAAAAGATTGATGTCTAGAATTCTTTGAAACTAGACCATCTTATCCTCTTGAATTAGCATGACTGAAACCAGCTTGCATTCCAGCATCATCTAAGTTAGATCTCTCAGATGTGCTAGGATGCAAAGTGGACCCAGATCCGATGGGTTTGGAAAAGTTGGACCCAGATCCAGATACTACGGATCCAACGGATCGGGGTCCAAAACCGATCCAAACTATTTTGCCTACATTTTTATATAAAGATATTTTTCAAAGTTTTGTTCAATACATATGAAAATAAAAATATTTTCAATTATTTCAAAGTGATAAAGAATACAAAAATAACACATATTCAACATTCAACATTCACCCAGATTCAAATCAAACACAAGTGACAAAAATAAAAAATCTTAGTTCAGCAACCACATATTTAAATCAAACAAAGTACATAACAACTACAACATTCACGCTGTAGGTGACCACGATTCAACAGTATTATAATGTATGGCCTTATTTTCAATTCTGTTGGCCTGTGAATGGTTTAATTAAGCAAAAATCAAGAAAAAAAGTGTTACACATTAGATTACAAAAATCAAAGCAAATACAAAAACTCAAAATTTATACAGAAAACTTAGAGTACAAAAAATCAAAGATAAACCATGAAAAAGAAGAAAGGGAGGTGGGTAGCGCGGTTCAGAGAGAAGTTGTACCAGCCAGTCATGTCGTTGTGACTTGTGAATGATTCTAAAGCCATATGGTAGCCGGTAGACGGTGGTGCAGGTGGCTGGTGGTAATTTTCCCGCGGTATGGGCCAGGGGAATTTGAAAAACTTGAGGGAGAGTGTCAGAGAAAGAGAGATAATGGGAGTGAGAGTGACTGCAGGTAGGGGGTGGAGTGAGGAAATATTAGGGTTTGAAGTATTTAAACTTTGGAAACGTAGAAGTGATATAACTTAAAAAAGACAGATCTACGAATCCGCGTCCGGGTCTCGGGATCAGATGCAGATCCACATTTTGACAATAGGATCCAGATCCGACCCGGATCCGTCGGGTCCAAATTTTTAGGATCCATACCCTTAAAAACGGATCTAGATCCACGGATCCGGGCCGGATCCAAGATCTGTTGCCATTCCTAGATGCAGACTATGTTGGTTTCCTTGGTGACAGGACAAGCACATCAGGTATGGCTCATTTCTTAGGCTCATTTTTTTATCTCATGGGACTCTAAAAAGCAAAATTTAGTGGTCTTATACATAGCAAAAGCGAAATACATTACATCAGTAGCTTGTTGTTCCTAGCTATTGTGGATATGGAACCAGCTGAAAGATTTTGGTGTTGTCTATGAGAATGTCCCTATCATGTGTGACAACACTAGTGCTATCAATATTTCAAAAAATCCTGTTCAACATTTTAAAACCAAGCACATTGAGATCAACCATCATTTTCTTAGGAATAATGTTGAGAAAGGCTTTGTTGAATTGTTGTTTTGCAAAAGTGAAGATCAAATTGCTGATATCTTCACAAAACCTTTGTGTAGATAGTCTTTTTGCAAGTTAAGAGACTCATTAAGTTTAATTAAGTTTAAATAAGAGTCGTGTCAGGAGTAATTAAGTTGAAGTATTTTTGGCTTTAGCTGTTTCTCCCAATGGTTAGATACGTACTCTTTGATGTGAACTTGCATACATATATTTTTGCTCAGTCCTTCAAGTTTTCATGTAGATATTGTCTATATCTACCAAGATTAGAAAGAATTGTTGCTTAAATAAATGTGAAATCATGCTAAGTTGCCTAAACCAGGTGCAGGTGTTTCTTGTATGAAATAGCTAATTCACCAGTAGGAAAATGATGAAAAGAAGAGAGCGGAAGAACACAATAGGGCAATTGAAGCAGGGAAGTCATGAAGGAGAAGCATTTGCAGTAACATCTAAGAGGAATTTTCGCTATGGATCCACTGAACAACCTATCTTTCTCTCTCACTCAGTATTTGAGTGAGTTTGAGGTTGGGTAAGTGAAAATTTAGGGTTTTGAGTGAAGTTCTAAATTTTTCAATTTTTAAAGCCCTCCCAAAGTAATTCTAGTCCCGCGAGAACGTTTTTCTCTCTGCGAAAATATTTCAACTTCTTGCGACGAGATCTTGTACATTTACAACGAGAGATAAGGCTCGTCGTAGATAAATAATATTATTTACGACGAGAAGCAAAACTCGTTATTCTATGTTGTTATTTGCGACGAGAAATCCGTACGGTTGTTAATTTTGGTCGTAAATGAAAGCTTTTCTTGTAGTGTAAGGAGAACAATTGCATGGATACGTTTTTGGGAAGTTAACTCTTTCCAAAAATTAAGCATGTATCTCTAACTATTGCAAGTTAAAATATTGTGTTGCAGTTATCTTTCCTTGAAAAAGGCACGCCTAATGTACACATCATGTACATTCCTTTATTTTCGGTAGTTGAGGTAATTATGAGAAGTTATGATTACTTCCAAAATTTTGAATTTCTCCTCATCAAATCTCAACTGATTTACTTCCATTATTTTATTTCTTTCTCATATATATATATATACATATGTATATATACATATATATATATATATATATATATATATATATATATATATATATACATATATATATATATATATATACATATATATATATATATATATACATATATATATATATATATATATATATATACATAGGAGCAAGATCACATGAGAATGCTCCTTACATGAGAAATGAGAATGAATCTCAACCACTCGATTGGATTAGAGTTACAACGACACTTGTTCATTAGAGTTATACCCCCGAAAAAAACTTTGAGCCCAAAAACATTTTTTTTTTTTGAATTTTTTTTCCTAATATTCTTTTTTTGGAGTTACATCACTTTTCCATTAGAGTTACATCACTTGTTCATTAGAGTTATAGCTCGTAAAATCCATTCTCATTTCTCATGTAAGTATGCATTCTCATATGAACTCACTTCTATATACATATACATATATATATATATACATATACATATACTTGTATATATATATACATATGTATATGTATATGTGTATATATATACATATACATATATATATATATATACATATACATATATATATATATACATATACATATATATATATATATACATATACATATATATATACATATATATATATATATATATATACATATACATATATATATATACATATACATATATATATACATATATATATATATACATATACATATATATATATATATATGTATATATATATATATTTTCCCCCTTCTGTGCAATCACTTTAAGTCACTCGAGAATTCTCTCTCTAAGGCAATTTTTTCAAACGTTCAAAGGAAATTCAAGTATGGGGAAGAAATCTTAAGTTAGTGCTAGAAAGAAGGGAGGAAAATCAAAAAGTTCTTCTGAGATTCCTCCTTCTTCGATGAAACCATCTACCAGAGTTCAAGCTGAAAAACAACCCTCCTCCACCTTATTCCAAAAACCACACCTTTACCGCCCAACCAAACCGCCCCTACACCTTAACATAAACCTCCTCCACCACAAAATCAGCCTCCACCACCACAACCACCCACTTCTGTTACTTCATCTCCCACTAAACCTCCTACCCAATAACCGGTCCCCACTCTCTCAACCGCCATACCTCCAAACACCTCCTCAACCGAAAGTCAAATTGCATTTGATGTTTCCCATAACCTAATTTCTACTGATAAAGGTGGCGTTGCTCCTGAGGGGGAACATCAGAAGGATTATGCTATTGGTACTATTGAAAATGTGTTATGGGATTTGACTATGAAGGTCCCTTTTTATGGGTCATAAAGAGGGCTCTCCCACTGCCTCCACTCGAGCAACGGGAAGAAGACTTACCAGATCTGCTATGAAGAAGGAAACAGAGGAGTTTTTTGAGGAACAGTCTGCTGGTTCTCTAAGGGGAACCAAGAGAAAAAGGGTACCAGCTAGACTTACTTGTGCTTCAAAAGGTAAATCTATTGAAACTCCTAATTCTACTAGTTCTACTCTGTTAGTTGAAAAAAGTGTGTTGTCTAGTTATTCTATTAAGGATGGTTACTTTGACTTGCCTACTTTATCTGAGGTTAGACAATTGTTAGAATTTCAAGGTTGCATTCCCTTGTTCAAAGATGTAAAGAATGCATTTGTGGATGTTGTTAGGGAATTTTATGTTAATTTGAAACAATTGTCGGATATGTCTTTGGATTCATCTATTTTTTGGAAGTGAAGTCTCTTTGTTAGTGTCTTTTGTGTCCTCTCTGCTTAATGTGCCTAGGGATGGGTTTGATAAGTATGCTGGGGATGGTTGGCCCATTATTGTTGGGGTAATAGCTAAGGAAATTTAAAAATTCTTGTTTGATGTTCCCTACACCAAGAAAGCTAGTTATCAATCTGCTAATTTGCATGAGCCTGTTATGCTGGTCCTACACTCCATAGGCAACAAAGTGTTAAAACCCAGGGCTCAAGGCAGGGGAACAGTTCGCATTATGGAGATGGTCTTGATTTATCTAATGATGAAAAAGATCAAGATCAATCTCCCTGATCTCATCATTGTTCATACGGATTTTTCACCATATACCCCCGACAAATTTTTTTATTCACCATATACCCTCGATGTTTTCAAAATTCACCGTATACCCCTCAATTACTTGATAATTCACCATGTGCCCTTAATGATTAACGATTATCAATTTTTTTAATCATTAACCCTTGATTCCATTACTAAACCTTATTTCATCCCTATTTCACTCATTTACCCTAACAAATTAGTATTGAAACAACACCTAAGACCAAAAAAGAAGGAAGAGAGTTATGGAGGAAAACAACTAAAAGGGGCCATTTGTGGTGCTTTAATTGTGTTCAATTACAGCTGACGACTCAAATATGGGTTAATTAGGATTTGGTAACGGAATTAGGGGTTAATGATCAAAAAAGTTGATAATCGTTAATCATTAAGGGTACATGGTGAATTATCAAGAAATTGAGGGGTATACGGTGAATTTTGAAAACATCGAGGGCATATGGTGAATAAAAAAATTTGTCGGGGGTATATGGTGAAAATCCGTTGATATCATATAATGAACTATTTCTCCTCTTCCCATCATGTCCTAACCTATGGATCCATCATCACCCTCCTGCTCCAAAAGCAATAGATGCCTCTTAATGGGTGAAACAGTGTCCATTCAGGTCTTTACAAAGAAGATCTTGGGGAAAAAAGGGTTGGATGTATCCTCAGATACGCTGAGGTTTAAGAAGTTTGTGGTACCAGCTGAGAGAAGAAACCAGAGAAGAAGAAGAGAAAGATAGGGGGAACCAGTTCTGATAATGTTGTGATTGAAAGGTTGGACAACAGGAGAAAACATTGATAAAATGTATAAGTTGATTGAGGGTTTGTCCAAATCTTACAAGTCTAAGGTCACCAAGCTTGAGAAGAAGTTGGCCGAGACTGAGTTGCTTGTTCTCTCCTTTCTAGAGGTTAAAGCTCAACTTTCTACAGCTGATGTTGTTAATGGCTCTGCTGATCTTCGTCGCCCTGCTGATCCCCATCTTTCCACTAATCCCCGTCTTCCTGTTGATCCTATAGAAGAGGAACCAGATGATGATGAGGAAAAAGAAGATGATGATGGTTCCTCTCATTCCTCCTCCAACAAAGAAGAAGATGATGGTGATGAAGCCTCTGATGGAGAGGAAGAAGGAGAGGATGATGAGGAATGACTGCATGTTCCAGCTGTTTCCCCCTTCCCAATCTGATAATTGTTTATGCTTGACTGTTTTGCCCTCATTTTACAAGGCAATCTTTTATGTAATTTGGGTTACCGTTTGACTATGTTGGTTTGTATTTGAATATTTGCATTTGGTTTGTGGATTGTGAATTGGATGACTAAGTTGTCTTCTTGCAGCATCATTAATTTATTGATAGTTGATGCTACTGTTTTTGGATGCAGCAATAACTTATGTGCAATGATTCTCTCATTAAGTACTTTTTAATGATGCCAAAGGGGAAGAGTGGTTGAAGTTGAAGCACCTAAGTTTATTCTAGTTTGAGTCTATTCTAGTTTAGCTTATTTAAAATAAAAAAGTGTCTTAGGGCTTCTTGTTTTCCTTTGTGTTTAGGAAACATTTGACTTAATTGACTGTTTATGTCCTTGAGTCTTGTGTCAAGTCAGCTCACTAAAAGGTTTTTATGAGCTTTGATTAAAGTTATCTGTTTATACTAGCTTGTTGGTTGCTGGAAACTTCAAAGGGTTTGTCATCATAAAAAAGGGGGAATTTGTTGATTCTCCTAAGTTTTGAATGATGACAAACAGCTTCAGGGAACAGTTGTTCTTACAGGTGGTTATGAGCTTTTAGGAAACAACTGAGATACAAATTGTTCATGACTTTATACTGAAACAGTCAATGACTATTTTGCTATGCTATGTTGTAGCTTGTGTGGCAAACGGGTCCATTCCAAGACTTGAAGCTAGGAGGCCCTCCCGAAGATGTTCGAGGAAAAGACAAGTGTTAATTTGTTGATTCAAGGGAAGATTCAAGGATTGAAGTACATGAAGATAGTTTAAGATCTTTTATTGGTTCATATTAGTTCTTCATGTAATATTTGCGTATGATATTCTTAGAGGAATTGTTTGTATTGTTCTTAATGTGAAACAGTATGGTTTTGAATATGGAAGCCAGTTGGTTGCATATTTAGAACACTACTAAACAGGGTAACAGGTCTGGGTACCAATTACTTTGTCGGATGATTAAGCTGGCTGTTTTTGAAAAGATTTTCGGAAAAATATTTTCAAAAATACTTTCCTTTAAACAGAGTTGCCAGCCTTTAGAATCTTTATTCAGTATTTTATTACCTTAAAGTGTGTGAATATCTTGGATAATATCTTTTCTTCAAGAAGAATATTATTCAAGATATATTTGCCATAACTTAAGATTATCCTACCTTTGGTATCTTGAGTTAGGGCACGCTTAATGGTTGGACATTAGTCTATAAATACCGAGTAAGGATTCTACATCACCCTTGATGCTCTCCCGGATTTTATTGAGTATTTTTTGAGAGATTTCACAGCGAGAACAACTGAGCAGTTTCCTAAAATAGAGTACGCATTTCATAGAGCTTTAAATTACTCTTTGTTTGCTTTGTAAGAAAGCGTGTATTAAGAGAAACTGATTGTATTGAATCTCTAACAAAGGGGTTAGAGATTGGGTATTGTTTGTGAGTTCATTCGCGAGTGTTTGTGAGTTTCAATGCAAAATAGCAAACTTGAGTAAGTCTGGGGTGAGTTGTTTCCCTGGATTAAGGGAAACAGGTGAATGCGAGGGTATTCTTGTTTTTCTGTGTGGATTAAAAAGAAAACTAGCATAGGAGGACGTAGGCCCTTGTTTGGCTGAACCTCGTTAAATTTGGTGTGTTCTTTGTCGCTTTTGAGTTGTCAGGAACCAGCCTAACTGGTTCCTCAGTAAATCGAAAGAATTTGAATTTAACACCAATTCTCCCAAGTACTTAATTCACCCCCCGCCCCTTGAGTACATTGTATATCTTCACCTCGAAAAAGGAGTTAGGATTGCATATATATGGAAGATTGAAAAGATTTGAGGTTTGGATGTTGGATGGGCCAAGATAAGGATTGTGGCCTTGGATTATATGGGCCAAAACACCAAGGTAAGGTTTTTATGGGTTTCACTAGTGGAAAAAAGCCCAACTGATCCGGTCAAATTGGGCTGATCTGATCCGAAAATGGACCGGATCAATTGGGCTAGGAGCTGTTAACAAAATTTAACTGAACTGGTTTACAACTGGATCAGTTACCAATTAATTGATCCGGTTGATGGAGAAAATCGGACCAGTTAGTGTACTTAACTGGTCTAGTTTTCTCCATCAACCGGGTCAGTTAAGGTACATATGCTATAAAAAAAATTCCAGTTTCAGACACATTTTGTGCAAGCATCTATCCAGCGCAGTCCTATAATAAAGAATAAAATTAATCAAAATTATCGACCTAGCATCTATCCTGAAATCTCCTATGTGTTTCCCTAATTTCTTCTTTGAAAGTTGCTATTTCAATGGGATGTATGTAAATTCAATTTGGCACCATATACATAAAATTAAAAAATAAAATACATAACATTAAACTGAGACTAGAATCATGGTTAAATAACTAAAATAGCAAGCAATATTAACAACAATTTAACTTATATATAATATTAAAAGAACGAAACTTATACCAGGATATAACAAAATTTATATAGAAAACTAAAAAGTGGAAAAAAAACGAAAACTTATACAAGAACGTAACAAAAAAAACGATATAAACAAAAATAAGCTCAAACCCCAAATACAAACTCAAAAATTACAATGAAAATAAAAAAACGGAAATTGCAATCTAGATCCAAACATTAATCAAAACAAAAATAAGAACGTTTTTTTCACCATATACCCCCGAAAATCACGAAATTCACCATATACCCTCAATGTTTCAGATTTTCACCATATACCCCTGAGTTTCTGAAAACGTTCACCAAATGCCCTTTTTCTAGCGGACGTTAACTTGCTGTTTGCGTTATTTACAATTTTGCCATTTTTAACCCCTAACCCTAACCCCTAAACCCTAACCCCTCTAACCCTAACCCTAATCCTAACCCTAATCCTAACCCCTAACCCTAACCCACCACCCCTCCCCTGCCACCCCCATCCCCTCCACCCCGCGTCCACCCCACCCCTACCCGTAGCCCCCCTCCCCACGGCCCACGACCCCTCCCCGCATTCCCCCTCCCTCTCCCCGCAGCCCGCAAGAATATACCCCAAAAATTTCGAAAATCACACAGAAAAATTATTGTCAAAGTCGAAAATGCGGGTTCGATTTGAATATACCCTAAAAATTCGAAAACAGAGGAGAATCTTGGGTGTAATTGCACGCGCACGCGAACAACAATTAGGGAGGGGGCCATGGGGAAGGAGAGGAAGGAGGCTGCGGGGAAGGAGAGAGGGGGCTGCGAGGAGGAGGGGGGGTGGGGCGGTGGGAGGGTGGGGGGGTCAATGGGGGTTGGCAGGGGGAGGGTGGTGGGTTAGGGTTAGGGGTTAGGGTTAGGATTAGGGTTAGGGTTTTATGGGTTAGGGGTTAATAATGGCAAAATTGTAAATAACGTGAACGACAAGTTAACGTCCGTTAGGAAAAGGGTATTTGGTGAACGTTTTCGGAAACTCAGGTATATGGTGAATATCTGAAACATTGAGGGTATATGGTGAATTTCGTGATATGTCGGGGGTATTTGGTGAAAAAACTAACCCTAGTAGAATCCGTTTCTGATATGCTTCGAATATCAAAAAATATGAGAAAAAAGATGACATCAAATTACAAACCGAAGCCAAAGTCGTTTCTGATGTTTTACAAGAGTTAGAAGATTCGCCGTTGCTAATTTTCTATGGACCAGATGGACAAGAGTAGCGATGAAGGGATAATTTGACGTTGTTGATTTGTTATTGGAGAGAGAGGAGATGAGAGAAACCTGGGCGGAGGAGATGAGAGAAACCTGGGATGAAGCAATAATTCGACGTTGATGATAATTTGGTGTTGCGATGAAGCGATAATATCGAACAATCTGATTTGTTTATGCGTTGACAATCTGGGCGGAGGAGGAGCAAGGATGAAGCTGATTTTCGTCATTGCTGATTTGTTATTGGCTGAAGAAGGAGAGAGGATAGAGAGGCATTGAAGGAGATAGGCGTTGAAGAGGAGAGAGGAGATGAGAGGAGATGATGAGATGAGAGGTGTCGAAGGAGAAAGAAGAGATGAGAGAAACCTAAACCTAATTTGACGAGGGATGAAGCGTTGGGTCAGCTCAGCTTTAATGTGGGTTGTAATATATAAGCCCAATTAACTAATCTGGTTCGCCCAATGGACTGGAATAGTTAATTGATCCAGATTTTTGCCCCAAAAACCTTGAACTAACTGATCCGGTTTAAGGAGAACCAGGTCAGTTTACTTGTGTCATTTAAGGCTTCTTCAACTAGTGCTCCAAGATATTTGATTAATTGAAGGGTATAGAATGACGGGTAGAACTAATGTGCAAGCCTCCTAGCTTGACATTTTGCCTTTGGCTCTCTCTTTTTTCCTTTTGTATTTTTCCTTTGTGCTTTTTTTCTTTTGCTTTTTTTGCACTTTGAATTTTATTTTTTCATATCTTTCATTTTGCTTAGCATTAATTTTTTTGGTATAGAGTGAGGTTTGCACACAAGTTTTCTGTGGTTTTAGGGTAGAGGATTTGAAAGCTATTCTTTGAGTAGTTTGATTTGAATAAAGGATTTTTAAGCTAAGGATAAGGAAGATATGGTTTTAGATTTTTATTATGGTTTTTTCACCAAATACCCCCGACAAATCACGAAATTCACAAAATACCCTCAATGTTTCAAATATTCACCATATACCCCTGATTTTCCGAAAACGTTCACCAAATGACCTTTTTCTAACGGACGTTAACTTGTCGCTTGCGTTATTTATAATTTTGCCATTATTAACCCCTAACCCTAACCCCCTAAACCCTAACTCCTAAAACCCTAACCTTAATCCTAACCCCTAACCCTAATTCTAACCCACCACCCCCCACCTCGCCAGCCCCCCGGCCCAGCCCCATCCCCCTCCCCCCCCCCTCCCTCCCCCGCAGCCTTTCACCCCCTCCCCCTCCCCCTCCCCCATGCCACCCCCCAGCCCCATCCCCCTCCCCCCATAGACTTCCCTCCCAGTAGCCCCACAGCCCCCTCCCCGCAGCCACAGCAGCCCCCCTCCCTCTCCCCGCACCCCGCAAGAATATATACCCCAAAAATTTCGAAAATCGCGACCAAAAATTGTTGTAAAATTCGACAATTTAGGTTCGGATTTGAATATACCCCAAAAATTCGAAAATAGAGGAGAATCGTGGGTGTAATTGCAAGCATGCGAACAACAATGGGGGAGGGGGACCGTGGGGAGGGGGGAGGGGGCCGCGGGGAGGGTCATGCGAGGCTGCAGGGGGCTGCGGGGGAGGGGGGGGGGGGGTCTCGAGGGTGGAGGGAGGTGGGGGTCTCGAGGGTGGAGGGAGGGGGGGCTGGGCTGGGGGCCGGGGGGGAGGGGATGCGGGGGGGAGGGGAGGGGTGAGGGCATGCGGGGGTGGAGGGAGGGGGGTGAGGGGCTGCGGGGGTGGAGGGAGGGGGTGAGGGGCTGCGGGGGTGGAGGGGAGGGGGAAGGGGTAGGGGTGGTGGGTTAGAGTTAGGGGTTAGGGTTAGGGGTTAGGATTAGGGTTAGGGTTTTAGGGGTTATGGTTTAGGGGTTAGGGTCAGGGGTTATTAATGGCAAAATTGTAAATAACGCAAACGGCAAGTTAACGTCCATTAGAAAAAGGGCATTTGGTGAACATTTTCGGAAACTCAGGGGTATATGGTGAATATCTGAAACATTGAAGGTATATAGTGAATTTCGTGATTTGTCGGGGGTATTTGGTGAAAAAACCGTTTTTATTATGAAGATGGTACAAGGGACTTTTTTTTCGTATTAAGATGGCTTATGGAGGTTTTGCCTGATGATGGCTTATAGAAGGTGATTGTTTTTTGACATGATGGAGGGAAGAGGGAAAAAAGCTCATAATCCAAAATATGTCCATTTTTTTATTATTATTTTTTTCATTTTTTGTCATTTTTTATTATTTAATCAAAGGTCATTTAGTTTTTAAATTGTTAGAGTTCCATTATGGAATTCGAATCATAAATAATGGAAGATGGACAATGAAATTAAAATAAAAAAAAGAACATGCAATTATTTTATTGATGAGAACTATTAGGAGGCTGATAAATATAAAGTCCTAAATGACATAGACTCGATACGAAAAGAAAATAAAGGGTTAGGAGAGGGACTCTCCGACTCAACCTACACAACTAGAAACAAATGACTAAGCCCTTTGCATTGTTGAGATAATGCCCACTAGCATTCGGATGCATGTGCCTTCTAGAACCACGGTTCTTCTAACTAGGGGTGGCAATGATGCGAGTCGAGGTCGAGATTGATTATACTCGACTCGAACTCGAAATCTCATACCTAAACTCGACTCGACTCGAAAATTCGCGAGCTTGAAATTATCAAGCTCGAACTCGAACTCGAAAACCCAAACTCGAGCTCGAACTCGAACTCGGTTCAAGCTCGAACTCGAACTCGAACTCATTAATTAATAATGCTTGAAATTGGAAAATGCATTGCATATCTGCATTCTTTGTGGATTCTTTTTATGAACAAGAAATTTCAAAACTACATTAATCTACTTCAAAGTTCAAATACCAGTACATGAAGCTAAACATAAATCATTAAATCCCCTAAAAGTACTTAATCATACATCAAGCCATCAACATGAAAAGTTTTTTGATATCAATCCCAACCAACTAATACAAATCCTTTATCATCATATAATTACAAATCCACAACAATTAAGAATCATAATTTGCACATCACATGATGGCTACATTCTAGGTTGTGCAACTTTAACACCAAATCATGCACCTAGCTCAAACTTTTTTCACAAAAACCTGCCAAAAAAATAAAATAAAACCTTGTTGATAGGGGTTATTCATAATAACACTATTTTAAAAGCATCAAAACATAATTAACTTGCAAAAATGAAAACACAAAACCGAAACATAGCAACTGGAAACGATGTACAACTGGAAAACTAAAACATATCAATGGATGGCATCTTAATTCTTAAACATAAAACACTAATCACATTAATATAAAATACAATAAATCATGTATGTCAATGCTATTAGATAACTAATTCCTTGCTTGGTTTTCGTGTAATATGGACTTTTAATGGTTATAGATAAAAACCCCAAATTTATCCTAAAAAAAATATCAATGAAACAAAGACATACCTCAGGTTGTGCGGTGCCGAGGTGAGGTGGTGGCTTGGTGTTGCAGGCTTGCAGCGTCGATTGAATGGTGAAGTGGGTGCAGCGTCGGCCGTCGAGTGAACTAGTGGCAGCGCCAAGTGAGGTGGATCTCGTTGGTGGTTGGTGCAAAGGGAGATGGAGATTGGAGAGGGAGGGGGAGAGCCAGAGAGGCCTTGACTGCGTGTTGTGAGTTTCTGACTGCATTTAGAGACCTAAAGTTGAGGGTTTGCTCTTTCTTTACTTGTCCATAACGAACGGCTAAGATCTTATTTCTTAGGTTTCTTTATATCCCATCCATTGATCTAATTCTATTTCTTTAAGGGGAAATTCCTTCACTTTGCTTTTTAGTCATTTAATGTGCTTTTTTCATGTATTTTTTTTTAAAAGAAAAGTTCAAGTATTTTTTAGAAAAAAAGTTTATACTTTCTTACAAAAATAAAAAATATATATATAATATTTTTTCGAGTATCTCACGAGTTTTTCAAGTCGAGTATTTTTTTTTTTTTTGGTAAAATGTAATTCATTACCAAAAGAGCAATAAGCTTAAATATACATCCTAATCTCATCCAGTACAGAACACTGGAAAATAAATCAACACTATACTACAACAAACCACCAAAACAACACCACTAAAAAACACCTCTACCTGACAACTATACTATCTTCAAGTTTTTGCAGCCATTCCTTTTCTTCACTATTCCACTTCTCATTTACCTTCGTCCTTACTTTCCAAACAACCTCCTGCTTGATACTGATGCAAATCTTATCTGGACAAGGCACAACATTCTCCCAAAGTGCATGATTTCTAGCCTTCCACACATAGTACACCAGAGCAGCTAAAGTAGAGTAGCAAATCTGTTGTTTCTTTTTGCTACTAAATCTTCTCCCCTATTTCCTCCAAGCAGTGTACAAATATTCATCACTTGAGTATCTCACACCCAGCCAGTTCATAAGAATGATACACACTCTTCTACTAAACTGGCATCAGAAAAATATGTGGCTGCAACTGTCCTGACCCTAAGTACACAGAAGACAGTCCATATTTGAGCAAACCCCTGCAGCATATAGTCTTTATTTTGTTCTAATTCTCCCTAGTGTAACTAACCATGATATAAAAGCATGTTTTGGAACATTCATTTTACTCCAGACCCAATGATGCCATCCAACTGATTCATGCTGGCCTTTAAGCCATTTATAACCAGTATTAATAGTATAAGGCCTATTGTCATTCATCCCGCGATTCCTGTTGTTGTAAGCACTCTTGTAGATATCTTTGACCCTGCAAACACCCTTCCAAACCCAGCTGGCTGAAGGAGGTGGCTTATAATTCCACCAGTCTGCATCTTGGATATATATCAGGTGAACCCATTTGATCCATAGAAGATCAGTCTTCTGTGAAATATGCCAAACAAGCTTCCTAATTGCTGCAGCATTCCAAGTTAAGCAATCTCTAATCCCTAAACCCCCACATTTTTTTGGCAAACATACCCATGTCCATGCAACAGGGGGAGGTTTACTGCTGTACACCTTGCCTTCCCATAAAAAGGATCTACAAATCTGAGTAATTTTATTTAGGACACTTCTAGGAAGCAAAAGCACTTGAGACCCATAAGTGTGGAGACGAAGCAAAACAGAATTCACAAGAGTAACTCTTACTGCATATGAAAGGTGTCTAGAGCTTTAACACATAATCCTCCTCAACATTTTGTCAACTAACACATCACAGTCAGATTTAGAGATCCTCTTAGAAGTTAGAGGAATCCCTAAGTATCTGAAAGGAAGCTCACCTTTCTGAAATCTAGTAACCTAAAGAATTCTCTCCTGAATTTTAGTAGACACATTGCCAAAATAAATGGCTGTCTTGGCTTGGCTAGCCTCCATACCAGAAGAATCAGCAAAAGCTTTCAAAGCTCTTTTCAAAATAGCAGCAGAATGCACATCACCCCTGCTAAATAGCATAAGGTCATCTGCAAAGATCAAGTGATGCAGATCCAAAGCAGCACACCTGTAATGGAATTGGAACTCACTTTTTTTACTCATCTTCTGCATAATTCTGGTAAAATATTCCATTACCAGAACAAAAATCAAGGGGGAGATAGGGTCTCCCTGTCTCAACCCTTTTTTACCCTTAAAAAATCCACATAAGCCCCCATTAAAGCTCAGAGAGTATGATGGTGTAGTGATGCACACCATAACCCAGCTAATAAACTGTTGAGGAAACTTCATTTCTTCCAAAAGCTCACCAATAAATTCCCAATTCAAGGAATCATAAGCCTTTCTCAAGTCAACCTTCATGGTGCACCTGGGAGGCTGACTTTTCCTCTTATAATTCTTCAGAATATCATGACATAAGAAGACATTATGCAAGATAAATGCACTTTAAACAGGATTAACTAGGAAAGGTAATACCTGTTTCAGCCTCTTACATAACATCTTGGAGATAACCTTGTACAGGACATTGCAACAAGCAATTGGCCTGAATTGTGTAACATCCAAAGGCTGTTCACACTTTGGAATCAGGCACAATGTAGTAGCATTGATATGTTTCAGCATTCTACCAGTCTGAAAGTAATCTAAAATAGCTTTTGTTACTTTCTGCCCAACCAAATGCCAGGATTTTTTGAAGAAAAAGCTTGAGTACCCATCAGGGCCTGAAGCCTTATCATCATCTATATCAAACATGGCCTCCCTCACATCATCACCAGTGAACTGCATGCTCAGTAAAGCCTGGTGCTCTTCATTTAACAATTTTCCTTCTCTAATTATAGACTTGCTAACCTTTCTTCTCTCCCCCTGAGTAGTCCCCAACAAATTCTCATAGAACTGCAGAAAAACTTCCTCCAAACCCTCCTGACACTAGTGGAAAAATGCTTAAATGCTCCGGTTAAAACGCCCACAAATGCTCCGTTTTTAACTCGTAGCAGACGTCATACGAGCATTTGGGCATTTTTCAAATGCTCCGGTTGAAAACTGGAGCATTTATTTTCTCAAATGCTCCGGTTGTGCATAAAACCGGAGCATTTGAGCTTATTTTACTACCAAAAGAAGCTCAAATGCTCCGGTTTTCCTATACAACCGGAGCATTTGCATAATTTTTTTAAAAAAAATTATAAATGGTACCCTGCTGGCCAGCAGCATCAATAATAGGTCTTAAAGAACTCAGACCTGCAATAATTTGACACTTAGAGCGTTAAACATCAGAGCCACTTGTAGATAAAATAATAACACATATCCATATTATGTCATAGATATAGACAAGGAAAATCCCATTTACTGAAAAAAAAAGTCCACATATATGATGCATGAAATAATCCCAAATATTTAAATGCCATAAAATCCTATCCGTAATATAGGAAGTTCCAGTTTCAACTTGTCAAATCTCATCAACTGCATGAAGCAGCACAAAAAAAATCATAATTTGATAATTAATGTCAACGGAAGTAGTATGGAACAACTTGCACAAATAATTAGATTAAGCTACATGTAGTCTTACAATGTCTACACTGTGTTCCAGGAATGCCACCACTCATTAACTGAAGCAATGAATTTAACAGAGAGAAAAGTTACTACAAATCTACAATCCAACAAGAAAAGCCTATCCTTCCTTGAATGGATTATCTCCTCCAAAGTTGCAGCTCTAGAACCCAACGAGATTGAAATGATTTACTAAATTAATGATTTATAAATACTAGGAAAAGAAGTAAAACAAGGATCACTTAGCAGGCAATCAAAGAGTTACCTGATCTCGTTATTTGTGTTGAGTCTCCTTGTCAAACATTTTGTGTAACATTTTTGTAATACTGAATAAATGGGGAATTGTCATTGCGCATTTCACTCTGCACATTATTTAATTCACCATCAAGACCAAATTACAATCACAAGGTTCAATAGAGCATTCTATAGATGGTGGAAACAGATTTATAACCTGAAGAAATCAATCTACAAATGCTTAGTCTATTGGTGACAATGAAACACCCTATCTGTTTCTTTCAACAAAATCCTTGTTCTTCTCCACCTTAGAAAACAATGATATGAATGATGAGGCAATCAACAAAACTTTGATACTCACATCTTAAAACAATAACACCAAAAAAAAGAGAGAGAAGAGACAAAGGTTAGCTTTGTTATTGATATAGGTGTGGGAGAAATGCTCAACTTGACAATTTGTATACACTAGAACTTGGAGTAATAAAGCAAGCACAAACTACCTTGGACTGTGAGTTGCTTGAAGCTCACGTGGTAAAGATTGTAAACAACTAAAAATTTGTGGTAACATACACTCTTTGCAACTTCATTCCAAGTGAAGCAGCATAATTAAGTGCTTGCAAGTTGGTTACGAAGCTCTGATTTTGCAAGTGACCCGTGTAGTTCTCTACAACTAACACTACAACATATTCTATGGTTGATTATTAAATTTGCACACTTCTTTGATACGTGTCTTGTGTCGGGGAAAGCTAGAGGGCACACTGTGATGAGAAAATATTGACAAGGTCATTGAAGCACATGTATTTGTAACAATCAAATAATAGAGACGGATATAAGCAAGTTACTACTATATTAAGTTAAATTTAACTCAATCAAATTCATAATCCATGCACATCCTAAAAGTTTAAACAAATATTGAATTTCCTATCAGCATCAAGCAACTAATTTATTAGTCCCATCGATGTGCATAATTACAAGATTAATTCTTTTTCGTTCTTTCTTGATAGAATTATAGACTTATGAATTAAGTCACCTAATACCACTATGAAGAAACCCCACAAGCAGACGATTCCACTCAGGATTTATTCATTACCAATAGTGAGGGTTTTTTTTCTACTTATCTTTCAAAGAATGCACGGAGTCATTCCAGAAACCTGTGACTTGTGATCTATATTACTCAAATTCTGTCATTTTACCCACGTGTTGGATGCAACACTGCGACAAGCGCACATACATAATATGACACTCCATTTCATTCGAGGACGAGTACACGGGTCCAACTATCTAAGTAATATAGCTTATGACAAAATGAAGTCTTAGTACTAAAACTAGCAGGAAAAGCTACTCCAGGAGGTCTGTGAAAGTTTGAAAAAAAAGTCATCTGCACCCTGGCTTGCCAATAATTGATTAAGGTCAGACAAGCATTGCATTAAAAGTGTCTCATTCCGGGTAATCAACATAGTATCTTTGCTGGACTGACCTATAAAAATAATGAAAGTGGCATGCAGTTGGAGCAACATACGACATTATTAGCCAGGTATGGTGCAAATGCAGTAAAGTAATCGGTCGCTGTAATTCCAAATATACTATCAGCAGCTGCGAAGCTAAAAGGACATACTCCTACATATAAAAGAAAAATAGTGAAGACATCACATAAAAGATTTAGCAAATTAACTGAAAAATCAAGCAAGGCTAGTAATGATGTAAATTTCTCATAAAAATGCTTCAAGCGGATGACAGGAACAATCGCAAGTTCAGGGAAAGATATATGGTGACTCCACTGAATAAAATGTGCACAAAGCAACTCCATAGCAGCAAAAACACACTCTTCTTGAAAATTTCACGACTTGAGCCAAAATTTGGGCAACTGCTCCATGACAGCCAAAAACCTCATGATTATCCTAATGATAAACATACTAGTAATTGCAAAGTAGCATTTTTTTAATTTCATAAAACTTTCATATTAACCAATTCATGTAAAGACCATTACCTGAGAAAATTTGCTGATTGCCATATTCTCTGTGTCATGCTGACTTCTTGTTAAGGAAGTCCTGCAACTTGTCCAACTATCTTTTCAGCAGGAAGGTGTCATCTCATGCACCAGTATGAGAATCCAAAACATCCTGCTGAACGCATAAGAGAAGATAAACGATCAATCCAGCTATATATTTTCATGAATCCAATTGCATTTAATCCTTTAAAGTTTAAACTTCACATGGAACCTTGAATACTAGTGTATATTGATTCAAGGGAATTTCTCATTTTATGCACAGCCAAAAAGATATAGCATTCAATAACTTTTCTACTTTGCATTAACTTGGTGCAGAACATAAACCTCACTAGAGCACAGCAGTCTATGCCTCCAGATCAGAGGGTGGAGCCACCATTCTACATAGCAAACATACAACTCAACATCAACCCATCACTCTATAATCTAGAAGATTTAAGTGCATACACTTGAGGATCTATTTCTTCTCTCTCTTAGTTCCCCCGACCGAGCTCCCCCCTCTCCCCCCTCTTTGAGTAAGACTACGGTGATGCATGACACGTAACTTTCTCGGTCAATATCGGTGACAAAGATGATACGTGGAAGTTCGGTTGTAAGCTCCGTAGCAAGTGTACGAGGTTGCGATAGCGAAAAAGATTGAAGAGGTCATTTGTAGAAGGCAAATGGGCTCTATGCCTAGGCTAGTAGTGGGTCTTTGGTGTTTGGTGAAGCGTCACAGACCTATTGTTGTCTAAGGAATGAGATAGGTTTTATGTGTTCTACTCATCTGTATTATCATTTCAACGCAATTACACATAAGTTTGATGCTGACATAATACTTACTCTTCTTTTTTTCTACAAGTAAAAACATTTAAGAACGGAGCTGATAATATCTCCAAGATATCCTACAACAAGAGCACAAACGTGGCAAAATGGAACCATAAGCATTAGCCATTACGCCAAACCAGCCCCTCGGGATAGATAAACAATAGAAGGAAACGAAAGCCAGCAGTAATTGACACCTAATTCTGCAGGTCTTCTTTTATCTTTCCAGAAACCACTACACATATGACTCCAACCATAATCCAGACTTAGCTAAGCTAAATATAGAGATCAAAGCATAGGCAATTTTATGAGCAAACTGTAAATATAAGATTGTAGCACTTGCGCCAAAACTACCTTTTTTCCATAGCCAACTAAACATGAAAGAGTATGCTATGATTCCAACAATTGACCAACTCACCCAAAATCTTTCCTCAACCTTTAACCCACAACCCTCAACAAACAACGACAATACATTAAAGAAAGAATACTACAATCACAATTCACAGATAAACAAAAGAACTGGCCTTTCGCATTTTCTCGAGAATCGAATCCTCGCGCGCCTGAAATCCAGCCCCAATAATATTCCCCCGGAGTGCTTCATCTTGTTCCACTGGCTCTTGAGCCCTTACGGCATTGGATTAACAGGTTCGAGCGGCAAAACCAGCTATGGATTCGATAAATCACCAATCATAACTCCAGTAAGAGCGAAGAACCTATGAATCAAACAAACAAACCATTAACACAAAGATACAATCAAATCATAACCAAAATTCAAAACAAATTCAATTCCTACACTTACCACACCCTCTTTTGATGCCATGCCAACAATTCCACGACCTTTCTTCTTAGAACTCCTAATAACAACATCTTCAACCTCTCCAAATTTTCCAATAGAAACCCTTTTTCTAACCAAAAACCCCTAACACTATCAATGACTGAGATTTTTTCTTCAGGTTCACACAATTTAATTCCATATTAATTAAATTCAGAGCCTCAACTTCACTTCAAAAATTGAGCAGATCATAATCTTGCAGATATAAACAATATTTGTACTCCAAATTTAAGTTATATAAACCAGATTTTCAACTCCAACATCAGCGAAATAATACCAAAAGAGGAGGAAAAAAGAATCAAACTAGAAAACGAGATCGAAGATCATCATAAGACATTGAGGAGACATCGAAATCTTGAACGGTGTCGTTTCCAGGAGGTCAATAACTCTCAAGACCACTAAATTACAAGCAAATAACTACATTTAGGAGAAAGAAAGATGCAGAGAAATATATGTACAGAGAGAGAGCATGAGAAGAAGAACCTGACGGGGAAAAAGCCGAGGACGAAAAGAGAGACCTGCTAATTGCAACGCCACTGCACAAATTGTCCAGATTGTGAGTTTTGTGCATACATCGACGACATTTTTGCGTCTTTTGATATGTGAAGTTCACTCGAGCATGGACGATTTTCAACAGAGAGAAGTGTTGGTTTTTTTTACTGGTCTTGATTTTCGTCTCGAATCTAGGGTTTCATGCTTCATGCTCTTGATTTTCTTCTCGGATCTAGGGTTTCATGCTTCGATTGGTCAATGTTTTCTCTCTCTTCGATTGGTCTATTAGATTAAACCCTAAAATTCATTCGAGTAATTCAGAAATTCTAGAAATCAGGATAAAATCAAATATGAAGGAGTTTGGGAGGTTGATTGAAGAAACAGTGAGGTCGACGCCTAGTGATGCAACCAATTGAACAAGCGAGGGGCGATGGAGGGAGGGGCGACAGAGGGAGGAGCGACAGAGGGAGGGAGGGGAGACGGAGGAGTACAGTGGGAGGTTTCACTTGAGAGAGGGGGACTTAGGAGGGAGGGAAAACGATAAGAGAGGGGGAAGGACTTGGGAGGAGAGACGAAACTTACTTTAGTACGCACAATGTGAGGTTTCATGAATTGAGAGAGGATCCAAATGCTCCGATTAATTAGTCAACCGGAGCACTTGATAAGTAGCAAAAGTGGTTTTTTCTACTAGTGTGAGTCTCCACCCACTCACCTCTGGAATTCTGAAGTCTATGAATATGATTATAGGCTCTTCTTTTCTTGAGGCAAGCATGGAAGTAGGCTATATTAGAGTCACCTCCTTTCAACCAATCTTGCTTGACCTTTTGCCTAAGAAAGCTTACTCTAGCCTTATTCAACTCTTCATACTTCTCTCTAGCCTCCTTCTCCCTCCTATGCAGCTCAACATTACCAGGATCTGCATAAATTTGGTCTTGTATCCCAGTAAGGATGCTATGAGCTTCATCAGTAACATTTTTAATGTTGGAAAATCTTGTTTTATTTAAATTTTTCAACACTGATTTTAAACCTTTAAGCTTGACAACCACTCTGTACATAGGAACTCCATGAATTATCGTCTGCCACAATATTGCCAAACTCCTGAGCTAAACCCCACATGTTGTAAAATCTAAAGGGTTTAGGTTTAGACTTCATACCAGAATCCAATCTTACAACACATGGACAGTGATCAGATATACTCTCAGGAAGAAACTGCACATGATACTGAGGAAAATTGTCATTCCACCCATCATTTACACAGATTCTATCAATCTTGGTAAACATCATATCACCTCCCTCTTGCTTATTGGACCAAGTGAAGAAAGGCCCTGAGCAATTAGTCTCATGAAGTAGACTATCCCTAAGGCATTCTCTAAACTCAACCACTTCTGCCAATGTAACTGCATAACCTATTCTCTCATTGAGGTGTAACACATTATTTAAATCACCTCCAATAATCCAGCCACTATCAATAGTACTATGAAATCTAACTAAGCTCTTCCATAGTCTCTTTCTCTCCCCTGCATCATTATCACCATAAACAATGGTAAAAAAGAACCTGTTATCATTTGCTCTATACACCACCTCAGTATGAATATATTGATCTCCCACCTCAATAATATTCACATGAAATTTGCTTGGTAACCACACAAGCCAAATTCTACATCCACTATGTGATTGATAGTTTGTAACCACACTCCAATTATCACAAACTTTAGGGAATACTTTATGAAAATTACACGCCTTCACACGAGTCTCCAGGAGTCCAAAAAGTCCTAAGGAATGTTGATGAAGCAGCCACCTAACATCCCCATGTTTCAAAGGACTATTAAGACCTCTCACATTCCAGGATCCTAGGCTATCAATTTGGAGGGATAGGCCTTGCCTCTCCCATCTGGTTAGACCTAATACCAGCATGGCCCTTGTCACTCTCCTGCTGCACATCACCTCCCATTTCAGCCACCCCTGAGACAACTACAACCCGAACAACTGCACTAGATGGCACTTCTGATGATTTCTGCATAGAATTGTCAACCTGATCCTCAGCAGTAGATTGTTTAAGGCCAAGGACCTCACTTGTAGGGAGCACTGGAGTACTAGTGCGCAACTTTATTAAGCACAGTCTTGTTAACCTATTGACCAGCTGGTGGAGCTTTGGCAACCCATTGTTTCTTGCTTTTAATCTTCCTCTGAGCTACTTCAAACCTCTTCCTACGACATTCCTCCATAGTATGCCCCACCCCTTTGCAATCTGGGCAAATAATTGGCTTACAGTCATACAATACTTTCTGTAACAAAACCTATCTAACCTCATTCTCAAACTGAATCACATCTGGGAATGGTTGGTCAATTGAAACTTCAACCAGTTTTTTAGCATAGGACAAAATATCCTTTTACGCAGTAGCTTTATCTGTTCTTATAGGCTTCCCAATCATTCCAGCTAACTTGTGCAAAGTATTTTGCCCCCAATACTTCAATGGCAGCCCAGGAAATCGAATCCAAGTAGGCACAATCTTAATATCTTCCTCGTTGAGGTTCATTTCAGCAGACCAATTCTTGACAATGACCGGTTTCCTATCATAAAAAATAGGACCAGCTCCTATAGCCTTCTCCTTATCATCCAAGGTTCTAAACCTGACTATAAAAGCCCCATTCTCCAACATTGCAACTTTATGAACCCCAAATTGTCTCCAGATACACCTAATAAATCCATCAATTGATCTAAAAGGAGGTTTAACTCCTAAAACATAACAAACCAAAGTTGATTTCCAATACTCAAGTTCCGGTTGAATCTCTTCAGCTGTAATTCTCACAACCTTCTCCCTGTTCTGAACTCCATTTCCATTACTATGACTCAAATCCATACGCTCCTCCCTAATATTATTAAACAATGAATGTCTCCAATTTGGAAGAGTACTAGTTCCAGGATTACCTGTGTGACTCGCCAACGGTTGCATCGGAAACGGAGATGGTTGGATTGGAATGGGTGGCCTAGCAGGTGTCCGAATCGAATCAATCCACACCGCAGTCTGAGACCTTGCAGCTATGAACGCTTCCCTATCTTACTGTGAAACCGCCATATCAATCGAAGTATCAGACTCCTCCCCATCCTCCGATGACCAACTCAACGCTTGAAGCTCCAATAGTTCATTCACATTCTTCTCTTTCCTTGCATCACCTGATTGAGGTTTACGCACCATCTTCGACGTCTGATCAATCACCTTCGCCTTTTGTTTATTCTTCGCTCCACCATTTCCTTTCTTTGACCCTTTTGCCATGGCTCCAGCAATGCTGAGAATCAAAGCAATGAAACAGTGAAAAAATCAAATTCTAGAGAGAAGGCAGAGTTTCTCTCTCTAGACTCTCTTCGAGTAGAGTATTGAGTAGCTCGACTAGGCTCGTTAGTATGTCGAGTCGAGTTCGAGCTCGAGTCGAGCTCAATCGAGCCGAGCTTTGACCGAGTCGAGTTCGAGTAGCTCGCGAGCTGTCTCGACTCATTGCCACCCCTACTTCTAACCTGTGGTTGCTGTGACTTTTACTACATAATAGATTCGAAGTCTACCATCATCAACCATGTCCTGTAATGCGTGCTTTGAGGTCCAACACTCAGATGTTAGGAGTTGAGATTCCATTTTTTAGACCTCTTTTCAGGAGTAGGGTCTGGAGTAGGGCCAAGAGGAAGGAGCGCTCCTCTTGCATTAAGTCTATTGAAGGCTTCTTGTGAGGACCTGCCTAGGGGATGAAGGCTCTTTGGGGGGGGTGCTTTGATAAATCCTCTTTACAATGTTCAGGGCATTGACCCCATTGTCTTTAGGCCAGAAGGGTTGTTGTTATTCTTATTAAAGAAGTTATTATTGTTGTAACCCTTAATTTCAGATGCTTGAACCTCTTCCTCGATTAGTAGACCAACCTTGTAGATCTTTGAGATAGACTCTATAGGTTAGACTTTGATGTCTGTAGGCGTGTTTTTATTGCCTTTGCGGGATGAGCACGTATTTGTCTTCCTCATTGTAAATGGTTTTTGTTTTGAAAATGTTTTGAAAGAAAGAAGTCGTCAACAGACATGGAACCGACAATTATTATAGGTTGGAGCACCTTATTCAAGATATGATAGAAGATGGGAGGCTTTGAATTCTCCTGAACAAGACCCTGAATAAGTTAGATGTCGCTCCAGTAGAGAAAGGTGTTGACATGAGTACAAAGGATTATTTAAAACCTCGACGGGCTAAAAAGGACCTTTACCCTATTAAGAATGACCTATACTCAAATTTTCACCAACTCCGTGTTTAAAGGAGCGAAAGAGGAAAGAGATCCAATATGGAATAAAGACTCCTATTGCAAATACCACAATGGAACAGGTCACCAGACTAAAAGGTGTTGCCTTAAGGGGATTATCCAAGATATGATTGACGACAAAAGACTTCAACTTTTATTAGATCCAGACAGCATAGACATCTCTCCAGGCCCAATCGCATATATTCACTAGAATACTTGGACTCGCTTAGGTCCTATCAGCCATGGAAAAGGTATACACCTCCTCTCTTTTCATTTAGAAAGAGACCTCATGAAGACCGAAGTAACTTAGTCGACTCGTCATGCGACGTAGAAGTCTACACTAGTGGAAAAAACCCTAACCGATCCGGTCAAAATAGGTTTAACTGATTCGGAAATGGACCGGATCGGTTAGCGTATGAGCGGTTAAGAAAAGTAAACTGATCCGGTTCACAACCGGAGTAGTTATTTGAGTCAACTGATCCGGTTTTACAACTCAACTGGATCAGTTAACTTAGGTTTCAATTTTTAAAAAACATTGCAGCCAGCCAATATCCTCCATAACAACAAGCCAATAAAATTCACCAAAACAACAATACAATACTTAACAGCGCATATATATTACGCAATGAAGAACATAAATTAAACGAAAAAATTAACAATTCATCAAAATGATTATTAATAAACAACAAATTATACATAGCAATTCATCAAAAAATATACTTTACAATTCGTGATTATTTTTAGTATTCAAAGAACATAAATTAAACAAACTGCAAAAAATCCAAAAATTAAAAAATAATGAACAACTCTAGAAAACTAGATCTAGGCAAAATTCAGCATTCTTCTATCTCTTCCTCCTCCTATCAACGCTTTTGGGCCACCTGTAAAATCCACTTCTTCGTCATCATCTTCTTCACCTACTTCGTACAGATCTTCGTCATAGTCATCGCCGTCTTCTTGCTCCAATTCTTCATCCCTTCGTAAACAGATCTTCTAAAAATAATTGAAATTGCGAGATGGAGGTGAAATTAGGGATTTGGTGTTCGGATTTTTAGGATTTTCAGACGAAAAAGGGTTGTGCTTTACGTTGAGAGGATGAAAGAGGAGGAGGATGGTCGGCGTTTGGAATGACAGAGGATAGAGATGAGAGAGGAGCAAATGGAGGAGCGAAATAGAGGATGCGAAAGAAGAAGGAACGAGAGAGGAGAAGAGCTGCGAAGGAATGAAGAGATGACGAAGTATTGAATGTGAAGAAAATGAAGAGATGAAAGTATTGAAGAGTTGCGAAGGAAGAAGGAATGAGGAGATATGCGAGAGAGCAGACACAAGGGTTGTAAACCCTAACAACGAGACAAACAAGGCTGGACTCTCGGTTTAAAAAGTAATTGAGCCCATTTCGCCTTTAAAATGGAACAAAGCCCATTAACGGATCCGGGGAGCCTGATCAAACCGGATCAGTTAATGTAAACCGATCCGGTTCACGTTCCCACCGGATCAGTTGACATTAACTGATCCGTTATGGGACCAACCGGAGCAGTTGTAAAGTGTCATTTAGCCTTTTTTCCACTAGTGCTAGACTTAGGATTTCATTTTGTGCTTTATTTCTCTTATCTACCCGGTCTAACATAGGATTTCCCTTTAATACATGTATTATTCATTAGCAATTAATAAATGAGTATTTATATATTTATTTCATTGACCTTACATTAATGAGCATTAATGGAAATCATGATTGTCGCCTTAATAAGAGAAATTAATTTCTAATTCTCATATAAACGACTTTTCTAAATAAAAGCAATGAACAAATTGGCATTGATGTGGATCTTGGTTAAAGATTCACAAGTTTAGGCTCTTTAGGGTTGTAGTTTACTTTTTCTTGAATTTTCTTGGATGTGATTTAAGGTTTCTTTAAGTTTCTTGATTTAAAGATTCAATCTTTAAAGTTATTTAAATATAGTTCTTTGATGAACAATCAGCAAAGATGTTCGAATGAAACAAGGAATATGAAGAACTTTGGCTAATCCGAGTCAATGATCAACTAGGGTTTTGGATTCACTCCTGAAACAAGTTGGATTCTCTCCAGAAATAATAATTCACACGGAATTAAACTCAAAAACATTCACTCTATTATTATGATGGCCGAAAATCTATATAAATATTACATAGGTACCTAAACCAACTAGAACTAGGAAACTAAAGAAGATAAACATAGAATAACAAACTATCTATCACACACCTAGCTTGAATCTAACACACGACTAAACCAAAACACACTTCTACTAGCATTCGAACTACTATGATAAGGAAATGAAACAAACTCCTAAACCAAGGAAATGAAATAAAATAGTTATAAAGCAAATAAAATACATAGTTTCCTAAAGAAACTAGGGAACTACATAGAGTGTCCTAACAGAACTAGGACTTGTAAAAATGATGCCTTTCATGTACACATCATACTCTCCTTCTCTAAAAAACTTGTCCTCAAGTTTCATCATCCGGATTACAAGGAACTAGAACACTTGAAGTAAGAGTGGCGCAAATACCATCACCAAGCATCACCAAAAAGTTTCATAACCAAGTTTATCAATGATTTCGAAAGGTCCTTCATCCATAGGTTCATCGAACTTGTGATTGATATGGAGTTTTTGTGCATTGAGGGACAACCATACTCTATCTCCCTTTTCTATGTAGAAGGTTTGCACGCCTTTCCTGTTTGGTAGTTGCGGATTCTAACACTTCGTGGTGGCACGAAGCTAAACAAACATGTGAACCATCTTGTGGAGTAGTGGGCTGATCATCAAGAATGGAGGCAACAGCATCGTGTAGTGGCTTGGAGTGGCGAGTGTGTGAGGGTAACGACTTAAGGAGCAAACGTTTGGCGCCCATCAACACCGAGTAATCATTGGTGCGTCCATTATGTAAAACATGCCTATCACTTTGCCACGGATGACCAAGTAATAAGGAACATGTCGTCATAGGAAACGCATAACACCAAATCTGGTCCATATACTCCCCAACACGAAATCCCACGAGTGCTTGCTTGCGCACCCAAACACCATCATTATTAAGCCAACTTAGCTTACAGGGACTCGGATGTTTTCTAGTTTGCAGCTTTAATGGATCAATCAGTGACAAAGCACATGCATTAGTACAAGATCCACTATCTATAATAAACGAACAAACTTTACCATTAATTAAGCAATTCGAATGAAAGAGGTTTATGCGTTGCTCATCTTCACCCTCCTTGTGGCTGTAAGAGATTAAATAACGGCGCAAAATCAAATTCCTTGGCTCATGCTCCGGGGCACAAATAGGTTTTTTCGTCCAAAAAGAATCATCATTGTTGTCTTGTTTATTGCTTTACTTTTTGATAGCTTTTAGTTGGTATTATAGTTGTTTTTGAGTTAGTTTAGGCTAGTTTGTTAGTTATTTCCTTAATTTGTGCAATTTTCCTCCTTGTATGCACTTTCTTTGGGGGCTTTGTTTCATTTCAGGACTTAGGAGCATGCTTAGAAAACACTTGCACAACCCCGAATACTAAGATCGAAGAGGAAGGTCAAGGAAGCATCAAGGAAGGGTAACCGAGTTTCGGGGGTAAATATAAGAACTTTTAGAAGGGTTTGCGCACAAGAGTCAACTTCAAATGGCCATAACTTCAGTACACAAAACATTTTTGAGTGATTCAAGTTCGAGTTGAAAGCTTGGCTCAATAGCTTTCCAACGAGTGGTCACAAGCTCAATTCCGATGAAAAACGAGTGAGATATGGTCGTTTGAAAATGAACTAATGAAACTGAAAAATGACCCGAGCGCTCAGGTCAATAGACCTGCACGGGTCTATTTGGGGAAAACTGAAATTTCAGTTTTGATGGTCTGACCCGCCCGGGTCACTCCACCCGCCTGGATCGCTGGGTTTTTCCGGAAAACTTTCTTTTCTTTTCGATTTTTATACGGGGGTTTTCTTGTAATTAAACTTACTTTATTTTAGGGCTATATAAGAGAAACTCCTCTCATTTTTGGTTAAGCTAATTTACATTATATTTGAATAAAGTGAGATTTGAAATTCTTAGAACCCTAGGAGAGAGAAAATCTCATCTTCAAGATAGAGAGAAGTGAGAGAAACTTGTTGAAAGCTTGGAATTTGAAGAATCTAAGAAGGAAACTTGAAGATTTGGAGGCTCCTTGCAACTTTAATGAGAATTTCTTACTCTCTGTCATATTTTATTGCTTTATTTTCTTATTTTCATGGCATTCTCACTATATTTACTTGTTCATCTTAGATTATTATTTTAGTTCATGTTAATAGTTGTTAATGTCTTTTAGTTTATAATTTATCATGATTAGTGAGTAGCTGTTTCTTTGGGAAGGATTTTTAGTCATTGATGAGTCCATGAACCTCTAAATCCAACATTGGGTTTTGACTTGGGATAATTTTGGTTAATTGATTTTTTTATGAATGTTTGTGTAATTGGCCATCATAGGAGCATAATTTAGGTACCCTTAGTGAAGGATCAAGATAGAGATGAAGTTAAGGGGTTGCCTCAAATCGATTATTAGTCTTGAAGGACCATGAGAATAGGGACTACCTAGCCTAGGGGACTTAGTTTGCTTGTTTGTATTCATCATGTTTATGGATATGCTTGGTTGAATGCCTTAGCCATGAGAATAGGTCTTCGGTAAGATACTAGGCCAATCTAGCTAGCTCGAGAGAGTAGTTAGAGTACCAATATATGAATAATTCCCCTCAATTGATCCCCATTGTTGATTCTCATTGTGATTGCTTGGTTTATGAATGAGTTGATTGGTGGATGCCCCTTCCCAATGTCATTTTTCTTATTGTCTTTTCATCTATAAATCTTCAAAAAAACATAGACTTGGCTTAGGTTATCATAAATCGATACTTATTAGTGTTTCCCTTAGTCCTTGTGGATTCGACCCTTTACTTACCCTATATTGGATAGTTTAAGTATCTTTGGCGTGTTTACAACGAGCGCATCAAATTTTGGCGCCGTTGCCGGGGAATTCGGCTTGCATTGATTCGTGTTGATTAGATGAGTGTAGGCTATTTGTGAATATTCTTTTTTTTTCTTACTTTTTTTGAAAAGAAAAAAATCTCAAAATAATGGCAAGTACTTCTTTTCCTCAATATGACAATGGATCCTTTTGGGCATACTTTGATAAGCTTGGGGAGTTTATAAAGTTCCATGGCTATGATATTGGGGAAGCTTGTGAGATTACATATTGAGGACTAAATGAGCATACTAGAGGAGTTGTTGAAAATATGTTTAACGGTGACTTTCGAGCGACATCTCCGGATGAAGCTTGGAATTTTTTTATGTGGTTAGCTAGGGACACTTATGATTCTGATTTTTGTGCACATTATCATGATTCCTCTAATGTTAGCATGAATTTCTTTGATGAGTTAAAATGTTCTCACTAGTGAGCCTATTATGCATGATCATATTCCCATATATTTGTTGTAATGATGTAGACTCCAATGTTGATGATATTCATGCTACTTCTCGATTTTCATCAAATTTGTGCATGAATTTCAATGATGTGCCACATGTCCCCAAAATTGATTCTCATTTGCTTGATTGTGATCCCTCTCTCAAATTTGATTTTCAAGGTTCCTTGAATTCCAAATCATCGAAATATGAATTGGAGCTTGCTCTTGAGCGATATCGTAATGGGGCAAATTCTAGTGCCAATTATGAGCCTCTTCCTAAATTTGACCTAAAACCCATTGAGGATCTCTTTTGACAATTAAAAAGTGGTTTGTATTTTCTTAGGTTAAATTAGGGTTGCAAAAATGATATTCTCAAGTTTGATTATGTTGATTTATGTTGAAAATGAAAATCAATTGGAAAAACCCCATGATCTTGATGATGGTTTTTGGAGTAGTGACGATGAGGGGTATGTTTTTGAGGAGAAAAGGCCCATTATTAAGGATATTGTTGAAAGTGAGGATGTTTATGAGTCTATACATTCCCTTTTTGAGTCTCATGTGTCTACCTCTAGTGGATTGGACCTTACTCCCCCTCTTTGTGCTTTAAAACACTCATCCTCTCCCACCCATTTTATCTTGAGTGAAGATCTTGGTCAATTTGAAAGTAAGATACCTCATTTGGTGGTTGAGGATGATTTTGAAATATTGATGGATAATGAAGATGTGCTTGAGGAGAACTCATTGATGGAAGAAGTCTTCCCTCTTAAGTCTTGTGATGTGAGTGAAATGGTTAGTGAAAGCCTTATTTCTATCCCTTCCCCTCATATTCCATTTACAAGAAAGATTGACCTTATTCCCTCTACTCCCATTTCATATCCATTCTCATCTTTCAAAACTCCACCTCTAGATGAGCTTCTTACCTCTTTTAACCTTCAAGTGCCCAATTTGTTTATTGTTGAGAAGAGTAGTGAGATTGTCACCCAAAAAGAGTTTGTCGAGGAGAATTTGTCGCTTTGTCCTTTGTTTTCTTATTCTTTTGATTATTTTTCTTCTTATTTCCTTGTTTTTCCTTTTGTTCCTGTTTTTAGCATCATTTTCCTCATTTGCATGGAGTTGCATTGTACTTTATGCACACTTTGCATTTTGCCATTGCATATTTAATAATAATGGAAATGTGTGCTAGTGCATTTGATAAACTCTTGCGATCTTTGAATTGCTATTTACTAGAAAGGTCAAACTTAGGACCTTAAATAAGCCTTTCTCGGGAAGTAACCTGTCATTTATTGCTTTCTTTTTTTTTATTTTCATTTTACTCATTTTTCTTTTCTATCTTTGATTTTGATTTAGGTACATAGTTTGATTGACAACCATTCTCAATAGTATGTGGAAAGCAAATCATGATTTTGAAGAAGTTTATTAGAAATGGAGAAATTGGGTTTGTGGGTATTTGCACCCACCTACTATCCGGTAGCTTCCTTCCTTTTGCTCTTTCTTCAATGCTCTATGATTTGCGGAACATGTGTTTGTTGGTTGAATGTTTCTTCCCTCCCTCCCTCCCTTTGATCGTCTTGTTCAAGCATTAAGGACAATGCTTTATTCTAGCTTTGGAGAGTAGCTATTTGCTAGCTTGGGGGAGGTGTATATAGCTTTTATTTCTTTGTTTTTCCCTTTTTCACAAAAAAAAAATCAAAATCTAAAAAATTTTCTTATTTTCATTTCTTTTCTTTCTCTTTCAAGTTTTGATTTCCTTCTCTTTAGTTCTAACAAAGTCAAAAATGAAAAAAAAATGAATTGAAAAAAAAGAAAAGAAAAAAAGAAGAAGTAGTGTTAGTTTTAAACAAAAATTTGGTTTCCTTTCCCAAGGTAGGTGCTAAGTAATGATATGATGTGGATTCCTTGTTTTGACTTTGAGTATATGTTTAGATGCTCCTTTTGGAAGAGTGTGAGCGTGGGTTAAGGTGTTTTAGGAGGTGATTAATCTTGATTGCATTAGAGTCTTCCAAAATGAAACTAATGAATGCTCAATTGGATGTCTAGTCTTGAATCTTGACTAAGTTGCTCATGCTTGAATAATTTTGGCTTCAAATTTGCGGTCCCTTGTGTCCTTAGATATGCTCATTATGTCTCGAAACAAAGCTCTACAAGAAAGTTAGTTTTTACTTCTCTTTGTATATAATAAGTGGCACAAAAGGCCACAAGTTCTTATTTCTCTCCTTAGTGAATGATTACTTCTCCTTTGTATAGCAAAAATCCCATAATAAGGGAAAAAGAAAAGCCAAAAACAGTAAAAAAAAAAGGCGTGAAAAATGAAAAAAAAAAGTGAAGAAAAAAGGAAAAGCACAAAAAGAATAGAAGAAATTTAATAAAAGAGGTCGATTTGGATAACTCCCACGCTTAGTTCTACTTTTCTTAAGTTTCAAGTAGAGTGGAGTCTAAGGCCTATTTGTGTGTCTAGGGAAGGTGGACTAGTGATTTAAGCTTCTATAACACTTGAAGAGCTCCAAGTCTTTTGGATAGCTAGGTATTCCTCTAATGAGCAAGTAAAAGGTCTAATTAGGTGTCCTATTGCAATCTTGATTAGCCTCTTTCTCTACGCATAACCCATGAATACACTTAGAAATTAGTTGTCTTGAAAGTTGCTCTTTATATTTGCTTGTGAACCATTTCGTTACTAGTTGACTTAGGAATATATTTTGAAAGTATTGAATAAAAGGTTGATGAAAAGTTAGAGTTGTAGGATTAAAACTCTTTGGAAACCCTCGTGAGATCCCACTCGCCCTCTAGAGTGATCTAGGGGTTTAATGAGCTTGTTGCATATGCTAAATGCAATCGTGATTCCTACGAAAATGAGTTAGTGTAAATTCTTTCTTTCTCCCTCTTTTACCTTTCTTCCTTCTCCTTGATCTTGTTTTCAAATAATCTTCATTCTCTTACCCTTGAGTTTTGTTCTATTTTGCTTGAGGACAAGCAAAGGTCAAGCTTGGGGGAGTTTGATGTCTTGTTTATTTCTTTACTCTTTGATAGCTTTTAGTTGGTATTATAGTTGTTTTTGAGTTAGTGTAGGCTAGTTTGTTAGTTATTTCCATAATTTGTGCGATTTTCCTCCTTGTATGCACTTTCTTTGTGGGCTTTGTTTCGTTTTAGGACATAGGAGCATGCTTAGAGGACACTTGCACAACCCCGAATATTAAGATCAAAGAGGAAAGTCAAGGAAGCATCAAGGAAGCATAACCGAGTTCCGGGGGCAAATATAAGAAGTTTTAGAAGGGTTTGCGCACAAGAGTCAACTTCAAATGGCCATAACTTTCAGTACACAAAACATTTTTGTGCGATTCAATATGGAGATGAAATCTTGGCTCAATAGCTTTCCAACGAGTGGTCACAAGCTCAATTCTGATGACAATCGAGTGAGATATGGCCGTTTAAAAATGAACTGACGAAACTGAAAAACAACCCGAGCGCTCGGGTCAATAGACCCGCACGGATCTATTTGCGGAAAACTGAAATTTCAGTTCTGATGGTGTGACCATCCCCGGTGAACCCCAACCCGAGCGCCTGGTTCGCTGGGTTTTTCCGGAAACCTTTCTTTTCTTTTCGATTTTTATACGGGGGTTTTCTTGTAATTAAACTTACTTTATTTTAGGGCTATATAAGAGAAACTCCTCTTATTTTAGGTTAAGCTAATTTACATTATATCCATACCCATTAAAAAGTGAGAAGTTTGTCTACTGTAGCTTAGTAACAGTGGACTTACTATTTTACCCCTGCAACTTCCAATTGCTCTTCTGCCCTGAAATTACCTCGTGCGTCGTGCCTTAAGTTTCTCTTTCCTCCCGGTTTTCCTCTGAACCCTCCATCTTCATTCTTCATCCTCCTCAGTCCTCCCTAACCTAGATAATTCCCCTTCATTTTCGACCAGTGCCTCCTACTCTCCCCTCTTCATTCTCACTTTCTCAATCTTCTTCGTCTCTCTCCAGGGCCCAAAATTCCTGAAAGTTTTGCCTTTTTCTAAAGAAACTCCTATGAAAGTCGGCAACGAAATAAAGATCGCTAAAGAAGGTTAGAAGTAGAGACGCTTCTCTAAGAAGGCGAAGGCTGGGATACTCCTGACAATGCCGACGGAGTTGGAGTTGAAGGTTTCAAATAATTTCATTTGAATTAGTTTGAATTTCATTATAAAAAAGGTGAAAATCTTGATTTTATTCGTTCTAATGCTTCTTCTTTTTTTTGTTGAATTTTTTATAATTACAGTGCATTATACTGGAACATTGTTGGATGGAACGAAGTTTGATTCCAGTCGTGATAGAGGAACTCCATTCAAGTTCACTCTTGGCCAAGGTTTTTACCTTTTTCTTATGTTTTTTTTTGCTTATAAATATGTGTGTTTATATAGCTTTCTTCATGTAGCTGTGTTAAATCGTAATTGTCAAATCGAGAGGCGGTTGATTAATTTTTAGTTACTACTTTTTTTAATTAGTTTCATTCTTGAAATGCTACTACTGAATTCAATTTGTTAATTTGATAAAGTATGTTTGTGTTGAAATGAGAGTAGGCGAAAGTACAGGAGTTGGAGGAGGAAGTGAAGCTTCTGAGGAATTTATAGCATACAAATATAGTTGTAAGTATTGTGCTCTTTCATGTTATGAATTTTTACTCTTAATTAGTATTTTCATTGGGTTTCTGAATTGGATTTCAGCATTTTGACTATTTGTTGATTGGTTTTCTGAATTTGTATTTTAATTATTAATTTAGTTAAAGATTAGGAAAAGATATGATTGTTGTAATTTAGGACTATTCTTATATCTTATGACATGTTATTTTGATGTTTTTCAATACTAAGATTAATAGAGACTCCGTTCTAAGCTTCTTATAACTTTATTCAAATAAAATATACCACAACTTAAATAGGATGCACTTCTACTACTGTAAAAAGACAAGGATATATACAACAAAATTCCTATTTGTTTATACTAAATGGGATTTTGGAAAAGAAACAATCTAACATGTTTCATTATAGACTTGCCACACAGGGGCCCATTTTTTTAATTTCACCCCGAGCCCAATAATACTCAGGAACGACCCTCGGGTTTTAGGCTTTGGTTCAAGAAGCAATTCAAGAGGTGGGAGCCATAAAATCAGTGAGCAAACTGCAATGTCCCCGTTCAGGCCAGTGGAGTTTAGGGGGATGATTCCTCTCATTTTTTACTTTTTGAATTTTTGCCATATTTTCATATTTGATTGTGTGCTTGTCTTTGATGGATTTGCTTAGTTTTCATATTTTCATACAATTTGTTAATAACAAAGCGGATTTGAGCATCATTTTTGATACTGGTGTGGACAGGTGATTGTTTGCCTTTGACATGTTCATGTGCCATGAATTTGTTGATTTATGATATTTTCCTTTCCTAGATCTGCTGCTGTAGATTCTACTGGCCGCGAACTCAATCGTAATCGTTTGATGAAAGTAAGGTCTTCTTGCTTGGATGTATAACAATAGCTATTTTTTGTTTATTCCTTGATCAATCAAAGAAATTCTAAATTAATTTGTTTTTCTTTATATTATCTATATTAGCATCGGGGACAACTATTGTCACGGACAATGTGGCTATAGTCTCACTACATGTATTGAAAAGAAACTTGGTGAGTTGAAAACCAAGAGTCAATCAATTTGATGGTCCATATTGTATTTGAATTACTTTTTCTATACTGGTATAAGATATCTAAGAACTTGTTACTAATTGTGTATGAATAGCAGGATAGCATCACAGATTCACAAGGGGGTACAAAAATGTAATTGATGAAGCTATTCATCTGGTAACATTTTTTGTTTGTTATTAGATTGAATTTTTTAGAGGCTATTATTTAGTACATATAATTTGTTATATCCTTTCATCCTTCCTTGTTCTGGAGTTGTGGTAACTAGGTTGTGGGATATTCATTATTTAACCTTATGTAGCTTTCTTGCTACCTGCCATAAGGTTTGCATATTTACTTTAGTTACATAATGGAGTAGTCTAGGAAACTATCTAGGAAATATAGTGGAGGAATCGAAAGGAGGATTAGTGTGGCTGTTTCCTTGATTGGTGATCCTAACTCCTAAGGTTAGTCTGGTCCAGGCATCCAGCTAGCATTCCTCCCCCTTTCCCATGAGTCATGCTTCTATTGGTTGTACTGATCATCATTGTATGACTTAGATATTCTAATAAATATTGTTCCTTATTTAAGGTTTTTTACATGAATGAATCGAGCATTTGACTAGACCATGCTTCAAGAATAATCTGTGGAATGTTGTGAAACAAACGAAACAAGACACCTATTACTCGTATAAGTATTCTCTCTTTGTCTCTTTCATTCCATTTGAGGTTTTACCTATTTATTTCCCTTATTCCGGGTTGTGCTGGAGTTTGGAAAAAGGCTAATGTTTTAAAAGATTAGAAGGGCTGCTTGGTCAGACTATAAATGAATCATATCCAAAATTTCAATTTATTAAAGTAAAATAGAAAATAAAACAGTAACCATAAAAAATACTAATGCAGATCAATCATGTATGAGCTGTTAACTTCTTTATAGTATAATAATTACCATTGAATTTATAGAAAAATATATCATAGAATATTATAATATTACATAGCAAAATGTGTAAATACTTGTGTTTCTTTACGATCCTCTGAAGGCTCTTTGTTACTTTTCATTCCATTGCCCGTTTAGGAAAATTTTGGCAATTGTCCATGTCATACCACAATTTTGTTTTGAATTGAAGCCCTTCTGTGTGAATTTTGACCATTTTTGCCAAAATTCAATAATTCCTTCTCCCCAATGCATTTGTTTTCTCTCTTTGGAAAATTTCTCCCTGTTTTGAAGTTGTGTTAGCGTTAGCATACCCAATATAGAAGTATTTTCAATTTGACAAATACTTGTTATGTGTATGTTTTCTCATTATTTGCTAATTACTTGTTCAGTTATAAGTAACTTCCATCTCCTGTTCTATTATAATTACTTGTTCAGATATCCACTTGGTTGGTCTTTCTAATTAACAACTGATTGGTGGTGTTTAATTTGAATTCTTAGTTGAATTGCAAGTATAATGTTGTTTCCTTTTCTTTAATGTTACTGTTGTGATTGCACAATTTATTGATTTTAATATGCTTAATAGGCTCTATGATGTTAACTTACTCTACAAATCCCACCTCCCCTCCTTTGTTTACATGTATAAGCATTCACAAGTGTCATGTTTGTTACGAAAAAATAGCTACCTGTCCACCTATTATATGCACTGTTTGCAATATGTCAGTGCAGAGATTTGTGCTTCTTTAGTTGGTACTTTTTTAGCCAAAATATATGAAAGCATTTTTTTGGGTGATGTTTGACTTAAATGCTGGCGTTTCAAGGTATGGAGGTGCTGCGGGCAAGGCAATCAAGGTATGCAATCCCCAAAAGAAGCATCCTTCATGGGATATTGACCTTGGTTATGTCAATGTGCATCCATTTTAACTCTATTCTTGGTCTTTCCACTAGATTATTTTCACTACGGTCATCTCTGATCCCCTGTATTTCGTCACCCATTGTTGCTTTTGTTGTCCCCTTAGTTCCCCTGAACATTATCCATTGCTAATTCAAGAAACGGGGTCAGTGGCAGACTGGTTGGAGAACAATCACGTCGCTGTGCCAATGCACCCATAAGTGTGCTCAATTAAGATGTTTGTTTTCTCCTCCGCTCTATATAATAAATACAAATTCTTGGGTACAATGAACTGTTCTTTCCCCACCCACTCCAATCTTTCTTGTGTTTCATTACTCCACGACTTCTTGTTGCATTTCAGCAGTCTCTATAGCAAGTGGCATTATCTACCATGTCAACTTCCAGGCTAAGGATAAAGATGATGCGAAACCTGAAATCTGCTGGATATATGCATATATGATGATTGTATTGTATTATGTAGGTGAGGGACTTCAATATTGCAAAATGGGAAGAAGATGTTAGTTTCTATGCCGGTTTTGAGGGTAAGTGTTATTCACTTGCATGAACATTTTGGACCAGAATTGCATGGAAATATTAGTAATAAAAATTGGAGTTCGTAATGCAATTTGATTGCATTTTTGTATGTTGAAGGATCTGCATTTATGGTTGGGAGAATGTTGACGGTTTTTTGTGGGGAATCGTGGCTGATCGTTATGGGCGGAAACCTGTCATGATTTTATTTCGTCAACTTTGTATCTAGTGCTTAGACTACATTACATAATCCATGCAGGTATCATGGCTCAGAAAGGGGCTTGAATTGGCACAACATGAATATGCGAGGACTTTAAATGAACTACAAGTGTTTTGAGGTTATCAAGCCTCAAAAGAATGTAAGTTACCATCTGTGTAGCCATAGCATAGAGGTAGTTATTACTATCTTCACAGATCTTAGAACAAATGTGTACCTTATTACTGAACTTCAAATATCATGATTCCAAATGAATGATAAACCTTGAGGAAATTTATTTTAAATTTGTTCTCATATAGTTTTGCCATAGATGTGGTTAGAATTAGATACAAGAGATATTTAGGGCCTGTTCTCTTCGGCATAAAACAACTGAATTGAACGAACTGAACTGAATTGAACTGAACTGAATTAAACTGAACTGAATTAAATTATAACTAATTAATAGTAATGATTATCATCTAGGAACCGGACCGGACCGGACCGGACCGGACCGGACCGGACCGGACCGAACTGAACTGAAAATAAGCTGGGGAGAACAGGCCCTTAGTGACTTGTTGCGATTACACAGAATTAGTTGCTCCAAATCTAGATCTCAATGCACTCATGCTCCCTAATTAACAGAGAAGACACGCTAAACATCTAAAAGGTCATGCTTAGTATCTCCTTTAAACACAATGCTATAAATTTTAGGGTAAAAAATCGCGATACAAAGTCCTTAGAGCATGTCCTTAGGGCATGTACAATACAATGGGGTGGTACAGATGAGGAAGGAGAGAGAAAAGTGGGTGGTGGTGAACCGCCCTTAGCCTCTCACCATTGTACATGCTCTTAGCTCCATACCTACCTGAGGTATGAACTCTCCTCTTCTTTCCTGATAGTGCAGACTGCAGACCTGTTTCATATCCTCTAAACAATCTAACATCTTTCTTTTCACCCTTAAGATTGATTAAGATTCCATATGTAGTATAGTTTCCACAATATTCAAGCCACTTAGATTTTCAGTTTTCTCCACTTCCTCAACCTTGTTTTATAGGATTACCACTTCCCTAAATTCAAGATATGACTTGTAGTGCACTCTCATATATCACTAAAATAGTGTATACTTTCACTTTAGCTGCTGAAATTCAAAGAAAAGAATTAACATGTTTCTTTTCAATGTGAAAACTTGCAGGATATCACATACTCGATGCCAATCATTCAGCTGGTTTGCATGAACATAGCCTTTCTATATGCGTGCTCGAGTTCTGACCATTTCAATATCTTAGATCATGGAGCTATCAGCAACATCATCAATGACAGTTCTCAGGTAAGTTTGTCTTATTTTTCTTTTATCACCCTAAACAGGACCATCTTAAAAGATTTGCAAGTGGCCCTGTGATAGTAATGTCAGAGTTCAAGAAACACTAAGCAAACTCTAAAATGTTTTTTTTCTGGAGTAGGCTTTCCCAGATGCTTGGAGATTAGTATGCAACTCGGAAGTAGATAATACTACGTTGTTTGTTCCGAGATGGAGAACATTCTTAGTGAATCCGATTGTTTTCACCGGGCCTTGCAAGCCTAATATCATCAACTTTCAGGTTTATGTTATTTCAAACATGCTGTATCTTAATTAGAATTAAGCAAATATCGTAGATCTTACGGTTTCCTTTTGAATTTTTGGTTTACTAAATACAGGTACTAGGAGAGATTGTTGCACCTCCTTCACCTTCTGCCTGGGAAAAACATTATCCAAGCCAGTGGCTTGCCTTTAAAGAAGTACGCGGACTCCGAGTTTCTGGCAATGGCGTGGTTAATGGACAAGGCTTTGGTTGATTGGTGGAATCAATCATGTAAATATCATCCTAGCATGGTAATTGATTAATTGTAAACACAAGAAAAGTATACCAAATTTTGGAATTAGTTTATAGATATGTTACTTGGACTCTCTTTATTTTCTCTTAAGTAGCTATGTCGGATTCTAGACACTTCGACACTTTCATTTTGGCCAAAATCATGAAATCTTTGTTTTCAAAATAGCCAAGTCATATACATGGACATGGTAAATCTTTTCGAGTAACATAAGTCAATACTTCAGACGCCTATAGTAAATTATTCTCATTCTTTGTTTTTCTTCAAAATTGATGCACTAAACTGGCCCCGACTATGCGTATTTGCATTAAAATTCAGGCACATGCCCGTAAAATGTCATGAAGATAAGAGAAAGAGGAGGGAGTAAGAGATGGTCACAACTTAGACTATATTTAAGTGTAATTATGAAAAAGAGAAAAAAAAACATTAGTAAATCATTTCATATAAACTTGCAAAGTTATAAATATTGGTTGGAAAGGAGGGAGAAAGCAGGGTGAGAATTTTGAAATCTCAAAGCCATATAATTAAAGCGTGATACATAGAGAGTGAAAGAGAATGCAGGGATGAAGATGAGAAATTGAGATAAGAGGGAGGAAGAGATGGAGAGCCTATATAGACTATTTTAGAGTGTAACTAAGAATGAGATAAGAAAACACTTCTAAGAGATTTTCAAAAATTCAAACGAGAGAGAAAGAAAGAAATGGAAAGGGAAAATAAAGAGAGGCAGAGAAAGTAACATTTGACAGTATAAAATTCATACCATTAAAAAGCAAGGAGTTATCTTACTATAGCTTAGGAACAGTGGAAGGTCTGTATTGCTCCTCATACTCCCTACAAAGTTAAAGTTATAGCTTATGCTGCATCAAATTGATTGAGTTAATCAAAGAAAAATCTATGAATATGATAATTAGGCAACCGATTTATTAATCAGATTTTTCTACCTTGGGGGATGCACGCCGACCAACAACTAGCTTTAACAAAGTGCAATTTGAAATTCTTAGAACCCTAGGAGAGAGAAAATTTCATCTTCTAGAGAGAGAAGTGAGAGGAACTTGTTGAAAGTTTGGAATTCGAAGAATATAAGAAGGAAACTTGAAGATTTGGAGGCTCCTTGCAACTTTAATGAGAATTTCTTACTCTCTCTCATATTTTATTGCTTTATTTTCTTATTTTCATGGCATTCTCACTATATTTACTTGTTCATCCTAGATTATTGTTTTAGTTCATGTTAATAGTTGTTAATGTCTTTTAGTTTATAATTTATCATGATTTATGAGAGGCTATTTCTTTGGGAAGGATTTGAAGTCATTGATGAGTTCATGAACCTCTAAATCCAACATTGGGTTTTGACTTGGGATAATTTTAGTTAATTGATTTGGCTTTTTTTGTGAATGTTTGTGCGATTGGCCATCTAGGAGCATAATTTAGGTACCTTAGTAAATGATCGAGATCATGATGAAGTTAAGGGGTTGCCTCAAATCGATTATTAGGCTTGAAGGACCATGAGAATAGGGACTACCTAGCATAGGGGACTTAATTTGCTTGTTTATATTCATCATGATTATGGATATGCTTGGTTGAATGCCTTAGCCATGTGAATAGGTCTTCGGTAAGATACTAGGCCAATCTAGCTAGCTCGAGAGAGTAGTTAGAGTACCAATAGATGAATAATTCCCCTCAATTGATCCCCATTGTTGATTCTCATTGTGATTGCTTGGTTTATGAATGAGTTAATTGATGGACGCCTATTCCCAATGTTATTTTTCTTATTGTATTTTCATTTATAAATCTTCAAAAAAAATAGACTTGGCTTAGCTTATCATAAATCGATACTTATTAGTGTTTTCCTTAGTCCTTGTGGATTCGACCCTTTACTTGTCCTATATTGGGTAGTTTAGGTATCTTTGACGTGTTTACAACGAGCGCGTCAAACATCTATGGCAGACTCGTTTTTGGATGCAAAAGGAGGGGTTGAAACATGTGTTTCTCGCGTCAAGAAGGCAAAGTACTCCTCTCGTGTCACAAGGGAGGTGTTGGGACAATTCTTGGCAACATGCACTATCCCTTGACAACGAAAACAAATTGTTTTCTTACCTTTGACAGTCGAACTTGGAGGCACAGTAGGGGAAGGTGCTTCGGTGTCTTTATCCTTGTCCTTGTCGAAACCCGAATCAAGACTTGAAGTAGTAGCAGCATGTTTAGGCCACGAATTTTTCTTAAAGCGTGAATCTTACTGCTGTCGTTCAACCTTGGAGGCAAGATTACAGAGGTTATCAAAAGTAGCGTATTGTTGAAGCTCGACCAGATTAGCTATGGAAACCTACAAGGAACCGAGCATTTTTTTGTTCTTAGGCTTCATGTGTATCACACGCCATATGGAGCCGCTCGAATTCCTTGATGTATTGTTCAACACTCAAGAAGGATTGCTGCAAAGAATTGAGCTTTGCATAAAGTTCTTGCTTGTACGTGCGGAGCACAAAACACTTACGCATCTTGGCCTTAAGAGAAGACCACGAATCAATGGCTAGTTTCCCTTCCCTTTCACGCCACAGCTTCATTGAATCAAACCATAAAGAGGCATACTTGGAGAGTTTAAGGATAGCATAAGAAAATCGAGAGCCATCACTTAAGCGCTAGTGATCAAAGAAATGTTCCACTCGAATTTCCCAATCAAGGTAGGATACCGGGTTAAGATCACCATCAAACGAAGGCAAATCCACTAACTTAATGTCTTCTTCACGCCTAGGTTGGGGATGTGTTTGTGGTGGGGGTGTTGCAAAGGTAGCATCACGCTTCAATTGTTTGAGCATGTCGGCTAAGGCGCCAACTTGTGCAGCAAGTTGTTGGTGGCGAAGTGCAGCTTCTTCGGACGAGGTTTGCATGGCCAACTGCCATGGTTCGAGATCATCAGGCATGGTGGAATAACGAATAGCGGCCACACCACTTTGATGTGGATCTTGGTTAAAAATTCACAAGTTTAGGCTCTTTAGGGTTGTAGTTTAGATTTTCTTGAATTTTCTTGGATGTGTTTTAAGGTTTCTTTAAGTTTCTTGATTTAAAGATTCAATCTTTAAAGTTTTTTAATGACAAAGTCGAGTTCTTTGAAGAACAATCAACAAAGATGTTCGAATGAAACAAGGGATATGAAGAACTTTGGCTAATCCAAGTCAAAGATCAACTAGGGTTTTGGATTCACTCCTGAAACAAGTTGGATTCTCTCCAGAAACAATAATTCACAAAGAATTAAACTCAAAAACACTCACTCTATTAATATGATGGCCGAAAATATGTATAAATATTACATAGAATCCTAAACCAACTAGAACTAGGAAACTAAAGAAGATAAACATAGAATAACAAACTATCTATCACACGCCTAGCTTGAATCTAACACACGGCTAAACCAAAACACACTTCTACTAGCATTCGAACTACTATGATAAAGAAATGAAACAAACTCCTAAAACAAGGAAATGAAACAAAAGAGTTATAAAGCAAATAAAATACATAGTTTCCTAACATAACTGGGGAACTACATAGAGTGTCCTAACAAAACTAGGTTTTGTAAAACTGATGCCTTTCACGTACACATCAGGCATAAAACAAGCATTTCTCCCTTCACCATAACCATTTTTTCAGTCCTTATCACTCATTTTAACCTAAAGACATAACCTCCCTCTTCCTCATGAGAAGTACATTTGTCATCAATATACAAGGCAAGCAAAAAATTTGAAAAAAAGCAACAACAAAAAAAAGCAAAAAGAAACAATTGGAAAAAAAGAAGCAAAAATAGAAAAAAAAAAGTGATGCAAATAAGCCCATCAATAGATTTGTCAAATGTACTTTTTTTTTGTGAAACCAAGGTATCCATCGCCGATAGCAGTGACTAATCCCCTCACCCCGGGTGCTCCACTTAAGGGTAAAGGGATGGGCAAGAATCTCTTTCCATTCCCAAAGGTTGAGGATCGAACCCTTGACCAATTGGTTAAGGGACAAAGTGAGCAAGCACTATGCCAAGACCACTTGGTTAAATGTACTTCTTTAAAAAAAACCTTAAAATCCAAAACCTCCAAGTTAATCAAACGCCTTGACCTCCATAACCAAACTTTTAACCATACCACTACAGCAAAATCGTTTTTTTACCGACGTATTATACTGACCGACATAAAAAACGGTTGGAAAAATTTTAAAAACCGACTGCAACAAATATGTCAGAAATTACCTATCGCCCACTATTATTACCAACCGCCTAGCGGTAGGTAATTTTTCTACTTTTACTATACACACATCCGACTAAATTGCAATATAGAAGGAACAAATCCTACAACACTAAAGCAAAAGAAACACACTAACACATATTTCCGCCTCCCTCCATCTTGTACATCCCTTTTCTCTCTCCTCTTCTACTCCACTCAACCTTTTCTCTACCCCCCAAAATAACGTTAGATCTTTGTTTTCTTTTTGGAATTTTTCTTCTAATTTCAATTCTTCATATCCATTTTTCATAACTCTCCTTCCACTCTCATAAGCCCACCAAATTTACACCATTTCGTTTAGAACTCAAGAAATTAAAAAAATTGTGTTCTTAGTTTCTCACTCAAGCCCATTGAATGCGAGCAAGTACAAATCTGAGCAAGTTTGAAATCATGTGGTAAAGATCTCAAGCAAAGAAGCACGATTTTTGGTGGAAAATCAAGAATCAAGGTTTTCGTATACGATTTTCACATATTTGTTGTAAATCTATATTTAGGATACTAATTTTTTTTCTAAAAATTATAGGAAATTTAAGATCTAGGTTATTGTATTTGAATTTGTAATTTTTTAATATTTATACTTATCTTGTTCGGTTATTCTTTGTTCTTTGTTGTTCGCTCTTCTCTACTCAACCAATTAACTTGAAGCATTTGGTCTAGTGGTGTCAATCTGGGTCACTGGGTGGGTTTGGGTTGACCCAACCTGGGTCGGAATGATTTGGATCGGAATAATCTGGGTGAGAGTGTGCCATGGGTCGGAACTGGGTGGGTCGGGTTCAACTGGGTGGGAGGCTCTCATAACTAGGTCGAAACTGGGTCGGTCGGTATCTGGGTTGGGTGAATTTGGGTCGGAATGGAATAAGGTGAAGTCGGCCCAAATCGGCTTTCGGAATAACTTGGGTCGGAATAAATCGGCTTTCGAAATAACTTGGGTCGGAAGAAATCGGCTTTCGGAATGACTTGGGTCGGAAGAAATCGATATCGGAATGACTTGGGTCGAAATAAATCGGCTTTCGGAATGACTTGGGTCGAAAGAAATCGGTATCGGAATGACTTGGGTCGGAATAAATCGGCTTTCGGAATGACTTGGGTCGGAAGAAATCGGCTTTCAAAATGACTTGGGTCGGAATAAATCGGGATCTCTATAGGACTTGGGTCGGGTGAACTATACTAGTCATTAGTTCTTTTTAAAAAGTCCATTAGATCAATGTCTTGCTATAACTATGCTAGTCATTAGGCTATATGCATTTGAAAACTGGAAACATATAATCAACGTAAAATAAGTTAGTATTCGATTAGACAAGGTATATATGAGAATTGATAAGTGAAATCAAGATAACAATACTCCATTTAAGTTAATCGTTAACAGGTTATATTCATTTTGAAACTCATACATCTTAGTCAAACTAAAAGAAATTGATATTAGATTAGATGAATGTATCAAGATAAGTCAGTAAAGTAATTGAAAATAAATGTGCTTCGTTTAAAGTAAGATTAAGTTGTATCCATTTTAATTTTAAAAACATAATATTGGAGTAAAACAAATTGATATTGGATTGATAAATCAATGTATCAATGTAAATCGATAAGCTAAATCAAGATAACAATACTCCATTTAAGTTAACTGTTAACAAGTTATAACCATTTTCTTAGACTCATACATCTAAGTCAAACTGAAAGACATTGATATTAGACTAAATGAATATATCAATATAAGCCGATAAGATAATTGAAGATAACAGTGCTCCATTTTGAATTCGAAACATAGTATTGAAGTAAGAATATGAGACTTAGAGTACGATTGTATGAAGATGGAGACACCGCGACTGCGAGACATGAAGTGATTTAGTATGAACTTATGAAATTATAAATAGGAAAGCGTGAAAAGTAATAAGTTTATAATTGATTTGAACTTGATCAACTTATGATTAGTGAATACTAATTAATGATTGATACATTAACGATCAAAGCACAAATAGGTGTGAAATGACTCAGAGTCTCATATCAACTTGTTTGGTCTCGGTTCTTGCTATAATCCTAATTTGTTATAAGTTTATAAGTAAAGCATGAAAAGCACAAATAAGTTTATAAGTAATGCTATAAGAGGTTTAGCTTAATAGAAGTAATGACCATATATTAATATATAAGTGTATAATCAATAACTTAATAAGTAATAACTTAACAATAAATAATAACTAAATACATGTTTTTATAATTTGAAACACGCATTGCGTCCATTAAAATCTAATGTCCATTGCTCGAGCCTAATTTTTATTAATTAAAATTCAAAATCTCATTCACTTTATTCTTTCATTAACAAGAAAAGGTAAGCAAGGGGAAAGTATTTCCACCTCATCAATCCGTGTACATCTCTATTATATAAGGCAACACATGGGGACACGAAAAAATAGAAAAAGGAAAAAAATTAAAAAAAGAAGGTTAACTACATGCTTTAATTAAACAAAAAAGAAAGTAGGATAACTGTATATCTATCTCTATTATATATGAAGAAATTTTATATGCTTTCGCGTGCATATGAAAGAATGCCGTTTTTTGTGTTTGAGAAGAGAGAGATTGCAATTTGCAATGTTAAACCAATCTTAGGCGTTGATTTCAGGGAAGCATAAATTTAACGGCAGAAAATGACGCCAACTCATGAATCCATGCATTACGAAGCGGGAGGTACAATTTCAATTGAGCGCCAAATCGTCAAAATGAAGAAAGAAAACGAAACTTAAAATTGCAATTTTGGCTCTTGGAATTCACTGGGAAACTCAAAAACAATATGTTTCTTCTCCCCGTCCATTATAATTCACTCGTTTATAATTCTCTCTTTATTTTTCTCTCTCTTCAGTTTGAGCAATAGAACTATAAGAATGGCAGGAGGAGGAAACATTGGAAGAGAGTTGAAGCTGATACTCCTACTGATTCTTCGTCTTATGCTGCGATGCTTTCGCTTAAGCGTGCTAAGGATGGAACTGCTTTTGCTCGTATACACTCTAAGCAAATCTCTACCTTTAATTAACTCCGTCATAAGCGGCTCCCAGTCCCTTCAACTCTCCATTTTCAACTACTCCCCACTCACCAGCCTTTCCTCCTCACCCTTTATATATTCCCCATTTCCTCAAAACATTATCATCAAGCCTCCTCATTCACTCTCTTTTGTCTAAATATTGAAAAAACACCTTTTTATGCCTATACAGCTTGATGTTGAACTCTTAGGTATTGTACAAATTATAAGCTCCTTTTTCCCTTCTTTTGATTTTTCTCCCTTTAAATTTCCAAGGCCATTTTATGGCCATGGTGCACAACTGCACATTCAGACTTATAAAGCAGGATTTAGAACTTGGTATGTTCCACTTCAATGGTGGTCATATGTTGTAAATTGTGATAATGGAGATTGGAGTCTTGGAGATACTTCGTGTCATCTTATTCTTTCTACATCTTTTATTAAATCAAGAGATCCAAACTATGAAATAAGATGGCAGTTGGAAAATCAAACAATGAAAATAAAACATTGACTGCACCTACAAATTTCAATCACGCAGTAACCATCATCAAATTATCTCTAATGTTAGTCTAAATAGCCAAATAAAAAAAGCAGATCAAACAAGAAATGATCTAGTCAAAAATTTACCAGTTGGATTTTTTTGCCCGATCTTAATTGAAATGAACTAATTTCAAATATTTTGACCATGAAGAAGATGACAAAGTTGGATTGTCACTAATTTCAAATATTTTCTAATGAGTGGTTCATGGTTGAATCAGTAAATGTATAGTTTAGTCATTACTCATTAGTGTTATTCGGTCCTTAGGTTAGCTTAGCTTTAGAAATTTTGGAGTGATATATCAATGTTTATTTTCTTTGTATAGTGTACGGAATATGCACCTTTATAAAACATGATCTTTTATAGTTTTGTTTGGGTAATTCATAATTGATGGAGTAAACATATTGCAAAATGCTACTTTGCTTGCGTCCATCTTCTAGTAGTTCTTAATTTTGCCAAATAATACTTTTAGAGATCTTAATTATGTCCTGAGAAATAATATTTGTTAATTACTTTGACCAAAAAAAGTGACGAATATTTTTCCAGTTCAAAAAATAAAATTGACCAACAAAACAATATATGTTGAACTACTCATTAGTGAAGTTGGGTCGGAATGGTTTTGGGTCGGGTTGTATTGGGTCGGGTTTAGTTGGGTCGGGTGGTAACTGGGTTGGTGATAATTGGGTCGGTGATAACTGGATTGGGTCACAACTGGGTCGGCTGCTAACTGGGTTGGGTCACAACTGGGTTGGGTGATAACTGGGTGGGTTTAACTGGGTCATTGGCGGGTGAAGTTGGGTGCGGGTTAGTTTTGGGACGGAAACAGGTTGGGTCTGGGTCGTTGTTCACGGGTGCAACTGGCCACGAGTCTACCTGGGTCGGCCCAGTTCAGGTTGGGTTACCAATTCCACGGGTTCAACTGGACACGGGTGGACGCTGGGTCGGAATGGGTCAGCTTTCCAACCGACCACTCTCGGCTCGGAACAGGTTGGGTCTGGGTCGCATGCGGGTTCACCCGTGGGTCGGTCCAGTTTTTGACACCTCTAATTTGGTCATATGAAATTGTCTGAATTTGATGCCCACATTTTTCATAGATCCGTCTCTACAACTGTTTTTTTAGTCTTGCTAGGGTTTATATTTGATTCATAATAGTTGGATATTCTGTTTTTCCTTTCATATTTGGGATCTAGATATGGATTTTTAGTTAATTTCTATCTAGGTCCTTAGTATTGCAGTTTATCTCAAAATTGTAATCTCCTAACTGAATTTTATTTAACATTTTGATTTTTCAATTTGTAAAGATTGTTTAAATAAATTGGTCTTGCTCTATTTAATTTTCCATTTATTAGGAAATTAGCGATAAAATTTTAATAAAAATTGAAACCATTGCACTGGTTTTTCTAGTTGCTGGTTTCAATTCAATATATTTTTTTAATTTCGTGACTACCAATTACCGACCGCTTATTTGATAATTACCTACAGACAAGCAGTAGGTAATTACCTACAGACAAGCAGTAGGTAATTACCTTCTGAATAGCAGTTGGTGATTACCTACCGACTAGCGGTCGGTAAATTTTTACGAACCGCTAGTCGGTAGGTAATCTAAGACGATTACCGACCAGCTGTATACCGGCTGACTGTTACTGACCGTTTAGCGATCGATACTTGAAATACCGATTGATTTTAGTATTTTACCGACCGTTTAGAGCGGTAGGTAAAAAAGCGGATTCTTGTAGTGTACATTATCTTCTCATATATAACCCACAACTTTATCACATCCCAGTAAACTCAAAAGACAAACCAAAGCCCGCTAGATTGAAAACCCATAAGGGCAACTTAAGGAAAAGTCATGACATTTTTTCATTCATCAGTCTGAACTACGAATGGTCTGATTCTACTAAAGATGCGTAGGAAACCTCACCTTGAGGTCCGACCGCTTCAAACCAAACCTACATTAATATCCACCCCTTTTAAGGACCTCTTCTAAATCAATGCCAAATTCATTGTAAGTGGATCCAAGCTAAATGCCCCGCCATCAAGTAAAATGTTAAAAGCTATGAATGGCCTGCTTCCATCATGGATACGTAGGCAACCTCTTTTCAGGCCCGGCCATTGCAATTCAAAAACATATTTTTAAGGCTTGCTTAGGCCCATGAAGAAAGGCGATCACCAAATTATGAATTTTCAGTGCTCATCCTACCCTTAGAACTAGACTGAGATTTGAACCTTACATCATAACAACCTTATCGTGTGAGTCATTTGTTATGGCTCCATTTTTTCTTATTCTTATTCCTTGCTGTTTTGTCAACCACATTATAACCTTCTAAGCTAACTTCAGCATAAATCCTTTGAGTGTTCCTTTATCTGGCCTTATTCTCTTCTCCTTTTCTGTAACACCCAAAAACTTTGGTTTAAAAACTTTATAAAACATTCACTTTTCATTTAAATATCTAACCAAACCTTTAGGGTGTTACAGCCGCATCTATTGTTAAAAATAAATGCAAGGCTAATTACTAAAGTAAAATTTAACTTACAATCCAAATTATCAAAATAAACCAATCTAAGTTGCTAACTTAAACCAATTAAAAACTAAACAATCCCAAATAACAGTACTGTAATATTTATTAAACTAGGTGAACTTAAAACTCCAAGTTCGCTCATTCCTGCAACGTAGTCCCTTTCACCAACCTGCACAATATAAATAGGAAAAGAACAAAGAAAAACAAACACACAAAAATTAGCGAAAGCTAAGTAATTACAACTCCATCCCGTAAAATAATAATAGTTATATTTTAAAAATAGTTTTTATAACATACAGACAAGTATAATACAATACAGACAAGTATAACATAAAACAGACAAGTATAACATAATACAGACAAGTATATAACACACTTAACCAATTTAAATACTCCAAGTTTATATGATTCACACAACATCAAATTTAATTATTAGAGGGGAATTGAACGTCAGTAGGCCGGTACTAATCCCAGAAACCACCTACTTCAACATGGGTCGTCACCCTAATAAATTAAGAATAATGGTCAATATCGTTTTGCAGAACGTCCCTAGTGTGCACACCCCTCACTAATCTAATGGGTATCCGCAACACGCACAAATAGTATTAGGAGGAAGACAATAAAGAGTTGTAACAGAATAAGAATCAAGTACTGTTCATCACCTATGGAGGATCCAAGTCCACAGGATAATTCCCTCAATAATATTTCCACTTTACGTGATTAATAGATTTTAATAGTTATGTCACATCAAATATCACATTAAATACTACACAGGAACATCTTTAGTTCAATAAATATTTTTCCCAACTTAATCACTTTATAGAATTATAATAATCAACGTTTATAATTCATAATAACCAATAGGTCCATCATTACAACCTCATATATAGAGTCACAATGTCAACTTATAATATCGTTCGTAACATCATTAATTTACCCGTTGTACCCATTAAATTACATTATCCATATTAGTATAGTTTTAATATGATTGTACAATAGTTACATTAACAAGTCCAACCATACTAGTAAATACATATGTATATATATATCATACGTAGAGAAAATAGTACTAATAATAATAATCATAACTTTAGTCATACAAGTACTATTATTGTTCATGTCATATAATATATATCAAACTTAACATATAACCACATAGTTACATCAATTACATATAACACATACAATGTTTTAAGAAATCATTTTAATAACAAAGGATAATATATCTTATTTACACTAGCCTCCTCCTCTCCCCTCTCTCCTCTTCCTCCAAAAAAACCCTAATTTTTTCTTCTAGTTTGGGGCTACCATCATCCTTTCGATGGTGGTAAGCCCCCAATTCTTCTTTTTTCTTCTAGTTTTAATTATTTTTGTTATTAATAATATTCCATTCTCTCTCTTTTTGAGAGTTTTCTACCCAATTTTTGGGTTCTTTCTCTCCTCTTATGGGAGTTTGGAGTTTAGTTTTAGTCTCTTCCCACGTGGAAGTTTAAAAATTGGTATGAGAGATTGTTCCTATTGGTTGAAGTTCAAGACCATCAACATCGAAGTATTGGAAATTCGGATGCGGTCAACCTGGTTAAATCAAGAATTTTCTTCCCCAAACTATGTCAGAATGATAGACTTCCCCATCAATAGCTGCGTGATTCAGCAAATACAAGGGGGCTGCGCTGTATTGCTCGATCTGGTTCATTGTAGTTTCTTCGAAGACGAATTTGATTTGATCTTGTGTGATTATATCTTGTTTTTCTTTAATACTTATTGTAGATGCCGTTTGGCCTTCATTTAATGAAATTTCTCTTTCAAAAAAAAAAATATAACACATACAATTCCTAACGGGATTCTAAGTGTTGATGGACATTGTGCATTACCTCGAATGCGTCCCAAGTATAGCAATATCACCTAAAATTCGCCTTCTACGAAGTTTCCGTCTACAACAAATAATATTAACTAAAGTTAGTCACTTGATATAATATCCCAAAAATAAAACTAAAGTTTAAAACTTCGCCAATTCTTGCAAAAGACCGTCTGACGTTAAGCTTAACGTCAGACCAATCTGGCCCAAGTCCATTATGCCTCCCATTACCGCAAGCGGCCCATTCTTAGCTCTGACCCATTCTTTTCCCTCCTCTTACCCACATCCATCTCTCTCTCTCTCACATCCTACAGTCCTACAAGCAGAGCCCCTTTTCTCATCTTGTCAACATCCTTTGGTACCTCTTTCTAACCCTCCTCTACTCCTCTTATTCTCTATCTCTCATTTTCCTCCCCTTCCATTATAGGACAAAAGTATCTTACCAGCTTCTAGCTTTGAAATTACCATTTAAATATGGAGGAAAATGAGTGTGAGTGAGTAAGTTTTCTAGGAGAGAGAAATTGGAAATTGAGATACAACATGTGACAACTAACACTTTTAGTTCTATTGTAGGTAAACGGTTAAGTGGTGCAATTTTGGTTGTGGTGTCGGGGTGGTGGTGTTATGGTGGTGGTGGATCCCAATTTCATGTTTTTGTTGGATAATGGAAACGGAGTATGTGCAAGAAATCCCACATAATAATATGGATCGTCGACCTAGAAAAAGACCCAGAATTTCTACATGGGATTCGCCACAATCCTCCAAGGTAAGTTATTTCTCTCTCTTAATTTTGGGGAAAAGGGTGTGATTCGTGGTGTAGATTAGTGGTATTTGCATGAATTTCGAGAAGATTTTAGAGAAATAGAAATTGGGATTTCATTTCTCTCTTTTGCTCTCTCTACTATGATCTCAATTTTGTTGTTTTCGGAATTTGCTCAAGCAAACACGACACTATGTAGATGGTTGTTTTAAAGGTGAATTTGTGGGGGCAGATTTTGTCATTTTCAAGTTATAGTTATAGTTTTCAAATTAGTTAAGGAATTTTAATAATTAGTTACATATTTTTGACTCTTAGTTATGGTTTTCTAATTCATAGTTAGCTTTTACTTAATAGTTATGAAATTTGGATATATAGTTATGATTTTTAGGTTATTAGTTATTAATTGTGGTTAATAATTATGGTTTTATGGTTGATAGTTATGATTCTAGCTATTAGTTATTGTTTTTTGATAAATAGTTATGATATTTGGGTATTTAGTTATTATTGTTTTTTACATTAGTTATGACTTTTTGTTTTTTAGTTTCGGTTTTATGGCTAATAGTTTTAGTCTAGAAAATAACTAAAAGATTATAATTATAGCATATGAATAATTATTTATTAATTTCACGAGTAACAATGATGCATGGTTTTATGGTTATAGTTTTGATATTTGGTTAACAATTATACTTCAATCCGTCTTGCGTGGACCCGGTTCACATTAAAAATAGTGTGGACCAGGCCTAGACACGTGCCCCACTACAAACTAGTCACTCCCGCTTTCCAAAATCCGCGCGATTTTCTCTCTCTTCAATAATATTCTCTCGCCCTAAAATTTTAACAAAAACAGTTGTTCTGAACAAACATACACTATATCATTTTAAAATACACTATATCATGTCAAAATACACTATCATGTCAAACACTATAACGATCGATTATGATAATTTTGTGTAATATACAAATAAACTACACTATAACATTTTAAAATACACTATATCATGTCAAAACACACTATATCATGCAACTCTATCATGTCAAAAAACACAGCAAAACACTATCATGTCAAAATACACTATATCATTTCAAAATACACTATATCATGTCAATATACACTATAACATGCAACACTATCATGCCAAAAAACTCAGCAAAACACTATCATTTTAAAATACACTATATCATTTTAAAGTACACTATATTATTTCAAAATAGACTATAACATACAATACTATCATGCCAAAAAACTCAGCAAAACACTATCATTTTAAAATACACTATATCATTTCAAAATACACTATATCATGTCAATATACACTATAACATGCAACACTATCATGCCAAAAAACTCAGTAAAACACTATCATTTTAAAATACACTATATCATTTTAAAGTACACTATATCATTTCAAAATACACTATATTGTTTCAAAAATACACTATCAGGAGAGTGAAGTTATCAGAGGAGAGAGAAGTTATCAGGAGAGAAAAAATAGGGGAAGACTGAACGCGGCAAAAACGGAAAGTTGTAATCATTAAAACTCACGTGAGATGGATAAGGTGCACACTAAGTTAGTGTGCACCGGGTCCATATTAGTTTTTTTATTATACTTTGAGGGTTGATAGTATGGGCGGTCAATAGTTATGATTTTAATAAAAAATGCGATAGTTATTTAGAAAGAGAGAATTAATCCGTTAGTTTTTTGAGAAAGAGAGAATTATTTATGCGTGATACTGAAATTATGGCCAATAAAATGCATTATAATCTGATTTTTATGATATAACTAACATGCTTCAGCGCTTAACTAATATACTTCAGCGTTTAACTAATATACTTGACGTTTTAACTAATATCTTGTGCTTAACTAATTCACCCAGGAGCAATTTAAGGCTAGCATAACTAATAGATGCAAACGCTTAACTAATTCTACTGCTGATTTGATGCACGCGCGTGATGTCAGCATGACATCAGCGGTCTCACGTTAACACTAACATGAGACCGTCTCTCCAAAAACGGACTCTTAAAACTTTAATCAAAGTCAAATAGTCAAATCTGGAATAAATAATATTATTTGTAAGTTTTAAATTAGAAGGGGAAAAAATTAAAACTTTCATGTACAATACCGTGGTAAAACATGTGCTACAAAAATCATCACTTTTTTCCTTTCTCTTTAAAAGCAAAGTAAAACATGGTGGATTCTTTGTAACTTTTCGTGACTTTACTGCACAAATCACCAACATGGCAACATGTGCCTTATTGCCATAAAAACCCATTTTTCTTTTAAATCTTTTTTTTTTTAAAAGAAACAAGAGTAAACAAGTGCAAGTGAATAGGAACTAAAGTCCCTGAACTCGCCACAAACAACAGCAGTACAACAAAAGAACCAGACGAAGGAAAGAAGAAAAGGAGATGAAAGAAGGAAAGAGAAGAGGAAGAAAAGAAAGAAGACCAGCACTGGTATTCCGGCCAAGCCGCCGGAGTCGGGATTTTTAAAAGTAAATTTTTTTTTGTTTGAAACCTTCGAAAAGTAACAATGGTGAAGGTTAGATCTGGGTTTGAAACTCACTAAGAGATGAAGAAAGAGTAATTACGTGAGAATTTTTTTGAGTGACTTGGGGTATATATAGGTAAGTAATATAGGGTTTCTCCAAAAGATAATACTTCAAAAATCTGATCTTTTCCAAAACCAATCAAACTAGACTTTTAAATTTTATTTTATTTTTCTCTCTATTTTTCTTTTAAACGAAAAATCTGATTTACTAAAAAATATGATTTCGAAAATTTAATTTTTAAAGGATAAAAATCTGGTATTAATAAAAAACGAATTTCCATAAGAAAATCTGATTATTATAATTTTATTTTATTTTTTAGAATTTTATATTTATAAAATCTTATTATAAGAAAATCAATTTAATAAAAATAGTTGTAAAAATTTGGGATATTACATTTTCACCTTAGGAATCCGATATGAAATTTTTTGTCGAAACTTCCACTTAGAGTGACAAGATGTCTTTGGAATAGAGCAATCAAGTCAAACATTTTTACCAACTCCATTTTCGCCGGAGGCTACATAGCAAGTCCACACATCACCAAAGGTCATGGGTTTTAGGCTTATTTTGATAAGGACTTTATTACGAGTCCATACAGATGATCGTAGGCTCCAAACCCATACGAGAAAATAATACTAGATCATAACAATCTTATGGGCACACTTAGGCCCGTAACAAACTAAAATCGAAGATTCGTTCTATAATATATTTGGAATCAGACATAACTTGCATGGATCATCCTTGGGGGCTTTCCATTTACCCTCTTTCAAAAACTATTTTCTAAAAGAAAAAATTGAGCTTCTAGAGGAACAAAGAAACATCATTTTCCTTATTACTCTTGTACACTCCTCTCACTACCTCCTCACTTTCCCTTTCATTTCATCATTTTCTTACATGGAACCAAACAACGGAAAAACTAATCTTGGAATTGTGTTTTCCATTGTAAATTGCTTTCCTTAAAAATCATTTTACACTGAAAATGCTTTATACTCAACCAAATGGAGCCTTAATGTCAGAAATTTGAAGTCAACGGTGAGACTTTGGCAAGAGGTGGCTTTTTTTTTTTTAAAAAAAAGTTAAAGACAGGTTTGAAGAAAAATTTGCAAAAAGTAAGATTTAAAAATTGGCCCAAAATAAATTTCCTAAGGGTGTGTTTATCCCTCGGAGCCAAACCCAAACTTCAGACTGTGCCACATCAACTTTCCACTAACTTTTACCTACTTTTGTTCTTCAAATTCACTCCAGACTCATTTCAGTTTTACACTTTATCCCTCAGACTTTCTCCAGACTCTCTACCAAAAGTTGAACATATTATTTTATATTTAATTCATGTTTTTTTTTCTATAACATTATTAACTTAATATGTTATGAGAATATATAGTTTAAATATTTACTGATTATTATAACATTAAAATTACAATTTATATAATTATTTATTTAAGATTTTTAAGGTTACCTTAATCTTATATAAATTATGGGACACAAATTGAGTACATTTGAAATAATGACATAATTTAAAGGCATTCATAAACATAATTAGTTGCATATATAATTGCTAAAACATAAAAGAAGTGCAGCCACACGAAATAGAAAATTACACACGAAATAGAAAATTACACACGAAATAGAAAATTACACACGAAATTTAATTAGTGTCTCCTCCAAAACGCGACCATATGTGTTCCACCAAATCATGCTGCAGTTGGTGGCATTGTGCTCGGTTGCGAATTCGCGTATGATTCTCAAAGTACCTGCTTCGGTTTACATAATAATTTCTAAGCCGACCGGTATGAAGTTGTGGACTTTCGCTTTGATTCCTTGCTACTGTATAATTAACGCTAGTGGTCATTTCAGTATCATCTATTTCATCCTCAATAATCATATTATGTAATATGATGCATGCTTTCATGATATCACCAACTTCACTTTTTTTCCATAAACGTACCGGGATGCAAACAATCGCGAATCTCTTTTGGAGCACCCCGAAAGCTCGTTCTATATCCTTCCTTGCACCTTCTTGATGTTGAGCAAATAGTTTTCTTTTCTCGGATAGCATGTTTGCTCGAGGAATGGTTTTGACGAATACAGGCCATTCAGGATAGATACCATCCGCAAGATAGTATCCTATATTATACGTGCTTCCATTTATCGTGTACTGGATTTCGGGACCTTGACCTTCAAGTAACTCATCAAATACCGGGGATCGATCCAAGACATTGATATCATTGTTAGATCCTGCAACACCAAAATATGCATGCCAAATCCATAAATCATAAGAAGCAACATCTTCTAATATCATTGTTGGTACACCTTTGATGACCTCCAGTATATTGACCTTGCCATGCCGTGGGACATTTATCCCATTGCCAATGCATACAATCGATACTACCAAGCATACCAGGGAATCCGCGGGATTCCCCGATTTGAAGAAGACGTCGGGTGTCATCGACTGTTGGCCTTCTTAAGTAATGAGGTTCAAAAACCTCAATCACACACTTACAAAAATTCTTCAAGCATTGTAGTGCCGTATTTCCAGCTATTCGCACGTATTCATCTACAGCATCACCAGCCACTCCATAAGCCAATAATCGAATGGCAGAAACACACTTTTGAAGTGGGGAGAGAGAATTTCTACCAAGAGCATCAAATCCTTGTTGGAAATATGGAGAATGATTTTCGAGGGCATTGACGATGCGAAGGAACAACTCCTTTCTCATTCCAAACCTTCGGCGAAATTGTTGTGCATCATATACCGGGTCACTTGAGAAGTAATCATTCCATATGCGCTCATGCCCTTCCTCACGCTTTCTTTATGTGTATTTTCTTTTCTTTCTTATTTTACTAATGTTTGAAGGTGATGTATCTTCAATGACATGATTTAGAATATCATCTATTAAATCTGTGGAAGTGTCACTCCCCATGTATGAATCATACATTTGATTGTACAATTCATCGAATGTGTTGGGAGGGTTAAAGTATGACATATCACTATGACTTGAGGTTTTGAATTTTTGCGAGGATTTGTGGATACTTTGCTATGAGAATTTGATTTCAGAAATGGGTAAATATATAGAAGTTGTAGAAGTTAATAATTCAATGCACAACATTCAAATAATTCAATCACTATAATGAGTACTACAACAATAATGCACTGATATTTGGTACAATAATTCAAAAAATAGTGCAATTATATCTGACAAAGTTACTGAAAAGATGGATGTGAGATAACAAGTCATGTACTGATATAGACTTGGAGGTGACAACTCACTGAAATTGGAATCAATTCACCATTATTGTTTTGATTATTTTTATTAATAATATTACTAATAATTATTATACTTAACGTTAATAAAGAAAATAATTAATTATTATTAATATTAAGAAGTAACATAAGTTCATGAAATAAAAACATGCTTAACTGAAACATATCTACAACATATTAAAACAACATAAATAAACATTAATAAACATAATCAAATTTTGCAAGTTGTAAGCAACCTAATCATCAAAAGTCCATCCATATTTTTCTGCAAGTGCTTGCAACTTCTTCTCATGAATCTTTCTTTGCAAAGGAGCCATCTTGGTGACATCGGCACAAAGTAGTTGATTTTCAAGCTCCTGCTCCTTCAAATCTGCCATACGACTCATTGATTGTACACGTGACTCTTCAATATTCTTTGCAACTAATATGGCTTCACTATGATCACTTTGGGTGCTTTTTCCCTTCCTCTGGGCAGCTAGTTGTTTCTTTGCAGCTTGTTGACCTGTTGGTCGGGGCTCATCAACTTCATCGAAAGCCTCAACATCCTCCCCACTTGCTGTGTAGTCTCCTGATTCAGAAATCTTGTTCCTTTTTGACGCATCACTATCGTTGTCTTTCTTACGTTTGCTCTTTAGTTCAGCTTTGAACTTATTAGTTTCACACACAATACTCCACACATGATCGTATTGGAACTTGGAATTGTAGAGACTTTGGTAAAGTGCACGAGCCTCCGAGAGCTTCAAAGCTTCATTAAACCCACTCCTTTTTTCATACTTGGCATAACACCCTGCAAACTTTCCAAGTGCATTATTAATTGCCCACTAATGTTGTTTGCAAGGGTTTACCTCTCGTTCAGCTTGATTTGTTTGCCCATTTTCATTGAAGAATGCACAAATTTTCCCCCAGTATGCATCTGCTCTTTGTGCATTGCCATTCACTTCATTTTTGGTAGTATTACTCCATGCAATACCAAGAAGAGTTTCATCTTCTATCGTCCAAGTTAATCCTTTTTTCTCTTTAGGTTGACTTACTTTGCGACGTGATGTAGTACGAGCAGCAGTACGAGTAGTTGTTGTAACATCACTATTCTCCGCCTCTTCAATGCCCGCATTATCTACAAATGCGTTGTCGGAATTGGACCCAATACTAACGGGGGTAAAAGGAGGTTGGTCAATATTTTGACTAGTAGGAGTATATTGATTATTTGGAGTTTGGAGAAATTGAGTAAAACTTTGCACTTGTGAATTACCCATACTGTTGTGATTGGGGTTAGAAAAATTTGAATTTTGGGAATTTTGGTATTGATTTTGTTGAGCTAAAAATGTCTGAAATTGGGGATTATTTTGAAACAAACTCATAAGGGAGTTTAAATCAAAATTCTGATTTGGATCCATTAAAAATATAATAGATAGATTTTTTTGGAGAGGATAGAGAAAAAAGGGAAATTGATATGGGAGAATGTAAAAAAAAAATTATGCACAAAGTGTTATTTATAGGCATTATTACAAATTATTATAAAATAAAGTTGTACAAATTGACCGTTAGGGTGTGTTTATCCCTCAGACCCAAACCCAAACTTCAGACTGTGCCACATCAGCTTTCCACTAACTTTTACCTACTTTTTGTTCTTCAGACTCACTCCAGACTCATTTCAATTTTACACTTTATCCCTCAGACTCTCTCCAGACTCTCTACCAAAAGTTGAACATATTATTTTATATTTAATTCATGTTTTTTTTCTATAACATTATTAACTTAATATGTTATGAGAATATATAGTTTAAATATTTACTGATTATTATAACATTAAAATTACAATTTATATAATTATTTATTTAAGATTTTTAAGGTTACCTTAATCTTATATAAATTATGGGACACAAATTGGGTACATTTGAAATAATAACATAATTTAAAGGCATTCATAAACATAATTAGTTGCATATATAATTGCTAAAACATAAAAGAAATGCAGCCACACGAAATAGAAAATTACACACGAAATAGAAAATTACACACGAAATTTAATTAGTGTCTCCTCCAAAACGCGACCATATGTGTTCCACCAAATCATGCTGCAGTTGGTGGCATTGTGCTCGGTTGCGAATTCGCGTATGATTCTCAAAGTACCTGCTTCGGTTTACATAATAATTTCTTAGCCGACCGGTATGAAGTTGTGGACTTTCGCTTTGATTCCTTGCTATTGTATAATTAACGCTAGTGGTCATTTCAGTATCATCTCTTTCATCCTCAATAATCATATTATGTAATATGATGCATGCTTTCATGATATCACCAACTTCACTTTTTTTCCATAAACGTACCGGGATGCAAACAATCGTGAATCTCTTTTGGAGCACCCCGAAAGATCGTTCTATATCCTTCCTTGCACCTTCTTGATGTTGAGCAAATAGTATTCTTTTCTCGGATAGCATGTTTGCTCGAGGAATGGTTTTGACGAATACAGGCCATTCAGGATAGATACCATCCGCAAGATAGTATCCTATATTATACGTGCTTCCATTTATCGTGTACTGGATTTCGGGACCTTGACCTTCAAGCAACTCATCAAATACCGGGGATCGATCCAAGACATTGATATCATTGTTAGATCCTGCAACACCAAAATATGCATGCCAAATCCATAAATCATAAGAAGCAACATCTTCTAATATCATTGTTGGTACACCTTGATGACCTCCAGTATATTGACCTTGCCATGCCGTGGGACATTTATCCCATTGCCAATGCATACAATCGATACTACCAAGCATACCAGGGAATCCGCGGGATTCCCCGATTTGAAGAAGACGTCGGGTGTCATCGACTGTTGGCCTTCTTAAGTAAATGAGGTTCAAAAACCTCAATCACACACTTACAAAAATTCTTCAAGCATTGTAGTGCCGTATTTCCAGCTATTCGCACGTATTCATCTACAGCATCACCAGCCACTCCATAAGCCAATAATCGAATGGCAGAAACACACTTTTGAAGTGGGGAGAGAGAATTTCTACCAAGAGCATCAAATCCTTGTTGGAAATATGGAGAATGATTTTCGAGGGCATTGACGATGCGAAGGAACAACTCCTTTCTCATTCGAAACCTTCGGCGAAATTGTTGTGCATCATATAGCGGGTCACTTGAGAAGTAATCATTCCATATGCGCTCATGCCCTTCCTCACGCTTTCTTTTTGTGTATTTTCTTTTCTTTCTTATTTTACTAATGTTTGAAGGTGATGTATCTTCAATGACATGATTTAGAATATCATCTACTAAATCTGTGGAAGTGTCACCCCCCATGTATGAATCATACATTTGATTGTACAATACATCGAATGTGTTGGGAGGGTTAAAGTATGACATATCACTATGACTTGAGGTTTTGAATTTTTGCGAGGATTTGTGGATACTTTGCTATGAGAATTTGATTTCAGAAATGGGTAAATATATAGAAGTTGTAGAAGTTAATAATTCAATGCACAACATTCAAATAATTCAATCACTATAATGAGTACTACAACAATAATGCACTGATATTTGGTACAATAATTCAAAAAATAGTGCAATTATATCTGACAAAGTTACTGAAAAGATGGATGTGTGATAACAAGTCATGTACTGATATAGACTTAGAGGTGACAACTCACTGAAATTGGAATCAATTCACCATTATTGTTTTGATTATTTTTATTAATAATATTACTAATAATTATTATACTTAACGTTAATAAAGAAAATAATTAATTATTATTATTATTAAGAAGTAACATAAGTTCATGAAATAAAAACATGCTTAACTGAAACATATCTACAACATATTAAAACAACATAAATAAACATTAATAAACATAATCAAATTTTGCAAGTTGTAAGCAACCTAATCATCGAAAGTCCATCCATATTTTTCTGCAAGTGCTTGCAACTTCTTCTCATGAATCTTTCTTTGCAAAGGAGCCATCTTGGTGACATCGGCACAAAGTAGTTGATTTTCAAGCTCCTGCTCCTTCAAATCTGCCATACGACTCATTGATTGTACACGTGACTCTTCAATATTCTTTGCAACTGATATGATTCACTATGATCACTTTGGGTGCTTTTTCCCTTCCTCTGGGCAGCTAGTTGTTTCTTTGCAGCTTGTTGACCTGTTGGTCGGGGCTCATCAACTTCATCGAAAGCCTCAACATCCTCCCCACTTGCTGTGTAGTCTCCTGATTCAGAAATCTTGTTCCTTTTTGACGAATCACTATCGTTGTCTTTCTTACGTTTGCTTTTTAGTTCAGCTTTGAACTTATTTGTTTCACACACAATACTCCACACATGATCGTATTGGAACTTGGAATTGTAGAGACTTTGGTAAAGTGCACGAGCCTCCGAGAGCTTCAAAGCTTCATTAAACCCACTCCTTTTTTCATACTTGGCATAACACCCTGCAAACTTTCCAAGTGCATTATTAATTGCCCACCAATGTTGTTTGCAAGGGTTTACCTCTCGTTCAGCTTGATTTGTTTGCCTATTTTCATTGAAGAATGCACAAATTTTCCCCCAGTATGCATCTGCTCTTTGTGCATTGCTATTCACTTCATCTTTGGTAGTATTACTCCATGCAATACCAAGAAGAGTTTCATCTTCTATCGTCCAAGTTAATCCTTTTTTCTCTTTAGGCTGACTTACTTTACGACGTGATGTAGTACGAGCAGCAGTACGAGTATTTGTAGTAACATCAATATTCTCCGCCTCTTCAATGCCCGCATTATCTACAAATACGTTGTCGGAATTGGACCCAATACTAACGGGGGTAAAAGGAGGTTGGTCAATATTTTGACTAGTAGGAGTATATTGATTATTTGGAGTTTGGAGAAATTGAGTAAAACTTTGCACTTGTGAATTACCCATACTGTTGTGATTGGGGTTAGAAAAATTTGAAATGGGAATTTTGGTATTGATTTTGTTGAGCTAAAAATGTCTGAAATTAGTGATTATTTTGAAACAAACTCATAAGGGAGTTTAAATCAAAATTCTGATTTGGATCCATTAAAAATATAATAGATAGATTTTTTTGGAGAGGATAGAGAAAAAAGGGAAATTGATATGGGAGAATGTTAAAAAAAAATTATGCACAAAGTGTTATTTATAGGCATTATTACAAATTATTATAAAATAAAGTTGTACAAATTGACCGTTACAAATTATAGCTGTTGTGTTTGGGAAGATTTTGTTGTTAATACAATTTGTAGCCGTTGAAAATATTTTTGGTGGGATGGCAATATGCTGCCAGCAAAGACAAGAGAGTCTTTGTCAGAGTTTTGGAAACCAAAACTCCATGCAAGACTCTCTGAGTCTTTACTGAAAATTATTGCACAAGACTCACCAAGTCTTTGTCTCAGATTCCCTCCTCAGACCCGCGTTAAACATACCCTTACAAATTATAGCTGTTGTGTTTGGGAAGATTTTGTTGTTAATACAATTTGTAGCCGTTGAAAATATTTTTGGTGGAATGGCAATATGCTGCCAGCAAAGACAAGAAAGTCTTTGTCAGAGTTTTGGAAACCAAAACTTCATGCAAGACTCTCTGAGTCTTTACTGAAGATTATTGCACAAGACTCACCAAGTCTTTGTCTCAGACTCCCTCCTCAGACCCGCGTTAAACATTACCCTAATACTCGTTTCTAGACGATAAGTGAAAAGAATAAATTCCTAAAATTTCTGCGTGCAAGGTGCGCTGTCTCGCTCTGTCCATTTCTATCTCCTCCCAACTCGTAGAAACGTCGGGGGCCAGGCCAGCACGGAGAAAAAAAAAACTCAAGAGTTTGTTCTTCCTTTCTTCCTCACCAAATAAAAGTTGTCTTTTTGTATTTCCCTTTTCTTTTACAACATCAAACAAATTATTCTCTCTCTCTCCTACCATCTCCGCAGTCAGATCTGACCTTCCTCAGCGATTTCATCAGGTTTTCTTCATTTCTTTTTTCTTAATATTCTAATCCTTTTTTGGCCTTGTTTCCGATCTATAATTTTAAAATTCTATTTTTCATCATTTCTTTGACTGTGTTAAGATCCAATTTCTTGGTCATTTCCGTTGAAAATTTTGAATTTTGACTTATTCGTTTTGATGCAGCGCTGAGATTCAGCTGGGTCTTGATCTGCTGCTTTGGTACATTTTCCTCTCCAATTTCTAATGTCCCATTTTCTCCTAATTTACATTTAATTTTTGCTTGGTACTGTTGCATAATTCGAGTTCTGGTAATTTCATTAATTGCCTTATTTTTATGCTATTTCTTGTGATTGTTTGTGGGTCATTCGTTATTCGTGTGAATGTTGAATTACAAGTTAAGGGTGGTTGTTGGAATGATTGAATCTGACATGTAGAATTATGGGTTATATGGGTTATAAGTTTAAGATCCACTAGCTGTATGGACTTTCGGATCATCGAAAGCATGTTTTGTTGTGGTAATAGCAGGTATGAGTGAGGATCATGAGAGTTATGGTATGTATGGAGGTTTGGGATTTCATTTTATAGGATGTCGGGTATGGAAATTCAGCTTGTTTAGTGAAAATTTAAGGAATAATTGATTTTAATAATACAACCTTTCACTGATTAATTTTTAATAAACCAACCTTTCAATTATTCCTGAATAATGCAATATTTATACCCTATTTACTTCTAGTGAGTCAAAATGACTTAAAATCGTCTAAAACATTAACTCTTTACCATAGAAATAGGGGCATAGAGGCAAGGTAAGGGAAAAATAGACGAGCTAGGAAATGTGACTTACCAAACAAACTGATTATCAACACGTCAAATCCCATTAAAAGCAAATACCCCCAAAAGGTTGCCTTATTCAAAAATAATTGAAAGGTTGACTTATTAAAAATTAATCGGTGAAAGGTTGTATTATTATAATCAATTATTCCAAAATTTAAAGAGAGGTTGTGATAGGAACTTTTCAGTAGTCTTTTGTCCCGAACATATGTATTGAGTTTCTAAAAAATGCATGATGTTCTAGAATAGTTTGAGATAGAAGGGAGTAACGCATAGTTTAGTTGAGGATTGTTGAAAGGTATAGCATAGGAAGGTGATAATTATCCTATTATGAAGAGTTATGCAGTATTAGTGACAAGGGTATTATCTTTGAGATGGTAATCGGACACCGATTTTATGAAAACTTCTGCATGTTTGTGTTGCCATCCTTTGGTATGAAGCCTGTTCTGAAAGACGAGCTTCTTTTTTAAGTTAATCTTTTTCTCTTCTCGGTTTCTGTATCATTCACTAGATTGAGGCTTTGGCTATGGCTTTTCCTCGTCGAAGCTGTAAATGTTTTTTGAGTTCACCATCATTGGTACTCGTTAGTTTTCTCTAATATTATCTTAATTATGTGTAAATTTTTTTATATTTTGTATACTCGTCTAGTTTGTAGTAGTCTGTTATTCCAATTTCCACCATCTTGTCTTGTGTGGTCTGTATTTATTTGGCAGTGTTGTGCTTGAAAACTCTCACTGGTCGGTTGCGTGATCATTTTTTCTTGTGCTTAAGTAGTATGTAAAAAGAATTTTATGTGCAGTATCTGCTGAAGACAAGAGAGTTGGAGCATGTCAATGAAGAAGGCCTTTGACCAAACCATTCGGGACTTGTAAGTTATAGCAAACTTTCATTCCTTGCTTCCTTTATGGAGAAGCTCGTTGGAGATTTGAGAAATTATTGGCCTCTTACTTGAATAATACTCCCTACCTACAAGCTGTCACCCTAGACATGCACATTGCCAATTGCTAATTGACCTCTGGAACATTGTTTTCAAGTGTGTCTGTTACAATTCTGTTAATATTAATTATAGTATTGTGTGGTACATGCTAACTAATTGGAAACTTTTGTTTATGTTGCTAGAAAGAGGGAGGTCAACAAGAAAGTTCTTAAAGTTCCTTCGGTAGAGCAGAAGGTAAATACTCTCCTTGGAACTTTTATCGAGTTTGTGTCATTGATCCGAGGTATTCTGTTTCATAGGGAAAATATTCTATAGATTATAGCTCGAAAAGAAATTGAGAAGGATCACGTGCATAACTTTTGAAAAAAATCTACGTCATTTTTGTATTTAAGGTGCATTATTTTGGTTCTGAAACTAGATTTTCTTTAATCTACCAAATAATCCATGAAAAAAGATGCACATTCTTATTGGTTAGTAAAAACTAAATGTACATTCAGTTTTAACAAGATGCACATTTAGTTTAAAGAAGATGAACATGAATTCTTCTCACCCTTCTGTTTTTAAGTGCCTTTTCATTTGATCGTAAAGTTACTTTCTAAATCCTTATCTTGTTATGCTGTATGGGGATTAAAGGCTCTAAACATCAATTGTGACTAAAAGTATGAGTATGATCTTATCTTATATGTGAATTCAATTGTATCAATATGCATATCAGTTTCAATCTCGGAGTATAATGGACAATATGGCAAAATAACGGTCTGTAATGCATATCACAACGTGCTTTTATGTTCCCTCTTTTACATAATGGCATTTTGCGCACAACAAGTTCAAAATCCATTACCAAACAACCTGTATGTTGTGGAACCTTTTTTTTTGTAAAAATTCCATCAAGATGTCATTTTGTTGGTGTGATGGCTTTTACAGGTTCTTGATGCTACTAGCAATGAGCCTTGGGGTCCTCATGGATCACTTCTTGCAGACGTAGCACAAGCTACAAGAAATTAGTAAGTCACATGATCTGCCTCGCAAATTGTGTTCTTTTCTTTTTTCAATGTTTTCTGTTTGAAAATTGCTAAAGTTGGTGAATTTTATGTAATTATGCAGTCATGAATACCAAATGATCATGGCAATATTATGGAAGAGGTTAAATGATACTGGCAAGAATTGGCGACATGTTTATAAGGTGGAGATTCTTGGCAATTTAAACTTTCTTCATGTGTATTGTTGATTGATTACTTGATTTTAGTATATTGACTTGCATTTTTTCAACTATTTGGCAATTATGAGTGTATTTGACGGTATATGTCGGGAGGTTGGAGCAAGGAAGAAAATCGCTGATGTGGTCGCGTTTGCTGTTACGGTTGTGATGACGCGAAGCGGTTTGTAACAGAACGCGGAAAAAATCACATAAAGAGATTTTAACCACAGTTTTGCATTCGAAGTTTGCCAAGTTTACCTTCAACATAATATGACCAAACCTATTATATGCTTGGATTATATATATGGTGAATGAATAATTACTTATAAGACAAGTGCTTTATTGTATTATTCATATAAATAAACGCTAACTCATATACATTATCCAACTTGAAAACCCAAGTCATGTTCTTCTCCCTTCTATCGTGTATGCAAATTGTTTTTTCCAGTTGCAATTTTTTGGTCAATTCTGACAAGTGACAGGTGTAATGGGAAATAAAAACGTTCTAATGCGGGTGAGTCAGCGTCACGTAACGTACATTGTGGTGAGAAGGCCGTGATTTTTATTCCAGCATTATGTAATGGCATTTTGTGGAACAAGTTCAAAATATATTACATAGCTGGCGTTACTTGACAGAACGGTCGAGTTTTTATTTCATGGGTTGGAGTATGTTATTTGAGAGAGGCCAACATGTTTGAGGTGAAATAACGGTTGTGGCGTTGCACTCTTGCTTACCACATAACAGAGGCGGGGGGGGGGAGAGTATTATCTTGTGTTTGCACTTTGCAGTACTTGTAAGTAGTTTATGGTATTAAATTCAAAGGAAAACAATAAGGAAGATGAAAGCAGAGAAAGTTACATACTATGCCAGCTTTTTAATCTTCAGGGGTTTTTGATCATCCTAGCCCCCCCTACTGTTTTCGGATTCTGGTGGTTGACCGAAGACTTGTATTTTGTCTAATGCTGCTGCTTCTTTCAGATTTACTTCCGTTGTATTGCGTGGACTGAATCCTCTATTGATCATTGATGCTTTCAGGCTTTGACGGTTTTGGAGTACTTGGTGGCACATGGGTCTGAACGTGTTATAGATGAAATAAAAGAACATGCTTACCAAATATCTGTAAAGATTCAAGCTCTGATTCTTTCTTTTGATTACAATCAAATACATTTTGTTTTACTATGATTGGTTCCAAATTTATTACTAAAGGGACCCCTCTTTTTACTTGTTTATGATGCTTTAAATTTGTTTCTACAGACGTTGTCCGATTTTCAATATATAGACTCCAGTGGGAGGGATCAAGGAAACAATGTGCGAAGGAAATCTCAGAGCCTTGTGGTTTTAGTGAATGACAAAGAAAGGATACAAGAAGTTCGGCAAAAGGCTGCTTCTAATAGGGATAAGTGAGTTATTTTTTCCATGTTTTCTTGTATTGTGATGTAGCCGTTTTTTTTACTTGCATATATTGATTCACGCTCAACTCTGCCCTTAATACAATTGTCATAATCTTTAGCTTTATTTCGTATGAATTTTTTTGATGATCTTGCAGAATGCTTTGTGGTAACCCTTTAATTTGCCTTTATATATGGATTATTTCTTTGGTTGATCCTTTTGTTTAGCATAGTATCTTTCCTATTTTTGGTTCTTTCTACCTTGAATATAGTGGATAGACAATGCAGTCCTTTCAAAATCTAGGAATGATCAAACCTTCAGACATTGGAAATTTTTAGTCTTTGTGGTTTTGAGAAATCTTGGGTATTTTACTTCTGTATTCATTATATTTATTGATAGTGCTTCTTATGCCAAACACTGACCTAAACAAATTTGGGTTTGGACTATGGAAATATCTTCTTGTTAGACTTACTCTGGAAGGCCTGTTCTGTTGGTTTTGAGGTACTTTCAAGTAGGAGTAAGTACCTAGTGTGTGATTGTGGATAGGTTTCGAACTTTTTATGACAATAGAAATTTCAGTAGGGAATACTAATTCGAAGGCCCAAAACTATTCAAAATTAGGGGATTGTATTCGTTCGGAACATCTAATGTCGACATGTAACTGCTCATGAATAACTAGGCTGAAAAAGAACATATAGAACAACTTTATATTTGGTTTAAATAAACAATTGTGAGCCATTTAAGGCAACATCAAGCCATGTTATGTAGAATAACAACCGTTGTCTTAATTCATCATCCCAAAAATGGAATTGTCTTCGGAGTTCGTTCGATTGATTCAATATCGACGTATCTAGAAAAGAGGATTGATCATCAGAACGCATTTACAACAAGAATTTTTGGAACTCCTAGGGAATTCTTGATTGGGGCTAGGCTAATTATAGTGCAAAGTCGTAGCTTGGAACTGAGGTTGGAGGAGGGATTAGCGGGAAGTCAATTTTTCAAAAAGAGGGGTAATTGCTCGAGATCTAGGATTGAGGATTAAATCTAGAGAAAGGGGAGAAGAGAGAAGGATATAATTCGAGCCTCATCCAATTAAATGAAGCAAGTAAGCAGTGAGCAAAGTGATAATTTTTCAAAATAAACAATTAAGGACGTAAAGCATCTATAAGAGTAGTTAGATCTTGAAAATCCTATGGTCTAAATCCTTCTCATATTAAGAAGCCTTCTCATATTAAGAAGCCTTCTCATATTAAGAAGCCTTCTCAGTATGTATGTCAATTTTCTTTCACCCTTAATATTTTCAATTCTATAACATGGTCAAAGTACAATATAAAAATAGTGCAAAAAGTCAATGTGGAGCAAGTAATACAATTAGGGGGAGTATATCTTGAGGCATAGTACTATTTTGGGCTATCTAAATCAGGCATAGTAACTCTCAGAAACATATCACAGCAAAATAGTTATTATATATATACTCCCTCCGTTTTTTTAATCTGCACACTTTCCTTTTTGGCCTGTTTCTTTTTAATCTATAGCCTGTTGCTTTTTCTATTCTTGTTAACACGTCCCATCTACTTTCTCCTCTTTTTCCACCCATGTCATCCACTTTTTAATATTTTAACCCACTTTTTAGTTTCTCTCTCACTTTTGAATTTGTCTCTCCACTTTTTCAGTTTCTCTCTCATACTTTTGTACTTCCTCCTTGGTTCTCCCCCAAAGTGAAGTGAGTAAACTAAAAAGAAATGGAGGGAGTATACAGGTAGGTAGATAGATATAGATGGAGAATAAACAATGGGCAAAAGAGTGTTAAAACTGTTTACGTTTCTCAGAAGTACTTCTGAAATTGTGTGGCCAAACACCCTCAGAGTTTCTTTATTACCAGGTTCCCTTGGATGCAAAGGCAACCCACTACACAGGGTTTCATATGCTCTCAGACTTGCCTTTTCATTCCAGTTGCAGTACTAATTTGTTGCCTTGACTATGGTACTCACTAGTGTTCCTGTTGCTCTGTCCGTCACTGGTTGTGGTTTAACTATTTAGTCACCAAGTTTTCTGTAGAGATTTTGTACGGCACTGACATGTGTGTTAAGATGAAGTTTTCTTATTGATCATTGCAGGTTTAGTTGTTGGTTGAGATTTTCTTCTGCGGCAGGTCGATGGTGTTGGGACCTGACCATAGTCCTATGAACTGTGATCACCCATAGTAGGGTGGAAATTGCTTTCATTTTTATGCATGGGGTGAATGTATTACCAAACTGCTTTTGGAAAATATTCTATATTTACTTATGTTCATTGAACTATTCAACAGGTTTCGCAGCACATCTGGTGGAATGTATCGACCTGGTTCACACTCAGGTTCAGGAGGTTATGGTGATGATCGGTATGAAGGCCATGATGAACGAAATGGTTATGGAAGGGAAAAAGAATGGGGATATAGAGATGATGAGAAGTATGGGCGGTATGGGGACTCATATAATAGAGAGGGAGATCGATATGGGAGAGACTCTGAGGAACATTATGGGAGAGATAGGTATGGGGATGATGACTCTAGAGGAAGAGCTCAAAGTGTTGATGATTATCAGTATGGATCAAGGAGTAGGAGTTCTGACAGAGATGGGGATCGTGCTTATGATGATGATGACCGTCATTCAGCTCGGTAAGCTGATTTTGTAAATTTATGAGCTATCTATATGAAGCATTCTGATGAAATTACTAAGTACATTTATGTCGTGTTGCAGAGGAAGTAATGCTAAAGCAGAAGATCACTCTGATGGAAGGTATGTTAGTTGCCTTTTCAGTTTCATTGTGAAGGTTATCTTAAACTTGTGTTGATCATGTAATGCTATAAAACCAGCTGATGATTTTGTTCTCTAATTTGGTCTTTTGGCTTCCCTTTTTCTTCCCGTGTGGTGTGGGCGTATTGTTGGTTTATTTTGCAGGCCAATTGAACGTAAGTTTTCTGAACAAAATCTTGGCGCTCCTCCAAGCTATGAAGAAGCTGTGGGCATTTCTAGAACCCCTACTTACAGTGACAGGTCTTATTTGCCACAGCTTTTGATACAGTATACTCAATAATAGTAATTTGCAGGAGTCCTAACCATTTTTCTCTTGTAGGGATGGAGAAACGCCACCTACTTTAGCTCCGCAGTCGTCTTCTCCCCCTGTAAATGCTGCTCCTCAGTCATCATCCCCCATTTCTAATGCTGCTCCTCAATCATCATCTCCCCCTAATAGTGTTAGTCCAAGTCAAGCAACTGCTGAGTATGGTGCTCCATCGCATCCAAATATGGGAAATGATGGTTTTGATGAATTCAACCCTCGTGGCTCTGTTCCAGGTACATAGCACACTTAATACCTGCATTGATGTCTTAGAATGTCTTATTGGTATATTCTGATTTTTCTGTGTTATTGCTGGCAGCTTTGCTTTAATTGTAATTTATTCCTGCCATCCTGATAAGATGTGAAATATTCTACTTTTAGCCATCCCAATGTATGGTCATAGATTAACGGAGTGGTGCATAAACAAGATGAGTGTGAGTGATATATGCCACAAAGTATGTGCAACTTTTTGGGAGAGAGGGAGTTTGCTTAGCCTTGGCTATATATATCAGTGCTTTGCTTGTAGGGAACACTATTTGTAGTCCTGGTGTACATAAGGCACTCTTTTTACATCGGCCAAAGTCTACAACTATTGGTGACCATTAGATCTGTCAAACGGGTCGGTCAAGTCGGGTTAGAGTCAGATTTCTTCAAGTTGGTTGGTATTGGTTTTGGATCAAAAGATGCTCTTCAAAGACCCAAAGCATTTAGAGCCGGTTGTCCCAACGAGTTAAGAAATTTGAAGACACTTTCTACTTCCACTTCTTTTGGCTACATCGATAACAAAAAATACACAATATATGTTGCAAATAGCAAGTCATAATGAATAGTCATTAATACCCAAATCTAACCATACCAATAATATCTAAGTTCAATAAAAATTATGCTAATATCAATAAGTTTAATAATAGGTAAAGGTATTATTGGCGGGAAAGTTTTAATAATTTCAACATATTGCTATAAATGTAATGGATATCGTGTTGGTTGGCTTTGCTCAGTTTTGACCCAAGAACTTCTGGGTTGTTTGGATTCGGATCCGGTAGGTTTGAATCTTTTGTTAGAAACCCGCTTCTCCTGGATTGGGTAGAATTTTTGGGTTTGGACTGATTTTTGACAGGTCTAATAACCATCCTTATTGGTCGGTCATATAATCATTTCTTATGCAAGAGTGAAACTTATAGTTTTCTCTGTCTGCATACAGCTGCAGCAAGTACATCGAACACTGCCGAATTGGACCTGCTCGGCTCTCTTTCAGATGCATTTTCACCCAGCCCGTTGGCTATCATGCCAGCTCCATCTGACTCTTCAGACATCCAACCTGATTCTGGGAAGACTGCTTCCAATCCCTCATTTACTGTAGCATCGGGAAATAATGGTTTTAACCAGGTAGGCTTGCAGCAGTTCTGTTAATGTCCCTATGTTTTATTGCTATAAGATTGATCTCTTGTCAAAAGTCAACAACAATTTGACATATCCTTTGAATCTAGCTTCATGGGAAGACAGCTAAGAAGGATCACTCTCAAATGAAGTTTTAACATGTATGCCTTTTAGTGTGGACATGGTCACAGGATTACAAAATTTCACTGCCACAGTTTCGCTAAACATATTGAGCAGATGCCTCTTGATTATTTTCCTGAAATGCTCCTTTCGTCTTGAAATGAACTCGACTCTACATTTTAAGGTGTCTTAGAAAGAATTTCATCCTTCTTTTATTACGCTTGCTTTTTTCTTGTTTCTCACTGAATTCCATCTATCTATATATATTCTCTCTTTTGGAACCCTTTCTTTAACCCTTTCTTTTTTTTTCTTTCTCAACTGACTTTTAAATTTTTTATGCCAATTAACAACTATTCTTGATCCACCAATCTTAAGTGTCAAGATCATTTTGTGACAGTGAGTAATTCTTCATTCAAGGGAAAGTAATGCCAAATACTCCCTTTGTTTTTTTATCTTTCTCACTTGGAATCTTGACACTATTCATACTTAGAGAGAATCTTCGTAATTTTTCTCAATTTATAAGAAAAATATAGTCACGTGGGGTCTTGTTTGATTCGTCTCAGTGAATACTTTATTAATATTCAATTGTTATAATTTTTACTAATATATTATGAAAGATATTTAAGTTCAAAGAGGTGCATTGGGAGACGCGCACAGAAAAGTGAGAATGATAAAAAAAACAGAGGGAGTTCTTCTAGGAAATAAATTAGCTGCAAGCTTGCAAGAGAGTTGATCAATCAATTAGAAACAAGGTTTTTTTTTTAACATTTAACAACTTTTTGGCCCAGCCGCTGATCATAACATGAAGAGGGCGATTCTACATTATCTAAGCCCTTATAGTTCCTTTACTACCGTTGAAGGACCCACAAACTAATCGCACTAAATTACTCTCTTCTCTCGGCATCTTGTGTTTTTCTTGGGATAAGAAACATATAGAAGTTTTTTGAATGGTGGAAAGGAGGACTTTTTCCAAGGAAAAAAAAATTACTAATGACGACAGGAAATCACTTTGTGCTTGAATTTATTTTTGTACAATTCAAAATTTTTCGGATCAAGAACTTGCATTAGGAAACAACTTTTTCTGTTTTCCATGTTTCATTTATAACCATCATTTCTTGATAGAAAAAATAAGTGAACTTGAGTTATTAGTTTCTCTAGAGAAAAAAGTTTGGAGTAGAGGAAAGCTAAGCATGGAAACTTTTTCAACAAGTGACGTGCTTCTAATCAGTTTTCTCCTCCTACATTTGAGGGAGGAAATAAGATTTGTTTCGGGAGTTCTTTTTAATGAAATATGAGTAATGCAATGTTATCTTGGACTTGTCTGGTTGTCTTGTATATTGTAGTTTATAAATTATCAATTTTTCCTTTTTTTTAATTTTCTGATGACAGTCTTTTGAAGATCCATTTGGTGATTCACCTTTCAAGGCCTTCCCGTCAGACGAGGCACCAACTCAATACCATAATTTTTCCTCTCCATCGTCTTTTCAGCCTGTTGTGAATCCTTCAGAGCATTCACTAACTGCAGCTGAGAAGGGAGAGGTTCCTATTTCAGGCACTCTTCCAGGCTTAACTTTCAACCCAGCTACTGCTCCTGACTTACAAGCTTCTTCGAATCTGCAATATCTGCCTCAGGAGCCGCAAATGATGCAGGATAATGATATACTTGCTGGCATTTTACCTCCTTCTGGACCTTTTGCCTCATCGGTCTCACATGCATCAGGCATACCTCCTGCCACTGCACCACAAACTGCTCTTCCTCCATCTGCGCACACTTCAGCAGGCATTGGTTTCATGACCCAAGCAGGACCGACATCAGCATCATTTTCGCAAATTCCTTCTCAGAACATGGATGTGACATCCAACCAGCATAAATTGCTTCCCTATTCTGCTCCATCCAATGCTTTCAATTCAAATTTCGCACCTCAGGCACCAGCTGGAGGTTCAAGTCATCAAAATAATGATTTCATGGGTGGTTTCCTCCAACAACCTGGTGCAACCATTCCCACATCTTCGCAATTAGCTTCTTCAAGTTCTACTGGTTCACTTGCTCTTGTTTCACATCAACCTGCTGAGGTGAAGTTTGAGCCTAAGTCAGCTGTTTGGGCTGATACATTGAGCAGAGGTTTAGTTAACCTGAACATCTCTGGACGTAAGTACATTGCTCATATGCTTGATTTCTCAATCTTACTTGCGTCATCAAATATTTTTTTTCTAATTACTGAACAATATTTGTCTGTTCTTGCAGCTAAAGCTAATCCACTATCAGACATAGGTATTGATTTTCAATCCCTAAACCGCAAGGAAAAGCGGATGGAGAAGCCTAGTGCAACTCCAGCTACTTCCAATGTCGCCATGGGCAAGGCCATGGGATCTGGTTCTGGAATGGGTCGTGCTGGTGCAGGTGCGTCGAGGGCTCCACCAAACGCAATGATGGGTTCTGGCATGGGCACGGGCATGGGTATGGGTATTGGTGGTGGACCTGGTGTTGGTATGGGGATGGGAGGTTACGGGTCTATGAATCAACAACAAATGGGCATGGGAATGGGTATGGGACAGGGCATGAACATGGGCATGAATATGGGTATGGGCCAAGGAGTATCGATGCAGCCTTCAAACGGTATAGCTCCTGGATCAAACATGAACAATTATAATCCCATGATGGGAAGAGTTGGCTACCCCCAACAACCATACGGTGGTGCATATCGATGAACGTGGTCTTTCTTCTGTACATCTTCAGATTTGGAGTGATTGGGAATTTTGTTGATCCGTGTAGTACTTGTTCCTTTCATGTTGTACGCGCTTTTGTAGCTGGTGAACAAGAATACACACGAGAACCCCTATCGTCATACGGGATTTCTCTATTTCATTAGTGCTGATTTATATATCTCACTGTTTGATGCTGGCAATGTACTCTATTTCCAGTGATGGCATTAAAGATCCACCTTGTTATACAATATATCAGAAAACCAGAGAAGTTCGAAATTCTGTTTGATTGAGTGTTGTTTTTCTATTTTTTATTTTTGGTATGGCGAGAGTTAGCCTTCCTCAGGCTTCTTAATATTTGTTATATTCTTGGATCACATAGAATTGAGATGTGGTTTGATCCGTTCAGACAATAAGTATTAATTTGATGATAATATCCTTGCCATTTCTTTGTGTTCTGCTCTCTGAATTATGTTATGGCCAATTTGTTTCCTCTATAGAATACCTAATTATTGAATCTCTTATGTTTAATTCGATGTTGAATAAAAGTCACTTTTTTTTAATAATAATGTCTTTAAATTCATCAATCTTGCAGGTTTTTTTTTCCTAGCATTTGACTGTTATACGGTACCCATTGACGGAGTAGCTCCAAGATGACATTTTCAGGTGGAAATTATCATTCACAAATTAGTATTTTTGGAAGTTGGTCTCTTGGTAGCAATTTTCTTTTGTGCTTCAAATATAAGGTTGTCCATTTTGTTAAGCCGATAAGCAAAACCTTTGTATGCCATTGAGATTTTCCGGGCTCGAATTTTGACGTCTCTTAGTAGCATCAATCAGGAAAAGGAAATTTTTGAGGGAAGTTTCTTTCACACGTCAGAGTATGAACAATACCAAATGGGATTTCCTGGGGTTTTATCTGTTATTCTTTTTACTCTTTCGATTCTCCATGTGTTTCTTTTGTTGTATTAGCATTTGGCCTTCACCTTGAGATTAAGGGGTTATATTGCTTGTTTACCTTTTCATTATAAGATTTCCTCCGTTTTTAATGCATGCAACATGTTTCTTTTTGGGATGTTTCACAATACTTGCAACATTTCTGTTTTTGAGTTGATTCTTACATAAAGAAAGCATTACTTTAAATAGATCTCATGGGCCATGTTTTACTCTATTTCCTCTTCCTTAGTTGATGTGCCATCTCTATTATATAAGTGCAGAGGCGAGGACTTAGTGTTCATCCTTTTTTACAATTATAACCTCAACTAACAAAAAAATTACCGACTTCTATAATTTATTGGTTTAAAAAAAAAAGAAAAAAAAGTACAGAGGACCTGATCATGCATACTGCATACCAATATGTTACTGCTTTTCATTGCCTTGCTTCTAGCAGGTATTTCCTCTTTCCTCTCTTGTTCCTCCTGAACCTCCAAAACCTCATTTCATTCTGTTCTATTACTTTGAGATAGCTCATTACTGCTGCTGCCATTTCCTTCACCTAATGTTTATTAATTTTTTTCATTATGAAAAATGCTAGTTCTAAATCACAGAGTTGCTGGACCAATAGCAGGAAAGATGTTCTCCGACATGATAATTGGTCGGAAATCAGAACTCATGATTCCTCTCGATGCAACAAAAAATCACACAATGCTGGAATATGTAATAGGTTATAAGAAACCTACCCAATCTTCACTATTATTGGCCATTCCCAATTCATATAACCAGCCTCGTTCCTGACATTTTATGAGCCCTAGGCGAAGCGTGATAAATGGGTCATTTACCCTTTTTATCATGTGAATATATTTTAATAGAAGACCAAAAAAAATTTATTCAACATAACACGTCTTACTACATAAAAGAAACTTCTAAAAAATTATAAAAATAGATATTTCCTTCTTGAAAATCATATATCTTCGAGCATTTTAAGATGCAACGTAGCATTTTAAGATGCAAAGTCATTTATAATTACATCAAACCTGTTTATTGGGATGTAGAATAATGAAAGAGGCTCGAATTTATTTTCCAACATCAGCAGACAACAGTAGAGATGAAAATCTGGAAAAAAAAGTACATAAACAAGTTTAATTTATTTTAGATCAAATTCATCTAAAAAATAGGAAAATTAGCAAGAACATAAAATAATTACCCGAATCGCTGAAGATGAAGACATGAAGTACCCAGAATTCCAGATTTTCCCCCCTCTGATTTTTTTGTCCGCCAAAATTAGAACTTCGCCAGGGGACAGGGGAGTAAAATTCGAATAGAGAAACACCCAAATTTTGCCAAATTATCAAAATTTTGAACCCAATAATTGTGAGAAAACAAGAAGAGAGAATGAAAATTGGTGAGATATAGAGTTCAATTAGAGATTAAGTATTTGACTGAGGATGGAAATTGGGAACGAAAATTTTAAAGAGTTTAAGATTTTCATAATATGGGAAACTGAAAAAAAAAAAAAAAGGATTGAGTTTAAGAATTTAATTTAATCTTGGAAATTTCCCAAAATTTAATTTGGTAATTGGAGAAGATGGAATGACTGAGAGATTTGAGGAGTTATTAAGGAAGGAAGAGTGAAGAAGACAGTCACACACCGCACGAAGCTTGTTTTCTTTTGCCTGCAATTTTTTTTTTTTTTTAATATAGCTTTGAATTAATTTGGGCTTCCTTTCCTTGGGCCCTGGGCAGGCGCCCCTCCTGCCCAGCCCCAGGGACGGGCCTGCATATAACGGTTCCCCTGCAGTTGTACCAACCGATTTAAGTTCAAGCATAAATCATTCTCCCACTCTTGAAGTGGGGACTTTATTCTCCATCTGGTCATCTCCCATGTACTTGAGAGGATTATTAGTTTTCATTTTAGCAGCTAGCGGGGCGAGTCATATACCGGGCTCTTAAGAGTAAAATCCACTGGAAAAACACACTCTAACAGCTGTAAAGAGTTGGTCCAAAACCTGTTGGGGTCTGTTTTCTGACATTAGCTTTTGTGGGCATTGCTTTTACTATCCAATTCGTTTGAGAATTCACCCGATTAGGGCTCAACTGATTCACTGGCGGGGTCTTAGCTCTTGCCTTCTCTCAGAAACTAAGCCATGTAGTCACATCGATTGTGGTGGCAGGTCGTATTGGAAGCTCGTACACTGCAAAGCTCGCAACCATGCAGGTTTCAGAGCAAACCGACACACTCAGGGTTCTCGGGACAAATCCAGTTGATTACCTTATCACACCAAGGGTAATTGCTTCTTGTGTGGCTTTATCCTTTTTAACCCTGTTTGGGCCCACAAGTCATACGGTGGGTCCCACCAAATAGTCAACTTAACCCATCAGGATAAAATCGCCAAAAGTTCCATTATCGGAAAAGGGATGCACCTTTCCCAAAAGATGGGATGTTTTTTTGTCTAGGAATCCCAAACAGTATAAAAGGAACAATCTCACCAATGAACAAGTATTCAATTCTGTAACACCCCCAAAATCCATACACGTCTAAACTACGTTGCATCGACTTTGGGAGTGTTACCGCCGCGGTGAAACGCAACGCTTATTGAATTTAAAACACTAACTTACTCTTTATTATGAAAACTAAATTGCAGCGGAAATAAAATGTTAACTTAACTACAACTCGGGAATCATCATTGACCCCTTTTTATTTAAAACCATTAACTAAATAAATCATAAACAAACTCTAGAATGTTCAACCAAAACACTTTAAAAGTTTATAATCAAAAGTTTCCCCTGTATGCTCGAACTCATATAACATCACCAGCATACCTAATTTGCTCCCCATTGAAATATAAATGATTCATCACATGTCAACAAACAACATAAATAACAAACAATAAGCTATGATGAGTACGTACTTAACTAGTTAAATAGTACACTAAACATAAACAGAAGAACAATAAGAATTCCTAAACATGATACTACAAAACATTAAATTCTGTTTTTACAATTTATTTGGCATCGAACGGGCACCGTCATCTTTCTAGAATCATACGGGCTACTTAATCCATAATAGACAACTTGGTCTATTAGATGAAATGTAAATACGGTGTCGTTCCGTTCCACATCCATCACCTTAGTATGCATACCCCCAAGATCGTACGGAACCTTCCGCCTACTTGAGTTATCAAAATTTATAAGGACACTACTATCGTCACAGTAGGCCTGCGTAGGAGTGTAACATGTCCCACACTCCCCCCATTGTTTATTACTTGTAGGGTGTCCGACTACAATTTTATTGCCAACTATCCTTTTTAGTGACATTCATTCATACAACATTAAACATATAATCATTTAATTTTCCTTCTTAGGTACATTGCTTAATTCTTTAGTTTAGGCAACCTTTTGTAACATCCTTGCTACAACATTAAATCATGGTATTCCAATCCAATTCTCATTTCATGCTTGTGATACGATAGAATTATGCATACCAATAATAATGCATTCCAACTCACAAGTCATACAACAAGGAAATACATACAGATTTCTAATCGATTTCATGTTACCAAACAATCTCATCAATCATAACCATATAATTGTCCCCTATCATGATTCTAGGTTCCAATGAAAGAATTCATAACCTAAACATGATACTAATGTATCGAACTGAACTAGTACGCGTACATACCTTGTAACGGAGAATCTTCGCTGACTGCTTAAAACGTTCCGCTTATGAGATTGGGACCTAATCGAATGATAAAAGTATTTCAGTGCTAAGTCCTTGATATTATTAAATAAAAATCAGCTTATCTAACTATGTAAAATATGGTGTTTTGAAATATAAAAATAACCAATCTTGTTGTTTAAACTTTGTTTTCATAAACTTTGTTGAAACTTACATATTTAGGCCTTAATAATATGCTTGTAAATCTGATTTCCTTTAACTTATATTATATTTGTTCATAACAACAAAAACCTAAACTACTATATGTAAGTATTATAAAATCAGAGTTGAGAAATACAAATCATCCTAAGAACTAATAGTATAATCATGAATCTGATTTCTTTTAACTTATAATATGCTTTGTTTACAACAACAAAACTTAAACAATTATATATACAACTATTATAAAAATCAGATTTGAGAAATAAAAATATCATAAGAACTAAAAACATAATTATAAATCTAATTTCTTTTACTTATTTTCTACTTTATTTATAATATAAACTTAATCCAGGATATACATAAGAATAATGAAGTCAGAATTTACAATTAAATTAAGTAGGAAAGAAAAATAATTTTTTTTTTATACTATACCGGACTTTTGCTCCGGCGACGACCACCACGCCGCGCGACCAAAACTCCGGCAGCAACCATCGCTTCGCGCACGACCACGACACAACCCGCACAACCACGCGAAGCTCGACCCGCAAACTGACGTACAGCACTGCTGAGCGACTCGTGAACCTCGATGAGCCCACATGAACCTCCACACTCGAACCCACGCGAACCTCCGCAGTCGAACCACCAGACGCGAACCCGACTGACCTTCGTGGGGCGCAACCTCCGGTTAGCCCTCGTGCGGCGCTGCTGTGGGTTGATGAAAGAAACAGGGGAAGAGGAAAGAAAAGGACGCAGGAGGAGTAGAAAGAAAAAGAACGCAGGTGAAGAAGAAAAGGAGGAGAGAGAAAAGACTTGGGGGATTTAAAACGGCTGGTCAAATATAATAGAATAGGGTTTTAGTTTTTTTTTCTTTTTCTTATTTATAGCATGAGAAACCTAGGTTTAATAGGATTTATTTTCCAAATCGAATTCTATTTCTTATTTTATTTATTTGGAAAATAAAACAAAATCGAATTATAAAATCGAATTATAATATAATTAGGTACAAAAAGTAGTTTGTATTTTCTTATTTGTAAAAATAACTCCAAAAAAATACGGAGTATTACAGGCTACCCCCCTTAAAGGAAGTTTCGTCCCGAAACTTTGAGGTAGCCAGTCTTAACGACGATCTTTTTGCACTTCTAAGTCCCAATATTTCACAAGCATTTTCTAATTTTCGCAAGACACATAAGCGATAAATACACATAAATAACAAACTTAACAGACTTTAGCAAACTTTAGGGTGGAAGCACGAAATTCTATCGCATTCTCCCCCCTTTAAAGAAAAGTTACGTTCCCGTAACTCACCTACCTCATGAAAGAGCTCAGGGTACTTTAGACGCATCGCATCTTCCGCTTCCCATGTGGCTTCTTCAGATTTCTGATTTCTCCACAACACTTTCACAATTTTGACGTCTTTATTTCTCGTACTACGCACCTTGTGGTCTAGGATTTTGATGGGTTTCTCCTCATAGGACAAGGTTTCGTTTAATTCAACGGTTTCAGGTTCTAGGACATGCGACTCGTCAGGTACGTATTTCCGGAGTTGGGATACGTGAAACACGTTGTGGACCCTTTCTAACTCGTTGGGCAATTCTAAGCGATAAGCCACTTTGCCTACTCGTGCCAAAATCTCATATGGTCCTATGAACTTAGGGCTTAGTTTCCCTTTCTTCCCAAATCGCATCACTCCTTTCATTGGGGACAACTTAAGCAATACTCTTTCACCCACTTCATAATTCTCTTCCCTTCGCTTCTGATCCGCGTACGTAGGACTTTTGTATGTCCTGTGCAGCCCTAATCTCTTCTTGAATTACTCGTACTTGATCAACAGTCTCTTGAATCATTTCAGGACCTAACACCACAGTCTCACTAATGTCGTTCCAGCACAATGGACTACGACACTTTCTCCCAAACAGTGCTTCGAATGGAGCCATTTTAATACTAGCATGATAACTATTGTTGTATGAGAACTCTATGAGGTCCAAATGGTCTTCCCATGATCCCTGGTATTCTAAGGCACGTGCTCTTAACATGTCTTCCAGGGTTTGGATGGTTCTTTCTGTTTGACCGTCTGTAGCTGGGTGAAAGGTTGTACTCATCAATAGCTCACTACCAAAAGCTTCCTGGACTTTTTTCCAGAAATTCGAAAGGAATCGCGAATCCCTATCAGACACTATACTCGTGGGTACTCCATACAATCGAATGACATGTTTAACGTATGCTTTGGCTAGGGCTTCCATACTCCACGTGTTTCATGGGTATGAACCTCGCAATCTTGGTTAATCTGTCCACTATCACCCATATTGTGTTATTGCCTCCCCGACTCCTAGGTAAGGCTACGACGAAGTCCATGGAGATCGAATCCCACTTTCAAGTTGGAATGTATAGAGGTTGGATTTTGCCTTGAGGTCTCTTGTGTTCACTCTTAACCTTCTGACACGTCAGGCATTTGGAAACAAACTCGACTACTGCCCTCTTCATTCCAGGCCACCAAAACATCTTTTTGAGGTCCTTATATAACTTATCTCCCCTGGGTGGACGGGATAGTTCGTGTTATGACCTTCACTCATTATCTTTTGCTTCAAATCCTCACATTTTTGCGGTACACACCACCGACCCTTGTAGTGTATACTCCTATCTTCATGGATTTCAAACCCTTCTGCTTTTCCCTCCTTAAGTTTCACTTTGACTCGCTCAAGTTTCACATCCCCAGACTGACCCTCTCTTATCTCATCTAGGAAGTTGGGCTGGATGGTTAGGGCACTCAATAACTTTTCCTCTTCCCCTTCATGAACCACTTCTATCTGGAGTTCAGAAAATTCCTTACAAAGTTTATCGGCAACTACCAAGGTGTTCAGGCTATGGCTAGATTTGAGGCCATTAAACATATAATCATTTAATTTTCCTTCTTAGGTACATTGCTTAATTCTTTAGTTTAGGCAACCTCTTGTAACATCCTTGCTACAACATTAAATCATGGGATTCCAATCCAATTCTCATTTCATGTTTGTGATACGAAAGAATTACGCATACCAATAATAATGCATTCCAACTCACAAGTCATACAATATGGAAATACATACAGATTCCCAATCGATTTCATGTTACCAAACAATCTAATCAATCATAACCATATAATTGTCCCCTATCATGATTCCAGGTTCCAATGAAAGAATTCATAACCTAAACATGATATATACTAATGTATCAAACTGAAGTAGTACGCGTACATACCTTGTAACGGAGAATCTTCGTTGACTACTTAAAACGTTCCGCTTATGATATTGGGACCTAATCGAATAATAAAAGTATTTCAGTGCTAAGTCCTTGATATTATTAAATAAAAATCAGCTTATCTAACTATGTAAAATATGGTGTTTTGAAATATAAAAATTACCAATCTTGTTGTTTAAACTTTGTTTTCATAAACTTTGTTGAAACTTACATATTTAGGACTTAATAATATGCTTGTAAATCTGATTTCCTTTAACTTATATTATACTTGTTCATAACAACAAAAACCTAAACAAGTATATGTAAGTATTATAAAATCAGAGTTGAGAAATAGAATCCTCCTAAGAACTAATGGTATAATCATGAATCTGATTTCTTTTAACTTATAATATGCTTTGTTTTCAACAACAAAACTTTAACAATTATATATACAAGTATTATAAAAATCAGATTTGAGAAATAAAAGTATCACAAGAACTAAAAACATAATTATAAATCGGATTTCTTTTACTTATTCTCTACTTTATTTATAATATAAACTTAATCCAGGATATACATAAGAATAATGAAGCCAGAATTTACAATTAAATTAAGTAGGAAAGAAAAATATTTTTTTTTATTTATAATATACCGGACTTTTGCTCCGGCGACGACCACCACGCCGCGTGACCAAAACTCCGGCAGCAACCACCGCTTCGCGCACGACCACGACACAACCCGCACAACCACGCGAAGCTCGACCCGCAAACTAACGTGCAGCACCACTGCGCGACTCGTGAACCCCGACGAGCCCACACGAACCTCCACACTCGAACCCACGCGAACCTCCACACTCGAACCACCAGGCGCGAACCCGACTGACCTTCGTGCGGCGCAACCTCCGGCTTGCCCTCGTGTAATCCCCCATAATTTTAAAGGATTTTATAAATATATTTTATCAATTATATATTTATATTTTAGTTGAAATGATTTTATTATTTAAAGAAGGTTGACTATTTTAAAAGTCAAATGAAATTATTTTAAGAATTTAAGAAAGTTGGGAATATTTTAATTAGGCATGCTTTGAAAAGGTTTGAAATACGAATTTGATTTGGAAAAGAAGTCTAAGTGGACTTGAGGAGCCCAAATTCTAAGTAGATTAGGAAAGAGGAGTTATATTGATGCTAGGAGTTCTAATTTATCAATCCTAGTCGTCATCAAATTCTATTCAAACTCAATCTCCTTTTCCTAAGCCCAAAAGAAAACCCTACTTATAAATACCTTAAGTCCAATTATTTTTACCACACAGAGATTATTTTCTCTCTCCTCTCTCAAAACTCACGGCACACTATTCTCTTTCCCTCCCTTCACTCGTTTTTTCTCTCACCCGAATCTGATTGTCCAGATTTCTCATAGTTCTGTTTATTTTTAGCCAAAAATTCCTTCTGAGAAATTGTAGATCTCGAAAAGTTATTGAACTTAGGCTCAAGAATCACTCGATTCCGATTTTTATTCTATCAGTTATGGCCTTTGCAAGTTTCGCAATTTTGCTGCCATATTTCACTCGCGATTTCGGTATTTCACTCTTTTTCTCCCTTTTTCTTTTGATTCTTTTCCTCGTTTTCTTATATATTGATTTCATATATATTGATCTAATATTTCAAAGTATTATTTTGTTAAATTATTATTTAAAGATTGTATCTTTAATTATGTCAGATTATATGTTTCATATTATTAAGCAAAAAAAAAAAAAAAAAAAAAATTCAGATTTATTTATTATTGTTAGATTGAAGTTTTAATCATTAAAGCATGGATTTTTAGGGTGTTAATTATTAGAAAACCATAGTAGCATGTTGAATACTATGAGATTGGTTTAGATTATGAATTTAAACATGTTTGAATATGTTTAAAGAGGGTTTTATGATTTTATAAGTTGCTGGAATTTCAGAAAAATATTTTATTTATGGAGTTTTAGGAATTTTAATTACTAGTATGGTAGTACTATGCTAGGAATTAGAAGTAATTGAACTTTTGATAGTAAAATCAACTTTTGAATATGTTTAAAGGGGATTTTAAATATTTTAAAGTTGCTGTCTTTTTATTTAAGAGTATTGATTTTAGTTTATATTGATTTCTAGGCGGAGAATATTCTGTAGGAGACTTTTAAAGGGCTAAAAGTGGCATGCCGATTAGTTTACACAAGGTACGTACATACCTATGTGTTGATTGAGAGAGTATCGTGATTTAAGGAAGGAAAATTATGTAGTATCATGTATAGGAACTATGTTGAGTTCATATATGATATTGATTATGTTGGATTTTGCATGTTTTATGCTGTGGTGTAAACATGTTGATTTTGAGATTATATTATGAGATTTATATCATGTTTGTATGGAAAATTGATGCAAGCATGTTGGTTGGGAACTTTAATTTATTAATTCATATGGGGGAATTAATATATTTATTAGTGTTGGATCATGATTGATCATTGTTCCCTTTGAGTATTTCACTGCTTTATAAGGACCGAGGGCCTTATTTGGTAAGTTGATATTTCTATACCTTTGAAAGGTAAGTTGATTGTTGGCTAGGTTCAACAAATAAGAAGGATTGGATTAAAAAGGAATTAATCTTGGGTTGTAAGTTGTATGATAACTTATTTAATCCTAAGATAAAAAGGAGCTAAGTTGTGAATGTTTGATTATATGTTATATGTATTGTTTGTGTGTCATAACAAGTAATAATTGGTAAATCATGTAAAATGTAACGTGGATAGTAATAAACTTTAGACTGGTGCACGTCTGAAGTTGGACAATCAGGAGTTGGGGTACATGGTGAGCGTGCCATGGCTTTTTCTGGGAATTGGATTGATCACCGTTCCTATTTTTATTCAAAGGTTCCTCGATATCGCAGGTCGCTATGGAATACGGAGTCGCGCCCGTATTTCGTCTTCCTAGGTGAAGGCTGGTTTTAGTTAGACAACTCGGTCCAATAACTATTCCATTAAAGAAATAAAAAGATGGTTAAAGTGTAATTCAGTAAAAGTTGTCTGCAGATTGTTAGATTGTTATGTTATTATGTATCCCTGTTTATTATTTATTAGTATCATGTTAGGATTGTTTATGTATTATTATGTAGTACTCAACTTTGCTGATTACGTGCTTTGTTTGTATGTGTTGATCATGGCTTTGCCTTATTGATCCTGTGATGACCCATTTTGGTGAGCAGATTCTTTAGTGCATTGACATCTATAGGTTTGCAGATGTTGCATCATGGGGATCTGGGAATAGAGAGCTTGTGTAGCAGATTGTTTTATCTATTGCTTTAGTAGATATTTTATATTTAAGTTTGGTTTGAAGTAACCTTAATAGTGTTGTTTGGTTTTAAAGTACTTTGTTTATATTTATTATATTTCAATTCTAAAAGTTTAGTTATATGTTTTCCGCTGCAAAATTCTGAATAAGCCGATACGTTATCACACGGGCGATAATACTTTGATAATTCTCTATTATTTGTATTTAAAAGGTATTTTAGAAAAGATAGAATTATTGGGGTGTTACACCTCGTGCGGCGCTGCTGTGGTTTGATGAAAGAAACAGGGGAAGAGGAAAGAAAAAGGACGCATGAGGAGTAGAAAGAAAAAGAACGCAGGTGAAGAAGAAAAGGAGGAGAGAGAAAAGACTTGGGGGATTTAAAACGGCTGGTCAAATATAATAGAATAGGGTTTTAGTATTATTTTTTTTCTTTTTCTTATTTATAGCATGAGAAACCTAGGTTTAATAGGATTTGTTTTCCAAATCGAATTCTATTTCTTAGTTTATTCATTTGGAAAATAAAACAAAACCGAATTATAATATAATTAGGTACAAAAAGTAGTTTGTATTTTCTTATTTGTAAAAATAACTCCAAAAAAAAATACGGAGTATTACAAATTCTCACCTAAAAAACTAGAGTTTCTCTCTTTACAATTACTGCTTTCTCTCTCTACCTCAATCGCATCTAACTTGAGCGTCGGAGGGGTGTTTCTGGAAACACCCCAAGGTCATATTAGCAGTTTTGTGCAGGATTATTGGAGATAAGACCCTCAGAGTTATGGACCTTCTCGGATTACAAGACTCTCAACACTATAATCATATTTGATCAGATTCTAGGCAGAAACAGTTTGGCGCCATCTTTGGGGATATACATCTCAAAGTCATATACCGAGAGCAACATGGCATCTGTCCGAAGAAAGTCAACCAGAGCTCCTAATCCTAACCTGGGCAGAAGAGCTCCAATCCTATCCTCACAAAACAATCACATTGTAGAGTCGATCCACCCCGAGGACGAAGGATCAACTCCTCGGGATGCAACAGAACAACCTCTGCCTAAGATTCAATTTCCTCCTAACCCAATTCACATCATAACTACGGCAGATATAGAGAGGATAGCCCAACAACTCAACGAGAACATGCAACGAAGTTTGCAAGAACTCATAGCCGAAATACTATAACTCAACGAGTGCACACCCCAACGCATCGATGAAGGCCCTTGGAGAGAGACCAGGGGTAGAGAAACAACACGAAGAGAGCCCCATTCGGGCATCCCTCACCGGGATAATCAGCAAACAAGGGGAAGAGAGCCTCGACAGGGTAATTCTCGGCAAGCTCGGGATGCCGATGCCATGCAATATCATTGAGGAAAGTCGATTGCGCTGCACAGAGCAAGACGCTCGTAACATCATCGACAATCCTCGTGAGGCGAGTAGCGGGAGAAGACTTGTCAGGAAGAGCCTCAGACCTCTTGGACTCCTCGGAGAGAGCGAGAAGGTATCCCCCTTGGATCGAACCGGAAGAAAACGGAGTGGTGGCAGACTTGGGGCCACTACCTAACAAGGAGCCGGTCCTTGTCAACCGAGGAGTGCTCAATTTCATGACACCCTTCAGTGGGGAAATCATGGTTGTCAAGGAAAGTCGAAATATTTATTAAATGGCCGAATTAAGTGATCCGCGCGTACGATAGCAGATTCAGTATGAACTTCTGAAAGGCATAACTCCTTGACTAGAAGTCTCTTCGGGGCGTGCCACCTATCGTTGGTAAGCTCTTTAAGTCTATTTTCTAAATCCACTAGATACCCCTACTTTAAGAGTCCTCAGGGTATATGGTGAATTCTGAAAAGTAGGGGTATCTGGTGAATAAAAAAATTTGTCAGGGGTATATGGTGAAAAACCGATTATTCAATTCTCATAGACACATCAATAGTTATGATCATAAGAGTAGACGTGACTCCTTTTTCGTATTTCTTCTAATAATTTTCTACTTTATTTTCGCTCAAACTCGTACTAATTATGCTCCAAACGATTCTTATGCAATGTACCTTCTTTCCAAATGCTCCTAATCCTCAAGCTTAGCTAGTTATACTCCACATACATTCTCAATCCCTGAAATTCATCAAAAATACGAAAACATACGGAGTAGGAGTAGAATAGCATAACTTAAGAATATAATGCAATAATGAACCTAATAATGAATCTAAATGCTCTAAAATGCGACCTAAATGCACCTAAAAACAATAAATAAATATGACATATCAGAGACTGTGACGAGTGAGAGAGTCGAAAGAGTGAGAGAGTGTGTGAAGAGTCGTGCGAATTGAAATAAGATCTGAGCAGATCTATTGCTGCGGTTTCTTGTAAGAACCGGGCAATAGATCTGCTCAAACCAGATCTGCACTTTTGAAAAGTTACTGTTGAGATCTATTGCTGCGGTTTTTAAGGGAAACCACAACAATAAGTTATTTTTCAAATTTTCTTTTTCTTTTGACACTGTTTATTGTTGTGTATTGGTAAAACTACAGCAATTACATAGCAACAATAAGGTTATTTTCTACTACTGATGGATGTTACATGCCATCCTTGGTTTTGCGGTAAAATTAGGGTGTCCACCATGAGACTAGCTACCTATCGTAGAGGTACATTGTCTCGAAATAGAAAGATTTTCCAATTCAACCAACCGTGTTTGGAGGCAATAATATTTGATCCACTGCAAATTTTCTATGCATAATTAGCCAAAAGGCTTTATTCAGCTTTGTGGAGACCCCTGGCCCCCTAGGAGCTTCGTTTCCCTAGGAGGTTTAGGCGAACAAGGGAAGAGATCAACATTTGTTGAGAGGAGGACATAGCCTTGGAAACTTTGTATGAATACGCCATACCTTCTTCATCAGTAGGGCCTGGTTATAAGTGGCAGTGTTTCGTACTCCAAGACGACCCATTCCTCATGGAAGGTGTGGAATGTCTTTACATTTCCAGGATATTCCCTACGATTGGTTGTTAGATGAAAAAAATACTTGGAATCATGGCATCCAGATTGTTAGTGATAGTTGCTGGTATGGGGAAAACCGACATAATGTGAGCAATAGAAGCTATGAGGACCGAGTTAATGAGAATTAGCTTGCCTGATTGGGATATTGTACGTTGACGCCACGCGAAGATGCATGTGGAAATTTTATCCAATAAAAAAGCAAAATGTTGTACCTTTGTCCCTTGTATATCGATAGTATCACTAAGGTAGTTTCCTTGAGAATCCTAGGATTCCAGGCGAAAGATATGCTTATACTCCTAAATCTTCGATGCTAGAATGTCTGGACTGAATTTGACGTAGGATCTTTGTAGGTTGATGATTTGCCTGTAAATACGACAAAGCCTTTGAAGTAAAGTTTAGAGTACCGAATACAAGTTGTGGAGGCTCTGAAAAAGAAAAGAACATCATCGACAAAGAAAAATGTTGGGAAACCTGTGGACCATATCTCTTTACACGAATTCCCTCGAAAAGATGGATGTCAATAGCCAGCGTAGTCATGCGTGATCAAATATCCATACAGAAGAGAAATAGATATGGCGACATAGGATAGCGGGCGAAGGCCCGCAATGAGGTATGAATCGACTGGTCGTTTTCCCATTGATGAGGATACAATAAGAGATCTATCATGCACTGGCTAACTAGTTGAATCCAATGGTCCGAGAATCCATAGGCTTTAAGAATCTTTAAAATGAAAAGTCAGCTAACCCCATCATAAACGTTGTTCATGTCGAGTTTGAGTGCAGCGAGATGCCTCTGATGCTACTAATCATAATTAATCTTTCCATAATTTTATATGGCACTATAGTAAACAAGAATCTTCCAATAATATAAAAATTAGTTGAAATCGTTAATCATAGAAAATATCAATCTTTCCAAAACATTATTATTTGATTAATTGTTATATCTTACAATTATTTTATTCTAAAAAATTATAGTACTTTATCCAACAACAAAATATACAATAATCCATCTGCATTTTTTTAGTTTGCTCACTTTCCGTATAAAGATGTATTTTTTTCATCATATCACTTTAAATCTATCTACTTATGGCAAATATATCTCAACTATACCCCTCATAAAACTTGCAGTCATACCTTCAACCTACCCAACAACAATAAAAAAATTCTTATCAACTCCCGCCCACCCTCTGTCTGCAATCCGTAGATGGTGCACACGTCCGTAAGGTGAGGAAGGTGCGCACGATGAACATCAAACACTAGGTTATGAACATAAAAACCAATACCAATGAACATATACTAACAGAGATGAACCAATGAACATATACTAATGCCCAAATGTATACGAATAACAAAGTCAAATGAACACACGTATGCATGGCAACAACAACGAAATGAACATATGTACATCTTTGTTAGTATATGTTCATTGGTATTGGTCTTTATGTTCATAACCTAGTGCTTGATGTTCATCGTGCGCACCTTCCTCACCATACGGACGTATTCACCTACTAATTTGCACTATGTCTGACTCTTCTTTATAACGTCTCTCTCTCTCTTAGAAATCTCCAGAACAATTGTTACTGTTTCTCAAAAAATCGACATACCCATGTCTCTCTCCTTGGTTACTTGCTTTTCTTGGGTATAGCTCAAATTTCTCGTCCTTTTCGAGCCGATATGTTGATACCCATTTCTATCTTTCTCTTCAATTAAATTTATTTCCTCTGCTTATACTCAACCATGGCTGAAAACTTTAGATCTGATAAACTTGTTGTTGAAGAAAAGGAAGCTGCTAGGGTTTACAATGATCCACAATTTGTTTCAGATTCATGTTTAGGGTTTGAATTAAATTACATATCGTTGTTGGGAACAATGCCTATGTCCAGAAGTGGTCCATCTCGCAATATTTAATCCATTCCCAAGTGTCAAATTAGATATGATATCGTTGTTCTAAGTTTAAGATTGTTCACCTGTGATGCTGGTTGATATGGGTAATTTAGATATGTAATTACTCTATGTTTACTTATGCTCTCTTTTGTGAGTAATTTGAGTTGTTTATGACTCATTGCTTGTTGTTCGTAATGATGAAGTAGGAGGCTTTCCATGGACCAATAGAATCTCGAAGAGGAATCCTTCTCTCTTTGTCTCATATATCTATCTGCTCTCCAGCACATCTATTAAGTGACAATATACCTCTATTAATGCTATGTTCAGTTCACCTTATTTTCTTTATTTCGGATCGATCGATCGATCGGATCGATCGGATCGAGGCCAGATTATATCGATCGAAAAAATAAGTTCGAATCGGTTCGAATCGATCGATCGATCGATCGGATCGTCTCGTTCGAATCGATCGATCGATCGCCGATTACGCTTTATATTTTAAAACTTATTATTATTATTATCATCATCATGATTATTATGATTATTAGTATTACTAATGCTATTATTGTTATTGTAATAATTATTATTATTGTTGTTGTTATTATTATTATTATTATTAATATTACTTTATACAATTACTATTACTATTAATATTACTGATTACTAGATACGTTTGTTCAAAAAGATTATTATTATTGTCGTTGTTGTCTTATTAATTATTAGTATTGGTAATTATTATTAATGTCGTTCTTTATTATTATAAATGTCATTGATATCACTATTTGAAATATTTGTGTTCGAAGAAGAATGTTAACGTTTTTGGCGTTTGTAAGTATTAACTTTTTTATATTTATTCTAATTAATAATTTTGATATGTGATGTTCTTTTTGATGTTGTACATGTGAAGAACATGACAATAGTATATGATGTTTATTTTTTAAAACAATTTTGGTAGAATAATATAAATTATATATTACTAGTTTATATAAAACATGAGTAGCATAGGATAACCTAAATGGTGTTGTCATCACGTTCAAAATTTTCCCTAAAAGGATTTCAACTTATCTTTAAAAACAAAGTTTATATAGAACGAAGACAACGATATAAGAAGAATATTTAACCATTTTGTTCAAGATCATATGATTATATATATTTATAGGTTTATTTATAATAAAAAAGAACAATTTATTGATATAACAAAGAACATGTTGTTAGTTAAATCCAAACATGTCATCAATATAAAATAACATCTATCTTTTATTTTAAAAATGTGTTCTTTTTTTAATATCATTATATGTTCTTTTAATTACTAGCTAAATTCTTATTATTAACGGACCTTGAACATGAGTGTTCTTTTATTTTTAATTTTTTTGGACCCATTTCGGGAATCCCGTGGTAAGATGAATTTTCTCTGGGCTGCCCTCGTACAGGGTCACTCACCTAAAGACCCAACAAGCCCCAACCCCCCTTCCCCACCCACAACAAATTGAAATATATGCTTCCACGAAGATTTGAACCTTGGTATCCCATGTGGGAGGTAAGAAGCCATACCATTAGACCCAAGAGTCCTTAGTCTTTTATTTTTAATTGTATGTTCATATACTAATGTGCTCTTTTTCAAAAAAAAAAACTAATTATGCTATAGTAATAAAAATACAAATAATAATAATTATAATTATTATTATTATTATTATTGTTATTATTGTTATTATTGTTATTATTATTATAATATTATTTGTATTATTATTATTATAAAATTATTATTATTATTATTATTATTATTATATTATTATTATTATTATTGAAAGTTGTGCATGGTAATAAAATGATAGTAATAGTAATACTAGTAATGAAATACAAAGTAATAATAATATTAGTAATAATATGTTTTTTAAAAGATAAGTTCAGATCAGTTCAGATCAGATCAGATCAGAAAAAATAAGTTCAGATCAGATCAGATAAGTTCAGATCAGAAAATTTCAGGTGAACTAAACATAGCCTAAGTGACTATATCAATTCCAGCACATCACATTGGCAGAGCATCAGCAAACCACACAATTCGTTTACCAGCATGAATGCATGATTATATGTCAAACTTATTAAACCATGTACAATGATGAGTTGACTTCACTAATCTGCAACTCAACCTTCCTTCCATGCTTCCTGTTGAGAAGATCGTTGCAGTTTCAAAGTCATAAATATCATCTTATGTTAAGAAAGAAAAATCAATATGAAAAGGTGTCGCCTCATCAAGTGTTCTTTTACAAAATTAACACTGACGGTCAAATAGGGCTACCAATAATCTTTTTCATTGATTGGCAAAACTGCTTGCTAATCCCTTCATGTGACTACTATGGACATTTATCGAGACTTGATGAACTGCTGCATGTCGTAAGTCGTAATATATCCATAAGCATAATTCATGATCAATAATTCACAAGTATGGTATGATATCAGCTTCCGCAGCGTCGATGCTTATAGTATTGCTTATTTAAGGTACTTCACCTTTCCACAGTGCTAGCAACAAACTTGATTCAGTTTGTTATTCCAAAAAGACTTGTATCCTATCGCCAAGTGTGTCCTTAAAATCTAAGAGTGTCCCTTGCATCCCTTCAGCTGCGTTGTTCAAAAGCTCCTTAAGATTTACACCCACTAAGGCTGTTCAAAACACAACATTTCAATTTCCGTTAAGTGAAGTGTGAAGTGAAGACCATGAATGACACTGTAAGAATATTATTAAAAGTAATACTATAGAAATTCCATTAGTATCTATTTACACCATATTTGAATCTTAAAAAAATTAATAATATCAAAAACAATACTATATAAACTTTCATTAGTATCTATTTACACCATATTTAAATCTTATAGAAATTAATTACTGACCACAACAGGTCATTTAGATTGTTCACAAAAAAGAAGGTAAATAATCTTGACCTACTACCATATATTACAGTTGATAAAAAAATAATTAGATGCATCAATGAATTGAGTTCATGATTTTCAAGGCATGAAATATTGATGTGTTAATATAGCATCAAAGTAAGCCAGTGCTCAGATAGACATTGGAAAAAGACGCAAGACATGCATCTATTATGGGAGTTTCCTGATATGCAGCATATCCGATAAACTTCAGGTATAAGCCATGCTTAAAGGACTTCATGGACTAAATGGCGTTCAATTATTTTGGACATTGTATGTCTACTGATAGGTAAAGAACTTTCAAATAAAACAAAAAATAGAAAAGGGAAGATAACCACCTTACTTTATATAGAAAGCTATATTTAATGAAAGGTCCCTGATTCATGACCTATATTACACATGTTATCCTTTGATCTTTCTTCTTCGCTACTTTGCTAGAAGTAGGTATAACTTAGACAAAATCAGATTACATGTAATATCTCCGTCTTTACCAGATATGTACTTTTGTAATGAGTTTTCTTTTTAACGAAATCTACTTATATTATATTTGTTGGAGAATAATTGGTCACCAAATTTTTGTCTTGTATCCAATTTCATCATTTATACCAAGAACACCAGAAGCATCAAATCTTAGGTGCACAAGGTAAAGTGCAAGGTACGACTTTCACTAATTGCACACCAAAAATAAAAGAAAAAAGAAAATTGAAACATTAAGCCAAAGAACATTGAAAAAGTGATACCTGGAACTATATTTGTGATACCATCCAAGAATCCAGCCTGCAAATAAAATTAAGGAGAATCTCCCTTCAGGTAAATATTTAAAGCAAGTTTGACAATATATTAACCCTCACCCACCTCACCCCATCCCTCAATAGCAGCCCCTACCAAAACAAAAGTAGAAATCACATGCTACGTCTATTAGAGGTGAAATGCATAATAAGGAGCCATACAGAATGCACAAAATACATCAAAGGAATATTGGAATTTGCCATGGTGAAAACTCAATTTTTTATCCTATTCTTCAGTGTCACAGAATTTATCCTGCACTTGCCAATATAATAAAATCAATACTTGCCTCACGACAGACATGTTCTTGCCTCTTACATCAATAATATATACTAGCACTACAATATTACTTGGGTCACAGGCATACGCAATATGTCACAGAATGCTTACAACTTACAAGAGATTGCATAAGACTTTTACAGCGTGTATGAATAGGGGAATTTGGAGGGAAAGGGAATTGTTATAATTCGTGTTTATGGAGGAAGATAATCACGAGGAGAAGAGGAAGCCATTGATGTGCTTGAGGTTGAAGAAGACAGTAGAGAGGAAGATAGAGGAAAGGGAGAGATTAAAGAACTACATTTTATTATTTTATGAAAAGTAAAGAAATATTACAAGTACCTCCTATTTATACTAATTATCATATTAGTACAATCTAACAAACTATATCAAACTAATAACAAACTAAGGCAACTCTTGTTAACTAATACTAACTGATTATGTTATCTCCAACATCCCCCCTCAAACTGGAATGGTTGTAGACATTCCAGTTTGAACATTGATGCAACTGTAAAATTACATGGAGTATCTGCATGTACGAAGGACAGCTGGCAATAACAGGATATGAACCATAACAGAGTTGCACTGAAAAAACGGAGCAGAGGGAATGCACTGTGATCAAATCTCTACATGCTGCTGTACAGAATGAATACACCAACTCCTTCGCTCAAATCACATGTTACCGTAGTGGCGAGAGGGAGTACGTAATGGAGCTACACATGCTGTTGTGCAGGCATGTTGTTCTACTATGATCAAATACCCAAAAGCACAAAACCATAGCAAGGATGATGTACTGAACTTTGCTCGGTATACTTTCAGTTTCAGATAGTCAAATTACCACCATATACCACCATGCCACAGCACATATGTTTGTTCAATGTACCAAACTCATCACCATAACTAGTTCAGTCCAACAAAAATATACTCCAGAATACCACAATGCACACTTTTCTAAAAATAGAAATCCAATATATGCTGCAACTTCCTGTCCTCCCAACCAACTACCAATCAAATATGTACACCACAACTCCTATTTAAGATGTAGAACATGCCCCCCTCAAACTTGGAAGGGTTGCATAACATTCCAAGTTTGAAAAGAAAACCAATTCACCAATACACCATAGCAGACCAAACAAAAAAAAAATGATGACAGAACCCAAAAAAAATGGGAGGAGAGGAACAAATATGGGAAAAGAAAGAGTAAAATGAAAGGAATGAAGAAATAGCACGAATAAGATGTTGAAAGTGAACAATTTTCAAATGAATAAACTTGATATCAATGATCAAACAAGAGGTTAAAGTCATAAGACTATCAAGATTTGGAGGTTAAAGTCATAAGACTATCAAATGATCTCTATGGATCTTCAACAATGACCACTATGGGTCCAAAAATGACCTCTATGGGTCCAAGAAAAGCCTCTAATTGGCACAAAAACAGACCACTATGGGTCGCAACAAGGATCACTATGCATCACAACAAAGGCCTCCATGGGCACAAAACAAGCCTCTATGGGCAAACAAGCCACTATGGGCAAAGAAAATAAGCCAATATGGGCAAAATGACCAACTATGGGTCTCAAAAGGATCACTTTGGATCAAAAGAAATGACCTCTATAGGTCTGAAAATGACCATCTTTGGGTCTGAAAATGACCAGCAATGGGTCAGAAGAAAACTAGCCTCACAGAGCCACAAAATGGACTCGAACGGCTTTACAAAGCTGACCTCACAGAGCCACGAAAGTCGAAAGTGGACTCGAACGGTCATGCACAACTGATAAGATTTGAAGGGAAAAGAAAAAAAAAAAAAAAAAAAATGGAAGACGAATGATAACAAACCGAAATTGTATGTTAATCAAGAAATCTGAGGACACAATTTGATTGTAAAGGATAGAAAAGAAGAGCAAACAAAGGATGAAAGTAAACTGATCAAACATTTACAGTTTACAGAACAAAAAACAATGGGGAAAAAAAAAAAGTAAGGATTGAAAGTGGAATATTTGATGCTTTGAAATTCAAGAGATAGAAAATGGAAATAGAATAAAGTGGATAAAATGTCTTTGGAGATCAAAGATACTCATGTTGACAAGAATATCAAACCCAATTACCAAGCTCCAACAAATCGCAAATCCAAATTCACGAACCACCAAATTCTCCAAAAAAAAAAATAACCAAACAAAATCACCAAAACAATGACAAAGGATCCCAAGAAATCGAACCACCACAATGCATACACCTCCAATCAATCACAATACATTAAAAAATATCAAACATATGACTTAACGAACAAATTACTATTCAAGTATCATGATTCTAGTCATCAATGGTACAAACTCCAACAAATCCATCAAATTCCATCCAAGAACAACCACAAAAACTTTATCAACATATAATAATCTCAAATTCTCAATTATATGCAAGCCCATATAAAATCCAGAAGTAACAATCAACAACTTGTTACGAAATTAATATTGAGAAGAAATTCGAACTAGAATACTGTACCGGAAGTTACTTCCTCGAAGAACCCGGTTCGATCGATTTGCGGGATAATTGTGCGAAGAATTGTAGACGCGAAGAATGTGAGAAAGACCGATGTCAAAGAACATCAACCGAGGCGAAGAATTCCGAGTGAAAACAAAGAAGCATAGATCAAATTACCACCAAATTAAAATGACAGTAATTCAAAGAAATTTGTGATAAATCCTCAATTATCGCAAAAGAACCCTAGTAATTGGGGAAAACCCTCAAGAATCGATAAATTGTTCGATTCAAGGTTCGAAAAGATAATTTGTGAATGAAATTAGATGATAAATGGGAAAATTGAATCCTGATTACTCAATTTTGAGCGTGAATTCAGAAAACTTCGAACAGAAAATTTTAGGGGAAATTATGATGAACTAGGGATCTGATTTGAACAAGAATTTTGTGCGGAATTTATGAGCTAGGATCATTCCCGCTCTGATACCATGTTATAATTCGTGTTTATGGAGGAAGATAATCACGAGGAGAAGAGGAAGCCATTGATGTGCTTGAGGTTGAAGAAGACAGTAGAGAGGAAGATAGAGGAAAGGGAGAGATTAAAGAACTACATTTTATTATTTTATGAAAAGTAAAGAAATATTACAAGTACCTCCTATTTATACTAATTATCATATTAGTACAATCTAACAAACTATATCAAACTAATAACAAACTAAGGCAACTCTTGTTAACTAATACTAACTGATTATGTTATCTCCAACAGGAATGAATCATTTTCCCTTGTTTGAATATAACATGGGAGAAAGGAAATTGGATTAGAAGGATTCATTTTCGTTTCCCTCTTAACAAACCAAATCTATCCAATGTTGAAAAGAATTGGAAGGAAAAATGCAAGCTCATTCTTCGCTTTCATTCCCCTTCCCTCTCCTCCTTAGCTTCCTCTCCTGTACCTTTCCCTCTCTGATTTCCATCCAAACAAAGTGGTAAAGAAACAAACATATCAAGGAAGCCAGCCAATCCAAGGATGAGCTAGAAGGATTAATGATAATGTAAACAATCTGATAACAGGATTCCTACAAGGCTTCATGACGAGGATACACAACCTCAAATATACAACATCTAATCCATTTCAATACCAAAATTTCAAAAGATGCTTAATGGCAAGGTTGATTTTAATGCTTTATAGGAAAGTTGGATGGTCACTGTTACTACTTTACCAGTTCATTACCCAACCCCCTCAACACTCTGCACACCCCACACCCCCTCTCATAAAAATTGTAGAATAAATTTAATAAAGGCTATTCATCTACTCTATCATCACAAACAAGTGCTCCTACATTGGTATTGGTTATTCTTTTAGCATTATTGTGCATGTGTCCGAAATATTGAGAGAAGAACAAAATAATTGAATGGAAGAAAATGGAAGATGATTTTTAGCAAGCATTATTGCTCCTTCGAAAGAGCACTAGGAGCGTCAAAATTTTTATAAGTTTTACTGGGTAAGTCAATTTTGGTTATTATTATTCTTTACCCTAATCCTTGTCATTCTCCTCTTGCCAATTACACTAGAAGAACCGAGATTGGAATGGATGAGATGCATGAGCCCTCATGTTTTTATATTTTCTGCAGTTTGAGAAGACTATCAGCTCAAATGTGATCGTGGCCGAGACAAAATGCAGGAGCCAACAGATGCCGGAACCCAAAAGTTCAGGTTAACAGTTGCACACACTAACACGAACATACTCACGAGGACCAGTCACCAGGAGAAAACAAAGTACAGCAAGAGATTAACGTCTGGGTCACATATGTTGTTTGGGCCTTTGGGGACACAAAACAAACCTCATAGGGATGTATATTCAAAACTTCCGTCACTTATACACTCTGGACTGTAACATGATATGTGTTCTCTTCTCTAAGTGCATGAAGTTTTTTATTGTTTCATTTAATGCAAAAAGAAACTGATTTTGTTAGGGAAAATGCCCGAGAGAATCTAATTAGCTTGGCCACTAGACAATTCTATCAAACACACTGCAAGTAGCAATATAGCCTAGTTTTTATGCCTAGTTTGTGTTAGCTTTATATTATTGAAAACAGAATAGGCTGATAATCAGACTATAGTTTTGGGCCTAGACCCCATGGTCACTGTTCAAAAGCAAATCCTACTCAAATCAGCTGTCATTTAGAAAGTGGAGAGAAGAAAAGCGAAGAACAATAACAGTTGCATCTCACAGCCCCACAACTGAAAGAGCAGTCTGATCTATTGAATTCTAAATTATTAGCTTTATCACTTAAAATATTTTTTTCTATTGTTTTTTTTATATGCACCACCACTAGCATTAGGCTTCTGATTTAGATATAGAGTACTAGATTTGCACCTAGTGGTAAATTCATATGCCCATAGAACGCAAATTAGTACGTGCACGTTGGAACACAGTACAAAGGAGGGTGAAGAATTTGGTAACTCTAGATAAAATAAACAATAAATTCATGTGACTCACAGGAATCCTGACGTCAAGCTTATTAGAACCATCACTTCCTGTAATTTTGATTCTCAATGTTCGAGACCATATACTACCAAAAACTTCCCTTGAACCATCTGCACCATAATTAGTATAAACTTCAGGAATTACCACTTCAACTGGGGGATCTTGCACAGATTGTCCGTTCTCATTCAAGCTATCTTGATCACTTTGTATGAGATTGTAACCACTTTCAACAGCTGACATGTAGCCAACATTTATAAGTATCAAGAAGGAGAAAACTATATAGCGTTACAGCACAAGAGAATAAGAATAGAGGAAAATATATACAACATTTAAGAGCATGTATGTAATAGAAACAAGGAAACTATAAGTTGTTACCAAAAGAAGATTAAAAGGGCAAATTTTTCTTCTGTTAGAAAAACAGAATATTTCCATTTCCCTTTATATTGGTATTTCCTACTTTAGATACTTCAAGTTCATAAAGTGATTGCATATTCAGTAATGAGTACTTCCACCAAGAACTTAATTCTTGTTTTAGATAGTTGACATGGACTTGAACAACAAAGCCGAGCTAGGTGAATTTAGAATGGGTTAAAACTTGAAAGAAATGAAGACTTTGATCTAATGGGCTATCTTTATCAAAAGTTAAAATAAAGCTGTAATCGAAGTGCTTTAATTGCTAGGAATTAGCCTATTATTGCCTATATTTACGAACTTTGCCACATAAGTGGAGAGAAATGTTTTCAAAATATTAATCAAATTGTTTTTTAAACATAAGAAATCATTCTTGCCAAGTTTATAAAAAACCAAAATCATTATAAATAAAGCAAAACACATGAATATTTACAAACCTATTTTTTCAAAAAAAATCACAAGATATTTGAGAAGTAATGACATAAATTTTGGATGATGAATTCATTCACTACAAAGCATAAACAGGAACCAATATCGATCCAGTTCGATGCCTTTCTTTTACTTATGCAAGGAAACAAACAATTACCTCTTTTGTTTTGGGTGCAAGATATTGAGGGTTCATTAGCTCGGTGGGAAATTCAAACAAAGAGAGAGGATACATATTTTGAGGTTCAATATCTTTAATTTCTTTTTTGGGTAAGAGACTTAGAGTCACTAACTTATTTTAAAATTCCCCATAAAAAATTTATTTACAAACTTCTTTTATTCTGATACAATCATCCAACATCATCAAAGCCCATTTGACTTAGTCAAAGTGTTGTCCAAGTCAGCATTCTGTTCGAGGAATAAGACACAATTTAGTGAAGTACCAAAAATGATACCAATTTATTAATTTCTGGCACCTCAAAAGGGAACCAAGATAGATGTCACCATAGTATAATTTTGTGAAACTTTCCTATAGAAAATTAAGTCTAACATTTGCGAGTTTACAACTGAGGTGGTGGATTACGGCCAATAACAAAGTTGGCATCATTTTGTCGAGTTCAAAGAGAGTTTTAAGTAGAGGCTAAATTGGAAACGTAATTTTGGCTCCGATGGTAAAACATTCCCCAATGTTCTTTGACTACATGCCCCCCTAAAGCAATCCTTTGCATATGAAATCATCAACCGGCATAATCAGCTTCAATGCTTAGACCAACGAAATTGATTTTGGAATTTATAAACATCATCTAGTATAGGAATTGTTGTAATCCCAAACACTTCAACTACTTTTGTTTTAGTTACCTTTTATATTCAAAACCTCAAAACCTTCAAAAGACAATAATATTTAGGTTCATATTTCCAATTTCCACACACCTATTTCTTCCAGATGTCTCTCCTAACATTATTTGAACTAATAACTTGTAATCCTAAAAGTCTTTAATTGATAATCTAACCTGAGTTTTTATGTTTTTCTTACAATTTATTTTTTGAAATAAAAAAATCATTTGAATTATAAGTAATGTCTAAACTACATGAAATGACATAATCTAAGTTCATGAATAATATGAAGTGCATAAGATAATATACGTTAAACAAAATAATGTGGCCAAAAATTCAAGGTGTCTAACGTAGGTTTGAGACATAAGTGTACGAGCAAGTCAAAATCCAAGTTTCAAGAATAAAAGTGGGTTGAAAGCTATTGTGGCAATTGGCAATATCTAGAGTCTAAAGTGTTGAGGGACAAACTTGCCTTTAGGACCAAAAGGTTTGATCAAGCATGTTAGAGACTTAGATTGTGATAAAGTCAAACTTATAGCCGAGAGCCCTGGAGAAAGTAGTTACAGAGTTCGTAAGAACTACTAAGAGAATGGAAAAGGTTCAGGACAACATTCTCACCTAAGAGAATGAGCAAGCAATGCACAGAATATCAGTTTCCTAAAGATTATCATCATCTTAGCTTATACTCTTCTTTTTCCAGCACATCCAATTGCTGGATTGCCCTTCCTGAAGCCCCATATCATTCTACCCCCTGCCCCCAATGCTAGCAATTAGCATGAGATTTAATGCCAGGGCACAACCCTTTTAAGGATGAGCACCACTGGCTATCACAAGCTAGCAATTAGCATGAGGATTTAAAGCCAGGGCACAACCCTCTTAGGGTGAGCACCACTGGCTATCACAACTTTCTCATCACCTTAGCTTATATTAAATTCAAAACAATCATATTTGTTCAGGTCAAGGAGTAAGTTGAGTTGCTATTCCTTAGTCATGTACTTTGGCATCATGCGGGTTAACTTGATGCCATGTTTCCTCTTCCATAAGATAGATGAGGGGTTTTCAATACCAGTGTCCTAACAATGTAGAGGTTAATTTTCTTAACTCTAAAATGAACTTCCAACTTTGAGGGGGGCGGGGGGAGGAAAGAAAACTGAATGGCGGATGAACACGCGTAAATTTGGAAATCCCTCTTCCCCTGCTAGGAATGGAAGATAAAAGGTACTCAATGGTCCAGAAGAGGCATGTCACTCCATATGAATCAGCAGTTGGTGTCCAGCATACTAAAACAACGCAAAACCTTGTGCTTAAATGAACCACAATCAGGTAGAAACTTTGAGTACTAAAGTTACGTGGTTTGAGTGCACTGAGTGAAATCAGTGGAACCACAAATTCTATAAAACAGACAGTGATGGCCTGATCTGATCTAGCATGAAACAATATTAATGGAGAATATTCATATCTCCTTTCCCAGTTGAGCACGCCTGGATGCTCTAGATACCTATTTACCAGAAGCCACAACAATTGAATCTAGATGGTAACTAACCAAACATCATCATATCAATGATGCAAGCTTATGGCATTGTAGAGCAGCATTATAATTAAATATGCCTCCGGGCCAACTACACTTCACTCTGATGAAATTATCTTTGATGGCACCAAAGGGTTAAATCTTGCCAACACTTAATTTCTATCTGTAAAACACTAGTAGAAACAAAGAACATATTGTTTCCTTCTGTGATGCTCTAGTTCTTTAAAATACCGTTTTACAATTTTAAAAAACAATTTTAGATCAAGCTTTTGATCATAGCTATGCCATCTTTTCCTTCAGGGGAGATTTCTCTACTTGACAAAAATCTCTTTCCATCAACTACAAGATCAATCACAAATCAAAGTTCACTTTAGCAATGCTAAAATGCACATTGAGCAATATGCTGAACTAAAAAATTATGTGCCGTTCACACCTAAAATGAATGCTCAGCAGCTCAGGCAACAACACAACATTTACAACAGGCAGCCTAGACTAATCAAATGAAAACTCAGATTTATATATAAAGATTTTTCTTTGAATGCAGGGCAGACATTTACTAACCTCTAGGGGAAGGTTGAGGCATCAGGGTTAAGGCATACCGCTTCTCCTCTTCATAATAATCATTGAAGCCTAAAATATTTTTGACCTCCTCAAATGAAGGCATACTGCCTGGAGAAGGAATATGGCCTCTTCTAATGGCATTTAGAGCATCCTGCAACAGTTAAGAACACGGTTTGTAAACGTATCCTATACCCAAAACCATCTATATTTTCAGGATTTTCCTTCAACATTGCTACCATCTACTGGTCAAAGGATGCATAGAGTTGTTATAAGCTATCCAGGACATTAATAAGGATTTAAGCGACCCAAATGGGCTTCAGTTTAACATAGTGTTGCAAATTACAGAGTGTATATCAGCCACAGGCCCACAAGTTGCTCAGCTGGGCAATTTCGAATACTAACTTTCTCTTGGTATGACCAAGCTGTAGATTGTGGCAGGACTACCCTCAGACTCTTTCTAGTATCTACAGACAGATGCAGTGGGCGGTAAAGCTAGCCATGTCAAATGGAGTCAAAGGTTCACTATACCTTGGCTTATAGATTGTGATGGACTAAATTTGAATGGCTCCTCAAACTAATTGCATTGGAAAATATATAGTTCATGTAATAAAAATAGATTTTTCAAGTAAATAGGGAGCTGATGCAGCAGCTTTTAAATCAGGATACGTTTGCTGCCGGTCGTCCTTCCAAACTATTCAAGCACACTTGGCCAAAACATCATTCTACGGTTATAACAACAAAGAACGCAATCAACTAAGCCAACTGAATTACCTATTAACAGTTTAGATCTTCTACTTGGGAAACAAGGCCATGAAAATAGTTTAGCATAATTCGAGATCTATATTAACTTCTGTTACAGGAATTGAGAAAATATGTATGCATGTGACTTACTAATTCGTGGCTATCGCTCTTTTGTACAGTCTCTAAAAAAATAATATCCACAGAGTGCAAACAGAAAAAACGTGAAAGGTTTGCAGTACAAATAAAAAGCCCATACCACAATAATTCTGTAGAACAGCCCATTAGATACATTGCTAATCCCACAAGCTAGAATTTATATCTATTGCTCAAATTGAACTAAAGCCATCATAAATATAGGATAGGCACCATGAAACACATGAGAGGGAGGGAAGTGTGGGAGAGTTTTTTTTTTAAAAAAAAAAACTACACAAAAAGAGTGGAGATTGACTTTAAGGGGGAGGAGAAGGGAAAAAAAGGAAAAAGAACCTTCTAGCAGCTAATGCACGCCAATACGGTATTATGTAAAGGCCGTTATGTAAAGTATATTTACACCGCAACATCGGTTATAGACAGTTATGCTGTCATATCAGCCATTATAATTAGTTATCAAAACTTTCAAGTGTATTGTTATAATTGAAGAATTCACGAATTAGATAAAATGCATATTGTAGTAACTATGGTGCTTAGAACCTTTTATTTCTATTGAGGTTCTAAAAAGTTCATTTTAAGCTATAATCCTCTAGAAAAATTCCAAAAACTCTTAGATTACTTTGTTAAAATGGATCTTTTTTGCAATTTACCAATTTAAGTGGCAATGGTCGTGAAGCGTGTCATAACACCTGCAAGATGTTTCTTCGGAGACACCATGAACATGACATTGATAGTGCAATTAATTTAGTAAATACATATGATAAAACATTTCTATCTTCTCCATTTGGCTTTAATAATATATGATATCACCAAAACTGTACAAATAGTAGCAAAGGCTTAGTTTCAATTTTAAAGTTGAGACTAGTTACCTGCATTGCCTGAATTGAGACCCCTATCAACGAAAGTGGGTAAGCCACAATTTTGTACCCAATGTCTTCAAGTTCAATAGGAGTGAGAATAGGTGTTTTTCCTCCTCCTTCAAGCATGTTTGCCTTCAAAACGGAACAGTACTTCAAATTGTAACTAGGTCTCAATTAACAGTAGCAACCATCTTTACAATAGAAATCCCTATTCTATAGAAGGGGAAAACAAAAGGTCAAACAGTGGATCATGTTAAGATAAGCAGTTTACATGCATTCAAAAGCAGAAGGAATAAGCACTAAAGACAGGACCAGGAACTCTAGAGTACCATCGCATATCCTACTTCTATGTGGAAATTTTGACCATCTCACCTATGCCCTACCTTTACCTTTCACAAGCAGTTACAACAACATTAAGTATTAAGAAGGCATTGAAAGTAATAGATATCAAACTCAGTAACTGATTCAGGCTAATTGGACTTCTTTAAGATTTTTAGCTATTACCTGATAGCTAATAACACTGTAGTAGCTGATTTGACTTCCTGAATTTGTTTGCTAATTTCACCAAATAATAGCAATAAGGAAATGTACGGAAGAGTGTAGTGAAATTAACTGTTAGCTACTAGTTTGGCTGATGTTAGCTGCAAAAGTATACAGGACATGGTAACTTTAATCACTTATTATCAACCTACTTCACAGTTCACATAGATATTTTACACTAATAAAAAGAAAGTGACATTTACTATGTTCAAAGCCATCAAGCTTTATATGTTATATAGTGATTGGAATTCTAAATTTTAAAAGTATTTTCAGAACTTATAAATGTGGAAAAATAAGTGAAGTATGGAACATGAAATACACTTAATTATAAAATAAGAAAACCAATTTCAATATCTTTTACAGGCTAGATTAAGTTTTTTATTTATTAATTTAAATATAGTTAGCTTATATATTTGTTGTTATCAAGACCCACACTACTCTCCTAATCTATAAGTCTCTTAGTGTTGTACTCCCTTTCCTACCTCTCTCTGAACTATGCCTCACTCCTATCTATAGCGCCGATTCATCTTCTTTCTTGAGCTTAACCACCATTTCTCTCCACCAAGTTCATCAAAAGGACCAAAAGCTCTCACTGGAAATTAAACTTTGAAATCTCTTCGCACTCATTCCAACATTGGCATAATATTAGCTCCATGGATATCATCTTCAGCAAGGCATCTCCTACAAACGGCCTTAGGTGCCAGCAATAAACCCAGCACATGTGTTTTTTTAAGTTTAACTCATTTTGGAGAGATTAAGTTCTATTCTCCACTCTCCAGTGGAACATAACAAGCAATTTACAGCAGCGCTGAAATGCAGTTATTCCTGATAATGATAAACTCTTTCTCCCTTATTCACCTCTTGTTTGCATTCCATTCATCACATTGGTTGGTGATGTAGTAAATTCGTTTCCATTCAATGTGCTAGATGCTCATAATTTTTCTAATCAATCATGTATGTCTTTCTGCAAAAGGATGTCTAATCATCTCTTCTCAAATGTTGGGGTTCGGCGTGTTTTCACAATTCTCTGATCCAATAAACTTGCTAACCAAATGGGAAAATTATCATTTTGACCAGCAAACTTCTGATGGGCCATAAAACGATAAAACGACTAAACACTATCAAAAAAGGCCTTACATAAATCTACCAAATGCTAATTAAATAGGGCTATTGAAGAGACTACCTCGGACTATTGATGATCGATCTATACATAAAGCAACAATGTATGCGACTTTTCATAATTAATATGCATAAATGGTCAGATACTTAGACAGATTGCAGTGCCTACAAGGCTACAATTACCATTACAATGTAGTTAGTAGTATGCATGAATCAAATAACTGCAATAAAGTGAGCTTAAGAATCTTTGGATAAAAAGCTCACTAACGATTTATCAGATACTCATTGAAAATCAAAGATGTTTTCGTCAAGCAAAAAAGCAGAAACGAAAAATAAAAACCATTATTCAAAGTAACTATACATCACTATCCTTTATGAAAACCAAAATACTTAGTGTGTTTTCAGCAAAAAGTCGGAGCTGTTTCCTGTTAGAAAAAACACCGTCAAAATTTGGTAGCTTGTTCGTAAAAAGAGGACTTTGATCTCATTGAGCCTTTAACAACTTTTTCTAATTCAGAACCGTTCTATACATTTTGTGTTCAGATCATCAAGAAAAGTAGTATATCTATAAAAAAAAGTAGTACATTTTATCAGTAGATTAGTACTACCTCTGTTTCTTTTTAATCTACACCATTTGACTTTCACGCTTGTTAATGTAGAGCTTTGACCATTAATAGCTTTATTTATGAACAAGTTAAAGTTATAAAAAGTTGATATCATGAAACTATATGTTGAAACGAATCTAACAAGATCCCACACGACTATGTTGTCCCTTAAGTATGAATCACAAATGATAGTCAGAGTGAAGTATGTGAATAATACCAAAGTACAAAGTTAGTAGATTAATAAGAAACGGAGGTAGAATATTAGAGCCAAAAACATTAGTGCGCTAATATACCAATAATTAGGTCATATGTTGGGTTTTTATGTACTACATTTTTTTGTATAAGCATACAACTTTTAAAAAATATACTATTGTTTTTGCTTAATATAAAAGCAAAAAAATTTCAGAACAAAAGTTGTTCATAACAATTCTGATTTAGGCATTTCTTGCCACGATAGTTACCAACACAATTTAATTCAGGAGAAACTATGGTAACTCACCATTTTAGGAACGGAAGGTGAAATTTCACAGAAGGCCTCCATCTCCTGTCTTGTTGCTAGTGCATCTATAAACAAAACATCAGCTCCAGCATCAGCAAAGGCCTGCGATCTCCGTAATGATTCTTCAAAAGACACTGCTTGACGAGAATCAGTCCTTGCCACAATGACAATATCTGAACCACTATCTCTCCTAGCATCTATAGCTGCTTTTATCCGCATTACTGCTTCGTCTATGGAGGTGACTTTCCTGCCTTGTGTGTGACCGCAAGCTTTAGGAGATACCTAGTCATTATTGAAAATTATAAGCCAGAGGAGTCATCATAATTGGTGCCTAGATAAGATCTAGGAGCAAGTTACATATATATGTGCAAACTTCTAGTTGTCGCCATTTAAGGGAACATACAAGTCTCTATTCAAAAAGAAAAAATAATATACTTCCCGCGTTCTTTTTCTATTGCAGCAAGTACCACTTTGGGTAGTTTCACATCTATTGCAGCAATTCCACTTTTGATATAAAAAACAACTTTAATTGACATTATTACCATTACTTTCTCTTACTAAAACCATCATTAATATTCACCAACCCACCTTTTATTGTTAGAAAGGGGTACTTGTTTATTAAGAGTTCATTTCTCTCTACTACTCTAGTAAATTAAAGGGTACATTTATGCTTAATTACCCACCTTTTTCACTTCCTTAAAAACTGTGCCCAACATGGATTTAAAACTCGGCCATTCCGTTACGTAACAACCGTTCTATAACGGATTTGGATGTTGCCGTTCCGAGAAATCCCGTTATAGAACACAAAAACAAAAATCACGCCATTCTCGCCGAGTCGTCCGTTACGTAACAGTGACTCGCCACGTTAGAGCGTTCTTTTTTCCGTTACGTCCGTTCTTTTGACAGACTTGATGAAAGAAAAAGGCATAAATAGTAATAAAATCAACATGCACACACTCAAGAAGGGAGAACAAATTAGTGGGGGTATTTAAGTTTGGATGTATATGAGTTGTTTCATATACTATGACGAAGAAATACTTTTTAAACTTTAAATTGACGCCGCCTTAGCTGCAACCCGTTCCATACATCCGATACAAGCTGCTTCAGCGATAACGCGACCGTTACCGCGATCGCGACCGCGTCAGTGATTTTTTTATATGGTGCCCAAACCTATTGTCGCAATAGAAAAAGAAGGGAGGTAGTAAAAAACAAGTTGTAGCCAAACACGTCAAACAAAAATTTGTTTCACAACTAAAACCTATAAAAGCAGACAATTAGTAGGAATGATGAGGAAAAAAAGAAAACACACATTTTCTGCAAAGAAAGAATGGTCAGAAACTAAAAGGGTACTTTAATACAAGGATGCAAAAATTGATTCAGAAACCAAAGCAGCAATACAAACTTGGTCTTCCAGAATGATTCCTGCAAAGCCAGCTTTGATGTATCCTTTCACAGTTCTCTTCACATTCATTGCATTGCCATATCCATTATCACCATCCCCTATTACAGGTATGGACACAGCATCCGTGATTTTCTGCCCTTGATCCACCATTTCCCCATAGGATATAAGACCAACATCAGGTAATCCCAACCTAGCAGCTGAAATTGAAAAGCCTAGAAAACCAGGGAGGTAGATAAGTATTAGCAGGACATGATAGTGATAAGTCAAAATCTGATTATGCTTAAGGATGAGATGAATTTTAGGCGATGGATTTAATGTTGAATTATAATAGCTCACAAGACAACAGAATGAGTCAATCTAATAGACATAATTTGACAGTGAGTTTCTAGTTTCTACCATATGCCATGCATTAATTATAAATCATATAAGCAAGAGCATAGAGTCTTTGAAACAACTCACTGAATTTGAGACGAATTCTACAGCAAGAATCAGAGAATAAGACCAGTTTCACAATACTCCTAATATAATGGAAGTCATTAACAAGACACAGAGCACTAGCAAGTCCCGTAATACATGTACACTCGTCTCTTAAAAACTCTAAGATGAATTACCAATACAGATATGAGCATACCATTCACCATAAATTGTGTATGTGCAGCTTACTAAATATAGCCTCATTTCCATATAAAGATAACGTTAGAACCAAATACTCAGGGAATACTATCGAAGGCATTCAACATATTTAAACAAAATCCTCATCTTCCCTATGTCTCAGTGAAATGCATTGAGCACTGTATTTCCTCTAACCCAAGTGCCTCGACTTTTACATGTCAGTTCCTTAAACAATGCTCAATTACTCACGACCCTCTCCCTCTTATTTTTCCGCTTCCGGTTGGCATATTTCTGCATTCCTACCAACACTTTCATTGCTTATCCTTCAATACAATAACATCTTATCATTATTCAAACTTTCATAGAATTCTGCAGAAAATAAGGATGAAGCTGAAGAAATCATGTCATTTATCATTTCCAATTTTGAGATACTAATAAATCATGGAAAAATATAAAAACCCAAAAGTAAAAGTATTAATAACACCAATCCAATGAGCTTTGCCCAATTCCTCTCCAGGAGGAACATAAGATTGTTCATACCACGGCCAAACCTCAACCATTTTTATATACAACATTAATAGTTTTGTATACACTCTTTGTCATTTATTATAAAACATTACTAGTTACTACTCCCCGTTTTGTTTCTTAGTATTAGTTGGGGCTTGTTTCTTTCCCCTCTCTTGCATCAAAAAAAAAAATTATAAAACATTACTATTTCTGAGATACAACATAAAATCTTATTTCTTTTTAAAAAATTCATTATTTACAAAATGTCATCATTTATCTACAGAAATGCAATATGGAGGAACCTTATTCGTTCCTCCGGAGTCCGGACGATTTAGGCATTTCTCCGAATCGATGCGTGATTTTGTAATAAATTCCGAAAACAGAAACATAAAAAACAATAAAGATTAAAAAAAATTACCACTAGTGAAACAAAAATCGAAACCAGCATTCTGCACTAGCTTAGCGCTGAGAGCATCGAAGCAAGCAGGACCTTGGTGGATGCCAGGGGAATCAAGCAGACGTCGGAGTGCCTTGGCGGGCAAGTCGGAGCTCATTCTCTCTCCTCCAGACGACGTCGTAGTGGTAGAGGAAGTAATTGGTGTGAGTCTTCTGGCACATTTTCCACTTGCTGCCCTTTTTCTGGTGCTGAAGAAGATCCGATTGTTTCTATGAAGAGATATTGCAGCTACGGAAGTAACGGTTGTGGTTGGTGGGAACAGCTGGGGTTGGACGTTGTAGTCCTTTGCAATTGCGAGATGCTCCATGTCTCGAGCTTCCGGTGGTGCGCGACTAGTTGCGCGCGGAGTTCGGTATACTGTAGGGGGGAAACTTTTGGACCAAATTTTGAGGTGAGTGGGACTTTAGGGAGTTGTTGTGAGTTCGAGACTCTTGAGAGTTCAGACCTTCACAACAAATACAGACGTGTGCACCATCTACAGATTGCTTGAATTGTCCCACATCTCAATTTATATTTACAACTTTAATTTTTTATTCAATTATAATTTGGTAGGAAAAAAATTGTGCCTTTATTTTTTATGGAGATGCACTCATGACTCACCAATAATATGTAGTGTGAACATCACCTTCCTTTTTTTATCCAATTTCAAGTCATATTGCCTTTTTAAAGTCGAGCAACTAGCTTGGTGGAGCAAATGTTGCTCTCAAGCAGGTATCAATTATCTTGCTCCAATGGTTGATCAATTTGTTTACTACTTTCAAATATTGCAAGCAGGTCCAAAATTACAACCATTGGAGTTGCTCTTGGAATCCACCAATGCTAGCACTACTTGCTAGATTCTTGATTCTTGATTCTTAGAGCATCGTTATGAAGGAATATTTCCTCAGACATCCCGACAATTACTAAATATAAATAGGAAATAAATTCTAAAGATAATAAAGTTAATTATTTTAGTAATCATATTTGTTTGCTAGAGAATAAATATATGATTAGTAGGACAATATTGATTGGGCCTACAACTAAAATACATTAATCCTATGAGGTCACACATTGTAGCGCAAGTTGGACAAAGCAAACCAAGTCCATATAGGATTGGGTTGGGCGGCCATAAAGGGGAATAGGCGGAGAATTAGGCCCTATTTTTTTGGACTTATTTTCGGTTCAGTTCACAGTTCAATAACTCTCTGCATTTCAGTTTCTCGCAGTTCAGTTCAGTTTCTCGCAGTTCAGTTCAGTTCAGCCCAGTTTAGTCCAAAAGAACGGGGCCTTAGTTCTCCTAACTTGCCTAGGATTCTCCTATTATATATAGGATATAATATTAGGGTTTAGGCATCACTTTATGAAGCAGTTTCTTTTCACAAAAGAGAGAGCTTGAGAAACCGTAATCTATCCCTCTAAAACGGTGCCTATACCACCTAAAAGCAAGAGAATTATTCTCTTCCGTTTTAGCAGACGTTGGTGTTCAACTGGTACTCGTGGACTGATTAGAGGAGCAATACTTGGGACTCTCAGATCTTCGAACCTTGCATACAACAGGGAAATCACGCTACAAAGGTTGTACATCAGGGAAATCCTTATTGTTTGATTATGTTTGCAATCCTATGATAGATGTTAGGAAATTTTTTCTTGAAATTCTGTTATATATCACTAGTGGAAAAAACGTTATATGACACAAGACAACAGATCCGTTTTTAAAAAACCGGATCCGTAAATCGTCAAATTTTTGGGCCTCATAGTTGGGTTGAGTTACTGATCCGGTCCTGTGTAGTGAACTGGATCAGTTAAAAGAAAACGGCTCCCGTTTTTTGTTAACTGATCCGATTCACTAAACCGGATCAATTATTCAATTCGCTTTACCCCGCCTTTTTTCCCTCCCTCCCTCATTTCATTTCTCCCTCTCCTTCCTCATTTCATTTCTCCCTCGCTTCTCTTTTGAGCTTGAACTAGGTAGGGCTCATTCTGTCGTCAACCACCCCACTGGGTTCCACCACAACGAACCAACCCTACCGCCACTTGATTCCTTCCTGTGCCGCTGCTTTCCAAGTTGTTGTTGGTCGAAATTAGGTTGCACGCACCACCATTGTTCCACCATACTTCCTCCATAGTTCCACCGAGGGTAGTTGCTGCTTCCTCCACCTAGTGTTGCTGCCGATTTCGTCCAGCATTACTTCCTCCTTCTGCTCTTCCCCTGTTGTCGATTTCATCCAACTTAGCTTCACTTCCCCTGTTGCTCCACCGCCACTACATCACCACCATTTGCCTCGCTCCTCCACCCCTTACACCACCACATTCCTCCTCCACATCCGCCTAGGTTAGCTAATTAAATTAAAGTTCATAACTTTTTGTTGTAATCTTATATTTGAAGCTTTTAATTTTATAATTAATTGTAGTTATAGTTATGAATAATTGTTAGTGAATTAGGTTGTATGATGGTTAAATGCTTTAAAGTTGATTGATTTGAGTTAATTTGATTTTAGTTTAAGTAGTTAGTTTGATTTTTAGGTTTTATGAACTAAGGCTTTGTTGTGGTTGTTATTGTTGTTGTTGGTTTAGCTATTAGGTTGTTGTTGTTGGCTAAATTAGGTAGTTGTTGTTGGTTTTAAGTATTTAGTTTAGGTAGTTGGTTTAGCTATTTAGTTTAGTTTAGCTTAGTTTAGTTTTGTTTAGTTTTATTTGATTTACTAATATATACGTAATGTTAACTTCTTCATAGATACTTGTGCATTGCATATGCTTCATCTTCATTATTAAAGCTAGTGACGGAGTGTTGAGCTCGATTTCCCTATTTACAACCTTGATATTGCTATGTCATCACTTATATTTAACTTTCTCTCAGAGTAAATTGTTTTATATGTGCATATATGTATATTTTTATTATTGAATTGAGATTAGATGTAAAATGTTTTGTTGTGTAAAAACTTATGCATCATCATATCATATGCCTAGATACTCGTTCAAGACTTACTCATTAGGAGTAAGTCTTGAATAGTCCCCGGTTTGGAACTGCTCTTAGATGTTTAATCTCACTTAGATGGTGAACGTATGTCTTTATTCCAATTCTAGAGGAAAATCTTGGCTCGTCGTTTCCCTACTTTTGTTCTCTAGGTCCATATGTAGATCAGTAACTGTATATTTACATCGTGTACTTGGAGAAGTACTATAGGGAAATGCTGTCGGATTTTCCGTAATATAAAAAAGAAGGCATATATTCACTAGTGAGATTAGACATCTAAGGATGGGTTAGGTTGGAGTGATAAGAACCCTTGGAAAGCATGCCTAATTTAGGCAATACTAAATTGTGTATAAACTCTCATCATGTAATGAAGTTCGTAATTGACAAGGGGTATTTGCTGCTTGTGTTTAATTAAAGGTTTGGTTGAAATGAATCGTGCATGGATTCACTCATGCGCACCCTGAGAAACTTCCAAGGAGGTCACTCATCCCATGACTACTCCCAGCCAAGCACGCTTAACTGTGGAGTAACTAAGGAAATAAGCTCCCTAAAAGAAAGATGCATCTTGTTGGAATTAGTATCCTGCTAAATCCCTTTAAAGCAATCATGAGGGGTATTACATACACCCCCACTTGAGAACAGCAACGCCCTCGTTGCGCATGAGGACTTCACATATTCGGCCACAACGACCTGTCGGTCGCCCCAGCCTGGAAATTAATCACATATTCGATACGCAGCCGGTGATATAGCCTCAGAATCCTCCCTCACTAGGCGACTAACCTTGGATTAATTATCCACACGATCAGCACGCGGTCGTAGGGTTGCTCTGATACCATTTGTAACACCCGACCCATCCGGGGTCGAGTCTATCGTCACCAATGCGCATCCAGGGCCAACAACTGTCCTCAATAACCAACACAAGTTCTTCCGGCGCATTTTATCCTCACTCATGCGCACCTCGAGAAACTTCCTAGGAGGTCACCCATCCCTGGACTACTCCCTGCCAAGCACGCTTAACTGTGGAGTAACTAAGGAAATAAGCTTCCTAAAAGAAAGATGCATCTTGTTGGAATGAGTAGCCTGCTAAATCCCTTTAAAGCAATCATGAGGGGTATTACAGTTGTGACACGTGTGAATTCATGGATGGGGTATTTGAATTATGCGATGTTGCATTAAGTTATGAGGCTACTACGGGAACCAAGGGGTTTTATTGTCCTTGTGTAGATTGTAGTAATGTGAGCAAGGTTAGTAGCATTGGGTCGCTTAGGGAGCATATCTTTCGTCGCGGGTTTAGCTGACTACCATGTATGGGTTTGGCACGGTGAGGAGGGGATATATGATGGTGGGAATGCCAGTGTTAACGATGTGCATGAAGGAGGTGAGTTGATGTCATTGAGAATGACAATAACATCGAGAACGAATATGAGGATACTGAAGGAGGGGATGATGCTGATGAAGGGGACCATATCAAGGAGATGATGGAGGAGGTGGATGATCATTCTGGCAAACGGCCTCCTATTTTTGAGTGCATGACCGAGGCATCTCGAAAACCGTTGTATCCCGGTTGTACGAAGTACACCAAGCTGACGGTCGTGATAACACTCTTCAATATCAAGACGAAAGTCGTTATAAGTGATCTAGTTTCATTTCCTTGTTGCAAGCATTTGGTGATATGTTGTCAAACGACCATGAACTACCCAAGTCAAACTACTATGCCAAGAAACTAATGTGTCTCTTCGGTTTAGAGTACTAGAGGATACATGCTTGTCCAAATGATTGTGTGCTATATCGAAATGAATATGAAGATCTAGATGAGTGTCATTGATGTGTCGCGTTACAGGCGCAGGGGTTGGTGATAAGAAAGGGCCTCCAGCAAAGGTGATGTGGTATCTTCCGATTATACCAAGATTCAAGCGCATGTATCACTAGTACATAATTGACTTTAAGTAACACCTTTTGGTAACACTTTTTAAAGTGCAACTTTCTTGATTATAAAGGTAACACTATAGTAACACTTTACAGTATGTAACACGTCATGTAACACTTTTGAAATATGTAACATGTCACAGTCAGGGCTGCACACCGGTCCAGAACCGGACCGGACCCGGCTGGACCGATGGACCGGTTCAGTCCATTTGCGCGGACCTGGACCAGACCGGTTATGATTCCGGTCCAGACCGGACCGGACCTGTTTTTCCCGGTCCGGTCCAGGTCTGGACCGGTTAGACCTGTTTGGTTTTTTGGCGTTTTTTTCCTAATTCAAAAAAAACAAAAAAGCTGCTCAATACAAACATTCTGCCTTCCGAAATTCCAGTAGCTTTGTAGAGAAAAAATGTTGAAACCATTAGAGCTTTACATAAACATGTAGCTCACAAACTACAACTCCACAAGCCATAACCCAAATTACAAGTTACAAATCACAAGCTACAAGAAACAATTTCACATATTACAACTTTAAAAACCATTAGAACTTTAAAAACCTAGTCCAAGTTTAGATGATAATAAACGAACACCAATACATAGACATCCTTCCTTGCTTTATTCTCCACTAGATCAAAACAAGGAGTCCACAAAGATCACTTCATCGTCCAATTCAATACCTTGAACATCTATTCATAAAAAAAATCACTTAGTAAAAAAACAACATTAAAATCAATATTAGCCATACAAAATTGAAAGTAAAATTCTTTATAAATAAAGCAATACCTTTCTCGATTTCTTCTAACTCTTTGACATTTTCTTCCACCTCAACTACCGGAACTCCTTTTGATCTTGATCTAAGCCAATCTTATGTGCAAATCAAAGCTTGAACCGTCTAATATGAATATGAAAACAAAACATCAAAGTGAATTTATGTTGATACAAATGAACTTTTTTTTATAGATACAAAGTATAAGTGAGTGAAAGATATTACCTTAGGAGTCAAAGAACTCCTAAATGGATCGAGATGGCGACCTCCCGCACTAAAAGCGGATTACGATGCAACGGTAGACAATGGAATAGCTAGTATGTCACGTGCCATACGTGATACAATGGGATAACGATGACCATTACTACCCCACCAAGATAAAGCATCTATATCCTCTTCCTCCACTCCTAGTTGTTCATTTAAGTACCTCTCAAATTCACTCCTCACATATCCTCCCGATCCTTTCAATCTTTTAGCTCTATCCTTAATACTTTTCATGTAATCAACACCACCGCTAATGGTACGATCTTCCTCTAAATCCAATGACATAGAATCTCCACTTTGTGCACATTGAGAAGCGGAAGAATACATATTTCGATACTCATCAAACAACGAATATGCAAAAGCTTTCACATCATTAGCAAGTTGCATCCCTTTTTCTTTTCCATACATGTCACTAAGTGTTAATTCAACAACCAATAATTTAGAATGAGGATCAAGAATCACAACAAGATATATGAACATATTCATTTTCTCAACATTCCCCCAATACTTATCAAACTTTCTTTTCATAGAAATCACCATAGCTTGAAAATCCAAATCAACATTTTTCTCCCATTTATTTAACATGTCATACATTGCCGCAATCTCAAACAAACCATTGTTACTTGTCACATAATGTGAACCAGATATACGACGAGTCAAAAGGTAAAATTCTCTCAAAAACACAACCAACCTTTCCACTTTTTTCCAATCATCAAAATCAAGGGGTTTTTCATTTTCATTCAAACCATCACCATCAGGAAGAGATATCCCACTAAATACATGCTGAAATTTCAAAGCTGTATCTAACATAGTGTATGTTGAATTCCAACGAGTAGGAACATCAAAGGACAAAGAAGACTTATTATCTATATTAGCCTTTTGAGTAAGATCTTTGAATCTAGCTATTCTTGCAGGAGAATTTTTGACATACTTCACAGCATTTCTAACTCTATCAATAGACACAACATGTTCCTTAATGCCGTCCCAAACAATGAGATTAATTATATGAGCAATGCATCTAATATGTAAAAAATTTCCATCACTAATACAACCAGTTCTTTGAACCATTCTTCTCAAGTGCAAACAAGCAACATCATTAGAACTAGCATTGTCAACCGTGACAGTTAAAAGTTTATCCTCAATACCCCATGATTCCAAACATGCCTCAACAGCTTTCCCAATGGCTCCACCTTTGTGACTAGAAATTGGACAAAAATTTATTATCTTTTTATTCAATTTCCAATCACTATCAATAAAGTGAGCAGTGAGACACATATAGTTGATTCTTTGAATTGATGTCCAAGTATCAGTTGTCACACAAATTCTTTGACACCTCTTAATAGATTCTTTTAAAATTTCCTTTTCAGTGTAATAAAGTTGTAAACAATCACGAGCAACAGTCATACGAGAGGGGATGTGAAATTTAGGACAAGCAACTTGCATCATCTCCCTAAAACCAACATTCTCCACATGTCTAAATGGAAGCTCGTCAATAATGATCATACGAATCACAGCTTCCCTAACATCCTTTACATTAACATTACCATACTTTAGTTTTCCATCATCACATTCTTTGTCCCCTTGTTGAAAAAATAATTCAGTTTGCTTCCCTCCCCCCTTGTCTTCATCTTTGTTAGCAGGATTTCCAAGACATTTTTCCAGCATGATACTTCACATTTTTTGACCTATTAACATTACCATCAGCAGCAAAAGTTTTATCACAAAACTTACATTCGGCTCGAAGTTTTCCTTCATCATCCAAGTACTCAATGTAGAACTCCCAATATGTTGCTGTTCTTTTGTTTTTCCTAACCAAATACTTGCGTCCTTCCCTAAGTATCTTATCTGGAGGCAATGCCTTGCGCAACTCTGCAAGGTTTGTTCGACTAGCAGCATCGGAAAGTGTAGTTGCCGTTTAATCAGAAGAGTAGACCGGCCTTTTGGATCGGGAGCTCTCCATCTGCAAAATTAGATAGTAAACTATAACATATACAACAATATTGCAATAAAGAAATAAATTAAATGCAAGGCAAAAAACATTATACGTAAACATAGCAACTTACATTGAAAGAAAATGAATCCGGGGCTTCCGTATTGCCTACTTGTTTGTCAGACCCTCTGTCATTATAATATAGATGAGGTCAATTGCTTAACTTTGAGCAACATCTTCAACATAATTTGAGCAACTACACTAGCCAATGGACTCAAAAGCAGCAGAACATCTAACTTTTTTATATGGTATAATCATGAGCAATATTATTGACACAACAAATCCTCCACTGATTATGAAAATCGTTTCAGCATTAAGACTCTTCTTTTTCCCCCCTTTACTTGTCTCTCTAAATGGGCAGAACACTTATACAGTTATACGAACATTACACAAAACAGAATTCATTATGCACAACTTATTCAATACACAAAAGTGTAGCCACAACTTATTTGATACACAAAAAACAGAATTCATTCAATACGAAATAAACAACAGAAATCATATTCAATACAAAATCAGATTCAATACAAAAAATATAAACATAAATCAGAATCAATACGAAAATAAAAAAAAATCAGAATATTTGATACAAAAAATAAAAACAGAAATTCAATACGAAAAACTAAAGCACGAAATCAAATTAAAGAAAATCAAAAATTCGTCTCAAATATGTAGGTAATTCGTCTCATCTCAACTCTGAATGATGCACAAATTTAAAAACATATATTCAAATAGAAATAAAAAAACGAAATCAGATAAAAAAAAAAGAAATTTAATTGAAAAAACAAGAAATAAAACTGACGAAAAAACGAAAAAAAAAGAAAATTAGTAACTTACAGTAGTTGGAGACGACAGAGAACGAAGAGAAAGGCAGCAAGCACTCCTGTTTTGCATTGAGAAGCGTCGGCCGTCGGAGATTGTGGGAAGACGTCGCCGTCGGAGTCTTGGAGTAGAGAAGAGAAGAGAGAGAGTTGTGCGAACCGGTTTGTGTGCTAGGGTTTAGTTTTAGGAAGATTACTGATCTTTACTTTCTTTAGGAAATGCGAATTTTTTTTTTTTATAAAAAAACCGGGTCAACCGGCCCGGACCGATTTCCACCGATTTTTACCCGGACCGGACCGGTTACCCGGAATTCACTTTTTCCTTGGACCGTGGACCGGTTTCCCAGGACCGGTCCGGTCCGGTCCAAATTCCGGTCCGGTCCGGTCCAAATTCCGGTCCGGTCCGGTCCAAATTCCGGTCCGGTCCAAAATCCGGTCCGAACCGGTTTGTGTGCAGCCCTAGTCACAGTAACACTTTTTAAATAAGTAACGATCTGAAGTAACACTTTCAAAATTAGTAACATTCAAAGTAACACATCTTGAAGTGTTACCTATTATTTCGAGAAAAAAATATTCCATTCTTACTTATTATACATATTTGTTAACACCGTCAAATTTATTTTTCAAAACTTAATGCTTGAGGTCTAATCTCACATGTGCACAAAAACTTTGGCGCAAATATAATTCGATCTTCTGCCTTCGGAAATAAAAAATTGACTCACATCACCTATCTAATCATAATTCATTCCTCCCGCCCCCAATTTTCCTCTTTTACAAAAAAAAAGATAATCCGTAAATTCAATAATACATGAAATATTTGGCCCAAAAGCAAGATGAGAAATCCTCCTTTTTTTTTTGCGCAACCCAATTTGTTCAACTGAAATTTCTTTCATTCAAAAATTGACACAATGTTCCGGCATCTTTCTCTCTCCCACCAAGACACTAACATAGGGTTTTTCATATACCTCTCCTTGGATGTCTGTCACCGCCGCCTCTAACCACTGCATAGTCACGCTGCGTCATTTATCGCACCGCTTCTCAATTGGCACTTGTATGAACCGCCGAATTACCGCTGCCGGAACTGGACTGCATCACGCACGTAGTGGAAACTAGTAAGATGGAAGTACTCTTTTTCCCCCAATTTTCAGTTATTTTTTTATATCGATGCCTAGATTAGTATTTTAATTCAGATAACTATGGTTGTGGGGGTGTAAGTTTAAAGATTGGACTCTAAAGACTTGTTTTTTTGTTTCTTTTCTAATTATTTGTTTTGTTTATATGGCAAATGGCAATGGTGTTTGGTGCCATACATACTCTTTTCCCATTCTCTGCTAGTGCTTATGTCGGCCTTACTTTCAATCTTGCCTCTCAATTACACCAATTTTTTCTAATAGGGTTTATCGCTAATCTTTACTGGGCTCTTGCATATTATGGTTATATGCTCTGTAATACTGCCACTTATATTACTAGTCGACTTTGTTGGTTGCTCATTAATTTCAATTCTTCCATTTTAATTACCCCTTATTAGCTTAAAACACTTGCTTTCTGATTGTCTGAATTGTTGGGAATTTCAACTTTAGTCCCAATTATGCTTTACTTTTGTTGTTCTTTTGCTATTAATTATTCAACGACTGGTGCATTTTTTTAGGCAGTGAGAATTGCAAGTAGTTATAGCATGTAGGTGTTTTTCACTTTTCTCTTTAATTCAGTTGCTTTTGTCAAAATTTTGTTAGTAAGGAGTAGCTCCTAAATTTAGAGGATATTTGTGCAGTAAGTTCATATCTACATGAATACTTTGATATATTGGATTGTTTGTCATGCACCTTTTCTGTGAGGATATTTCAAGGCTTTCATGTGATTTAGAATTTCTCATTTTGAAATGGCAGAAAGGGTTAATGCTTGTTCCTGATATGAACGAGATTCGTTCCTCTCCAAGAGCAACTAGGATAGCTTTCTAAAATGTAAATCTTGATTTTAGTAACTAAACATGTTTTGGATTTGATCACTAGTACTGAGTCCTGACCTTCTATCGTTTTTGAGCTATACTCATTCCGAAAGTTTTATGACAATAGCTTTTATCTTTGTAATTTTATTGCAATCTAATAAACCCAAAAGAGAAAACATTATCATGATTCATATGTCTGCATAGTCTAAACTCCATAAGAGGTGCTCTTAATGACCAAAGAGCAAACACTACTACATAATTAACATTAAGTAATATCCAAAATGTGTTACTTGAAGTGCTTAAAGTGTTACAATAGATAATAGGTAACACTTATTTGAGTGTTACATCTGCTCGTGTTACCTATGCTATTAGGTAACACTTTTGAAAGCCTATAGTAACACTTAAACAAATGTTATTTTAAATTCGCTTATGTAACACTTTTAATACCTATAGTTACACTTTTAAATTGTTACCTGAAACTTCTTATGTAACACTTTTTATATCATTCGTAACATGTTATAGTGTTACCATAACTTATAGTAATACTTTATTCAATATTATGTATCACTTTTTGCATCTCATGTAGCATCTCGTACGTTATTAGGTAACACTTTTTGCCATCTCATATAATATCTTGTGGGTTTAAAGTAACACTTTTCTTTATTTGTCACGTGTTATATATATATATATATATATATATATATATATATATATATATATATATATATATATATATATATATATATACATATATATATATATATATATATATATATATATATATATATATAATAAAATATAAAATAAAATAATAATAATTATATAATAACAATAATTATCAGACTACACGAAATTGATATGTAAATTGATAATTGTATTAATATAATGATAGTTTTGTACACCTATTAGTGCTATTTTAAAAGGTAAACTAATCAAAGATAATATTATGATCAATATAAAACCAAAATCATCTAGTAACATATTTACATGATAATCGGAAACTAGATCTAATAATCCTATTACTCCTATATCTCTTCTCCATCTTTTGTCATCTCGCCATAGCATGCATTTTTCTCGTGACATTGATATCATAAGGTGCTACTCCAATTTATCATTTTGATTCTCATCATCCTATAATAAGATATAATAAAGGTCAGATCATCAACAACAATATTATCTATTTACAAGCAAAAAAAATATTAACATATTAGCAATGCAAGGATGTGGATTACTGGCATTCTTGCAATTGCTTGTCAATCTTGGTTTGAACTCGCTAGCTTGGTTTAATTGTTTGACAAACCAAGCCATTTCCACATATAAAGCAAGGATGTGGATTACTGGTTGCATTAGGAAGACATAAAGTTGTGCAGCAGAAAAGTGCAATATGAGGCTGATGCCATAATATAATGCTTCTAAAGGGGTTCTTTCCTACGACAGATTTTGTAGTCCAGAATGGTGAAATTTAAGTAGAGCAGCTAATGAAATTGTAAACGGGGAATACAAGCCTTACACTTGTGGATACTGGATAGTAAGTTCATTGGATATATTTAGCAAACAACACTTGAACTTCTAAAAATGCTTAACATAACTCATAATTAAAAGAACAAAAAACAAATGCATCAGGGATACCTCTTATAAGACTTTTTCTTTTACATGTTCAAAAGCGTATCATTCACATTGTTTGAATAAATTTGAATTGGGATGTGGATATAGGAGGACATTCATATGCCTAATAAAAAAAAGATGGTTTATGATGTTAACTTTTCTAATACTAGCTTTATATGCACGCTATGCGTGCGAAGTCGTTTATGAAGTTAAATTATTGCATACTTACATTTAGCTCTTTCTATATAAGTTTTAAGTTTTATGTGCATGTGTGCGTAATCGTTATTGGAATTAAATTAGTTGCATAATTACATCTAGTATTAATAGAGATAGAAAAATTATTTACAAAAGTTACCTAAGAAAAAAATATTCATACTGTAACAATATAATAACAAAGATTTCCCCTAAAAAAAAATATATAATAACAAAGATAGTAAATGAAATCTCTAGTGTTTCAACTATGGAATTTGTTTTCATAGAACTTGGTTAACCACATGCACTCTTGACCTTCATCGACTTGCGAAGACATAGCTAACGAGTATAAGAATGATCTGGATTGAACTCTTGCATTGGTGGAGGTAAGATCCAAGCGAATGTTTTGTATCCAAGTTTTGAGAATAATATTTCCATGACTCGTTTGTGTCCATTTGGCTGCAGTAACGCAAACAATTGTGCATTTATTTTCAAGGGTGAGATATGGGATTTGAAATTATGCAATGTATTCAAATGCAGTGCGAGCTAGTTTGTAATATATGAAAACCTGTTGAAGTATTAATTTTATGTCCGTAGCTGGGCATCCCAAAATGAGTTGTGCAAGATCATGAAGCATTGTGATTTTTAAAGTACCACTTCTATCACATATTGTTAGTCGAACTAACAATCTGTTAATAGAATAGAGATAAAAGTTTAGCAGGTTAAATAAATGTTGGTTGTTTGATGATCGAGATCATATGAGATCGAAAATTATACTTTGGAATGGTTACAACATTTGCAATATCGCAAGACTCACATGTGGGAACTCCTTGGAAAATGTTAACCTTTTTGAGACAACGATGACATGCTTCATATATGATATTGTCAACATGCTCAAGATGACACGCATTGGCAATAACTCGACAATATTGTACCTGCAAGACAATTGAAAGTTATTTATTCATGTATAGGTTTATTTTAGTTATAAAAAGTAAGGAGTAAGGGTCTGATTACTTACTTTTCTCATGGCATGGAAGGTAGCTAATCGAATCCGAGGAGCATTTGAAATATCAATGGATGATTGTAAGGAGAAAGGAGTTGAACGGAAACATGCAACCTTTTTTTTCGCTAATTTATCGAATTCATACCTATAAATTTAGAAGATAAAATTATTCAATAAAAATTAGTAATTTAGGATACACAATAATATAATTATCTTGTGCATACCATGTAGATAAGGAAGTAGTTAAGTCATCTACTTTGTTAACATAAATCCTGGAGTAAAATCCTGTTGTAAGATATGTCCGGCCTATGTTTAAGATAGAGATAAAAATATTATCACATATTAATATGACACTTACAAATATAAAAATGTAATGCAATTCATGATAATTCATATATAGTTCAATAGTGTACCACGAAAGCTCTTTACATGTAGACCACATGCAAAAAGAATTGGACAAAAATCAGCTTTGGTGTTAAGATGTCCATCTTCAAGTATGTACACAAATTCATTCCAAATGGTTAACTTTATAATCGTCCAACTGCGAGTATGAAATTCAATAGTGTTAGGAACATTTTGTGTTAAAAGAATATAGAGATGGTATGCAAATAAAAATTATTTAATTAAAATAGACTTACGTTTTATCCATTATCGCCAAATCTCTTTTAACCGAGTTTCCTCCAACTGACTCAATTGGTGAAACATATAGAACTAATCCCATTGCATCTTAACACAACCAAAATAGTATAATTAAAGTTAGCTTCCTTCAAGCTAAGCATAATATTAATTTAATCTAGATAGAGGGGTAGTAAAAGTACCGAACACCATATCAGTACGATTGGCATGAAAATAGAACCGGTTCAAAGCAACTAAATTGTAGCAGAATGTGGGAATTGCAACGTCATCATGCTCTTCACGTATCACAACTGTTTCTGATGCTATTGTCATTTGTTTCCAGTTTGGGTTATTATTCTCATCGGAGTGTCCTACTTGTACCCCACGGAGTACATAAATAAATTCCTCGTGAAACCTTCCTATGAAGTTTTCAACATGGGGCGAGAATATAGTGCATTATATGCACTCACCCTATCATTTAAAACAAAATGAAAGTTGCTAAGAGTGTCTTGTACCATTGTGAAATTAATTTACACTACATTAATCTAAATTTTCTTTTACCTCGACATCAACGAAAAGCATTTTCCATATAAGCTTAGTTGTTCCGCGGTGATTGTAATTGAATACGTCGTAGTTACGAACCAACCGAGCCCTGACATTATATCGTCGTACCCCTCAAGGATATAAATGCATAAAGGGTGGATAATGGAACTCCATCCTGAAGAATATGTTAGACATAGAAATATAGTTACATATAATAATTTAAAAATGAGTAACATGATATATGTACATCTGCATCACATTACAATATGTTAGGTATCAAAATAAGATCATAAACGTAATTATGCAATTCATTGAAGACTATACGATCACGATATGAGCATGAGATTATTATGAAGTAACTCATAATAGTAAAGTACATAAATTAGGTAGAATAATGACTATATTTCAATCAGTTACATTGTGCACTTATAATTACAAAGTGGTATTTCAAGATTGTACACATTGAATACAACTATTCAGAAGGCAATAAAACTTCTTTATATACAATATTCTTTGTAAACACCCCTTGATGTTCTTGTACATTTCCCTTTTTTACCACAATCTTTGTTGTGTTCTCTGAGGTTCCACGTGATAATGCCACATAGAGTTGTCCGTGGCTGAATACATGATCTGGTATGTATATGCCAACATGGGGTATAGTTTGCCCTTGAGACTTGTTTATTGTCAAGGCAAAACTAACCTTCACTGAAAACTGCTTTCTAACCAGCTCAATTGACAATTTTATATCTTCAGCACTCTTCAACGGAATTCTGGGTAGAAAAACTCTGTTTCCCCTAGAATGCCCTATTAAAATCTCAGCATCTATAAAATGGTCCTTCAGTCCACGACAAAGCAACCGTGTTCCATTGCAAAGCCCATTCTTAGGATCGATGTTTCTCAAAAGCATTAAGGGTACCCCAGGTTTCAAAGTGAGAGCATGAGGAGGCAATCCCGAAGCTGATATTGAATTCAGAAACTCTTGCTGATACAAATTTCTCTTATCTTCGGGAACAGAGTCAATCGAATAGTATGTTTTTCCTTCTCCGAGAAATTTCTCAACAACCTTTTCATTTATCTTGTCAGCATCTTCGTTGAGGGGTGTGATGATGGCCCTTTCAACCATATAATTTCCTTCTCCCACATGTTGACTTAAATTTGGGAAAACCTGGTTTATCAACATTTCAATCGAGACATCATCAGTTGATGGTATTACCATATGGTTTGGCAGTTTTATCATGTGATCTGACACGGTAGGTTCATCTCCGTTGCCAATTGAGAGCAATCGAGTAGCAAATGCGCTGTCATCTCTTGATCTCATATTTTCTCTCAAATGCAAAATACTGACGTGTCTCCAAGTAGGGGACTTGACAAATGATGCATCGATCATTTGAGCTCTTGTTCCGTTTCGAACCACTGGTAATACTTGTCTGAAATCACCACCAAACACAATAATTTTTCCCTCAAATGGTAAGTCGTTTTCCATTAAGTCTTTTACTGAACGATCAACGACTTCGAAATGATATCTGTGTGTCATTGGAGCCTCATCCCATATAATTATGGCAGAGTGCTTTAGTAAAGTGGCCGTTTTGGAACGCTTGGTGAATGAGCAAGTTGAGTTGCTATCAGGTTGCAATGGGAGCTGAAATGTTGAGTGCGATGTTCTTCCCTGATGCAACAACGTCGCTGCAATTCTAGATGTCGCCTTGGGAACAACAATTTCACCTATTCCTTTTACGGTTGCTAGGAGTGCTCTGTATAAGAATGTTTTGCCGGTGCCTCCTGGACCATCAACGAAAAAAGCTCCACCGGTTTTTGAAATGACAGCATCCATAATTGTGTTGTACGCATGTCGTTGATCGCTATTAAGAGTGTCAACACACGCCAAGTCCTCTTCTGGAACTAGCACAGAAAAGTACTCCTCCATGATTGCGGGAAGATCGTCGATGTCCTCAGTACTTTCAGGTAAACTTGGCAACTCTGTGAAGTCAGAAATTCTTTTTCTCAGCGGCCGTAATAAACGATCTAAGTCCTGCGGAAGCTTGTGAGTGAGAATAACACTGTTAGTTGTCGTGCTTGAAGATGGATAATCCTCAACCATGTACGTGAAGAACTCGTCCCATAGGGCACGTAATCCAGTGGGTTGGCAGTATACCAAGATGGTTGCGAATAATCTTCGTAATAATGATGGCATTCTTACAAAAAGATGATTCTAAAAGACACTGACGGATGCTTTCATCACTCTCAATTAGACCAAGGGATTCCGCAGTAGCTCTGAATGTCGGTTGTGTGACACCATTGACCGTTCTCAGATGTTCAAATGATTGGGGACCTCGCACGTGGTTGAGCAATAATCTTAGGTAAAATCTCTCTCCTTCAAGTGGAGAAGCTACGTACAATCGACCAATAACTCGCTGATTACTTCTCCTTATCTGCCACTCACACCTAGACTTAAGCCACCTGTAATGCTCTGGAAATTCTCTATAAAGATATCTTCTTGCACCTGGATCAGTTTCATTCATCTTAAAGAATTGAGTCAGCATCGTTTTGGAGTTTCTCGGGTCCTCTAATACGTCTGGATGCATGTTTGGCAAATGCACTTGCAAACGATCCACATATGGATACATTCGAGTTAAAGGGAATTTGTAGATTTTCCAAAAAGCTTCGGGTGCACAAATCCATCTTGCATCCACGTATTGTGCAATCTCATCACCATTCTTAACTTCCATGGATACTCTATCTGAACCCTTATGTATATATTTATAGAGATATTTGACACACTTAATGCTGCTGCATATCTCTAAATTAACGTGACAATCGTACTTTAAGAGCAAAAATGGATTGTAGGGAACTACCCATCGGTTGTCTACTTCTATCCGAGAATTTTGACGCAATGGTACAGGTGGACGATCTTGTCGGCGACGATATAGAGGATATGAGTCATTTCCCTGCATTGTTGCATTAGTAAATGACTTTGGGAATCCTTTCTTACAACTCCCTTGTTTCATGCATGGAGAATCCCTGTTGTGATTCCCACATGGACTATGAATCATGTGTTTAAGAACTTTTTTGTACAATTCCGGTTCTTGTTGTTCATCTGGAATTTCTGCTCTGACAATTATATCATAGTCATCCGGAGTGGTAAGCTTGTCAGTTTGTTCGAGGATCAACAACATATGAACATGCGGAAGACCCCTCTTTTGGAATTCAAGTACATATACATAAGCAACCACATTTCCAAGGATTCCCCTTTCTAGAACATCTTTTTTAACTCTTCAAATTTAGCATGAAACACTCTTATCAGTAGATCTGGCCGATCATTTGGAACTTGTCCAGGCAATAGTTCTGATTGTATTTCCGACCAAGATGGATTGCATGTCATTGTTAGAAATATGTCCGGCTTGCCAAACTTCTGTCTTGGTACCTCTGGTGCATATCTCGTGGGCTTCCTACGAATGAAGACGGTAGTATCGTCCTTCGACCAACCTTCTCTGTAGATGAAAATTAATGAAAAAAAATTAATGTTAATTGAAGGGATTGGTTTCATTAAGAAGAGTATTGGTATAGGTAAATCAATCTGAACATGTGTTATGCTCTCCAGCATTTAGAGAATCCTCTAAACCCTTGTAAAATCAGCACGTATCTTGTCTTGATTGAGTGCAATCCATCTCAGCTTGGATGCTTGCATTTTGACACAGTTATCAACAACATATTGTTGGAGTAGACGACCACCTCTTAAAAGTAGAGAATCAAGATGTTGTCGCATCTAATGAACATTATTTTGTTGATGTTAGAATGATATGAGTATAAAGCTGTAGGAAAATTGGACATACACATAAGAATTTCAAAATAATTTTCACCTGAAACATATATGCATAGAATTCTCGGCATGTCAGCTTCCTACCAGTAGCAGTACAACTGTTTAAATCCCAACCATAAGAGTCATAAGGAAATAATAGAGGATATTGTAGTGGGTCGTAATAACCCGCAGTATCTTTGATATACATCAGTTGTCCATTGACAGACTCTATCATAATATCGCTCTCTTTTAGGTTAGCCATGTCATCCCCTCCAACGACGACGGCTGCCACCTGGGATGCTGAAGGCATAGAGTATTGACGATTATTAGCAGGTTGCTCTTTGATGACAAACTTGCAATCGTGTATGTCCGTACGTTGTGCAAGATGCCGAAGATTATGAACAAAAGGTTATGGGCATTTAGAATATTCTTAATTCTGTCAATGATGTCGATCCGTAATGAAGAATTTTCAGCTGCACGATTTTCATTTTCATGATCAGTGTCATAAATGTAGAGTTGAAGGAACCGAGGGCGATCATTTGAGTTCAAAGGCAGAAGACCGCATATGCGGTGATAAATTGACATTTGAGCGCGATATGTGTACACACCTTGACGTGCATTGGCCAATTCATCATTTATTTCTACTCCCATTGAAGTGAATGCGAAGACATGGTTATACTTACGAATGTTCTGTCTGAAGTGAATCCCATTATCTGATTGATCAGAGAACATGTCAAGTAAATCAGTGGACAAAGGAAACTCAGGTAGATTGACCTTTCCATTTAAGCAGCAAAGTTCAGGAGATTCAGATCTGAACAGACGTGCTTGACAATGTGGACACGTTGTCATTGTAGGCAAATTGAATATAGGCACCCCTTGTGACTCGGTGTAATTTCTTACACAATTTCGATAACCATGTCTCCCCACTTTCCAAACCCTTACATCATCCGAGATGAGACTTGATATGTTGTTCGCATGGGATCTATTGTTGTTACCAATTTCAAACAATGGATTAGGCAAACAACTTTCTCTTTCGGTCTCAGCTAAGTGTGGAATGTCTCTTGCATCGGTTATGGGTTGCAATATATCTGTATTTGTTCTACTACTTTCTCCTACACAAAAGAATCGACTGGGCAAGTTGCGTCCATCTGTGAAGTCCCCGTAACTTTCATTGGGCATTTGAATATGATTCTCATGGTTTGTGCGCGTGATTGGTGAACGGAGTTCACCAATGGGGTGTGCTGCATGATTGAAAAGGTATCTATTTGATGAGTATATTAAATGGTGTTTCGTATATTACTACTTTATAATTTATTAACTTTAGAGCTCTTACAATCGTGTATTTCGCATCTATCTCCATTGACAGTATGATTGTAGTTAGTAATGTATGTCATGGGTCTTCTAACTTGTGAAGAGTTGGAAGCATCATTATGATTTTGAGGTCGACTTTCTGGAGAAGGAACGACATTTTCTCGGATTACACGGGCATAATTAGATTGCCTTCTTGCTTTCTCATGTCCTCTTTGCTCAGGTGTAAGTGATTGCCTTTGACGTCTTTTCTTATCACTCCATTTCCTCCTTTGTTGTTGCATTTTTTCTCTTTCATTTTCATCCATTATGAAACTACAAATACCAATCTTAACTTTGTTATTATAAGAGGAGTAGTGTGATAATATTTTATATGAATTCATTTGAAAATAACGTATCGGAAACTTGAATCCGTACACGTATCCGATACTCGTACCCGTGTCCATGTAACATAGGTTATAACTTATGAGGACTAATAAAACTACAACTTATTAGAGTTAGGTTCGAGCATTATTGTTCTTTATATTACATGTTTATATTAGTTACCTTGCAGAATTCAGATATTACTATGATTACCCATGTTTGATAATTTATATTTTTTATATATTTTTCCATCTTCTAATCTAACTATTACTTTTAAGGACTAATAAAGCTACTTTTATTTTATTTAAATAACATAATCTTATCTTAATAACCTTATTGTATGGGTTGTTGTAGGAATTTGACGTCTTTTGTTCTAACTTTTTTTCGAGCTAATGATAATGTTTTTACATATGTGTAGTCTGTTTATAATCCGTTTAGGCAAAATAAAATTGAGACATTATTATTTCATATTTAAAAAGGTCATGAAACAAAAAACATAATATTACAACATACACGTCAGTCATAAGATATGGAGACAATAAAAATGTGAATCTCTATAATAATAAAGATCATTATTAGCTAACTATATTAATAACATTGAATGAATTCACAAAATACATCCCCCCACATTCATATTGTGTACTACTATAATTTAGCAGAATATTTTATTCTCCAAAAATTTAATAGGAGAATGTGATAGTTGATTATACATACATTATTATTTTTTACATGAATATATCTCTAATACATAATTTATATTACTGACATATAATACATTTGTTCTCTATTTATAATCCTAAGATCTAACACCACCAAACCTTATTCATTCCCACTCTCTCTCTCTCCTCCTAGAGAAGTAATGGGTCAACCAAATCTAATACCACAAACCCAACTGCTTCTCACAAAATCGGAGGGGATTTTTGTCACTCTTAGGCAAGGTTCGCCAATTTCAAACCAAGTTTTTCCGACTCTGTCTTTGCATCATCAGCTTCAGTCTAGATTCAAACCAAGCTTTCTATTATAATTGATTAGATTTACGGTAGTAATTGAAGGTGGAGGAAGAATTTTTGGAGAAATAACTTGATTTTGGAGAAATCGCTATTGAAATTTAATACAATATTATTGAACTAAAGAGTAGCAAGCAATATAAAAAAATGGCTTATAAGGTACTCTAAACAGTATAATAACATGAAAACTTTGTGTAAGATATATATTATTTTGGGATACCGATATTATAAGGTTCAACTTTAAAAATATAATTAAGCTACTTTTCCCATTCCTCAAAAGTTTATTTCGACTTATTGTGCAGCAATAATACAACAATATGATTTTATTTGCTTAAATCTACAGCAATGCACAAATTTGCGGTGATGAATGTCAACCCAATTTCGCCTTGGTCCTGGGTTTATGTCTCTCTTACACAATTGTATTTTCCCATTCCTCAAAAGTTACACAATTGTAAGTTACTTTTCCCATTCCTCAAAAGTTACACAATATCTTTTCAGATTGTTCACCCCCCCCTAATTATAATCTTAATTTATAAGCCACCAAAATCTCTCTCTCTTTTCATCTTCTTCACCCCCTAATCCCTATCTCTCTCTCTAAACCTCAGCTTAATCGTGACACACACCCACCACCAGTCGACACCTTCACTCCCTTCCTCCGCCATTTTTATTCTTTCACTGTCTCTTCCTTCTGTCGCCCCTCTATGTCTTCTTTCTCTATCTTTGATCCTTTATCTCTCTGTAAATGGAAAGTTAAAAATTGGAGATAGAGGAAGAAATTCGAACTTAATATTTGGAGCATTTGGGTAAATTAAAGCACTGAAAGGATTGAAGGTGGAGGAAGAAAAATCTGGAGAAGAAAAAGATATTTTGAATTGCAATTGATGAGGTTAGTTTAGCAATATTTCCATTTTTTGCATGCGAGAAAATCTGAATCTTCTATCTACTGACTACTATTTTCGGTGTTTTGGAATTATTATACATGAGAAGATTGTTTTTTTAAAAGAAAACACTCTTGTATTATTTTGATGGAAGGTTATTTTTTTCGAATTATTATTCATTGAGAAGATTGGTTTTTTTGGATCTCTATTCAATGAGAAGGTTGAGTCACAAACTCTTGAGTGAAGCTGTATTCGATTTTATTTTGTTTTCTTAAATGGTTTTTCTTCAAAAAGAAAAAAATTGGTTTAATTTTGATAGACGAAAACGAAAACGAAAACGAATTGGTTGTCGAACTTTTTAGGAAATTTTTTCTTGAAAGAATAATTGCAAATAAATTTTGAATTGATGGAGGTTTAATTTTGATATTCACAATGGCGGTTGTTTGTGAGGAAAGTGAACTAATTTGTTGAAACACATGAAGCCAAAGATAAGCTACAAAAATCTTGCTTGGAATCTTTAATCTATGCAGGAAATAGATTAGGTAGTGCTTGCCTTAGCATTTTGCAATTGTATGTGAGAGACTGACAAACTTTTGTAGTTTGATATTTTAAATCATTTTTGGTTTGCAATTGAGTAGTAGTAAGATAACAATTTTCAATTAGACACCAACCTTCTCACTGGTTTCTGATTCAGTTGCAAGTGCCTTTTTTGCGCTGTTATTTGCTTGATAATTTATGCACGATTACAATGAATAACCTGAATAAAACTCATACAAAAACCATTATCAATTCATATGATTTGTTTGTTGAGAACTATTTTAGTATTGTGTGAGAGAATTGAGAAATACCTTTTAATTGAATGATGTATATAGCCTTCAATTTCTTGCGTCCTTTGGCTTGTGAATACTTAGCTTATACCTGCATATATTTGAGACCAAAAAAATGAATGACGTTCAAAGTATATTTTGATCAAATTATTTTTTTAATGCTATGTAATTACCTGAGCGTGGATAAATTATCTCTAATCTACTTTGTGCTGCAACTATTTTTGTGTGTTTTTCAGATTATTTAGAGGGGAGAAATTGTGATGAATGAAAGGGAAAGCAGAGGAAATGGGAGTAGAGCAAGAAGGGAGAAGAGGAAGAAATGGGAATGCAACTGTCGGAATTGTGGTAAACTGTGTTGGGGGAGTTGGGGTGGTTTTGTTTGAAAGTATTACAGTTATTTGTGTGCCGTGATTTTGGGTTGAATATTGATTGTGAATTTTTTTTTATTAGATTGTAATTTGCTGTATTTAGTGGGGGTAAAATTGGACTTTTTGTATTTTGGTGTCCCCCTCTCTTCCCATATATAATAGAGATATAGATGGTGTAAAAAAACAAAAATAGAAAAAGTAGAAAAACAAAAGAATAAAAAGATAAGCAAATTTAGTGTAACATTAATAGCATATAGTTGTAGTTGACTGGCCTAAGCATGAATGACATAAGTAGACGCCGGTGGATTGCTCATTCTCTATATAAATTAAGAAACTCTCAACACATATACCATCAAAAGCTAGCTACATCACAATAAAGGCCAAGAAGAGAAATATTTATAGTTAACTTCTTTATGAGGTCCCATAAAAATTCTCAGTTTAATGCTAAATTTCTAAAGATTCTACCTTCAATGATGGGAGGGCTCAGAAACTGCTAACCTTTATCTCTGGTAATACTTATTCTTAGTCTCGTGCACTTCAGAGCAAGCATCATCATCAAAATCCCGATGCAGTTATAGTTGCTTCCGAGATGACTTCTCTAAGGGCAGCCATTACATCTCAGGTTCAATATTTTTTTATTCATATTTATGTGTTATCCCCTAATTTTTCTCCTACAGATAGATTGACCAATCCTACAAAAGAAAAAAAAAGCATAGAAGATATATTAGAACAACTAACAGAGAAGTTAGTAAAAGAAAAAACATATTTGCTTCCTAGAGTGAAGTAAACTTAAATAACAAATCTTGCTGCAGAAGAATATCTTCCTGGTGATTGACATACAACATTTTAAAAAATTTGAAGCTTTATAACAAAATAACACATTGCATTAGAGCTTTGATTAGCGTAGCCAACAACCCAAGAGTGTTGGGGTTTGCATTCTAATAGTGTTGATTGGTAAGCATCACACATAGGAGTACCTAATCAAAATTTCTTATAAAGGCTGTAGATAAGCCTCCAACCTCAAGAGTAAGGGTGTAATCAAATTGGATTTTAAGGTAGGTCTGTAATTAGAATGAGAATTGGAGTTTAATCTCAATGCTAACCTACTGTAAATCCTAATTGCGCTACATAATAAACAAGCACAAGAACAAGCACAAGAGAGGTTTTCCAAGAATAGATAGTAGCATCTCTAGTACAGTTCAATTAAGTAATAATAATGAAAATTAGTAGTAATAGTACTAGATTAGTAGCAACCTAAAAAAATCAGTTGTAGAATATAAAAAAAGAAGGGGAAAGTAGACAAACCAAGAGTTGGCCTTCAACCAATTCTTCTAATCATATCAACTAATCATATCAACTAATCATTAATGTTAATCTAATTGTAAAACTTTGCTGCAGCTTGGTAATTATCTTTTAGCAGAGTTGGCTACATACAACAAAACAAAGAAAGCCAGTGAAGGAGAAGAAGAAGGGAAAGTTAACAAATAATTTCAAACAGCTGCATCCTGAGCAAGATTCTAGCTAGTGAGAAATTCTATTAAGAATAACCGTTAGATGCTCATTATGCCTAAGAAACTTGGATTCATGTAGCTTTCTCTTTTGCTTTTACACATTCATACAATGCACATCTCTCAGCTATACTATAGCCTACAACTTGAGATTGAGCGGAAACGAATAATCTGAATCTCTAGCTAAAGTCAAATCATAAAACAAGGTTGAATGAATAACTATCCAATTCTTACTCTTCTGACATCGAAACTCAAACCAAAGCATAAATATAACTCTATTCTGAATAGGGTAGCGAGAAATTCAAAATTACCTTAAAGTGATATCAAGTTGAGTAAATTTTATGATAGCTACAACTTCAATCTTATCAACTTAAAAGTTCAATCTTGACAGATACATCGCATAAATGCATCAATATATCAAACAATAAGAACTCTGAAACCCGAATGTTTCACTAAGAAAATAGTTACTCAAATTTAGAGATTCATTGATCCGATGATTTCATAACAACAAAGTCAGGCAACTAGTTGCAAAGCATATACTCACTTATTATAGGACAATAAAAGATTGAATACAAGTTAACACAAGTGTGATAGTTGTCTAAAAGAAAAAGGATCAAACAAAGATAAAAACTCATGGGATAAAGGAATCAGAATGGCTCATACCATACATCAATGTACTAGTATTATGATGTTAGTGTAGGCGTGTTTTTATTTCGCCTACGCGGTGTGAGCGCGTATTAGATTTGACTACCCCACTGTTAAAGTTTTATTGAATATCGTTTTGAAAGAAGTCGCCAACACTTTTTAGGAAGAATCATAAACCTAATTGGATATGGGAAAAACATAGGGACAAATTATCCAATGTAGATTTCCCCGTCCTGACTCCATAGATGGTCAAAGTGAACCAAAGATTGAGTTCGGGGGTGAGGGTACGAATATAGTCATAATGAACCACATTCGCCCAAAGTTGGCCTCTACTAAATATCGATTCATTGCAGATTTTATGCCAAAGAATAATCATATAATGTTTTAAACACCCTAAAAATATTTAGTCTAAGTAGGTTCAGGAAACACATAAAAGACTATTTTTAGTGATATGTTATTAGGCAATCAATATTACAGGGAACCTAACAGGTTGTCCAAATTAATATGATTAATGTTAGAACATTTATTTAGGTCTTTGATTAGCTAAAATATCATGTGGGTGATAAAAGCAATAATGCAGGACAATCATATAATATGCATAGAATAATCAGGCAAGTATAATATACAAAGGCATGAATAATAATAAAATAAAATAAAAGAAAGCATAGAAAAGAGGTTAGAATGTACAGTAGAGCGATTTTATATTAAAGGTCAACATCAGGAAAGAAAACTGTTAGTAACTTCAATATAATAATAATTTGTTTAAGGACCCTCAGGATTATACCGTGGCTTGGGTCTGCGAGATTGACAACCTTCGGGACGAGCAATCGTGAAGCCTGAAAATCTGAATGTATGAAAGTATGTAGGTTGAATGTATTTGTGTTTGAAAGGTATGAGTTTTGTAAAGAAGTTCTGTAGTTCGTAGAGAGAATTCGTAAGTATTCGTCAAGTGTTATATGTAAAAGTTCGTTTTTGAAATCTGTTCGGAAATCAGGCCTATTTATAGGGAAAACGGCACTGCGCCTCACGCGCTGGCTGCGCCAGGCGCAGCTGACGTGGCAAGCGGATGACGTGGCATGACCAGTAAAAAGCGTACACGTGGTACGCGTTTTGAAAAAAGATAAGAAAGAAACCTGCACTTCACGCAGAGCTGTGCGCCAGGCGCACGACACAGTGTGTGGCATAGTACCACGTGTCAGGAAAAGCTGCGCCTGACGCAGCAAGGTGCGCCAGGCGCAAGGCTGTGCGCCAAGCGCACCAGCCTGGCTTTTGACACGCCTTTACCAGCCTTTTTTAAAACGTGTTTTAAAAGATTTTCTTTTATCCTTTAATTTCGAAATCTGATTTTACGGGATAAAATCTGATTTTAACCATAAAAATTATCTTTGAAAATATTTATTTATTAAAATAAAAATAATTAATTATTATTAAATAATTAATTGGGCTTTTCAAAGAATTGGGCTCAAAATATAATTAATTATCATGAATAATTAATTGGGCTTTAAAATAGGACTTTAACACTTTTCGAAATGGTTTTGAATGGCTTTTCAGACTGTTATGCCCTAGGATCGGACCAATTAAGACCACAGTATGTTTCATCATCGGATCCTTAAATGGGGAGACACGATTATGTGTCTACAGAAGCCCCCACATTGACTGAGGTTCAGGAAACCGAAAGTCAAAGTATACGGTGTCGGGACGGAGAACGATTCTAAACGCTCTGCAGTTTAGAACTGATCTATAACCGCCGGTCTCTGCAAAGCAAAGTTAGTATGCAGGACAATAACCACAAGCAATCTGATTACCTGCAGGGAAAGATGTTAGCAGATAGGTGCAAACAACTCACATAAGCACATAGTGATGCAGTAATGCAAACTTAGACTCTCTAAGGATGCATGAGACGCTATGCAAGGATTAAGGTTATGCAAAGCTAAAGGGTGACATGTCATGCAAGGTCAGTGTTATGCAAGACTAGAATGTATGAAAGGCAATGCAAGGTTAGAATTTTGCAAGGCTGCAGTGCAAGGTCAGGATTTTGCATGGCTAGAAGATGTGATGCAATGCAAGGTCAGGATTTTGCAAGGCTAGAAGATGGATAGCATGATAGAATGATAGACTGATTAGAAATGCATAGAATGATTTTCGAAAATCGTTTTTAGTAAATGATCGGGGTTCGTAAACGAGGTCCGCGGATTACAACTTTTCGGGAGTTTGATTTGAATTGGAGGAACCACCACACGTAGGAAGCCCCCACTTTGGGTGAGCTTGCCTTGAATTAGGCTTGAGCCTTGATTGAAATGTACTTGATCTGATATTGAAATGTAGTTGATCTGCCTTGAACGTTGAAAGTTGTCGCTGGGGATTGTACTGGGGATTCCTCTTTGGGAAGTTAATATAGGCAAAGTCAAATATCGCCAGAAACCATGGAATTGTCGGAGAGTCCTTCAGGGACAAGGAGAGCTTGGATTTAAAAATAAAAAAGAGTTTCATTTGTGACTCAAATGAATGTAGGTGGGAAAAGGCTTTGACGAGGCTAGGTGCAGACCCGAGTCTATGTCGGGATCTAGAAAGAGATTACGCTCCTAAATTCTAGAAAGTCAAATCATTAGACCATGACTAATTTTTATTTTATTGAAGCGGTCGGACCTCGAGATGAGGATTCCTACGTATAATTGCGGAATCAGACCATTCGTAGTTCTAGATCTGATTTCTTTTATTATTATTATTTTTTGGTGCCCTAACTTTTGCCTAGGCTGCCCTTTCGGGTTTTCAACCTAGCGGGCTTGGACATATCTTGAAAAAGGAGTTAGGGTTGATGAAAGGTTAAAGGCTAATGTAAGGATTATGAATTTGGATTATATGGACTAAGGATTAAAAGTTTGATGAATCGAAGGGATTTGAATGAGGGGTAGAACTTGTGTGCAAGCCCCCTAGCTTGACTTTTATTTGCCTTTGGCTCTTTTTTTTTGAATCTTTTCTTTTTGTCCTGTGCGTTTTTGCTTTTTTTTTTTCATTTTTTTGCACTTTGAATTTTTTCACTATTTTATTTTGCCTGGCATTGATTTTTTTTTGTAGTGAGGCTTGCACACAAGTTTGGTTTAGGGTACTGGAAGGCTTGAAGGATGTTTGTGGAGCTTTTTTTTTTTTTTTTTTGAATAGAACCCACTAAAGGGAGCTTAATGCATTAAATCAGAACAAGCACCAGAAACAACATAGTTAGGAAAGTCACTCTCCCAAACACAATCACCCATCATCTCCATAGGGGAGTGATGAGCTAGTGAATGAGCTACCTTGTTAAAACTACGTTTAATAAAAGACCAAGAAACATCCTCAAAAAAACCAACTAAAGCAAGAATGTCTTCTATAATTAAGAAAAAGGTGATCGCTCCCGAATCTTGTCTCCGCAATGCATTAATCACTGTCAAATTGTCATTCTCCACGATCACTTGACGATACCCCAATGACTTGGCCACACGAAGGCTCCATCTCACAGCTAAAGCTTCGGCCAGCCCCACATTCTCCACGACAGCTATCTTCTTCGCACCACAACAGACTACTTCACCTTGCGCGTCTCGACCCACAAAGCCCAGCCCCGTCTCCATCCCCTCCTTCACACCCGCGTCCACATTAAGCTTCAGCCACCCCTCACCTGGACTCTGCCAGCCTTGCTGCTGACCCCCCGCATCACCCCTCCCAACCTCCTTCGAAACCCCTGCTAGACTCCTCTTTCCCCCTGCATAAGCACTCCCCTCCTTCACAGCAGCCTCGACTGCATCACGCCACACCTTCATCGCATAGAGACACACGTCCTCAGGGGCTTCAGCTTCTCCAGCCATAACCCATTTATTCCACGCCCCCCACACTGCCCACGAGTGAGTAACAAACAGCTCCCAGTCATCATATTCCAACTCGCCCCTAACCCACTCCCACCAATCCACAAGTGAAGCAAATCCCCCGTTTGTAACCCTCTCCATCGAGCTAGCCTGCCATATACTACGCGCCAATCTGCAATCTTTGATAGCATGGAGGCTATTTTCCTCCTCCTCACCGCACACACCACACATCGAAGAGAAGTTCGAAATACGGACACTCAAACCATACTTGGTAGGAAGTGCATTGCTGCACGCCCTCCAAGCGAACAGTTTTACCCTTGGCAACAAAGAAGAATTCCATATGTGATTCCATAAATTACGAACCGTGGAGCTCGAGGCCGAAGGCCCCTCATTTTTATCATAGAAAATAGCTCTATACGCGGACTTCACCGAATATCCGCCATCCTTCTCCAACACCCAAAAAAGCGAGTCATTAGGGAATCTATGACTTAATGGGATGCTCAAAATACGTTGTTGTTCAAACGGGAGGAAAATTTCAGCCACAAGAGACGCATTCCAATTTCTAGAAATCGGACTAATAAGAGTACTAACCTCCAAATTTGCATTAAACTCACCAATTGGAGAAATCACCTTCCTTGACTGCGTAGATGGAATCCAAGGGTCCTTCCAAACATTAACATTCTCACCATCGCCAATCCTCCAACACATACCTCTCCTTACCACCCACTTAGCCTCCCAAATGCCGCGCCAAGTATAGCTAGGATAGTTTCCAAGTTCCGACTCCATAAAAGAGGAATGTGGAAAATATTTAACTTTAAAAATAGCATGCAACAACGAACCCCCATCATTCATCAATCTCCATGCTTGTTTCCCCAAAAGAGCCCAGTTAAACAACTTAAAATCCCGGAAGCCCAAACCTCCATCTAGCTTCGAACAACATAATTTTTTCCAAGCAACCCAATGAATCTTCCTTTCTCCACTTTTCTGACCCCACCAAAACTGTGCAACAAGGGAACGTAACTCATCACAAAAAGAGGATGAAATCTTAAACACACTCATCACATAGGTAGGAATAGATTGGGCAATTGCCTTTATCAGAACTTCCCTACCGGCCTTAGAAAGAATCATCCCCTTCCACCCCTGTAGCTTCTTCCACAACTTCTCCCTAACTCCTTTAGTAATCACCTTCTTCGAGCGCCCCACAATAGTGGGTAACCCTAAATATTTCTCATGATGGGTAACCATGTGAACATTCAACCTCTCTGCAAGACTTTTCCTTCTCCCCTCCACAACTCCAGCACTAAAAGAAACATCAGTTTTATCGTAGTTCACTTTTTGCCCCGAAGCTCTTTCATACGTAACCAGAACATCTTTCACAATATCAACTTCTAGTTCAGTAGCACCAGAGAAAATAATACAATCATCAGCAAACAGAAGATGTGTCACAGCAGGTGCACTAGGCGCCACCTTAATACCTCTTAGACCCCGAGTCTCCTCAGCCTTTCTCAGCAAATGGGAGAAAATTTCCTCACATAGAATAAACAGATAAGGAGAGAGCGGATCTCCTTGTCTTATACCCCGCGCCGGAATAAATTCCTCCGATGGATGACCATTAATCAGAACTGAAAATGAGACAGACGTCACACAATCCATCACTCTCGCAACCCAATTTTTATCTAGACCAAATCTCAGCATAGTGGCTTCCAGAAAGCACCACTCAATTCTGTCATACGCCATGGACATATCTAACTTTACAGCCATACACCCCTCTACCTGCTTCGAATTTTTCATATAATGAAACATCTCAAAAGAAACCAACACATTATCAGTGATTAAACACCCTGGCACAAAAGCACTATGATTTACAACAATAATATCAGAGAGAAACTTCTTTAGTCTATTAGCTAATACTTTAGATACTAGCTTATAAACTACATTACAAAGAGAAATAGGACGAAAATCACTCATATGATCGGGTTTGCTTTTTTTAGGAATGAGAGCTATAAAAGTCTTATTTAAACTAGGCGGGATTGCGGCACCATTGAGAATACCAATCACAGCAGCCGAAACAGTTGGACCAACAACATGCCAGTAAGTCTGAAAAAAGAGAGGGCACATACCATCAGGCCCAGGAGCCTTAACCGGATGCATCTGACTCAGTGCAAATCTTACTTCTTCCGTAGTATACGGCATCTGTAAAATTGCATTCATATCGTGAGTCACCCGAGGAGTGAACTCGTGTAACGCTTCCTCCACTGCTGATGGTTCAGAGCTAGTAAACATCTCACGGAAGTAAGATACTGCAACTCTACCAATATCATCTCTATCATCATACTCCACACCATCATTATCCTTGATACGAGCAATGGTATTCTTCCTTTTCCGGCTCGAGGCACGCTGGTGAAAAAATTTAGTATTACGATCTCCTTCTCTAAGCCAAATAGCTCTAGAGCGTTGCCTCCAAAAAACTTCCTCCATATGCACTATCCCTTCTATATCACGAACTAACCTCCTCCTTTGCTCCATCTGATCAACCGAAAGACCCCCTCCATTCAACTTGCTTAATTGTTTTCTTTTTTTCTTCAACTCTTTAAAAGCCCTCCCAAACTTCTTTTTTCCCCACTCTTGTAATTCCCCAGCACACAATGCAATCTTGGATTCCAGGTCAGGACCCCCAAAATCCTAAGCAGTAGCCACGACATCAGCACACTCCTCTTCCTCTGCCAAAACTTATTCGAACCGGAATGGCTTGGCTCCTAATCCCACATAACCTTCTCTATTAGCAAAAACCAACTTCAACAGAGAATGATCTGACCATTCACGATCCATATTAAAGAGATGCGCAGACGAAAAACACTCCATCCAAGAAGTGTCAACTAAAGCTCGATCAAGGCGGCTTTGAACGTTCTCATTCTCCACCCTCCCATTATCGTAAGTGTACTCCTAACCCGACCACGGCATCTCTCTAAACCCACAACTATCCATAACATCTCTAAAATTTTTCATTTGCCACTCCACTCTCACACCCCTACCCTTCATCTCATGAGCATATAAAATTTCATTAAAGTCGCCTATACAAAGTCACGGGGCCTCCGACTGTAGTTTCAACTCTCCAAGAAGCTTCCATGAAAGATGACGATTATGAACTTCAGGCCAGCCATAAAACCCAGTCAATCTCCACTCAATCTCTCCTACACCCTCTTTGACAATTACATCGATGTGATGAATCGACATAGAGAGTAACTCAACAGTCACATCTTTTTTCCACAGCAACGCAATACCACCCGACCTCCCAACAGAATCAACTGCTAACCCATGAAAGTCACCGAATTTTTGCTTAATCCTATGAAATTCCCTAGCACTCAAACTTAGTTTCCGACAAGAAAACTAAAGTTGGGGCCTCTCTCCGGAACAAATTCCAAAGTCCAGCAACTGCAGAGGGATTGCCCAACCCCCTACAGTTTAAGCTTATGCAACTCATTGGGCCTGGCGGGGTTGGGAAACACCAACCTCCACCACCATGCCACTAGGATCATTCAAACTCGGGGACACGACAAACTTTTTACGTGACAGTGAGTCCCTCAGATCATCCACCACGTCCACTATACTATGTTTTCCAAGCACCGAAAGAGCCTCACCCTTCCCTGTATTCATTTTGTCCACAACACGAGCCATCTTCTTCCACGTTCTTGGGGCTCGATGAATCGCATCCCCTTTCACAACATCCCCTTGATCAACATTATATTCCCAATCAGACTCACCGTCATGTTCCATCTCCTCACTGCCATCCTCCTCCCTACTCCTCACAACCTCCACCTCCCCATGATAAGCCCCTACACCATACAACCCCTGTACCCCCAATTCCCCCTCTTTCGTTAGTTGAAACTGCTGTCCAGCCCCACCTACACTGCTCCCATCTTGAGCAGGGATCACATCCCCCCTCTCAACCAACACCTTACCTCCCTCCCCACTATTATGATCCACAACAGCATGGGCAGACTCCGAGTCACTCACCTCCTTCTTCGTCACGAACAAGACCTTACGGCTGAAAGAAAGGACTACTCTCCCTCCTAGGGCAGACGATTTCTGTAACACCCCAGAATTTCAAAGCGGAAAAGAAAGAAATAATAATAGTATTATAGGACGATGGCGGAAACATCGTCTTCTAGGAATGTCACTACTACAAGAAATGCGTTTAAATAAGTAAGTGATAAACCATCATAAGTAAATAGTATAAATAAATTAAATTAATTAGAGTAATATCCAAAAGATAAAACTAACTCTTCAACTAACTAAAAGTCTAGGCCTAAAACATCTAATATTTCATTCTCGCATCTCAACCCGAACCCAAAATCAAAGAAGATTCCCATCAACATCACCTGCAAAATATATCAACAAACATCCACAATCAGTGGGGAGTAACTAGCAGTTCTCCCAGAATAAAAGAAATCAATGTACAATTCAGACATAGATTAATAAGAAAGGAAACATAAGGTCAAGACAACTCCAAGGCTTAATAAATCAATGAAACGTACACGACTAATCATTTTACAAGGACTAAAAGTAAATATAATGATACACAATTATAACCACAGTAACTTAAAAATCATCAATTCTCAAAAATATAAAAGGTCTCAATTTATTTCTGAATTTTAATCCCTTAAATAATTAAAAAGAAATAATAATTATTAAACTAATAAGCACGATCAGTAAAATAACACAAAAATTATCATACGGACATGGTTCAAATTTTATTTCTAATTTTCGGACTCTAAAAGTATTTTTAAACGTTAATTTACAGAATACTCAATAAAGCCAATATAATAATTAAAAATAAAAATAAACGCCCAAAAATTACCAAAAATTCACATAACATGCATAAACTCACGGTAATACATAAAATACAAAGAAATGAATTTTTCGGCCTCCAGAAATAATTTTCACGATTTATATACTGACAGACACGAAAATGCAAAAACAGATAAACCAATTAAATAAACCTGTAAACAGTAGGCAAAAATTATTTCAAGGCATGAAATACATACTACACATATAACATGATTCACGAAAAATAATTTCAGCAATTTTATCATTCGTTCAATAATTATTTTGCAATTAAGCCAAAACGCACAAAATACCAAATAAATTGAATAAATACTAAAACTCATACGAAAATTATTTTTTCTGTATACAATATTCATACATCATGTCTCAAGTATATTCACGTCAAATTTCATCAATAATTTCATTCAAAAAGTATTTTAAACAATTCCTAGCGTAATAATCTAATACCGAATAATACCCTAATCACTATTGTTCTAAGATAACTACTAGTTACCTGGAACGTCGGGAGGAGAGCTGAGTCTAAAGAGATAGTTAAGAGTTACGCATATAATCCAATTCCTCTTCTAACCCCAAAGCACAACGAACGAGAATTGTAGCAACAAGTCACTAGGCGTTTTCTTCTTGAACATTGAAAATCTCATTTCGTGCTGTTCTGGTCCGACCATGATTTCCGGCGATTAAAAGAATGTATTCACAATCGCTCCGGTCAAAGTGAAGATCAAGATGTTATTAACGTGCTGTCCAAATTTACGAATGATCCAACGGTTAGATCTCCCGATATGGTTAATTTCGTAAAGGTGTGACAGGAAAAACCGGGTTGAACTAGAGGTGGCGAGTGGTGCGGGCTGGATGGGCTGGGCTGGGCTGCGGGCCTTGGTGGGCTGGGGCCCATGACCGGACCGCGAAAGAGACGGACTGGGCGGGCTGGGTTGGTGGTCCAAGGAGGTCGGCCCACGACGGTCTGGACCGGTTTGTGATGGTTTGTGGGGCGGTCTGGGCTGGGTTGACGGGTTTCACGGTTAGGAGCGGGCTGGAGCGGTTTCATGCGGGCTGGACGGGTTGACCGGGCTTGGTGGCTGGTTCTGGTTCATGGTGCCAGAAATCAACATAGTGAGAAACAGGGGGCCAAAACCGCCAAATGGGTTAGGAGAGAGAAACCCACACAAGCACCACCGAGTCAATGACCACCCACACCATCCAACAAAGAACAAAATAATGAAATTGCAGTGAGTATTGAGTAAGAGCAAAAAAAATAAATTAAAATAATGTTTGCAGTGATTATTGAATTCTAGAATTTGAAATCCCAACATTTAATTCCAAATCACTTGCTTGGCAAAATCTAAGAAATTTGAATCCATCATTTCAAATTCACTATGTTGTTTGGAAAGTTATTCGAATTACAATACCAAAATTGATAAGAAGCTTCATATACCTCCACAACTTTCTCTTTCCTCTCTAGTCTCATCCTTCTAAAAAAGAAAAAACCCCCAACGATTATAGCCCAATTTCAGATCTAGACTTGTCTAACTCCATCAATCAACATATAAACATACATCTCTATCAATTAACAAGAAAAAAAAGAAGAGATGATGAATCGCCTATGATTCTCCATCACGATTCACGAACTAGGGTTTTTGATAATTTTCCATGGAATTACCTCTGTTGCTCACCGGAGATGAAAAAACGCCGTCGGACTAAGCTCCTTGACTTAGACTCAGCGATCACTAGCTCCTCAATCTCGAAGTTTCAGATCAATTTTGATGGTTTATTAGAAGTTCTAGTTGCTCTGATTAGTGGAGAAATGACTTGGGTAGATTTGAAATTGGTTGAGATATAGCCATGAAAATTGAGATGGTGAAGTTGACTGGTGTTGTTGGAGTAGTATTGCAAGTGTTAGTAAAAGGATCAATTTTGATTCATGTTTATGAGATGGTAAGATGAGAGCACTGTAGATTTGGAAATAGGAGGAGTGAGCGTTGACTTGTTCATAGAGAAGATAAGTGGAATTTGATCAAATGACAGCTTTTTACTCCTAATTTGGAAATTCTTATTTTGGCCGATTTTATTATGTACCTAGAATTGGGTCAATTCCAAAATCGAAAACTATAAATAAACAACCATAATACTAAATATTTAATACATGGTAAGTCATATAAATAAACAACGGCACATGATATTCATGATCATTAGCATTTATTTTATCATAACTAGTTTTATTTATTTATTATTACATCTTACTCTTAGCATGTATACTTTCATGCTACATTAGATTAAAAACAATTGTAAATATTCAAAGTTCATAATTGACCATATAATTTACACTTTCATAATAATTTAAATAGAAACAAATATATATATTCAAAGTTCATATGTCATAACATTGATTTTTATTATTAATTTCATGGCTTGCTCTTAATTTATATAAAATTAAGATGCCTACGTATCCTTAAATTGATAAGGAATCAAAGCCAACGTAGTTCTTATTATTAAATGTATATTGATTTGTTTGTTTGGGGGGTGGACTTGAACTTACTTTTAAAAACTTTAATTTAATATCAGAATTAAATTAAAGAGATTAAAAATAAGCCCCCTACGTATCCCAAAGGAATCAAAGCCACATGTAGTTCTCATGCGTACCTGGTTTCACGGATCACGGAATGGTTGATTTGTTTGTTGGGGGGGGTGGACTTGAACTTACTTTCGAAAACTTTAATTTAATTTCACAATTAAATTAAAGAGATTAAAAATAAGCTGCCTACGTATCCCGAAGGAATCAAAGCCACACGTAGTTCTCATACGCACCTGGTTTCACAGATCAAGGAATGTCGTCGCCTTCACCGTCAATGGCAATGGGTTGAGAGGTACTTGTTCCACCATCCGATCCAGATTCGGATGTCATTTGCATCCAGGGGTCATCCTCATCATCGTCCTCTATCTTCATACCTTGTGTTCTCTTCTCCGCTTGATCCCAATCCTTTTTACACACATATCTCAATGCTTTCGGGGGATAGTCGAGATCTTTTTTCATCGAGAACTCGTCTACCTGCACTAAAAGCTGATTCGGAAGCAATTGTTGAAGCAGGGACCGCAAGAATGTCCCTTGCAATCCTTGCCAATATAGGAAAATCACCGGGACCAGAATGTTGTTTCCACCACTTAAGAATATCAAAGTCATTATCAATGTCATATTGTAAAGCATAATATTCATTAAACTCTTTGTAAGTAGATGGTAACGAGGATGACGAACCAGCCATTCGTGGCTTTTTAAGAATTTTTGAAATTAATGCTCCATACCTACCTTTGGCCTTGTTCGGTTCTGCAACATACGTTCCTTCAGGATTGTAAAGCATCACATAATTATCATAGAGAGCCTCTAAAGCATGTTTACAACATATAATATATGACTCAATATCATATTGAATACCTAAGCAATCATAATAGAACTCAAGCACATCCTTCAAACCTTCAACTTTCACTCCCGGGTCAAGAATAGCAGCTAAGCCATAAATGACAGGGAACTCACTAAAATACTTGTACCATTTCACCTTCATGGAATCAAGAATAGTACGGATTGAAAATACATCTATAATACTATTGATTGCATTAACAATCTTAACGCATTCCAAAATAACAAGATGCAAATTAGGCTGGTAAACATAAGAAAACACATTTGTAGCGTCAGCAAAAGCTTTCAACACATCACGGATGAGAATGGCATTGGTCCAATGTTCACTAGTAATTAAGGCTTGAGGATCCTGTTGTGACTCATTATAAATAATGGTCAACACATCACGATAATCTATAGCTTGATTTAGTAACTTATAGGTTGAACTCCAACGGGTTGGTGTGTCAATACACCATCGTCTCTTCTTTAGGCCTCTTTCCTTACATAAGGCCATATAACGTCTTTGAACATTCCGTGCAACTCTAATCCACCTGGTAACAATTCTAATGGGTGTTAACAAAGGTTCTAGTTGAGTCATACCCTCTTGGACAGACAAATTCAGAATATGAGCACAACAACGAACATGTAATAGTGCACCGTCTATAAGCAAGGGAAGCTCAGTATCAACTTTCAAGTACTCGATACACTTTGTGTTAGCAGTAGCATTATTAAGAGACAAAGAAAATACTTTGCGGTTCAAATTAAAAGTTTTCAAACAAGTCATAATACGAGTTTTCAAATTGAAACCACTATGGGACTCATCCATAGCTTCAAAATAAATTATCCGTTTCTGCAAATACCAATCATCATCAACCCAATGAGCGGTGACACAAATAAATGGCTCATGACAAAAAGAAGTCCACGTATCACAAGTCAAGCTAACCCGACACTCAATTGTACGAAACATTTCAATCAAATGCCCTCTATACTTATAGTAAAGTTGTTGGGTATGACGTTTAAGGGTGTTTCTTGGAATACGTCTAAACTGGGGCTGCATACATGTTCTATTCCACTCCTCAAAGTTTGGCGACTCACCATGATTAAAAGGCAATTCATCAAGAGTAACATATTTGCTAAAACCATCAATCATAGCATCTCTGTTATAAAAGAAAGGCTTACCTCCACCGGGTTCCTTACCGAAATACCCGTGCAATTGTCCTTGGACACTGTCACTCGCACCACCAACATGAACATTATCGGCTGTCATACCATGCTTTTCTTTCAAATGACGTCCCAGAGTACCGGTTCCACCACCTTGTTTCCATTTGAACTTAGGAACTGGCTGTTTACCCATATTCTTGCACACTAGGCAATAAGCATGGTAGGACTTGTGTAAATTTTGCCCATCAGGTTGGCCGGTAACTAGTATTCGTTCATAATATGGCCATACCCATGAAGTTTCACCTCTACCTTTAGTTTCAGTTTGTAGACTTCCTTCTCCATCTATTTCAAAAATAAAAGTATAGTATTAATTTTACTAGTATATATTTCAATTCAAAACAAATTTATAGTAGTCCAAACTTATATTAGATTAAGGAAATGCCAAACGTAGACTAAGTCAGACAAAGATTAAGATAAAATTATGATAAACTAAAACCCCTTAATCACATTATATAAAAATTTTGGGCCACAAACGAACTCCTCAAAACCCATAAAGCCCAAACAAAATAAAGAAAAACCCTAAAAATCTCTTTCCACGCATAAAACCGCTCACCACCTTAATTCTTCTCATCAATCACAATCTCCTCCATCAGTTTCCCCCAATTCAACCGCATGCTAGGTTTTTCTATATCCTCAAATTCTCTCAATTTTCGTTCGTCGATTTTTAATTGAATTTCAGATCGACAAATCCGAATTCCAAACGGCAAAATTTCTAGATCTAAAAGCTAAATTCGATAAGAACAATGGAACTCCTCAAAATAAAGGTTTCGGATTTTCAGAATTCCAATTAATTCGAGGAATATTCAGCAATTCCAAGCCTTAAACTTCCTGTAATTGTAAGTCATCTAACTTTTAACAATCTAATAGCTTTTTAAATGTGTAATTTTTGTGGCTTGGGTGTTTTTTTTGGCATAAGTATGATTAATGTAAATTTTGTTCCAATTTTGTGGCTTCGGATTTAGGATTAGATGAAGTCATGAACTGGTTGTTGGGGCCCTAGATCTGCATTTTTTTACCTTAATCACGGTGAGTAATCTGAATTTTGCTATTAATCACGGTTAGCGAAATAATCAGATTTGTGTTAATATATATTTGCTTCCTCTAGTATATACTATATACTTGTGGATTATCATGTAAATATTTAGTGTAACATCTTACAGAGATGTGAAGAGAAAAACAAGGAATTTTTTTTTATTTTAGTAGAATGGATGGATTTGGTCATTTGGAAGGTTGTTACATGTTAGGTGATCTTAATTTTTTTTCATGTGTCATTATTGTCTCTGTTATGGAATGGCTAATGTTGGGTATATAACGTTTGTAATTGTATTATCTGGATTTTTGGCTATATTGAGTAAGTTACCATGTTTTAATTTTGAGTGAAGTATGCTAGTAATGACAGCTTTATGGTATGTAAGTGTGGCTTTGATTCATGGTAACTATGCTTATGGTATAATTTTGTCAATAGTGCAAGGTTAGTTAAAGTATATATGGTACTATGCTACTAACATTATCTTACCTAAGACCTATTAATCTGAACTTTTGCTCTTAAGCTTTAGTCTTTATTAAGTTGTCAATCTTAAATTTTCCAATTCCTGAATTTTTCTTATCAAGGTGTTAATATGTGAATTTGAATTTTTCCTTGCTCTTTTTCATGCTTTCTTAATTGTTATACTAATGTCAATTGTCAAAGTTAGGATTATTATTCATTTTCGTTCTATTAGTATTAATTCTTATGGATAACCATTACTCCATTACTAATGTCGAAAACTCGAAAGTATGCTAATTGATAATTTGATATTAATGTCGAAAGTAATACTAATGAAAATGAAAATGAAAATGAAAATGACATTGATTCTATTGAAAATAAAAATGAACTACATGTGGCTTTAGTATTTAGAATCAAAGCTACTAATATCCAAAGTGTGCTAATTTATGCAAATGTCAAAATTACGTGTGGTTATTCCATATGTCGAAAGTAATACTAATGTATTATATATTTTCATTAAGTATATAGATATAAACTTAATACTAATTAAGTACATGTTAATGACGTACCTTCTCCACTAGACGGCTGAACTTCGTTTTGAGATGGTTGGCGTGGTGGAGGTGGTGGCATGGTGGAACTAGATGATTGGTGGGATGTTCGTAACGGTGGGGAAACTTGAACTTCATCCGAGTGTTATCCATATTCATAAACATTTTGGGTGTTAATCTCAAATTAGTCTATTTTTTTGGTTTTTGTAGGATTTTTTGTAGTATTTTTTTGGAATTTTAATTTGTAGAACTAGAAAAGTTAAAAATTAACTTAGAATACTGCAAGAGACAAGAGAGACAGAGATCAAGAAAATTGAGAACAAGAGTATTGAAAGTATTAGAAGACAGGAGATGAGAGATGGTGTGGTGAAATGGTTAGAATTAAGGTGCTATTTATAGGAAAAAATGGGAAGGAAAATGCACACATACTTTCAAAATTGTAGCTCCATCTCCATGAGAAATCAATCCGTTACTGTAATACTGATCAATGGATTTGAAGAAAAAATATCACTACTACAGTGAATAGCCTGCAAAAGTTGATAACTTTGAAATTGGAAGGCATGGAAGCTAGGAGATATTGTCGGTATAGTATTGTTAGCTGTTGTTGAATGATAATTGTTGAGTATGCAACTTATCTGCAATTTGATTTGACAATTCACTATAATGGAGGTTTCAGGGATAAGGTGAAAGAATCAAAGAAAGAAGAGAGAGGATGCCTTATCAGTTGAAGACTTAAAGCCTGCACAAAAAAAAGCAACTTGCCATGCCAAGTTGCATTTACTTTTGACAATTACACCACATCAGGAGAGGAGTAAAGAAGTTGGGCTTGCCAACTGCCATACTTTCTTAATAAATGGGCCATGAATCTTAATGCAATTACAATCTGAATAAGTGTAATAAGATTATTTTTGCATGTCCAACTTTTTATGTTTTGTTCAAGTAATTGTAATGGGCCAGAAAAATTATAAGTAATATTTATTCAATGCATTGGGCCAAGAAAATTTAACGGCCGGGCAATTTGGGCCGGTTCTTGTCTGGGTCCGCTCTGGACCACGAGCCGGGTCACGTGTGCCGGGCCGGGCCCATGAAACTGGGCCGGTTTGTGGGCCGGTAGGTGGGCCGGGCCGTTACTTGGACCGGGCCGGACGCGGTTTTCCTACGGGCTTTAATGGGCTGGGCCAAAATTTTCCAGCCCACGAACCATCCACCATTTTCACGGGCCTTATGGGCTTGGACCGAGCTGGTCACGGGCTAAGCCCGCACGACCCACGAGACGGGCTGGGCTGGGCGGGCTGGATAGGCCCGCACTGTTGGCCACCTCTAGGTTGAACCTTTCTCTTCTTTTCCTCTTCCTTTTCTCTCTTTCTTTTCTTGAAAACAGCGTGGGTTAAATGAGAATGATGCCGAACTTCCCTTATTAAAAATCAGAATTTTATGGCAAGGAAAAATGAAGGGTTTAGGAGAATGTTAATGAGGGATTAAATGAGCGGTTACAAGAGATCCAAAGGTTAGCTTAATAAGCACCAAAACTCTTCATCCTCCACTCCAAAATGCTGATTTTCGGCCAGCATAAAACACCACACGTGATGTACCATTTCATCACTCTAGTCGGTCCAACAACGTTACAAAAAACGCTACGCGACAAAATTGCATCCTAAACGCCTAAATAAATAACGAAACTAATATAACCTTTAAAATAAATAACTAACAACTTAAAATAAATATATATAAATATATCACAATATATAAATATATATACACATTTTCACAACACATTCCAAAATAATTTAAATAATAAGTTATTTATTTTTACGAAAAAAATATCATTTTAAAATAAACTAACACCAAAAATAAAGGGTGAAAATTACGGGGTGTTACAATTTCTCCCTCTTCTTGAGGTAGATCTTCAATCATTATGGCTGATGATCTCGCGATCCGATGCTGTAATCTTAAACTAGACGATGAAGACTATGATGTAGTTGATCTCTCTAGCACTATTTTGAACGAGGCTAATGATAGGGTTTCGCTCATGGTGGTGGGGCGATTATTGACAGATAGACCTTTTAACACAGAAGCTTTTAAGAGAACAATGATGCAATCATGGGGATTAACACAGAATGTCGTTATCAAGGTGATTGGTGTTAATCGTTTCGTTGTGCAATTTTTTTCATTATAAAGACAAAGAGAAAGTCCTCTCGGGCAGGCCCTGGTGTTTCGAGCAGAAACTTCTCATTCTTAATGACATCTCGGGGAATGAGCAACCGTCTGAAGTTCCCCTAACTCAATCTCCTTTCTGGCTTCGAATTAAAAATCTCCCATTCAATTGTAGAACTGATGACAATGTCAAGGCTATATGTTCATCCATGGGGCAGATTCTTGAATTGGAAAATGATGATTTAGGGTTGGAGTCATACAGTCGAGTGAAAGTTTTATTAGATATATCAAAACCTATTCGACGTACTCAACGCATTAAGGGGAAAGATGGTCGTGAAATTAGGGTTGCTTTTCAGTATGAAAGACTCCCCTTTTTTTGTTTCTTGTGTGGGGTTATGGGTCACAGTGAGAAAGATTGCTCGACGGCGGGAGCGGATGATCATGATGTAAGTATGGGATGGGGGTTGTGGCTGAAGGCTTCACCTATAAAAGGTCGTCAGAAGATGATTGAGGAAGTTGCTACGATCAAGACCAGCCGTAAGATGTTTGTGGAGCTTTGATGTTGAAGGGATTGTTTGGTTTATGATGGTTTAAGGATGATGGCTAATGGAAGGTGATGGAGGAAGAGGGAATAACTCCTGATCCAAAGTATGTCCATTTTTTTCATTTTTCTCTTTTATTTATTTATTTATTTTTTTTTCCAGATCTTTTTATTATTATAGTCAAGTTCATTAGGTGATTTGAGTTTCATCATTGAATTAGAAGCATAAATAAAATGATGGAAGGCCAATGAAAATGAAAATGAAAATGAAATGAAATTCTTTTATTAATTAGAAATAAATAGAACAAGGCTCATTAGAAATAAAAAACCTAAATGACATAGACTTGACAGGAAGGGAAATGAAAGAGCTAGGGGAGGGACTCTCCGACTCAACCTAGAAAACCAACGCTAAATGACTAAGCCCCTTCATTATTTAGGCACTTCCCAAGGGGTTGCCACTATTGCTGACTTTTGTCGCAGGCGGAATTGGTAATCTACCGTCTTCAACCATATCCAGCAGATGATGCTTCAGAGTCCAGCATTGCGATGTCAGATGCCCATTCCCTTGATGGTACTTGCAGTAGGAATTAGGATTCCATCTACTGGATCTCTTCTCCAGAGGAGGGTTCGGAGTAGGGCCAAGAGGCTGAAGTGCTCCCTTTGCATGAAGCCTAGTGAAGGCTTCTTCTAGAGACATGCCCAAAGGAGTGAATGTCCTTTGAGGTCCTTGATAACCTCTCTTGTCAGTAGTTAGGGCGTTTATGTCGCTGCTTTTAGAGGTAGAAGGGTTATTATTACTCTTTCTGAAAGAGTTGTTGTTGTTAGAACCCTTGTTCTTATTAGCCTGTACCTCTTCTTCAATCAGCAGGCCCACCTTATAGAGCTTCGTGAAAGACTCTATAGGTTGAAACTTGATATGATCCCCATACTTGGGCTGCAGGTTACAGATCACCAATCGGACTTGATCCTCTTGGGATGGCCTGTTAGTCATTTGCGCAGCCTTTTCCCTCAATCTGTTAAGGAAGGTGACAAAATCTTCATTGGAATTCTGCTTAGTTAATTCCAACTCACGAAGGCCAATGGAAAGTTGAGTATTGTAGATGTATTGTTTGTGGAACTCTTCTCTGATGTAGTCCCAGTCATTCAGCTTGGCTTTGTTCAGTGACCTGAACCACTTGGATGGATGTGCATCCAAGGTTAAAGGAAAGACATAAGCAAACAGGTCCTTGCTCATGCCCTTGAGAGCCATAGAGATGGAGAAAGCTCTCAAGTGGTCATCTGGGTCTTCGACCCCCTTGAATTTTGGGAGGTCACCCAATGTTATCTTTTTAGGGAGTTTGTCCCTCAGTTCAGGATCAATGATGTCATGGCCATGAGCCTGACCCTCAAGCGCAGGAATTGACTGGATCAATTGCTCGAGTTTTTCAAACCTTAAATCTGTGTTGGTCTTGAATAGTGGTGGAGTGTCGCCTTGCTCGTCCTCTTCAGTTAGCTTCTCCCTCAATGCCATGATCTCTTTGTCTTGTTCTTCAAGACGAGAGTTCATCAGTGTGAGTTGAGCCATAATGGCACTGAGCTGTTCATTAGTGTCTCCCATTTCAGATGATGCTTCTAAAGAGTCCGAGGATTCATCTGAAAATGTGAGAATGCGTTTAACGAGTCTAGGAGTAGGTTGACCTTGTATCCTCTCTGTCGGGCGTTCCTAAGTTATAATCTCACGATCCGTCCTGAACAGAAATCGAATGGACCTCGTAAATTTTTAGAAATGATGCTTTCGAAATGAGAAATGGAAATAAGGGATGGAGAAATGGAGATAAGAAATGAAGATGAAAGTGGAAATGGGGATGAAAAATGGAAAGTGAAATGGAAACGGGAAATGATTAGAGGTGGGTATGATTATGGTTATAATGGTGATATGGGCATAACTATATGCAGATGCGACTGACTGGACTGGGTTGAACTGGACTGGACTATGCAAGCAGACCGGACTAGACTTTGCTAATAGACTGGACTCAAAAGGATTGTTTATGCTAGCTTCGCTAGGCTTAGGAAGGAATTGGCTTCGCTAGACTTGATGATTTGGGATTGCTATAGATGTAAGATAGGAGTAGCTTTGCTAAACTTGGAGGGTGCCTTTATGGTCTTAGAGGTGACTAGCTTCACTAGGTCAGCGGGTGCCGTTATGGTCTTACGGGTGACTAGCTTAGCTAAGTCAAAGGGGGTGCCGTTAGGGTCTTAAAGGGATGACTAGCTTAGCTAAATCAAAGGGGTGCCGTTATGGTCTCACAGGGATGACTAGCTTAGCTAGGTCAAAGGGGTACCGTTATGGTCTCACAGGGATGACTAGCTTAGCTAGGTCAAAGGGGTGCCGTTATGGTCTTACAGGTATGACTAGCTTAGCTAGGTCAAAGGGGTGCCGTTATGGTCTTACAAGGATGACTAGCTTAGCTAAGTCAAGGGGTGCCTTTAGGGTCTTACAGGGATGCTAGCTTCGCTAGACTTAATGGTTTGGACTTCGTCCTATATGGATTTGGAATTGGACTGGATTGACTTTGTAAATGAGTTGGGCCTTATGTGGACCTAATTCTGGACTTAGTCCTATATTGGTTTGAAGTTAGACTTGAAAATGCACATGGGCTCGACATTGGATTGGAATAGAGTTGGATTAGACTTGGACAGGGATCGACATAGACTAGGGTTCACATAAATATGCAAATGGGCCTAGATTTGAGTTGAACTAGACTTATATGGGCCTAGGATGGACTCTAATGAATGTATGGACTCGAATTAGATGGACCCTATATGAATGCAAAATAGACTCTAATGCACATGGGCCTAGAATGAATGCAAGTGAATCGAATTGATTGGATTGGATTCGATGAAGGTGTTTGGATTAGGCTTAGAATTTTCGAAATTCGTTTTTGAAAGGAACCCCTTGTTTTATCTTTTGTTAGGAAAAGATGATGGATTAATTTTGAAGAATATTTTTTTTTTGAAATGTCGTGGTGTGATGATGATTAGTAAATGTTTTCGAAAAAGGTAGAATAGACACGGGTGTAGGATTGATTTTGAAAAGATGTAAGTTTTTTTTGAAATTGGTTGAATATGGTAGGGTAAGATCGACAGGAAAGATTTGTTGAACAGCAGGGAGAAAGCGGGAAGAGGTAGATATGCATGACAACTCTAGCTCTACAATGACCCTTTAGATGCATTTTTTTTAGACGGACTTGACCTTGCATGAAAAGACTGGTTTTTTTTTTTGAATATGATACGATGCAAACTTGTTATCTTAGACTCGAACAAAGGTCAAAAGACCAATAAGCATGGGGCGAATAGGCTGCGTGCCACGCAACTGGTGCGCGCGGCGCACATCATATGCGTCTGGCGCAGGTGCATTGCGCCAGGCGCAACTTAATGCGTTTGGCGCAATGCTGTGCGGCACGCGTGTTGGTAGATTGACGACGGTTCGGGCGAAAACGATGATTTGTTTTAGACGCGATTTGCAATAATTTCGGGCGTAAAGCATATTAGCAGGCAAAAATTGCAATCACACATGAACTCAGGTAACATGGATGCAAAAGTTCTCAACCTAAAGTCCAGTTCTACATTCAACTATTGGTCAGGTTTAGGTTTAGGCTGAAAGGGTCCATGACTAAGAGATTGATCCCACGCTTCGTACCCCTGCTTAAAGAGGTGGCCACGTGTAAGACGCACTCCAGTCTCAAGTTAGGAACAAGAGAACAATGCCATGGTTGGGTAGGTTTGCTTATGACTAAGATCCAACACTATCGCTCAGGAAGCTTTTTGGAAGGACAAAGCGCAAACTCCCCAGGGGTGACCTCACACATAGAACATGTGCTAATGCGGCAAGGTAGATTGTCCTTATGGTGGCTGAACAATAGCCATGCATATGCAAAACTATATACTTCCTCCGTTTCATTATAAGTGAAACATAGGAATTGGGCACAAGATTTAATAAACATCACTTTCAAAAGCCAAAAAGTCATAAAATACCCTTTTCATTATCAAAACGAGGAGAGAGAAAAGTAAACCACACAAGTTTATGATGGGTACTCTTGTCATTTTGTCACTTTTTTTTTCCATTTGAGAGATGTTTCACTTATTTTGAAACGTTCTAAAATAGTAAGTGTTTCACTTATTATGGAACGGAGGAAGTATTATTCAAAGGCATAAAAATAAGAATGAATCGTATTTTTCGAGTTTCACCCACTCATTTAATTTTTTTTTTTAAAATCCTCCCCAGTGATGTCGCCAAATTGTAGGCGTGTTTTTATTTCGCCTACGCGGTGTGAGCGCGTATTAGATTTGACTACCCCACTGTTAAGGTTTTATTGAAAATCGTTTTGAAAGAAGTCGCAAACAATTCTCTTTAGGAAGAATCATAAACCTAATTGGATATGGGAAAAACATAGGGACAAATTATCCAATGTAGATTTCCCCGTCCTGACTCCATAGATGGTCAAAGTGAACCAAAGATTGAGTTCGGGGGTAAGGGTACGAATATAGTCATAATGAACCACATTCGCCCAAAGTTGGCCTCTACTAAATATCGATTCATTGCAGATTTTATGCCAAAGAATAATCATATAATGTTTTAAACACCCTAAAAATATTTAGTCTAAGTAGGTTCAGGAAACACATAAAAGACTATTTTTAGTGACATGTTATTAGGCAATCAATATTACAGGGAACCTAATAGGTTGTCTAAATTAATATGATTAATGTTAGAACATTTATTTAGGTCTTTGATTAGCAAAAATATCATATGGGTGATAAAAGCAATAATGCAGGACAATCATATAATATGCATAGAATAATCAGGCAAGTATAATATACAAAGGCATGAATAATAATAAAATAAAATAAAAGAAAGCATAGAGAAGAGGTTAGAATGTACAGTAGAGCGATTTTATATTAAAGGTCTACATCAGGAAAGAAAACTGTTAGTAACTTCAATATAAAAATAATTTGTTTAAGGACCCTCAGGATTATACTGTGGCTTGGGTCTGCGAGATTGACAACCTTCGGGACGAGCAATCGTGAAGCTTGAAAATCTGAATGTATGAAAGTATGTAGGTTGAATGTATTTGTGTTTGAAAGGTATGAGTTTTGTAAAGAAGTTTCGTAGTTCGTAGAGAGAATTCGTAAGTATTCGTCGAGTGTTATATGTAAAAATCCGTTTTTGAAATATGTTTGGAAATCAGGCCTATTTATAGGGAAAACGGCACTGCGCCTCACGCGCTGGCTGCGCCAGACGCAACTGACGTGGCAAGTGGATGACGCAGCATGACCAGTAAAAAGCGTACACGTGGTATGCGTTTTGAAAAAAGATAAGAAAGAAACCTGCGCTTCACGCAGAGCTGTGCGCCAGGCGCACGACACAGTGTGTGGCACAGTACCACGTGTCAGGAAAAGCTGCGCCTGACGCAGCAAGGTGCGCCAAGCGCAGGGCTGTGCGCCAAGCGCACGGTGGTGCGCCAGGCGCAGCAGCCTGGCTTTTGACACGCCTTTGTCAGCCTTTTTTAAAACGTGTTTTAAAAGATTTTCTTTTATCCTTTAATTCCGGAATCTGATTTTACGGGATAAAATCTAATTTTAACTATAAAAATTATCTTTGAAAATATTTATTTATTAAAATAAAAATAATTAATTATTATTAAACAATTAATTGGGCTTTTCAAAGAATTGGGCTCAAAATATAATTAATTATCATGAATAATTAATTGGGCTTTAAAATAAGACTTTAACACTTTTCGAAATGGTTTTGAATGGCTTTTCAGACTGCTATGCCCTTGGATCGGACCAATTAAGACCACGGTATGTTTCATCATCGGATCCTTAAATGGGGAGACACGATTATGTGTCTACAGTTAGGGATTCAAGAAAGAACTCAACTTCAAATGAGAAACAAACCTGAAAATTAGTTATTTGACATAAGTATAGGAACTATAGATATAGTATTTCTCATAGTATATATAGTTATATGAAAATTGGTGCTGATTACAGATACATTATTTTTTGATGGGAACAGATACATTATTTTGAATATATGTTGTTGGGGGCTATGTTCTTTAGAATTCCTCGTTGTGTTTGATTAATAAATATGCTTTTTTGTAATTAATTAACGAAGCGTAAAATACATGCACACGCACAATTTTATCAATATCCATATCTTCCCAAATTTTTCATGGAAAACGTTTCTTCAACGCATAAACCTAAATCAAACCAGCTATTTTATTTTGCAATTAGATATGGAAAAAGGATAGAGAAAGAAAGAACACCTTAATAAGCTGCCATTGTTACTTATTAATTTCTTCTTGCTTTCCCTCATTTCTTGTAAAGTGAAGCCCAAGGAATAGATATACAACTGCGAAACACTAAATTATAATCACGCATTCAAGTTTCCAACGAAAAAAAGAAATTGACAAAGCAAACGACATAAAACCTGCAAGAGACGACAAAGAAGTGTGAAGATTCGTCGGAGAACTCAACAGCCTCGGGAAGATTAGTCGGTGGTTTCCAAGGGAAAACGCAAACAAAATTCACGGCGGAGACCTCAGAACCCTAGTTTCTCTGCTTCTGTGGGCCAATCTCAATCTCATAATCCAAATAAGTCAATGTAGCACAGTGGCAGAGAGAAAGTCAGGGTGAGTGAAATTGGAAAGGGAGGGTGGTCGATGGCTTCTAGCCTCTAGGGCGTTAATAGGGATTGAACAAATTGAAATTGGAAAGGGAAGGGAATTCAGGTGGTTCTTTTCAACTTTGTCCCTTAATTTTTCATGGAGGCTGACTGGCAAAGAATAGCGCCAATCGTTAATGATATTTGGGATTAGTATTTTTTTCTAACTTTAATAACCTACAACAAATGTTCTAAAGCTAATAAATTAAAGGAAATTAAAACTTAGAGGTGATCAAATGGAGGGTTGGATCGGGTTCAGGTCGGGCGCCTAAAAATTCAACCCGCTTGTCAGGCCGGCCCAAACATCAGACTGATTTTTTGTGCCCAAGACTAGCTATTTTCAGCCAAATATAACGGTATTTTCGGCCCAAAATTTTAACTGAAAAATCATTTTGAGTTGTCCAAAACCTGTACCAAAAAAAAAAGTTCGGACCGGGCTCGAAAATCGGCCCCAAGAATTCTGCCCAAGCCGAGAATTTTTCAGGCCGGGTTAATTGATCAGCTCTAAGAAAACTCTAAAGCGTAACCTATTTCAAAGTTCCTAGTGTTACTATTTTAAAAGTGTTACCTATTTTAGAATTCCTAGTGTTACTATTTCACAAGTGTTACCTATTATAAAGTTCCTAGTGTTACTATTTCACAAGTGTTACCTATTATAAAGTTCATAGTGTTACAATTTTAGAAGTGTTACTATAAAATGTTACATTTTATAAAAGTGTTACCTTAAATGTTACAAATGGTTAAAGTGTAGTGTTACTTATATATTTAGAAAATCTACAACTTAAAAAGTGTTACCTAAATGTGTTACTTAAAGTCAGTTATGTTGTAGTGAAATTACCAAAAATATTTCTTTTATGGTTCGTGGCATACTACTGCAATATGGTGTATGTATATGAGCTAAACCCTTTCCCCTTCGTTCTTCTTCAAAATCAAGAGCTAGAACTAGACCATGAATTAAATATTATCTTCATATAATTGATGACTTTTGGAGAGGAAGAACAATTCTTTGCTAATATTCTTGATATAGTTGATACAAATGCAAGCTCAAATTTTCACAATTTTGCAGCTAATGCATGGCTAATTCAAAGGCTTGAGACTCTTTCTGTCATTGTTCTTGTAACAAAAGCCTTGTATATGGTTTTGCTTCCTATTTGAACTTTTAGCTCTTGTTAGAGACATTTTTTCTCTTTTGTTTCTATTTTTTATTTTTTGGGAGAATAAACTGGTGGAGATGATGAATTTAATTGCTAATTTTTTTTCCTAATTATTAGGATCATCCTAAATCCTTAAACAACCACTAACGCGGGGATTATTGGAATGCCACTATTATATTGTCTATACTTAAATATTTCTATGGTTTTAACTGTTGAAAATTGGTGCATCTTAGCCAACTTTATTATATGTAGTATATACCATTGAAGCTCCAAAAATCATTGAGACTCCTTCCCTCCAGAATACTGGCCAATAGTTGGTAAACTGGAGATAACGTAATTTGCAGGTAGCTTTAATGTAGTTGGATTCACATCATATCAAATATAGAAGAATGTGAATTATACCAACCAATTGGTGCCTCCAGATAAGATATTGACTGGATACACCACTAAAATAAGCTCCACTGTCCACGATGACCATTTTACCCATTGGTTACTTTCTCTCATAAGTTAGCTTGATAGATAGGTGGCTTGGTGTATGGATGTATAATATATTGTTGTGCTTGCCTGGCATCAACTTGAAATGAATACATCAGCTAGCAACAAGCAATTTTTATTTTCGTGAACTCAAGAGAAATCAGAACAGGGATAGAGACAGAGAGATATTTGATTTATATAGAATTCAGTTTGTCATTGCCATAATTTTTGAACTCAAGAAAAATCAGTTTGTCATTGCCTGTATTTCATTACATGGTTCTGTAAAGAACCAGGAGCAGGATCTTCTGATTTGAGATCTGAACAAAGGTCTACAAATAAGATTTTAGCACATACACAAACTGTTATGATGTGAATTAAACGTTGTGAAAGTAAGATCTAAATTTTGTTATGATTGTATGTAATTGGTCTGAAATGAGATATGAAAATAAGATGTGAAAAGTAGTTGTGTGAGTAGTTTCACAGTGTTATACTTTGTGTGGTTCCTCCTTTTATTAGATTCCCTACTTTTTTTTGTGGTGAATATTGTATAACCCTTATTGCAATATTTTTTGTTTCTTAGACACTCTTGGAGTAACCTTCAATTTCTTAGCCACATACAAGATTTGTTTTCCCTGCTGCCAACTTCATTTCGATAAAAAATACATCTCTTCACTATCCGTGGAAGGTAATGTTCAGTCTTTGAGCATCATATGCTCATCTAGAGTTGTTCTTTTTCCTCACATGTCTCTACTTGTAGTTTGCATAAATTTATATATTTTTTTTGTATAAAATCTAGATGGTAGATTATGAGAAATATTGACAAATGAGGTTATAGCGGAAAATAAATTGAAAATCCAAGAAATGGGGGTTGATTCTATGGCTTATGAAATCATTTAATCAATGAAGGGCACAAAACGAACATGCAGGAGTAAGAATAATTACAGAAGTCGGTTAACGATGATGAATAAACACCTGCTGAAGACTGTGAACAACTAGTCCACTATTGGCAATGACAAAAGGAAAAATGCATAACGTTGAGGTGTCATTCTAAAAAGGTTGATATTCTGTTTGTGAATTATATTATTTAATTAACTTAGTACATTCTTGTAATTTGTTATAGTTTTCAGTTTTATAGATTTGAGCACAAAAGATAAGTCATGCCACGCTTAAAGATAGTGCAAGTGTCTCTCAAACACCAATAGCAAGTCTAGTGAAGATATGTCATCCAAGCTCAAAAACGGAACATGTAGAGCAGGAATTGCAAGGCAAATTCAAATCAAGGCCACTAGGAAAATGCATGCATATGGCGAGATGATGGAAGATGGAGAAGAGATATACGACTACTAGATCTAGGTTTAGATTATCATATGACTATGTTGCTTGTTGGATGATTTAGATTTTGTATTGAGCATAATATTATTTTTCATTAGTTTATCTATGGAAATAGCACTAATAAGTGTATAAAATTATATGGATTTTTTAACTAGAATAATACAAACTTTTGCCTTTCTCTCGCAATAATACAAACTTTTGATTTTTTTTAAATAATACAAACTTTTGATCAAAATTCCTCCAGTAGGGCAATATCGGTTGTTAACTTGTTGTAGGAGGTAATAAGCTGACGTGGCACCGTCTAGGACACGTGTAGCTTTTTTATTGGTTGATTTTTTAAATTTTTATTTAAATTTGAAAAACAAAAAAAAACCTTTTTTTTCTTTCTCCCTCACCCACCCCACCCCACCCCTGGCCCCTGACCCTACCCAGCCTTCCCTCAACCACTCTCTCTCTTCGTCCTCCCCCCAGCACCTTCACAGAAGCCCCTCCCCCACCCACTCCCCCATCCCGAAACCAGAACCGCCACCAACCTTCACGATTTCCACCACCAAACTTCACGATTTCCGCACGCACCTTCGACTGAATTCTTCCCTAAACCCTTGTTCTCTTTCTCTCTCTCGGACTTCTCCTCACTTTCGACTGAATTCTCCGGCTACCATGGTCGAGTTGCCGCGGTCACCTGTGCGTGGGTGCCGTCGGTGCCGTTGTTGTTCCTGTTTCTTCTTCTAGGGTCGCGATGGTGCGTTCTTTCTATCTCTCGTGGTTCGCAAGGCAGGTGTGGTTTTCTGGTGGGGGGAGGGGGTGGGGTTGGAGGTGGGGGCAAGGCGGGGGGTGGTTATGGTGGGGTTTTTGGATCTTGGGCGGTGGTGGTGAGAAGGTGGTTACGGGGTGGGTTTGCGGTGGGCTGCGAGTTGGGTCGAGATGGGTTTGTGGTAGCGGTTTGTGGTCGTGGTTGTGTAGTTTGTGGTTGTGGGTTGGGTTTCCGGGGGAGATTTTTTGGTGGTGGGGTGGTGGCGGGATGCTGATTGGGTGGTGGTGGCGGCGTCTTCTTCGACTTTGGTGTAATAGTTCGGTTCGGGGGGAGGTTCAAGGCCGGGAGGGTGGTTTCCCGGTGGGGGGAGGGGGTGGAGTTGGAGGTGGGAGGAGCCGGGTTCGGGTGGGGGGGAGGGGTGGGGTTGGAGGTGGGAGGAGTTGGGTTCGGTTGGGGGACGTTTCTTGGGCCGGGGAAGGCGGTTTTGTGGTGGGGGAGGGGGTGGTGAGGGTGGTTTCATCCGTGGGGATGGGGGTGGGGGTGGAGGTGAGGGTGGGGGGAGGGGGGTGGGGTTTCGATTTTCAGTTGGTTGGCTAGGGGGGGAAGAAGAGATTTTGGAGTTAAAAAAAAAAATTACCTGTTTTACAGGTTAACGGTCAACTTGACCTACTGGAGGAATTTTGATGTAAAGTTTGTATTATTAAATAATAATCAAAAGTTTGTATTATTGCGAGAGAATGGCCAAAAGTTTGTATTATTCTTGTTAAAAAATCCAAATTATATCATTATTATAATATAATTGCCAATTCATATATCAATTTTGTATTTTCAGATTAGTATTTTTATTTTCAATATAGATATATATCCTAATGATGAAAAGTGTTACTTAATTACCCACAAGATGCTACAAGAGATGCCAAAAAGTGTTACCTAATATGCAGGAGATGTTACATGAGATGATAAAAAGTGATACGTAATGTTGAATAAAGTGTTACTATAGATTAATGGTAACACTATAAGATGTTACTAATGATATAAAAAGTGTTACATAAAAGTTTTTGGTAACACTTTAAAAGTGTAACAATAGGTATTAAATTTTTTTTGTTGCAGGAAAGAAAAACTAGGTCTGGTTCCTAATATAGGACCAGTCTACAGCATCCTTTCGGATGATGGAAGAAAAAACCAGATTAGAAGAAGAAAACCAATATAATAGAGACGAAGCCTCGTGACCCCTATGAGCCATGAAATCCGCCGCTTGATTCGCTTCCCTAAAACAGTGGTTGAACGAGACCTCTGAAACATTCTTCAGGTCTTCAACCGAATCACCAATCAAACCAGAAATTTCCCAAGGGACCTTCCAACATCTCCTAATAGAATTGATAACCACAAGGTTATCCCCTTCAATTATAAGAGAGGCAATATTGAGAAACCTAGCCGCCTTCACACCCTCACGTAGACCCCATGCTTCTGCTTGAAGAATAGAGCAATCCGACGACAGAGCCATAGCACCAGCAAGACAAAGATCTCCCAAATGATCCCGGATAGTGAACCCAAAGGAAGCTTTACCATTTGAAAGCTTCGAACCATCAAAATTAAGCTTAAAACTATGCTGAGGAAGGGGAACCCAAGCAACTTCACATTCATTTTATGAATAGAAGGAGAAACCTTCAAAAAACTATCCAACAAGTTATCCTGAGCTTGAGCTTTAGCCCAACCAAGAAAAAAATTAACCACACTGTGAGCAACAACCACCGGAGAGGCCACTTCCTCTTGGAAGATAACCTTGTTTTTAGAGAACCAAATATACCACCAAGTAACACAAAAATGGGATAAATCTAGAGAAGAAGAATTATCCTTGATCAGATTTAGATTATCCATAATATCATCTGAAATAGGCAAGTTAGGGGGACACACCCAACCATATAGTTCATTAATACAAGCAAACACATCCTTAGAAAACGGACAAACAAACAGAAGATGATTAACATCTTCTGAATGATGGTTACAAAAAATACAATCCTGGGGAAGGAAAACATGACATTTTTCTAATCGAACTTTAGTTGGAAGCCCATATTGACAAATTTTCCAAATAAAATTCCTGACCTTAGGAGGAATCTTTAAACCCCAAATCCAATTAAACGACTTAGAGGGAGGAGGATTAATAGCCAGCCCCTGAACTAACAATGCCCCTGACTTGACAGAGTAGCAACCATCTGAAGTCAAACCCCAAATTAATTTATTTGAACCAGCATTTTGTGGAAGAAATAAACTATAAATAGCTTGTCAAATTTCCGCAGGCACAATAGAAGCTAAAATCTCCCTATTCCATTGACGGTACTCATTAATAACATCAATAACCATTATATTTTCATAACCCCTACAAGGGACACAAATAGACGAGATTGGATACTGAAACACCCAATTGTCTTCCCAAAAAGAAATTTGACTACCCAAATCAACAATCCATCGTAAACCTTTCTTAAAAGTCTCTCTCACAGAATTAAGTTTTTCCATTGCCAAGAACAATTTGCAGAAGGAGAGTAATCTAGAATAGAAGAACCTTTTATATATTTTTTGGAAATCATTTGAACCCATAAATTAGACGGGTTATCAATAATCTTCCAAATCAACTTCATTTGCAAAGTAACATTATTGACATTAGCTTTTCTAAAACCCAAGCCCCCAAACTTTTTTGGCACACAAATTTTATCCCACCCTATAAGATTTGCAGAACCCGAATCTGGAGACTTATTCCAAAAGAAGTTTCTATATGTTTTATCCAACTCCGAGTGAATAGAAGCTGGGAGCAAAAAACTTTGCATTTGAAAATTAGCCTTAGTAGATAAATTAGCCTGAATAAGCACTGACCGACCCACCTGACACAGCGAATTAGCTTTCCACTTAGTTAACTGAGATTGGGCAGATTGAATAGTCTTATCAAATGTATTTTTTGTCACACGACCGTCTATAATTGGACATCCTAAATAATTGCCTAAAGAAAACGAATTTTGCATTTGAAGAATAGATTGAAACCCTTCATCACTTTGAGAAGAAACATTCTTTGTACTTTGAAAAGCTGACTTATGAAAATTAACTAACTGGCCCGACATAGCACAATACTTATCCAAAACATTCTTAATAATATGACAACTACGATCCGAAGCCTTAGCAAATAACATAGTATCATCAGCAAATGTCAGAAAAGGGATCTTAATCCCAGAACGACCAATTTTCACACCCAATAATTTTTCTCCGCCCATAGAGTGAGCATAAATTTCCCTAGCAAGAAGTTCTGCGCATAAAATAAAAATATATGGAGATAAAGGATCCCCTTGCCTAATACCACGAGTGGGGAAAAAACGATCCCCGGGTATTCCATTAACAAGAACAGAGAAAGAAACCGACGAAATACACAATCTAATCCAATGAATCCATTTCTCGTTAAACCCTAAATTTTCCAACATCATGAAAATAAAATTCCATTCCAATCTATCATAAGCCTTTTCCATATCTAATTTGATAGCTAACCATCCCTCTTTATCTGATTTATTCTTAAACGAGTGAAACACCTCATGAGCTATCAAAATATTGTCTTGAATTAACCTTTCAGGAACAAAAGCTCCTTAGAGAGGGTGAATAATTTTTCCTAATACCAATTTAAGACGATTAGCTAATACTTTAGCGATTATTTTATAAATAGTAGAACAGAGACTAATAGGTCTAAAATGATTAGCTGCAGATGGATTATCAATTTTAGGGATTAGAGTAAGAAACATATGATTAATTTCAGCTAGCAAAAAATCAGAATGAAAAAAAGCTTGAACAGCTTTAATAACTGAATTACCCACCAAAGTCCAGTATTTTTGAAAGAAAAATGGAGGAAACCCATCTGGACCCGGGGATTTATCAGGGGCTAGATTAAAAAGAGCTATTTTAATTTCCTCAGCAGACACATCTTGAGTTAACACATGATTATTATCCTCTGAAATAATAGGCGAAATAAGCGAAAAATCATGTTGGCTATCAAAGGTACAACTACTATTGCTACAAAATCTAGCTTGAAACTCCTTCGTAATATGAAACGAAATTCTTTCCGGATTAGTAATAATCTCATTATTATGGGTGGTAAACGAATCAAGATTAATTCGATTTTTCTTTATGGAGGCACAAGCGTGGAAATACTTAGAATTAGCATCACCTTTGGCAAAAGACGTAGTCTTAGCTCTTTGAAACCAAAAATTTTCTTCAAATTTAAACAGGTTTCGATGTTTAACTAACCATCTATCTTGCGCTTTTTGTAAATTTCAATTATCTTGATCAATAAGCATTTGAGCTTGAAGAGTCTCGAGTTTTTTATCAACTAACACAAGTTGTCGAAAAATATTACCAAACCGCGTTCCGTTCCATTCTTTAGCTTTTATCTTAAGAAGTTTACATTTATGAACTAATCTATACATATAAGAACCATTAAACTTTGAGCACCAAGTTTTCTTAACTAACACATCAAAATCCTTTCTTAAACACCACATTCTCTCAAACTTAAAAGAAGGAGTTTTAAAATTAGAACAAGGAAGAAAAGATAAAGAAATAAAACAATGATCGGAAGAAGAGAAAATGTGGTGTCTAAGTTTTGCTAACGGAAATAAATTTAACCACTCGACACTAGCTAAACATTTATCTAAACGTTCAAGAACATTATCATGGCCACTTCTTTTTTTTCTCCAAGTAAAACATTGGCCCAAAAAAGGTAATTCATTACAATTTAATTGGTTCTTAATATCATTCATCCTAGATAATCTTGATAAAGAGATAGGAATACCACCTTGCTTATCTGAATGAAAACTAAGCTCATTGAAATTCCCTATCAAAATATAGGGGAGCTCTAAAGCTTGAGTATAAGAAATGATCTCATTCCAAAACAAATCTTTTCCACTAGAACTAGCAGGAGCATAGAGGAAGATTACCACAAAAGAAATATTCAAAACTCTAAGCTTTATTCTACAAACAACAAACCGAGAACCTTTATAAATTACATCCAAGCAAAAAGGATTAGCTAAACTGTTTTTCCACATAACCCACAATCCACCAGATCTGCCCATAGTAGGGATAAAATCAAATTGAGAAAAGCCACATCTCCTTATAGCAGAACAAGAGGGAGGAATAGAAGATTTTGTTTCACAAATCATCATAATCTCAACGTGATTTGCAGAACAAAAACTTTTTATCTCAACAAAAAGGTTCTTCCTTTGGCAACCACGAACATTCCAAAAGGCTATAGTCATTAAAACATCATAAACAGAACACATTTTACTTGCAGGGGAGGGGCTAGAAAATTCCTGATATATACCTCAACAAACTGACTTAATCCACATTGCCTAGCACAAAAACCAAGTCTAGCTTGATTTCTATAAGTCATAATGGATGAGGAACCACCCTCATCCTCTGAAATTAGCATACGAAAAAAGCAAGAGATGAAACAATAACATGTTGAGGAGGATACTAACCAACATGTTTTTAATTCTATACAAAACCCCATACAAACATGACTGAACATAGCTGAAATTTTTAGATCAACAAATGAATCTAAATTGAAAATCATACTCTTTACCTTCTAAAATAGATTACAACCATAAAAAATAAACAAATTTCTAATATACACCCTCAGCATAGCTAGATGTCTAGAAGTGGGAAAATTCCACCTGACCATACAATAGGTATGTATAGTGTTACATAAATGAATTTAAAGTAATATTTGTTGAAGTGTTACTATAGGCTTTCAAAAGTGTTACCTAAAAGTATAGGTAACACGGCCAGATGTAACACCCAATAAGGTGTTACCTATTATCTAATGTAACACTTTTAGCACTTTAAGTGACACTTTTTGGGTGTTAATGTCAATTATGTAGTAGTTGTTCTCAATAAAAAAAAGATTCTAATAACTTGAGGTGGCATGCAGACCGTAGGAAAAAAGATGGTTTTCTCAGACATCCGACTGATTCTCTTGAGTGGAAAGGTATCAATCAGGTGCATAAGACCTTTGGTGATGAGGACAGAAATTTGAGGCTTGGCCTATGCACGGATGGGATAAACCCATTTGGCACCCTTAGTTTTCAACATAGTACGTGGCCGGTACTTCTAGTTATTTACAACTTGCCTCCTTGGTTGTGCATGAAACACAAGTACATCATGTTGTTGCTTCTTATTTCATGGCCGAAACAACCTGGAAACGACATAGATGTCTACCTGCAACCACTTGTTGATGATTTGTGGAAATGTGGGATGAAGGAGTTTATGTGTATGACGCACATGCTGATGAGGTATTCACATTGCGTGCCATGCTTTTATGCACTCTTAATGATTATCCTGCTTATGGGAACTTATCCGGGTACAAGAACAAAGGGAATAAAGCAAGCTCGATTTTCATCAATGACACAGAATCTAAATACATTTCTACTTGTCACAAAGATGTTTATATGACCCGGAGGTTCCTTCATCGCAACCATCCTTATCGTAATAAGAAGAAGACATTCGATGGAAAAGTTGAGGGAGGGGTTGCTCGTAGACCATTGACTGGTATTGAGGTTTATGATTAGGTTAAGGGTACTGAAACGATATTCGGTAAAGGAGCGAGTGATGGTGCTAAAGGACTTTGGAAAAAGGAGTCTATATTTTGGAAACTTCCATATTAGGGAGATCTACAGGTTAGACATTGTCTCGACGTCATACACATAGAGAAAAATGTACGTGACACCATTGTGGGGACACTTATGAATATTTCAGGGAAGACTAAGGATAGCAAAGGGGTGCGACTGTATTTGGAAAGTGAGGGGCTTCGACCAGAACTATGGGCTCAAAAGAGGGACACTAAGAAAATAAAGAAATAAGAGAAAGAGTCTGGCAAAGGAAAAGGAAAAGGAAAGGGAAAAGAAAAGGAAAATGAAGAAGGGTCGTCTGAAGGAATTTAAGGAAAAGGAAAGAAAAAGGTGAAGGATGATGATAGGAACTATTTGCCTCCAGCTTGCTACACTCTATCTAGAGCTGAGAAGCGACTTTTTTACGAGTATTTGTACGGCATTAAGGTTCCATCAGGGTACTCATCGAACATGAAAAAATTTGTTACCTTTGACGGTGAGTTGAAGTTATCGAGTATGAAGTCTCACGATTGTCATGTAATGATGCAAGTATTCTTACCGATTACTATTCGGGGGATATTGCCGAAACACGTGAGACATACCATAACAGAGCTATGTTAGTTTTTCAATACTATATGTAGCAAAACGTTACAATCGTCGAAGCTTGATGCTCTGCAAGCTAGCGTGGTGGAGACTTTGTGCAAGTTTAAGATGTATTTCCCACCTGCTTTCTTCGACATTATGGTCCATTTGATTGTACATCTAGTTCAAGAAATTAAGCTTTCCGGTGTTTTTGAGGTGATGCTATCTGGGCGGGCGCGGATGTGTCGTCGTCGTGCACCGCACCCGTCCAAAGATAAAATTTCTCCTACTCTCTTCTACACTAAGGTAGTATAGTGGAAGTAGGGGTTGTATCCACAGGGAAACAGGGACGAGTTTATATTCAGCGTGATTCGAAACCTCGATTAAGCTAAGGGCCGAGAAACCTAATAATAATTACAAAAGGGGGGTTTCAAGTAGATTATAAACAAACTAAAACTAACTAGCATATAAACAAAATGAGAAATCAATAATGGAAAGATCTTGAATCCAATTAACATCCACTTCAATTCATTATCGATCCTCGAACCTCCACTCTAATTATTTCCATAATTATCTATTGTCGAGAATTAATCTCGTGTTCTCCTTATTCTTAGTTGAATAGCACGATCAGCGTGACTATAAAACCCTAACTAAAGGATAACCTAGTCCGATCTGCGTCTAAGTTCAATCCAATAGCAGCAATAAACACAGAGAACCAATAGACCTGCTAATGTCATACACGCGATAAACATTCAACAGTTGATTCAATTTCCCTAAGAAATAACCAAGATGATCAGCATCTAAATTACTCCCTAGTTTGCTACCAATTGATAAAAGAATAAAACAATCCGATTCTATTCTTAAATCTAGCATTAGATTAATCACACAATCAAACTAGTAACGTTCCTAGCATAATTATGCAATAATCATAAATCACAAGCATAGAAATTGAACCATAATCAAGGAAAAGAGAAAGAGAGGAAAGATCTCACAATAACGGTTGAAGCTTCATGTTAATTGATCCAAGAACAGTTCAAGCTACAATCCGATAGCAAAAACCAAATCCATAGTTGAAATCCCTAAAAACTAAACTAAGAAATGAAAACTAAAACTAGGAAATGAAAAACAAAGAAATGGAAATGAAGAACAAAGAGGAACGAAGATGGAAAGATGAAAAGAGAATCATGAAGAAGGAAGGATGAGGAGAGGAGCTCTCCCCTTAAGCTTGCCACTCCAAGGTCTACATTTCAGCTCTCCTCTTCGTACTTCTCTTCATCTCCCCTCAAAAGTTAGGTTTTAGGAGCTTTTAAACCCCGCACAAAATCGTGGCCCCAAGCCGACTTAAGCGTCGCGAGTCGCGCAACTGATCGCGAGTCGCGAAGGGGACTCTGCCATCCCGCATGATTTGGCTGGGCAAGAGCATCGCGAGCCGCGACAGGCATCGCGAGTCGCGAGGGGCAGGGGGTCGCGAGGTGCGACAGTCCTCGCGAGTCGCGAGCCTATGGTGGGCATGCGTGCTGGGCGCTGCTGGGCGATGCTTGCGATGCGGCTGGATGGGCGAGGCTGCTGGGCAGGCTTCGCGAGCTTGCGATGCTTGTGCTGGCTTGGCGATGATGCTTGGGCTTGGCGATGATGCTTGGGCTTGGCGATGATGCTTGGGCTTGCGGTGGAGTTTGATGCTTGCGGTGATGCTTGGGCTTGCGGTGATGCTTGGGCTTTGCTCGGCTCAAATGCACTTCACCTTGGAAGGTCGGAATACATGACATTAACACAATTTATCTCGCAACATTCCGAACTTCCGCTAAGAGTTAAATAAAACACGAATGTTAACAATTACAATCAAACCCTTAGCAAAGTGCACCCAAAGTAACGTAAATACTACGTATAACTTGAGCGTATCACTATCCTTTGAAGAGACATATGGGCTCTTTGAAATATAATGTAAGGAATCCAGCGCAACCAGAAGGGAGTATAATTCAGGGGATTGTGAGTGAAGAGGTCTATAATTTTGTGGCCGAGTTTTTAGCTATTGTTGATCCTATTGGACTTCCTACATCTCGACACGAGAGACGACTTGAGCGTAAGGGTACGATTGGCTCCAAAATGATCGTACCTCCTATTGAAAAGCGCATAAAAGCACACTTATTTGTATTGCTGCATATGGTACATGTCCATCCTTACTTGGATAAGCATATGGAGGAGTTGCGTGACCAGAATCCAGGTAAGGGGACTAGAGCATTGATGCAGTTGCACAATAAGACGTTTATTGATTGGTTCCATAATCGATTAATGCGTGATGTAGATTCTACTGTTTTTGAAAGTCTGGAGTGGCTAACATTTGGTCCTCATGAAACTATGCACTCCTATGAGGGTTATGATGACAACGAATATACGTTTTGGACAGATCGTCAAGATCAAAAGTCGAGATCTCTGCAGAATAGTGGTGTTTCAGTAAAGGCGTCATCTACACAGTATGCAAGTGCCAAAGACAAGTCTCCTATTGATGCTAGATTGTTATACTATGGGCGAGTTCAAGATATATGGGAGCTTGACTACTCTGGTTTCACGGTCTGCTTATTTCGATGCAAGTGAGTTGATTATAACCCAGGCTACATAAGAAAAGATGACCCTTGTGGATTTACTCTTGTAGATTTGGGTCGGTTGCGTGATAGTGAACGGGCATTCATGCTTTCATCACAAGTTAAGCAATTATTCTACGTAACTGACTCAACAAATTAAAAACATTTTATTTTAGAGTCGTTCTTCATTCTTTCCTTGACTCGAACCAATTATAGTGGGGTATTAATCATCATAGGGTGCTAAATTGGGAGACACGATTATGTGTCAACAAAAGCCCCCACTTTGACTAAGGTTTGTAAAATCGAAAGTCAAAGTATACGTGTCAGGACGGAGAATGATTCTAGATGATCTGCAATCTAAAACCACTCTTTTAACATCGGTACCTACAAAAACAAGCATAAGTTTGCAGAAACAGACATATATAAAAGTGTCAATTCGGAAGACAACCACAAGTTTGCGAAGTGAAAGCGGTACCTGCAAAACAAGCATAAGTTTGCGGAAACAGATATGTATGAAAGACATTTGCAAAACAAGCATAAGTTTGCAAAATGAAGGAATATATGAAAAGGGTATATTATGAGCAATGTCCGGCTCATGACGGTATAGAGCTTCGCCCCCTTCTAAGGCTGATATATGATCTATGTCCAGCCTACAACGATATAAAGCTTCATCCCGCTCCAGGGCTAACTTATGAACTATGTCCGGCTTAGGACGGTATAAAGCTACGTCCCGCTCAGGGTGATACTTGGTTGAACACCAGCGCTCGCTGTAGTTGCCTTCGACCCTATTTACGAGCTATGTCCTGCTCATGACGGTATAGAGCTATGTCCCACTATAGGGTGATACTTGGCTGAAGACTAGCGCTCGCGTAGTTGCCTTCGACCCCATTTATGAGCTATGTCCGGCTCATGACGGTAGAGAGCTATGTCCCGCTCCAAGGTGATACTTGGCTGAAGACTAGCGCTCGCTGTAATTGCCTTCGACCTTATTTACGAGCTATGTCCGGCTCATGATGGTATAGAGCTACATCCCACTCCAGGGTGATATTTGGCAGAAGACTAGAGCTCGCTGTAATTGCCTTCGTCCCGATTTACGAGCTATGTCCGACTCATGACGGTATAGAGCTATGTCCCGCTCCAGGGTGATATTTGGCTGAAGACTAGTGCTCGCTGCAGTTGCCTTCGACCCTATTTACGAGCTATGTCCGGCTCATGACGGTATAGAGCTATGTCGCGCTCCAGGGTGATATTTGGCTTGATACTAGCACTCGCTGTAATTGCCTTCGGAAGTATGTCGATACCTGTAAAATGTAAAGACCACAAATATGCAGATAAACTACTATGGAACATGCATATGCCCCGTGATGTGGGTGCTAGTGTATGGATAGTAAATGACTTGACCTTTAAAGTGTGACCTCTAATACTCTAGACATAAAGGTGCTTGCGTGTGTACGTGTGTGTGTGCATATGGGTTTGTGTGACTCCATGACTAATGCTAGGATCCTATGACGAAGGATTAAGGATGTATGAAATGCTAAACACAGTGTTTGTATGATGCGAATGCGGCTACGTAATGCAAATGCAGAGATATGACACTAATGCAGAGACATGATATGATGCTTTGTTGTTCTTCTAGAAGCTCAATTTTTCGTTTAGAAAATTATCTTTGAAACAGGAGAAATGGGAAGCCCCCAAGGATGACCCATTCAGTTAATAGATTATGTTGGATTCGAAATACGTTGTAGAACGAGTCTTCGTAATGCTTGAGTTGTATATGCTTCAAGTTTTGTATGCCAAGGGCCTAACTGAGCCCATAAATAGGTGCGATCTTGTATCTGTGTATGTTTAAAACCCAAGATTTCATGTATGGACTCGTAATGAAGTCTTTAGCAAGGTACGCTTGGAGCCTATGACATTCTATGCGAACTTGTGATGAAGCCCCAGCAAGATGGAGTTGATGAAGTATTTGACTTAAATGCTCGATTTTGAAGATATCTTGTCACGCTTAGTGGAAGTGTCGACCAAAGATTCCATATAGGGTTCCTATATAAGGTGAAGAAGACAAGAAAATAAGGCCAAATAAAGGAACACTTAAAGGATGAAATGCGGTCATAACACTGAGTGTTGAAAGGTTATGCTAAGGTTGGTTTATAAGGTGATAATGTAGTTCAGAAAACGGTAGAGGATCATAATAAGAAATGGCGGAGTCATAATGAATGGACGCACACAATGAGGCAGGCTAATGATGCAGGTTCAAATTCCAGTCTAATTCTAAAGGTAAGGATGAGCATTTAAAATTCATGATTTGGTGATCTCCTTTTTCCCATGGGCCTAGGCGAGCCTTAAGGATAATTTTATGAATTAAAATGGCCGGGCCTCACAAGAGGTTGCCTACTCATCCATGATGGAATCAGGCCAGTCGTAGCTCTTTATAATTTTAATTGGTGGCTGAGCATTTTGCTTGGAGCCATTTGCAATGAATTAAGCATTGATTTGGAAGAGGTCTTTGGATGGGATGGATAATGATGTAGGTTTTGTTTGGTTTAAAGTGGTCGGACCTCAAGGTGAAGTTTCCTACGTATCTTTAGCAGAATCAGACCATTCGTAGTTCAGGCTAAGGAATTAGAAGATGCCCTGACTTTTGCCTAAGTCTCCCTTATGGGTTTTCGACCTTGCGGGCTTGGGTTTGTCTTTTATGGATTATTGGGATGTATATGGTTATGGGTTGTTTATGAGAAGGTTTATTACAGAGGTATGATTTGGCTTGTAATGGTTTTTGGTTATGGAGGTTTTGGGATTGAAGGTTAAAGGATTTAAAAGAAGTACATTTGATAAAGCTATTGATGGCCTTATTTGCAACACTTCTTTTTTTTTTTTTTTGATATTTTGCACCTTTGTTTTTCTTTCATAATTTTTTGCTTTTGTTTTTTTTTCTTCTGTTTTTTTTGCTTTGATTTTTGTTGTTCCTCTTTTTTTTTTTGCCTGCCCTTTACATTGAATTGTTGTCGAATGTACTTCCCATGAGGTAGATTAAAAGGAGGGGGATGTTATGTGTTTAGGTTGAGATGGATGATAAGGACTGGTGAAATGGTTGTGGTGAAAGAAGAAATGCCTCTTTTATGCCAGTTTATTCATTGCACTTTTTAGAAAAGTCATGAGGATTAGAAATTCATTTCTTATTAAGGCAACAATCATGATTCCAATTGATGCTCATTAATGCAAGGTTAGAGAATAAATAAATAAAAATGAATGATAATTTATTAATTGCAAATGAATAATACATGCAATAAAAGGAAATCCTATATTAGACTGGAGATAAGAGAACAAAATAGAAAATGATATCTTAAGTCTAGACTTCTACGTCGTGTGACAAAAGATCTCAAGTCTTGGGCATCTTTGTAATAGTAGGGAATGTAAGCCTCCCATCATCAATCATATCTTGGAAAAGCTCTTTTAACCAGTAGCAGTCATCAGTCGTATGTCCAATGCCTCTATGGTATTTGCAATAGGTATCCTTATCCCAGCTTGGTCCTTTTTTATCTTCATGAGGGTCTGGAGTGGGCCCAATAGGAGAAATTGCGCCTTTTCCTTGAAGGTGGTAAAAAGTAGTCTCATGATTCATTCCTAATGGGGTATACCCTCTCTTACGTTTTCTTCGAGGCCTAGTGGCAGACTCTATGGCATTGAGGTCCTTGTCTTTGTTGTTGTGCACGCTTTTTAGTAAATCATCCTCAATCTGGATACCCACATCGTACACTCTTGTGAAGCTATCGAGGCCCAAATATTTGAGGTGATTTTTGAATTTAGGAAGGAGGTTAGGAACGAATATTCGTACTAAGTCTTCTTCCACATGCCTTGATATCATATGGGTTGATTTCTCTCTCCACCTATTCAAATAAGTGGTAAAACCTTCATTTTCCCCTTGTTTTAGAACCTCGAGCTATCTAAGGGAGGTTTGCAGTTGTGTGTTCAACTCATATTGTTTCATGAAAGCAATAGTAATGTCTTCCCATGTTTCAATTTGCTTAAGGTCCAAGGAATATAACCAATTTTGGCAAATTGGGTCCAACGACATCGGGAATATCATTGGGTAAAGTTCAGGGTCAACTGATTTGATGATCATGGTTGCACGAAAGTTTTTTATTGGTATTTTGGATTATCAGTTGGTTTGAATTTAGGGACGTTAGTTGTAGAGAATTTTTCAGGAAGTTTTCCCTTTAGTTTAGTGTCATCAATGGGCTCAAAATAAGAATTGGTATTGGTTACCCTATGAACAACACTCTCCAATTTCTTGTTGAATCCAGGGTATTCACCATACTCGACCTTCTCAAGTCTTATCCTATTTCTTCCATCATACTAGAATGCTTGGCTAAAGCTCTAGCCATTTCAGCGAATTTTTGCTCGGTATTCGATGAGTTACCCATTTCAATGTCTCTTGAATTCTGCATGTATCATCAATGAAGACTTTTAGAGAAAGAAGAGGTGGATGGAATGTAGATTTTAAGAAAAATTGAGCTTTTGAGAACAAATTAACATTAATGGATAAACTACCCCTAGAATGCATGAATAATTTTTTTTTTGTTTTTTTGGATGCACCTAGACCTAACACATGTATGCATGACTCTTTTGGATGCACCTAGACCTAATGCATGTATGCACGACTTTTTGGATGCACCTAGACCCTTTTCTATGCGTTCTAACCTATAAAGGCTGCCTACATATCCCAAAAGAGGGAATCAGATCGCTTGTAGTTCAGGATTACTAAATGCGGAATGCATGAGATGAAATGAGGAGTATGGACACAATGAGACTCCTAAATGCCTGTGAACTCTAGTTATGCACGAAGTGTATGAGCGATTGACTATGCAATGCAAATGGATTCTAGTATGAATGCAGTTCTAGCAGACACGGAACTCTATGGACTAAAGGCTCCTAGACTTGATAGACTTCTAATGACCTTAAAATTGTAGACTTGGTGAACTTTTAAGGATGTTAGACTCCTAATATGCATGAGACTCTAGTGAAAATGGACGGAATTCTAATGGATTTAAACTCCTACTATGCATGGACTTATATGAATTTTAGACTCCTAAGATGGTAAGAATTCTAACGACCCTAGCCTTCTTAGATGGGTGAGCCTATACGGGGTTAACACTCCTAATTTGAATAAGGTTAGACGAGATTAAGAACTCTAAATGGAGTGACACTTGATGAACATAGACATATGGGCTAGATGGACTTCTAATATAGTTAGAATTCCTAAGTGGATGGGATTTTTACAATAAGGTGGAAACTAGAAAAAAAACCTAAAAGATATGCACATAAAGGATGCATAATATACATGGAAAGATAGGGTAGAAGATGTGATGAAATTTTGAAAAGGATAAAGATGGATTTTCGAAAAAGATAGGTGATAAGAGAAAGATGGGGATTTTTTTTAGATGTACTTTTTAAAAAAAAAAATTTGTAGAGAAAAAGGAAGGTGATAAAAAATTTTGTAGAAAAAAGATGGGGACTTTTTTGAAAAGAAAACGAAAAGCTATAGGTTTAAGATGGGAATTGGGACAAGGAATGGGGACCATAGGAAATTGGCAACATAATGGAATTATGGGTGATGAAATTGAGTACACCAATATCAAACGCAAGACGCAAGAAAGAAATTGTGCTGGGCGCAAGAAGGTGCGCCCAACGCGAGGGATGTTGTGAGCGACGACAAAGTGATGCGCGTGACGCCCAGAGTTATGCGTGCGACGCACTGAAGGCTGCACATGACGCACAGAAGGCTGCGCATGACGTGTTGAGAGCTGCGTACGACACAGACCAACGCATCACGTAATCTTTCTGCGTGGGACACATATTGGCGTGCGGAGTTTCGAAGAAGCTCTTTTTTGCATCTTTTGATCGCGTAAATTCGTTTGCGATTTATGACTCGAAACATCAATGATACTAAACAATTAATGGCACACACACACAAATATGCACAATCAAGATAATAATATGCAAAGTTCCAAACTGAAGTCACGTTCTACGTTTGAAATAATAGTCAGGTTTAGGTTAAGGCTGAAAAGGTCCATGACTAATAGATTGATCCCACGCTTCGTACCTTTGCTTAAAAAGGTGGCTACTTGTAAGTCGCACTCCAGTTTTCAAGTCAGGAAAAAGAGAACAATGCCATGGTTGAGTAGGTTTGCTTAGGACTAAGATCCAACACTATCACTCACGAAGCATTCGGAAGGACAAAGCACAAACCCCCCAGGGGTGGCCTCACATATAGAACATGCGCTAATGAGGCAAGGAAGATTGTCCTTATAGTGGCTTAAACAGTAGCCATGCATACGCAAAACAGTATGTTATTCTAAAGCATGAAAAGAAAATGAATTGTATTTTTCAAGTTTCACCTACTCATTGTAAAAAAATTATTATTTTTAAAATCTCCCCCAGTGAAGTCGCCAAATTGTAGGCGTGATTTTATTTCGCTTACGCGGTGTGAGCACGTATTTGACTACCGCATTATTAAGGTTTACAAAAATACGTTTTCGAAGTCGCCAACAAGTCTTCAATGGAAAACTCATAAACCTTATTGGATATTTATGAAACTTAGGGACATCTTTGGGACTTATCCAATGTAGATTTCCCCGTCATGACTCCATAGTTGGTCAGGTTCTAAACATTGAGTTCGGTGGTGAGGGTACGAACACGATCATGAACCACATTCACCCATTGCTGGCATCTATTTAATACGATTCATAGCATTATGCAAAAGGACAACCACATAATATTTTTCAACTCCCTGAAAAAGATTAGTCGCAGTTGGTTCATTAAACACATAAAAGACCAACTTTTTAGTGACATGTGATTTAGCATTCAATGTTACTGGGTTCCTAGCCGGTGGTCCATGTTATCTGATTTAAGCGTTAGAACATTCATTTAGGTCTTGATTAACAATAATATACAAGGTGATAAATATTGCAATCAAACATCAAAAATAATATTCATGAAAAAGAAATAAAAATATTGCAGGGAGTTAGTATAATATACAATACTTACAGTCGCAGAAATATGTTAACAATCTAAATCATGAATAGAATGTTGGTAACTTCAAGAAAATAATAAAAAAGAATAAATAAATAAAATAAAGGTTGTTACTTTGATTGATCCTCAGAAATTATACCTCCGTCTGGGTTGTTGATTTGTACGGATCTTGGATCAAATTAGAACGAGCCTTGTAAAATTATTGTTGTGTTATATAAATGTATTAAACGTGGGTTATTGTCTTATGTATTGATATATATGGAGATAAGAAGCAAGAGAATTTGTAGGGGATGTATAGGCGTTACGTTGAATGATGATGATGGTTGTAAATGTCTTGGTGTTGTGTAAAGATGACCAGGTGAGGTGAGTTAGGGAGCAGTGGTGGTGTAGGGTATTAGAGTAATGATGAAGCAATGATTAGGTGATAGATAGGTGATGGGCGTGAGAATTGTGTGAGAGAACATGTAACACCCCGAAATTTCGCTCTTAAATTTTCGTGTTATTTTATACTGTATTATTATTTTTCGTTAAAATTAGAATGTTTTACTCCTTAAAAATATTTTATCGTATGCATTATTTGTTTTTCAACTTTTAAAATGTTATATTTATATTATTTATTTGATTAGAAATTATAGATTTTCTAGTATTTATAAATACGCGTTCGAGCTAGTATTTTTATTTATTCGATTTGAACGCGTTTAGACCGTGCACACAACTTTTTAATGTGACGTTTTGAGCTCCTAAAAGCTGCCCACAAAAGGATAATATCGAAAGCAATGGAGAGGCTTTTGAACACCTTGTAACCCCCACTTTAATTCCAAATTTAAGTCCCATTATTCTAGCTCTTTTAGCCTCCTTTTATAACCTATTTTCTGCTGGAAAACTAATCAGAAAAATCAGTCCAACTCTCTATTCTATTTGACCATTTGAAGAGAGAAAGGGAGAGGAAAGTTCATCTCGGTTTTTCCTGCCACACCTTCACGAAAATGACTATATCTGGAGATCTAACCGTTGGATCGTCCTGAAATTTGGACAGCACGTTAAGGACGTATGGAACGTTACTTTCACTAGAGCGATTTGGCATCCAAGTTTCAGATCGTTCATGAATCGTGGTCGGAACAGAACAGTACATAATGGGAATGCAAGCAATTGGAGGTCTTCAAAGGTAACTAACGGCGATCCTAGATCGATTAGCATTCGTATAGGAATTATATTAGTTTTAATAGTTGGGTTATTTAGGTTTTAGTATCATGTTAGGTTGGGTAAAAATTACATGATATTATTACTTTGGTTTCATGAAATATTTTGGGTGTTTGTTCTTGAATTTCTCGTGTATATATTTTTGTGTAGTATGTATACAGGAATCATGATATTACTGTTATATGAGCGTTTGTTGCTGGTGGTCTAGCGTCGTTATATTACTTGCTGGCCTCCCCTTCTTGATGTTCATGTGTATTGTGCGATGGACCGGTTGCATACTAATGGTTGTTGCTTTTCTTGGTGGGCTTTGTTAGGATTGTTGTTTCAATTATTTGGTTATGTATTTTGTTCTGCTGCTTAGTTTTGGTAGTTGGTTCATTCGTGTGTTTTTTTGTTTATTGTTGTAAATTTGTATTTATTTATATAATTAAGTTATAATTTAGTTTTATCACTTGTTTAATTTTATTTATTTTAGCTTGTTAGGTTAATTTTTATTATGGATATATCTTTATCTGCTGGTATTTATAACATGAGTAATTTATTATTATGATGAAATTATTGGTATTTTGAAAATAATGTTATTATTATTATTATCATTATTATTATTTTGAGAAGAGTGTTATTGTTAATTGAAATTCTTGGGTTGCTATCCTAAATTTCTGCTGATTTGGTGTAAGGCCTTAAGGGCATCCGTGTGATTTGATAATTGAGTATTATTTTATTATTACTATTTTGTTTGAGAGCAAGATATCCGGAGGGACGAAATCCCAAGGTGAAGAACATGCAAACCATAGAACGGAATCCTTGGTATACCTTGGTTTTGTTGTCGTCCGAGAGGTCGGTGAGGACGAAATCCTACACCGCATCGGGAGTATGGTCATTCTTAGACATAGGCAGTAGGGAACGTAATCTATAGGCTGTCTGGAGATTGCAATCTGACATTACCATAGGAAGTGGGTTGTCCACAAGCGTTCAGGTCTCTCTCAAACTAATTATATTATTTTATTATTTTAAACTTTGATGGTTTATGTTGTTGATACTTGAGTTTATATATATAAGTTATTTAACCATTTTGTTTATTTTGTTATCTTTACTCTATTTATATTAAGCATGTTGTATTATCTTTGTTTAAGTGTTTTATTTGATTATCTGAAGTTTACTATTGAGATGTTTTTGTGTGACTTAATTATTAAGATTTTTATAACTCTTATATGGATCCTAATTGAGCTGGAAGAGCTGTTAGTTACTCCCCACTGATTGTGGATGTTTGTTGATATATTCTGCAGGTGATTATTTTGTGTTATGGGAAATGAGAGAAAGGTTATTTAGGATTTTTGTTTGAGACGTTTTATTTTATTTATATTTACTGCATTGGGTTTATGAGGTTGTTTTGCCTCCTCATGGATATTTTGGATTATTTTAATTGGGTTTCATTTTTATTTAGTTTACTTAACCTTTGTTTAGAGTGACATTTTCGTTAGGCGATATTTCCGCTATCACCATATCTTAAGTAAAATGTTCTATTTTGTTTATATTATGTTTATAAAAGGACGGAGTGTTACAGAACATGATGCGTGATGAATGCCGAGAGCTGTTGGGTGAGTTATATATGGAGGTGTAGTATGTGAGATGGAGTCAAAAAGGTTAAGCGTATGAATTGTGAGGTGTGTCGGGTGTTAACAGTAAAGTTGTGTCGTGTGAGAGTTAAGTGCTTAGGAGGTGGAGATTGTTAGATGATGAGATGGATATATTATATAGGTTTAGGTGACTGGTAAGCAATAGGTAACCGAACACAATTAGTTGTATAAAAGATATTTTATTTAAAAGCTTTTAGGAAATAGTTAGATAAAGATATTTGAAAACACTTTGGAGTAAGATCATTTTTTATAAAAGATATTTTTATTAATAAAACTAATTAACATAATTAATTAACTCTGTTAATTAAATTGGGCTACAAAAAAGGGTTTTAGAAATTGGGCTTTTATAAAATTATTAATAAAAGGTTTTAGAAGGTGGGCTACTCTAAAACGTTTTAGAAAGTGGGCTTAGTAAAACTATTTTTAAAAAAGGTTTTCGAAGGTGGATTAATAAAAAGATTAGAAAATGGATCAGGTTTAAAATATTTTATTTCAGACTCGTTCTTTATTCTTTTCTTGATCCAAAGCAATTAGAGCAGGGTATTAGTCATCACAGGGTGCTAAATGGGGAGACGCTGGGGAGACGCGATTATGTGTCTACAATCACCGTCGACCACCATCCTCCCTCCACCGCCCTGGAACAAGTCGCCACCATTATCAACTGCCACAACATCACTTCCGTCCGATTCACCAACCCAAACTCAAATATAATCCGAGCCTTCTCCTACTCCGTCCCTCTCCTCCTCTCCATCCCCAACTCCCTCATCTTCAACCGCTCAAACGCAAATTAGAGGATGTTACATTTAATTAACAATAGAAGTAAGAAATAAACAAACAGTATAACACATGTTTTTAAAGTTACTTCAAGCAAAGCCCTTCAAACCATTGCATTCTAAGTAAGGATATTAATTCTAAAAAATATGTTAGTTCAATGGCTATACAATATAATTTATGATTCAAAACCCTTTTTTTTTATAATTTTGCATTATTATAACAAAGGATTACAATTACATAAACAAAAGGCATAATAAGGAAAACAAAAAAAATACAATTTGTTATAGTGATCTCAATTTGATTTTAAAGTTATTTTACTTCTCCATAAGGGTTGTATAAGCATAAATATATGCTTCTGTTGTTTGTATTTAATGCAAAACTTGTTGTAATGATGAGTTAAAACAAGGGTTAATATAAAGTTTTCTTTATGAAAATACTTAGAGGTTATCCTACTCTGAGTCTTTTTAATGAAATAAATTTCCAAATTATCAAAAAAAAATTCATTTTTCAAAAAAGGAATTTCTCTACTTTTCTAGGGTAATTTTTTTTAATTTTAGTTCTTTATAGTTTGTTTAGGTTCGTCCTTGGTTACTCACTTTGTACATTTTGTTAAAAAAGGTTCTTTTATAATTTTAAATTTATATATTTATTTTTTTTTTATCAGACCGGCCCTGAAACGCCGTTTGGGTCTACACTCACGTCGGTCCCTGCTACCCACGCACCACTGTCATTGCAGAATTCCCTACCTCTATCGCGACTAACATACACCACCAAGAACCACCTCCTGCAACCGCCCAATACCTTCTTTGCTGCCCAATCCTATTCCTGTATTTTGTCTCCCCTGTTATTTTTCTTCAAACTAATACCACTCAAAACATGCGATTTTCAATTCATAGATTTTAGAATAGCAAAGTTTAAATTTAGGGTTGAGTTGCATGGATTAACATTTTGTAGGATCCATAGTGGTGGTGTAGAAGTATAATACCTAAATTAATGAAACAATCTCCATCATCGGGCTCTTGCTTCACAGTTGATGATGAAGATTTATGATGCAGACCCATGAAATCTCTATCCATTTTTGAACAATATTTGAACGAAGAATCTCAAAAGGTCAAAATTCAATTAGCACAATTTTACCCGAATAAGTAAGCGACCTTTATCTCTGCTTGCCGGAACTAAGAAAGGTCCTTCTGAAGGAGGGTGGGAAAGGGGATGGGGTAGTTTTGGGCTGGGTTGGTGGGTGGCTGGACAAAGGCAAGGGTGGATGCAGGTGAGGTGGTTGGGGATTTAATTTATGAAGTTTAATTAGAGTTATTTAGGTTATTTGGCCTTAATGACTAACGGATGCTTAACGGAGTTAGTCATTAAGGGTATTTTATGCTTTTTATTAAACCACAAGGGCATCTGGTGCATTTCTAAAACAAGAGGGGTACCTGCCTACCTGATGCATTTCGTTAAACCTCAGAGATACCTGGTTAAAAAACCGTAAAAATGATGAAAACAAGAGTAACTAAAATGAAATAAGAATAGAAAATGAATTATAAAAATTAAACTAGTCCAATTATATAATTATTTAAATAAAGGAAGTAAATAAATTATGAAATTAGGAGGTAAAAACTATTAAAAATCACTAAATAAATAAATTAAGCTACAAAATATAAAAAGAAGAAATAAAGTTTAAAATAAATAAATAGATAATAAACTACCAAAATAATCTAAAAACTACCCCTAGAAATGACATAATGTCACTTATCAAAAGTCTCCCCATTACAAATGGTTCATGGCCAGAAACCTAATATTTAAATACCACAAAGAACTATGATGGATCCTTAAAGGAGATTGGGTATTGCAGGCGTGTTTTTATTGCCTACGCGGGATGAGCGCGTATTTGACTACCTCATTGTAAAGGTTTCATTGATTAATGTTTTGAAGTCGCAACCAAGTCTTTTAAGGAAGACTCATAAAGTTAATTGGATATTGAAAAACCATAGAGACAACTTAGAGACTTATCCAATGTAGATTCTCTTGAGTCCCCTAGGTTTTGAATGATGACAAAAGCTGCTGGGAACAGTTGTTATTACAGGTGGTTCTAGGCTGTTAGGAAACAGCTAAGTATTCAGTTGTTCCTGACTGTTTAAATGAAACAGTTAAAAGAATATTTGCTATGCTATGATGTGTTCTTGTGTAGCAAATAAATTATTCCAAGACTTGAAGCTAAGAAGCCCTCTCGAAGTTGCTCGAGGAAAAGACAAAGTTCTTTATTGTTGATTCAAGGGAAGCTTCAAGAATTGAAGTGCATGAAGATAGTTTAAGATTCTTTAATTGATTCATCTTAGGTCTTCATGTAATATTTGCGTATGATATTTCTTGTGGAATTGTTTGTGTTGTTCTTAAGTGTGAAAGAGCGCGTATTTCGAGAAAGATATTGTACAAGATATACTTTCCATAAATTAGGATTATCATATCTTTGATATCTTGAGTCAGGGCACGCTAAAAGGTTCGACCAAGGTATATAAATACTGAATCATGATTCTCCTTGTCCCTTGATGCTCTCCCGGATTTTATTAAGTATTTTTGTGAGCCTTCATAAAGAGCACTAGTACAGAAAAGTTGATTTGCGTCGGACCTGGGAGGCCCATTTGCGTCGGATCTAGGTCCGATGCTACAAGTCTCGACGCAAATTTGCTAAACATGATCTGCGTCGGGTGGAGATTCGACGCAAATCGTAACCCATTTGCATCGGATGTGTAGCTTAATCTGACGCACATGTCACCCACAACCCTTGTTTTTCACCAAAAAAAAAGCATATTTGCGTCGGATATAAAGCCTCATCCGACGCAAATTGATTTTTTTTTTTATAAAAAAAATCAATTTGCGTCGGATGTATCTCTATATTCGACGCAAATTTGCGCTTTTTTAACAAAAAAAATTTAATTTTCGTTGATGACAGAACAACTAAAACAGATACAACAAACATATACTAAACAAAAATAGATACAACAAAACATAAATTGAGAAAAGAATGGTAAACTAAAACAGATACAACAAAAATAGATACAACAAAATAGATACCCACACAAACAGAAACATCAAACCTAAACATAAACCGGAAATTGTTGCTTTCTCACTTAATGATGAAAGCCAAAATAAATTCCTATTAGGACGAGCCAACATCGTCAATTCTAAAAATTTCTATACTTAAAAGGCGAAAATAAGATCAATAAAATGATAGTAAGGAACTAATTAAGCAAAAAAATAGTATGCTCAACATGCTCGATGAAACCCTCGTACTGTAGCACCGATGAAGCGAACACAACGCGAAATCTGAAAAATATGTACAAAATCGAGGATTAAAAACAACAAAGAAATTAAGAAAAGAAGCGTGCAGATCTGAAAAAATGTAGAGATACAACGAAGAATTGAAGCAACAATTCGTTAATCAAAACAAAAAATACTCTAAAAATCCTAAAAATCGAATCTCTCAACAACTAATGTAATACAACAACTAAAAATCCTAAAAACCTGAGAATGAGCGATGCGTTCTTGCTATTCGTCGATGACATGAGATCTGAAAACTTCGTCGATGATAGGAGATCTGAAAACTTCGTGGCTTCTCGATGGTTGTAACACACAAAATAACAACAGCTCCAACCGCAACAACCAGCGTGACGAGGAGAGAGAGAGAGAGTGCCGACGAACTGAAGGGAAGATGCAGCGAGGCAGCAGACGAAGGGAGAAAGACACGAGGTGAGGAGGGGAGGGAGAGAGGAGATTGGGTGATTAGAGAGATTTTACAGGAGATTGAAGAAGGGAGAAGGATTGAAGAATTTAGGAGGGAGCGGCGCAGTTAGCTAGAGTGAGATTGGGAGTTTTAGGTTAGAGGGTGAAAGTGGGAGTTTTAGGTTTAGAGAGGGAGTTGGGCGCTATTAAATGTTAAGGGCTTGAGAAATGGGACAATCATCTGCGTCGGATGGGCCCAGATGATCCGACGCAGATCTCTTAACAATGATTTGCATCGCACAGAGCAAGGGATCCGACACAAATCGTTTGCTAGTTATTTGCGTCGCACATAATGAAGCATCCGACGCACATTTTTCTCCCACCCATTTGCTTTAAGTATTTGCGTCGAATACACCTCAAATCCGACGCACATGAACCATGATTTGCGTCGCATTCAACACCCATCCGATGCAAATGATACTTCTGCGTTGGTTCTCCAGTTGTACGACGCAATTTATGAGACGCAAATCATCGTTTATCTACTAGTGGAGAATAGATAAAATAGTTTCCTAAAATAGAGTACGCATCTCATAGAGCTTTACATTACTCTTTGTTTGCTTTGAAAGAAAGTGTGAGTTAAGAGAAATTGATTGTATTGAATCTCTAACAAATGGGTTAGAGATTGGGTAGAGTTTGTGAGTTCATTCGCGAGTGCTTGTGAGTTCAAGTGCGAAATAGCACACTAGAGTTAGTGTGGGGTGTGTTGTTTCACTTGAGTAAGGGAAACAGGAGAGTGCGAGAGTATTACGCATCTCATAGAGCTATACATTAATCTTTGTTTGCTTTGTAAGAAAGTGTGATCTGAGTTAAGAGAAATTAATTGTATTGAATCTCTAACAAATGGGTTAGAGATTGGGTAAAGTTTGTGAGTTCATTCGCGAGTGCTTGTGAGTTCAAGTGCGAAATAGCACACTAGAGTTAGTGTGGGGTGTGCTGTTTCACTAGAGTAAGGGAAACAGGAGAGTGCGAGAGTATTCTTGTTTTTCATAGTTGATTAATAAGAAAACTTGTGTAGGAGGACGTAGGCCCTTATTTGGCTGAACCTCGTTAAATTTGGTGTGTTCATTATTGCTTTGAAGTTCTAGTGTTTCCGATGTCAGGAACCAGCCCAACTGGTTCCCCTTTATATCAAAAGAATTTGAATTTGTCACCAGATCGTTGAAGTACTCAATTCATCCCCCTCTTGAGTACATTGCAAACCTTCGATTTGTATTAGAGTGGGTTCTTCTTAATAGTGTAACACCTAGAGAAGTAGATCATGAGTACTCAAGAAATGAATGCTATGGAATACGACAACAAGACTCCTAAATTCAATGGGAAAAACTATGCTTGGTGGAAGAATAGATTGAAGAAGATCATTGTTGGCATTGACTACGAATGTTGGTTAGTTGTCAAGAACGGACCATTAGAGATTGCCCAGGAGGTAAATGGTTCCTCAGTAACGAAGACGGAAAGCGAATATACCTCTACTGACTACAAGAAGCTGGAGAAGAATGCCAAAGCCATGTTTATACTGCAACAGGCCATTGGAGAGAATGACACAAACAAAATCTCAGCTTGTATCTCTGCCAAAGAGATCTGGAATACCCTCGAACTTGCCAATGAGGGAACCAGTGAGGTAAAAAGGGCTAAAATCGATTTACTTAAGTCTAAATAATACGAAGCTTCTAACATGAATAAAGATGAAAAAATAAATGATTGCTTTGGTAGATTTATGACTATAGTAAATGATTTAAAATCTCTTACAAAAGTTTTTCTGACGAAGATTTGGTTAGAAAAATGTTGAGACGTTTGACAGATGTATGGACGGCTAAGGTAATAGCTATCTATGAAGTAAAAGTTCTCAGAGCGCTGAGTCTAGAACAGCTGATTGGTTCCCTCATGACTCATGAAATGCTGGTTGAGTCTAAGAGTGACAATGGACCAGTAAGAGGAGTTGGCAATGAGATGAGACAACTCGCGAACTACTCGAGATCGACTCGGTCAAAACTCGATCAAACATCGACTCGAGTGAGCTCGAATCGAATCGAACTCGAGCTCTAGCCGAGTTGAGCAACTCGATACTCGACTCGAAAACTGGTGAGAAGCTCGAATACCCAATTATCAATAGCAAAATACCTAAATTTAACATTTTTTTTTTGGCAATTCAAAGTTGTTATTGAGAATCAAAAAAATTGATGAGTTTACACAGACACCTCAAGCTACACACAGAACAAAACAAAACAAAGTCAGTAACCAGACAACAAAGTTACTGGATCAACAACAATCGCTCATTTTCTTTACAATTACAAGACACTCTAAAGATAATCTCCCTAATTAGCATTTGTGGAGTAACACAAGTATTATAGAAAGTCTTGTCATTTCTTTGTCTCCAAATAGCATAGATAGCCTCTGTGAACAGCATAACATACACCTTAGCCTTAATACTCTTACTATTAGCTTTACTCATAGCAATCCTGCATTCATCTATAAACTGCATAGTAGTAGCATTCCCACCAACTCGACGTTTCAAATCAATCCAAACCTCAGCAGCATAACTACACTTGAAAAAAAGATGCTGAACTGACTCTTGGCTTTCATCACATAGACATCAGTTAGGCATCCATTTGCTAATTCTATCTGTAGTAGCAAGTCTGTTTTGCAGCACCAACCATACAATGAACTTGGTCTTAGGACTATCCCTGTTGTTACATATCAATCTTCTCCAGTCCACATTCTAAGCTTCACCATGAAGAATAGTATAAGCTTTCCTTATACTAAACTTTTCATTGACAATCACAGTATCCCAACCTCCAATAATATTCAACAACTCTCTAGAAGCAATTATATTTCTCAATCCCCAGGAGATGTTGCTTGTAACAGCAACATTAAGCACTGTATGCCTTGAAGATAGTAGGCATTGATCCACTGCACCCAGAGTGTATCAGTTTTGAAAGTGATAGCCCACAACAACTTCAAAATAGCAACTTTATTCTAAGCATCCATATTATTGAGCCCCCAGCTTCTTGTGACTTTAGAATTATAAAAAGACTGCCAAGAAATAGGAGCCTTCTTAGAGTCCATTGTCTTCCCAGTACAGAGGAACTTCCTACAAATAGCTTCCACGACTTTGATCACCTTTTTGGACAATGTAAAGATATGGGCCCAGTAGTTTTGCATACTACTCAAAATGCTTCTTATAAGCTGCAATCTACTAGCATAACCGAGGGAGTGAGCCATCCAACCTTGAGCTCTTTCAGTTATTATATCAATTAAAATCTTGCATTGAGAGAAAATTAGGTTTTTTGTAAATAATGGTACCCCTAGATACCTAAAAGGAAGATTACCTCTTGGTAAATGAACTGCATCAGCAAGAGTACTAGCTTCAATGTCTGTAACACCAGCAATATAAATATTGCTTTTCTCAATACTAGCCTCAAGACCAGAAGCAGATGAAAATTTGTGAAAAGCAACCATAATCTTGCTAACAGAGCTGTGATCTGCTCTTGAGAATAAGAGCAAATCATCTGCAAACATGAGATGTGTGAGCTGAATCCTTTCACACTTAGGGTGAAAATTAAAATCTGGATCATCACTAAGCTCAGCTAAGCACTTGCTGAGATATTCCATGCTTAGAGCAAATAAAAATGGGGAGAGGGGATTCCCTTGTCTGAGCCCTTTCTTAGCTGCAAATGGAGGAGAGGGAATACCATTCAATAAAATTGAATATGAGACACTCCTTACACAGGATATTATCCAACTAATAAAGGTAGCAGCAAACCCCAATTCATTCAAAACACTCTCAAGGAAGGGCCATTCTACTGAGTCATAGGCTTTTTTGATGTCAACTTTAATAACACACCTTGGAGACATACACTAGAGGAAAAAAGCCCAAGGGCTGCGGTCAAAAAGGGCCCAAGGGCTGCGTTTTTTGACCGCAGCCCTCAGACTAGCAGCCCTTGGCATTTAGGAAGGGCTGCGGTTTTTAACCGCAGCCCTTCACGCGTTAAGGGCTGCGGTCAGGCAAAAAAACGCAGCCCTTGGTGGGTTAAGGGTCTGCGGTTAAGGGCAAAAACCGCGACCCTTGGTGAGTTAAGGGCTGCGGTTTTGGCCCTTAACCGCGGCCCTTAACCCACCAAAAGGGTTTTGCCTTTTGCCCTGACCCAAAAAATTTTAAAAAAAATTTTTTTGCATTTTTTTTGTCCTAAATGTTCCCAAATAGTTATATATATATAAAAGTATCATTTTCCATTACAAATTATGTTTTTTACACAAATATAGAGAAAATAATAACTGAATTACATTAGTTCGAGGCTGCCCTCGATTGTTCGAATTGCAATATATGAGCAGGATCACAACCATCAGAAAATAAACCAACCAAAGAACACCCATGAAGACATAACAACAACTCCACCAAGACTAGCATCCGGATCCCTCAAAAGCAACTTCTCTGGAGACGATAGAACCTGCAAATAAATCCAAAATCGCTATAATTTGAAGGTGAACCCGGGGAGTGTAGCGGGGGGGCAGGGGGTCTTGGGGGTTGGGGGTTGGGGGCCGCGATCTTTGGGGGGTGTAGCGGGGGGAGTCTTGGGCGGGGTGTAGCAAGGGGAGAAGCGAGGGGTCTTTGGTGTGGGGGTGTGGCGGGGGGCCGGTAGGGGGTCTTTGGGGGGATGGGGGGTGTAGCGAGGGGGCAACAGGGGGGCAGAGGGTGGGCAGAGGTCAGTGGGGGTGTTGTAGCGGTATATGGGCGACATCAAACCGAAGAATTAAAATGGTTCAAGCACTTATGCCACAATATTCACGCATCACGGTCAAATTGAGCAAGCAAAAAAGTCAATCCCGTCGAAAACCTTTCGACTTAGATCACACAAACACACACCACCCAAAAAAAAAAACATATATGATCGAAAGGGTAAACAATTCCTAGACATTTCCTGACAAAGAGATAGAGAAAATAAATTGGCAAATCGGACTCGTTAAACTAAGCTACTACCTCTCGTTGACAATCTAACAATGGCGGGGGGGTGCGAGGGGTGCAGAGGGGGTGTGCGAGCAGGGGGGTCTCGTGCAATGGAGGGGTGTGCGGGTCAGCGTGTGTGTGGGGGGGAACGGCGGTAGGGGATGTGGAGGGGGGGTCCGTGCATGGGATGGGGGTGTGGGTGCGGTGGTCCGTGGGAGGGGAGACTATGGTAGCATGTGGGGAACTATACAAAGATCAAGGTGAGTGCGGGCAGCGGGTTGGGGGGGGATTCCATCACAACAGGGTGGGGGGGAGGGGGGTACATGTGGTGGATGTTTGCTGGGTGGGGGGTGGAAATCGAACTCGGATCATGTGAGTGTAAAAATGAAAACAAGTTATTCTTTAAGATAATTGTCCTTGCAATAAAATGTCACACTCAATTTTGATTATTCCCGAAGTAAGATGTCGCATTCAATTTTCAATATTACGTCAATATTATGCTACCATGACTTAACTTTATCAAGATAATTTAGAAAAAATTTACAAACCAGATTTGTTTTAAGATGCATTGTACTATGCAGCAACTTAAATGTTCAAGGATCCCGAGTGTCGGGGTCAGATTGTAAAAATTTATTAACTAACTAAATTCACCAACTTTTAGCATGAAGCAAGCAACAACGGCCAAAAATAATTGAACAAAACCAGCACCATGATCCCAAAGGGGGCTACAATGCCCATACTAATTCCTCGAATAATCATCTTCAACTAAGGGGGAAAGGGGGAAAAATAAGGTTCATCCTCGAACAATCAACTTTGGGTAAAAGGGTTCTAATTTCTAAAACATAACTCCAAAAAAAAAGACAAAAAAAAGAGTAAGACATACCTTTTCTCATACTCAAATACATTACGAGTCAATATGTAACAATTCTCTCCTCTTCGCTTCATATGTAGGGTCCTTCCGAAGATACATAAATCAATATATCAGATTAACGATCAACACACAACACAAACAATCCAATTAAAATAGCTAGATTGTTTTAGACCAAATCATTTACTTTAAAATACAAGAATTCATGTCTAAATCCCTGGGTCATGATACTTATTTAACAGCAGCTTAAAAAGTTAGCCTACAAACGAAAAATGAACAGCTAACAACCACATTGTTTCAATTGCTAATAAGACAAGTGAGTAAAACTCAAGTTACAATTCAATCTGCACTCATATTTCTCGAATGCTATCTAGTCCATCAGCCACTACAACATCCTTCCCATTCCTATTCATATAAGAAGTGACTATGACTAAATGGAAACAGACCGCGTGCATAAAAAGCTTAACAAAATCAACATTAGAGTTGTTTGACTTTGACCCATAGAGTGTTCTCATAGTTCTTGAGAAAAAGCACGAAGAAATCAAGCCGGTATAATGTCATATTACAAGAGCTCGTCTAAATGCGAGCCTTTGCAAAGGGAATGGGTGTGCATTTTTTATCTGAAAATCTATATATTTCCTCATAAACATGCTATGTCTCATTCGCATAGAATATAGTGTTCTCTTATTTGTAGAACTCACAAAAATAGGGACTCTTTTTCTCACATCAAAGTTCCACATACTCTTAAACAAAGGAGTAGTTAAGTTCATAGATAGATACATCATAATCAAAACTCTAAAACAAAAATTTCAGGTAACAAATTCAATATGAGAAGCTTAATCACCAAAAAATTGTCTATGCTTTTTCTCTGGTCATTTTAGATTTCACACATTCGGCACACACCCCCACCCCTTAATACAACTATAAGTCATCATATCTAAGAGGCAGATACATTAATGACAGGAAAAATCAACAACATTATGGCAGCAACTCAAACTAAAAGCTTCAAAACATCAACAATATAGAACGTTACTACTTTATCCTGTCAAAGTGCAAAAGACATAAGAAACTGACTATGGTTGAAAGAATGCAGAAGGAACGAAAGTCCTTGAAATTAAAAATATGGTCTATTGAGAATTGCAGCATGTCTAGCTTCAAAGATAGACTTCACGAGTCCATATCAGGGATTACCACTTGATAACATCACATTGTTGATTAGAGACAGTATAATATCCAGGACAATAGAGATACTACATGCCTGCTCTATAACCATCATCACAAAACTCGCATCATAGGAAAGATTATGGCTTCACAAGAGACAATACCTAAACTCATCAAGATTGAAAGGTACAAGCTTCTTAAGAGCTTCAACCGATGCCTGTACGTACATCAATTCCTTGTCTTCAGTTGCATCAAATTTCGTCTCAGCATTGCCAGTCCACTCTTCCTCATTTTCATCCTCAGCTTCTGACTCGGAAGTGCACTCTTCACTAGATACTGCATGTTCATCATCTGAATCGTTTTCAGACACACCATCATCACCAAAATCCTGCACTACAACTATCAGTTACAAGTTCTAGTTTATAACATCCATGTATATGTAGTCACTATAGATTATATTGCCAAAAGAAATCATTAGTTGAGGAACTTACATAGGGAGCAAGAACGCTGCTGTCGAGCACCAATAGAGGAACTTTTAAATCACGAGCAAGTGCTCTAATCATTCTCTCTCGATATAGTTCCGTTCCTAGAAATCATAAACAGGAACATAGTTTATGAAAACGGAAAATAAACATCGTATAGCTAGAAAGTACCCCGAAAAAGTTACCCTGAGCAATGCAATTTTTGCATAAAGCTAAAAAATAAAGCCAATTGGAACACTTTGGAGCGATATTCTCCCACTAGAAGAGGGCAAACGTGAACCATATGCCGAAGTGAATTTCTTGTGTTTCAAGTGGGACGAAGCACAGTCCACCAAGAGGCTTTTGGTATGTTCACTGACAAATAACCAAAGCTTGAATGAAGATGATATCAAGATAATATAAGTTGGAAAATAATGCAATGGGTGGTGGAGAAAATTAACTGGACATAATAGGGAAACGTTTCCCATGAAACAGTTAGTTTCTCCCATGGCACAATCCTCTAGAAAAAATCATTCTTGAACTTTTCCCACCTGCTAACAAAGGGGGAGTCTTTTTTTTTTTATTCTCAATGGCTATCTTCTCACCCTATTGTGTGAACCCTAAACCCTAATACAAAAACTGAAAAATCCTAACAATGAATCAAAGCACAGCTAGCCATCAAAAACAAACAAAAACAATCAAGAATTTCGAGCAAAAAGAGGCAAAATCGAAAATCCCTAATTCGAATTCTAGGGTTCGAGTTTTCGAACAGAATCAATCAGAAATCGGAAATAAAAAAAGCAAACAAATTCGAGCCCTTTACTTGTTTTTAGTGAAGAATAGGGCGAAATGCGAGTGAAAATTCAATTGAAAACCCTAAAAATGGGGGTTCGAATCAAACAAAAGAGGGAGAAGAAGGTTTTGACTTACAGTAAACGAAACTTCGGAATTTTGAGTTGAGAATTTCGCAGGCACGCAGGAGGTTCAATTTCGAATTGAAGATCGAAGATATGACGTCAAGCTTGGAATTTTGAGGTTTAATTTCGAATTGAAGAACAAACTTCGACAAGAGAAGAATGCCGGAGAATAGTCATCTGCGATGATGGATAGGGGCCGGAAAACGTCGGAATTGTAGGGGATAGCGGTTTCGGCGGCTGAGAGTGAGAGAGAGGTGAGAGAGAGAGAGATAGAAAGAGGGGTGAGAAATGTAGCGTGTCTGCGTGTGGATAGTTTCCTCAGATTGAAGGGGTGGAGTTAATATTTGGGCCCCTTAAGGGCTGCGATTAGCCCAAAACCGCAGCCCTTTATCTTAAAGGGCTGCGGTTTTTGGGCTAACCGCAGCCCTTCACATTAAGGGCTGCGGTTTTCAATAAACCGCAGCCCTTGCACTGTAGCCCTTACTTTTTTTTCCACTAGTGATATGAGCTCTAGTATAACCCCTAATCAACTCAGTAGCAAGAAGAATGTTGTCTGCAATGAACCTATTACGGATAAATCCAGTATGAGCAGGATTAACCACTTCATGAATCACCAAATTCATCCTATGAGTCAGATAAATTCATCATTTCTCTACCTTATTGTTGCTTTTAACATGAGACACCAGCAAGCTACTCGAAATCTACTCGGTGAAAGCTCGAGTCAGTCAATGCTCAACTCGGTCAAAGCTCGGAAAAAGCTCGGTCAAAACTCGACTCGAGTGAGCTCGACTTAACTCAAACTCGACTCGAGTGAGCTCGACTTAACTCAAACTCGACTCGAAATGTTAATGAGTCGAGCTAGCTCAAATTCGAACTCGACTCGCATCATTGCCACCCCATGTAGATTCTTTCATTGTTGAGTGCCCACCATATAGAATTTTGGTAATATGGGTTTACTAGTTAGAGGTGCTAAACTTTATCAGAATGGCAGGGAGCAATATTAAAACGAAAAGGCAATTTACTGTAAGGAAGTTAAGATATTGCTTCTTCAAGTGAGTTATTATTAGAGCATTACTTTTCGCCTTGGGATCACTGAGCATTTAGTTTTATAGAAATTGCTTTTCTCCTAATTTTCAGTAGAAAGATGTGGTCATGTAGTCTTATTCTACTAAGAGGATTTTACCTCATTGAATAAGACAATAAGGAATTTACAAAGTTGTGAAGTTATGGAAGCTAGTTACATTCGCAGTGTGTTGATCTATATGTGAATGAAAAGGAACTAGTTCCTTAATGATGCTATATCACTTTTGTGATACTTGAAATTTCATTCTCCCTCTTTTTTTCGTAGTATTATGTAGGGATGGAGACTTTAGTGAATATTTTTGAGTGTGACTAAAGTGTATTTTATTATGTGACATCTCATGCTAAAATTTATTGTTAGTGATTGCAAGCTGATTAGACGTGAACAATGAGGCTTAAATATTTCTCATACATTTTGGATGATCAAATAAAATATCATCATCCCTTATTATGTTTCATTTTTATTGCGTAATTCACTTATTTTAAATAATGACCATATTTTGTTTCATTTTTATTGGCACAGGATATGGATATACCAATGTGTATTGTCATTCATCACGGAGGGAAGTGGGTTAACAATCCAAAATTAAATTATTTAGGGGGTGATATGAAGTTGGTCAATGACCTTCCTAGTGATTTGAGTTCAAGTTACCTTAGGACATTGATCAATTCATTAGGTTATAGTAACATAATTAAGACACACTATTGTGACCCTTTGAATGACATTCAACAAGGAATTATGTTCTTCGGTTATGATGACACTACATTTGGAATGTTCATTAGTCTACTAGAGGAGTATAGGATGTTAGATGTGTTTACAGAACATGATGAAGAATTGATTGAAGATCTTACTATTGAACAATCTGAGGCCCTTGTTTAAGAACTCGAGTTCACTGAAAATCTCACTACTGAACAACCTGAGTTCATTAAAGATCCCACTACAGAACAACCTGAGTTCATTGAAGATCTCACTACTGAACAACATGCGTTCATTGAAGATCTCACTACTAAACAACCTGATTAGTTCATTGAAGATCTGACTATTCAGAGTCATCTAATTGAGCATAGTGGCAGAGCAAGTGGTAGTAATGTGACAGGTGAAATTGATTATGATGAGGAGGGTTCTGACAATGAAGATGATGAAGTTAGAGAAGCAAGAATGATGATACAACAAGAGAAAAACAAAGAGAAATCATTTGAGGATGAAGTTGAATCACTTAGAAGGCTAGCTGAGAGGAAGGGAAAAGATATTGAAGCATGAGGCTCTGATTATGAGGGTGAATCTTCTGAATTTGAGAGCCCTCCAAATTTAGAGGATGAAGTTGATTGTGGTTACCTCTTACCACAACCATGTCCAAAGAAAAAGCAGAAGGTGAGGAAGACAAATGTTACCTCGGATGATGGGTTGCTTGAACAAGACTGTCCATTCTACTTAGGTCAAGAGTTTGAGAATGCAATTGAGTTTAGAGATGCAGTGACCTTGGAACAATTAATGGTCATGGTTACACAATCATGTCTGATCAACAAAAAGGGTTGCTCAAAGCACCACAGAAGCTGAGTATGAGTCCAACATGGAACTCTTTGCTAACAATTTCTCATTGTGATTGCATTGACAATAACATGAATGAGGTGTTCAATGCCTATATCTTATTATCAAGGCATAAACCAATCATAACGATGCTTGAAGACATTAGGGAAGGGTTAATGGAGAGGCTACACAAAAAAAGGGACTTCATTGTAAAGAAAGAAGTTGACGTATGCCCAAGGATAAAAGCAAAGTTGGAGAAATCAAAGGTTGCTGCTAGGGGTTGACTTGCATTTTGAGATGGTCACTTTGTTATGGAGTCAGAGAAGGTTTATCTCAAACAAGATATGTGGTGAGCTTGCTTGAAAGAACATGTAGCTGCAATGCTTGGCAACTATGTGGAGTGCCATGTAATCATGCAGTTACTGCAATATGGAAAGCTAAGGAGATGTCGGAACACTATTTATCACACTACTTCTCAAAGAATACATATCTAAAGGCATATGAATTCCCATTAGAGCCACTGAATGGACCTCAACATTGGCCTCAATCACCCTATGCTCCCATAGTTGCACCTCCAGTGAAAAAAATTCACAATAGGCCTACAATCAAAAGAAAGCCATCTGTTGGAGAAGTTATTAGTACAAGGTTGACCAAAAAAGGGATTACAATGAGGTGCAGCAACTGTGGAGAAGCAGGACACAACAAGAGAAAGTGTTATGCACCACTAAAGGCAGATCAACCACCTAAGGCACCTATACAGCCAAAGCGGAATGCACCTAAGCAGAAGAAGCATAATGCAAGTGTTGCTACATCAACTCAGCAATCCCATCACACTGTCCCTATGCACAACAGGGGTGTTGGTGTATTCTCATACCCAAATGGATTCCAAAGACAAGCAACCCCAGTAATGTGCTTTTTTTATTATATAATTTACTAATATGTTCATTTTCATTTATAAATTGAAGATACTAATGTGTTTTGTGGATGCAGATGATGAACTTCAATGAAAGTCAGGTAAGCAACACAACAAAAAGAACAAATATCACAACATCTGACTCATTATATAAGGGGCCAACAAAATTATTCTAAGTCCATTACAAGGTAAGAAACTTCAATTCATTTCCAATATTTTCATTTAAATTACATTTCTTGAAAAAAAAACATAATACAGTAGGTGGTATATGGCGTAGATATGGAAGACTATGGAGCCTTGGTGAGTGGCATGTGTGGATTATGAGCTTGCAAACCCAGTTTGATATGAAATTGAAAAATAAACTACCTTGAAATAATATACTTAGGGCATATTCTCTTCGGCATAAAACAACTGAACTGAACTTATTGCAACTGAACTGAATTGAACTGAATTAAATTATAACTAATAGTAATGATAATAATTTAGCTATCAACTGAACTAAACTGAACAGATTACAACTGAACTGGAAATAAGTTGGGGAGAACAGGCCCGTATATAGTTTTATAGTATGAAAAATATTTTGTTGGAAAAAAAACTCATGAGAATCTGCTAATTAATGAAGTTTTTTCTGAACTCTAGCACTATGAAATCTATATGGCAATAGCTAGCTCTCGGTTTGTTCATGGCGTGTGCTGCTATGACTTTTTATTCATACAAGCTAAACTGAATATTTCACACAATTTATAGGAAACTACTGTTTAGTTTTCACAAATGTGGAACCTCATGAAAGGATTTTTTTACTGTTTCGGAAATTATTTTCTTTGCAATCTTATGATAATCACAAAATATATCATTGTTGTTCATGTTCAAGTATGCAGCTTGTTAAATGTTTGGAACTAAGGGGAATGTTGGATGCTATCTGAAGAATTTATAACTATTGTGATTTTTCGAGTTTTGAGTTTGCAGCACAACAATGATGTTTTTTTTTGGATTTTGTAGTTGTAGCAAATGCTTGAATTTTTTTGAAGTTTTGGCAAATGAAGTTGTTTATCTGTCTTTTATGGGTTTTATCATTAAACAAAGACAATGTAATCAACTACTGATTGTTCCCACAGCTTCCAACAACTACATTCTCATTTTTAATATATTTTTTTAAAGTGTAAATTCTCTTGGTGGGTTAACGTTGAGTTAACATCTCAACCACAGGTCCCAAACAGTGAAAAAAAGTTAACAGGTCCCAAGTGGTGAAAAAGATAATAGTTTAGGGCTCATTTGTTTGCTTAACTCGAAATTTTTTACTTGAATTGGACATTTTTAAGACCCTTTTTTATTTATTTTCTTAACTGAAGATAAAACCAGTGTTCTGGAATTTAGTGATTTGCATGAACATTTTTGTAAAAATAAGATAAAATCGCATAAAATTCATATGAACATGATTTTTATGTTTTTGGAAAGATACTGATGTCTACTTTAAGGTTGATGTTTTTAGTTTTGTCTAAATGAGTTTATTTTGAACTTTATTGACAGAACAAACTTATGTGGTACTAGACAAAATTAGTTTTGCACAACAATGTTGTATGATTTTTAATTAAATGTACAAAATTCGTTTTTTTGAAATTCTAAAGCCCATTTGCTGGAAACATCTTGATCTTCATAGGAAAAATATTACATCCTATAAACTATTTACATAATACAGACGAAAAATAAAATAAAGTACGATATTAAAACTGACCATAATTACAACATCACATTTTCTTTTTATGGAGATATTTATGCACAATTCTACTTTAATTTTTTTATGTAAACATGTTTTTGGTTATGAATAACAACTTGATTAAAAAAATCAGATAAGCACATATTTCGTAAGAGTCTTCCCATTAAAGTTGACTATTCTAGGTGGGGTGTTTTAAGGTTGGGAACCTATTAGGACTTCCACATACCCACCAAAAATTAAAAAATGATAAAATAAAACAAAGAGAAAGTTAGTATGTGATTAAGAAGATAATTAATAAAAATAACAAAAACTTTAACTTTACCTTGCTAACTCAATGATGCACTTCCTTTTGGCAAAGTTTTCTACTTTTTTTTGTGATTTTCTTAATTTCTAAGTGAGTTTCTAAATCTACTTAATTACTAACTTAAATCCTTTTTTGTATTTCTTTTATGAACTTCTTTACTTACTAATTATAACTTTTGCTTTTTTTTTTTGAATGATATTTTTCTTAGAGGGAGAAATTAGGGAGAAGGAGATTAGTATTGAGATTTCTTAGTTGTGAGAAGTTGTGAAGTTAAGTTGTTGTTTTTAAAGTAAAAAAGGAGGGTATTTATAGGGAAATGAGGTGATGAATTAGGGTTTGAAGAAGGTAGAAAATCAGATTTTTCACCCAAAAATCTGATTTTTACCATCCTAAATTATCTTAATGACATCACACCAATGACATCACCTTAATGACATCACTAAATCCTCTCAAATCATCCTACATGATCAAAATAATTGGAAATACCAATATTCTTATTCTCTTTAGATTTGATTTTGATCTTTACACTAATGAGGCAAAATCCGAATTTCAGCTTGTCCAAAACACATCCTAATATGCAGAAATACATCGAAAAACGTGAAGGAAAAAACTGACTGGGCACTTGCGCGCAGCGCAAAGCCCTGCGCTAGACACAGCCTTGTGCGCTTGGCGCACATGCATGCGTCTAGCGCACAAAGCTGTTGTGCGCTGGGCGCATGATCATGTGCTTGGCGCACAGCTCGAATCTTCCGAAAAAAATCAGATTCTTGGCTCTTACACTTTGGATTTGATTCTTATTCTTAACTAATGGATAAAAGGATGTGATTGGTGGTTAAAGAATATATTCTTATTCTTTATCCAATGAACAATGACTTGATCATCAAGAAAACTGATTACTACCGGTTTTGAGAGACGATTAAAATTCCGGTGCCTAAATGCGACTCGTTTTTATGTTTTTCGAAAAACTAACTTACAACAATTAACGAAAACTCGTCAAATCAGTAAAGACGAGCATGATTATACTACAAATTATTTTATTAAACCGGTGGTTGTAGTTATTGACTACGACTTACGGAAAATTATATTTCTAAGCTGGAATTGTATGACTAAAATGCAAAAAAGGAAAACCATACGACGGAATGAAACTTGCGCTCCGAGGCGAAACATGCCTTTGACGGGGAGCGCGCTCCACAATACTTGACTGTTTTCGTTATTTTTATTTCTTTTCAAATCTTTATTTTAAAATTTTATACAAAAAAGGGGTTCAAAATTTGGTGTCTACAGAATTCCCCACATTGGTCGAATTTTGGATGAAAAGATGATCAATGTTTGAAAAGACACAAAATTTTGACAGAAAATTTCCTTTGAGATAACATATTCTCCATAGAAAATAGTTATCATCAGTGCTATTTTGAAAACATGATTTGCGACTTCTGATGACGCTTTAAGTAGAAAATCCCAATTAATTTTCTAAAATTAAAAATGCGACTTTATCGTCGTCTTAGATAGAAAATCCCAATTAATTTTCTAAAATTAAAAACGCGACTTTATTGTCGTCTTAGATGGAAAATCCCAATTAATTTTCTAAAATTTGAAAATGCGACTTTATCGTCGTCTTAAATAGAAAATCCCAATTAATTTTCTAAAATTGAAAATGGGACTTTATCGTTGTCTTAAATATTTTTGTCTTATGAATTAGTCTTTTAAATGCGAGAGACTCCGACAATTAACAGTCTGACTCCAGTTTTTATCACAGTTTTTATTATATTGATGATAAACAAGTTGTCAAGTCACAATCATTCACTTTTTATGACTCCATGTGTTATCATGTCACCTTAAATTAGGACATTGTTAGGTCATGTCACCTTAAAGTGATGCATTGTCAGGTCATGTCGCCTAAAGGGTTGACCAAAGGTTATTACCCTCTAGATAAACTATGGTGGACCAATCATCATATGACAAAATTTTATCTGTTTTTCAAAAATCTTTCAAGAATTTTTCATGCATAATGCTTATTCGCCTTATCGTAAAATGATGATCACTATATAAAATAGATTGATCAAGGTCATTATTTTGGATGATTATTAGAAAAAAAAGATTGTATCAATGTTCTTGATTCATCATTTATACTGTTTATCGATGTTCGGCTTTAGCAAAAATCACCATACCCCAAATGCTTGGTCATTAACCATTGTTAGGGATGCTCCTTATTACCCTATGGACAATACTCAATCCTATTATCCATGGCATGAATCATGGATGATCATCTTTCTTCCATCTATAAAAGAGCATGGTTCTTCATTTCCACATACATTTTCCCGCTCTGACAATCGATGATGATTACCTTTAATGGCTCTTGGCTGATCTTGGTCAAGACAATGGTTCAGACGAGCCTATCACGAAGAGGAAGAGAGTTTGAGAGAAATATCATGTCTATTTCCTATGTTGTTTTTTTTCTTAATCTTTTTTTTTATCCTTTTTTTTTAGTTTGTAGGAAATAGAGGCTTTATTTCTTTTTATGTATGAAATGGAGTGCCCGAGTTGGGATAAAAATACATGTTTGTGAGAATCATCTGCTTGTGATAAATTCAATGTGAACACAATTCTAAACACATGCATAATTTAACATTAGATATGACATGCAAATTATAATTAATCAATCATATGACACATGAAAGTATAATATATAAAACCTTAACAAAAACATCTTTGCATGCTTCATCATTTTTCTTTTTCTCCTTTTTTCCTTTTTTTTTGTTTGCACACACTCTATGAATATTTGTGAACACATGGCATGTTTATTAAGAATAAACAGATATGATACTACAAAATCCACAAACTGCTTGGTTAGTTGACCATAATGATTACAATTATGTTGATGCCTGAGCGTAATATTTCTTCAGCTGATCAAGACTAGTGAAATGGGTGAATTCATTCCCTTCAAAATCCATTAGCTTTACTGCTCCAGTCGTGGTGACATGCTTGACTAGGAATGGTCCAGACTAGTTAGGCTTGAATTTTCCCCGAGGATCATGCAACAGAGCTCTATTTTCCTTTAAAACTAGATCACCTTCTTGAATGTCTCTATCTCGAACCTTTTTGTTAAATGCACGAGCAATTCTCCGCTGATAGAGTTGAATGTTATGCAAAGCTTGTAGTCGGTGTTCATCTACAAAATGCAAGTTCATCATAACGAGTTTTGTACCATTGGTCTTCTGAGATTTCACTTTCTGCTATGACCCTGAGAGATTGTATCTCCACCTCAACCGGTAGGACTGGCTCCATCCCGTAAACCAAAGAATACGGGGTTGAGGAAAACAATCTTTTGGTGATGCAGCATTCAGATCACGAAAATCAATGCACACCCGAACTCTTCCATCCTTTTTAGGTACAACCACTATATTGGCGAGCCAACTCGGATGCTTCATTGCCTGGATGAATTTGGCATCAAGTTGTTTCTGGATTTCTTCTTTTACTTTCAGACTAACCTCTAGTTTCATTCGGCGGAGCTTTTGCTGCTTAGGCTTGCTTTCAGGATGTAACGGAATGCGATGTTCTGCAATTTCTCTATTTACGCTAGGCATATCAGCACAAGACCATGCAAACACATCTACATACTCTTTTAATAATGCAATAAACACAGATTGTTCAGTTGGGGAAAGGGATGAACCTATTTTGACTTCTTTTACAGCATTTTTTGTACCAATATTAATTACAATGGACTCTTCCATGGGTTTTATATATGTTTCAGTTGCGTCAAGTGATTCATCATTATTAAATTCACTGTCATAAATAACATCTTGCATGCAAATGTACTTCGATAAAGGTTCACATTCAATTTCCTCAGGGTCAAAGTCTTCTGACTGGGTATGCAAAGTTGCTAGAAGATGAGCTATCGGTATGATATCCATCTGAAAGGGGTGAAAGGATAGTTTCATGAGATGGTTGTGGAGGATGGTTTCCTAAAAACATTTTAAATTCAATAAGCCCGTCTTTTGCATAACACTCAATACTCCACTTATTTTCAATGCTTTTGCAAGAAGGTATCATCAAAGACACCGGGTCAAAATCCTCTTCTTCAGAAGACTCAAAAGTGAAAAGTTTCTTAAGGACTCCATGTTCCAGATTATCTACCCAGTCATTTTCCTTTTTCATTCTTTGTTCTTGGACAAACCAACTTTTGATTAAGTCCAAATTCCTAGCTTCATTGAAGGATATCTCCAATCCCGGTAAAATCTTTTGTTCTTTCCTACTAAGCCAAGGTTCTGGAAGCTCATAGTATGGCTCCGAATCTCCTTGCAGGATGAACTGACCATTGAGGGTAAAAGAAGACTCTTTGATGTTGTAAGGAGTGTTACCCGGATCATATCCTAATCCATGTCGATTTTGCTTGTCTATTCTGGGGATTGGTTGCTTTATCCCCCTACCATCATGCCCTAATCCGGTTCCTTGAGTATAACCCATCCTCATCATGATTTGAAGTCCTTTGGACAGAGGTTGCATGGCGAATTTTATAGGCTCTTTGACTGCATTTGTGGATATGGCTGAGGCATTTGTTTTCATATGGTAATTGGTCATCCTTAGAGAAGGGACACATTTCTTCTTTTTGGACCTAAAGGTAGAGAAAAAAAATTAAAAGAAAAGAGAGGAAAGCTACATATTGCAGAATGCATCACTGGATAAGGAAAATTTTCTAAAACGATTTTGCAATATTTTGACTGGAATGGTCCACCTTTACAAATTGGTTTTTTTTTTATTTTGACTTTCTTGAATGATTTTACTGTCATTGGGGTTGATAATAATTTTTTTTTTCATTCTTCCATTCCCTACTGTAATATTGAACAAAGACTGAAAATATAGACATTAGGGCCTGTATCCCCATTGATGTGTCAATTCAGCATTCTGACATTGCTCCTGTGATGACTGGCATTTTGAGTTCTGATCACATTGCCTGAAACACAATGGTTAATACATTTGAGTCGAATCCGAAGACTACCTACATATCCCCGTTGCTCCAGGTGCATTTTAGGGAATCAGACTCAGCGTAGTTCGTCATTTTAAAAGGAACTAAAGTTTTTTATTGAATAAAGCAGCTGCACTCATATTGAGCTACTTGTGTACCCCAGGTGTTACATAGGTGGAGTGATCTCACAGTGCAAGTGTACGTGATAATGGGGATTCAAGCTGCACGTAGTTCTCTGATACTAACGAGCTGAAAGATTTTTTTCTTTTTCTTTTTTCAATGGGCAAACCCCTACAGGACTTTTACCGAAGATTTTTCCCTTTCTGTGAAACGATCAAGTAGCTTTGCAGCAGACAAGAGCTATGTTGGTGATTTGCTTGATGCGATTGCTGAGAGCATGACATTGGTTTGTGCCGTGACCATGCAACTGATGATAATGGCAGTACTTGTGGAGATTTGACCCTACAGGACTTGCCCCTGGGCGTCTAGGAAGTGGATAAATCTGACCTTGTTCAACCAGTTTGCGAAAGATATCGACTTAGGATTGCGGTCGAGGATGTGACGACACCTTCCTTGCGGGTACTTCTTTGTGGGTTGGACTAATGAGAACTCGATCAATCAGGTTTTGAACTTTGTAGTAAAGATTATGGCATCGGTCAGTTTCATGCCCAAATTGGCGACAATAAGCGCATATTTTGCTCATGTTTGTTCCAAGAAGGGGTAAACAGTGCACATACGCGGGGGCTTGAATTATACCTTGGCTCTGAAGACAATCATACACCATACTCAATGGTTCATCCATCTTAGCAAAAACCTTTGGATTTGCATTAGGAGTTTCAAGATTTTCCCGGGGTCGTTTTTCTTGCAATTTTAGAGTGTCGTTTTTCTTGCAATTTTAGAGTATCGTTGTGGCTCCATGTGGCTGATGCATGTGTAATTGATGGTAACCATGTGACGATAATAGAAGTCGTTCAGGTTTTGCAGTAATATAAGCATGAATTCCCGATCAGTAATAGGGATACGAAGCTGGGCGCGGATGTAAGCGCATCTCGAACAAAAGTGCGAGAAAGTTTCTAAGGCGCTTTGATGCAAAGTGACTAGCTTGAACTTCTTGACATCAGTCTGTTTATGCTCGAGAGTCCAATTGACGAACGCTTGGCTAGCATTTTCCCAACTAGCTCTATCCACATAATCTAAAGAATAGTACCAGTCCAGAGCTGGTCCTTCCAAACTCTTGTCAAAGATCATGGGGTAATCTTCCTCTGGTATGCCCCAATGGGTGTAATGTATTCACAAAACCAACTATGTGGACAAAAGGATCACCGTTCCCATTAAATTTCCTGAACTGTGTCAATTCACGATAGTGATCTTCATGCTGATATCCTGGAAAGAGAATCAGTGATTCAGTGTGAACCTCTCGGACAGGGCATACTACATTAAAATCCAGGTCAAAATCATCAGTCCTAGATCTCTTCTTTGACTCATTATCATCTTTGTCTTGAGGATTGCCGATACAGGATTCCTCTGGTGCTTCAACTAACATAGCATGAGTGTTGATGCTTAGAACTCCTACTTCTTCCTAGGCATCCTCACTATACTCTGGCTCTGTTTCTTCATCACTTACATCAGGTGTGGCCGCTAGGATCTCATTCATCCATGAATTTTCAGGCCCTACTAGAATACAGTGGATAGTGTAACCATCCAACCTAGTGCCCTCTACTTCGTTCAGATACAATACAGATTTCCCGGTGTTGGAGATAGTCATAATTTCTGGATCACCATATATAGTCACAGCACCCTGATCAGTGAGAAGCTTTACCTTTTGATGTAGAGTAGAGGCTACAACTCTGTTTTCGTGCAACCATGGTCTTCCTAATAGGAGGTTGAAACACGTCTGAATGTCAATGATCATGATTTCCACCTTCCTTGCAACGGGACCACATTCAATGAGGAGGCTGATTAAACCTAGTACTTCTCTCTTGGCATTATCATATGCTCTGACCACCTGGTTGGATGGTACCAGATCCTCTTTTGAATACCCAAGTCTTGTTAGCACACGTAGAGGGCAAACGTTGATTGCGGAGCCATTGTCGATCAATACTCTAGGTGTCTCCCATCCATTACAACGTACAGTGATGTACAATGAATTGTTGTGGTTGATGTTATCAGGGAGATCATTGTCTATGAACATGAGAGTTCGATCTACCCTGTGGATGAACCCCATCATCTGGTCAGGTGTTATGGAAGAGCTTACAGAGGCTTCATTGAGATGCTTTAGAACGGCTGCCCTATGAGGCTGGAAATGCATTAACAACTTCCAGATGGAAACATTAGCATTTACTTCTTTCATGCGCTTGATAGCATCATCTTCTTTATTACTATCCTCTGTCATTGGCTCCTTGTCCTTTTCTTTCCTTCTCAATACCTCCAAAGGATTTTCGTCCTCCAGCTGGGATGGTTTAAAATGGCGACCTGCTCTAGTTAAATGAGATATATACACGTACTCCTCAAAACTAAGATCATCGAGGCAGATAGGGCGCCGATAGGTATTTGGAGTGGTGAAATGACCTCCAGTGTTTTTCTCCACAATTGTCAAGATCTAAGAGGCATCTTCATCAGCATCAGAGTCCAAAATGAAGAAGGCACCATCATAATCCAAGGTTACACACATGTCAGAGAATGGATCCTTGTTGAGAGTGAAGTTGGGGTCCTTGTAAGGCATCATTTTGACTTTTTCTTGAGTAGAATAGTCATAAACCAGACACTTGTAACCTACGGCTATTAACATTTCGTACATTTGGGGGACTGTCTTGCGGATTAGCTGGACTGGATCGCATCCATCTGAAGCAGCAGAGATGACATTAATGGCAAATGAGGGCTTATGATTAGGAAGGGGGTTTTTTGTGATGTTGGTTTGAGAGTCATTTGGTTTACTAGAAATGGATCCCAAAGAAAGTTTTCCATCATCCACAAGATTTTGTATCTATTGCTTGAGGGTCGTGCAGTTTTCAGTATTATGCCCCGGGCTTTGGTAATATTCACAATTTTGGTTTGGGTCATAACCGGGGTAAGGATTTTTAGGAGGTGGGCGTGGATTCAATGGTTGAATGAGATTGGTCTTTTTTAGCTTGGAAAGAGCTTGGGAATAAGTCATGTTTAAGGGGGTAAAGTTCCTTTGTGGTCGCAACTGGAATGCAGAAGATGCGTCGATGGCATGAATCGTATTAGTTGTCTTAGGAGCTGCTGAATCATTGTTTGGGGATCTTTTGTTATTTCCAAACTTTGCATTATAAGTGGCGTTGCTAGTAGGTTCATCTTTCTTGATGTCTCCTCTTTTCACAGCGTCCTCAACTATAATTCCCGTAGCAATCAAAGCTTTGAAGGTCGGGAAATATTGGTATGCCATATGCTTCTGATAGACAGGAAGAAGGTTCTTCACAACCATTTGCAGTTGTTCTTCCTCATTAGCCTACTCATCATTTTGGAGGCTTTGTTTCTCCACCGAGTGATGAATGAAGAAAATGTCTCATTAAGGTTTTGAGAAGTCGTCTCGAGATCCCTTCTAGTAACATCAATTTCTTCATTATACTTGTACTGGTTCGAGAACTCTCTGACTATGTCAGCCCATGTGGATTTCTATGTGTTCTCAAGATTGAGGAACCAATGTGTTGCAGCACCATCTAAATACTGCTGAAAGAGTTGAGCCATCAATGATTCTTCCACTCCCCATGGACTCATAGCCCCTACATACTGTAGACACCAAATTTTGAACCCCTTTTGCGTATAAATAAAGATTTTGAAAAGAAAAAAAAATAACGAAAACCGTCATGCATCGTGGAGCGTGCGCCCCGTCAAATGCGTGTTTCGCCCCGGAGCGCGAGTTTCATTCCGTCGTATGGTTTTCCATTTTTGCGTATTAGTCACGCAGTTTCGGCTTAGAAATATAATTTCCCGTAAGTCGTAGTCAATAACTACAACCACCGTTTTAATAAAATGATTCGTAGTATAATCATGCTCGTCTCTACTAATTTGACGAGCTTTCGTTAATTGTCTTCAGTTAGTCTTTCGAAAAACGAAAAAACACGAGTCGCAATTAGGCGCCGGAATTTTAATCGTCTCCCAAAACCAGTAATAATCAGTTTTCTTGATGGTCAAGTCATTGTTCATTGGATAAAGAATAAGAATATATTCTTTATCCACTAATCACATCCTTTATCCATTAGTTAGAGAATAAGAATCATGAAAAGGAGTGAGAATTAGAATCAAATCTCATGTGTAAGAGGCAAGAATCCGGATTTATACACCGGATTCGAGTTGTGCGCCACGCACACGACCATGCGCCAGACGCATCATTGTGCCCCTAGCGCACAACAGCATCCTGCGCCAGACGCAGGGCCTTGCGCCTAGCGCAAGGAGCTGTGCCTAGCGCAGGCTCCTACCTTTGGCGCAGTGATCTAATCAGTTTTATTTTGCACATTTTTCGATGTATTTTTTTTACGTATTAGGATGTATTTAGGGAAGAATATTTTTTGAAAATCTGATTTTGCCTCATTTATGAGAAAATCCAAAAAGAATAAGAATATTTGTATTTCCAAAGAGATTTGATGATATCATTAGGGTGAGGTCATTAGAGTGATATCATTAGGGTGATTAAGGATGGGAAAAATTAGATTTTTTGGGTTAAAAATCTGATTTTCTACTTTTTTGAAACCCTATAAATACCCTCCTTTTTTTACTTCAAAACCATGTTGAAAAAAACTCCACTTAATTTCACTACTTCTCTCAATACTACTCTCATCTTCTCTACTACTTCCTTCCTCTAAAAAATCTCATTCAACAAAAAGAAAGTAAAAGTTAGGAAAATAATTAGTAAGTAAAGAAGGTAATCAAAAGAAAAAAACACAAAAAAGAGTTTAAGTTAGTTTTTAATTGGATTTAGAAACTCACTTAGAAATTAAGAAAATAAAAAAAAAATAGAAAAATTTGCAAAAAGGAAGTGCATTATTGAGCTAGCAAGGTAAAGTTGAAGGTTTTGTTATTTCTTTGATTATCTCCTCAATCATCTACTAACTCTCTCCTTGTTTCTTCTTATCATTTTTTAATTTTTGGAGTGATTTGGGTATGAGGAAGTCCTAATAGGTTCCCAACCTTAAATCACCCCACCTAGAATAGTTAACTCTAATGGGGAGACTCTTAGGAAAACAATGTGATTATGTGATTTTCCTTAATCAAGCTGTTGTTCATCACCAAAAAATGTTTTCATAAAAAAATTCAAGACAAATTGTGCATAAACATCTCCATAAAAAGAAAATGTGATGCTGTAATTATAATCATTTTTAATTTCGTACTACATTTTATTTTTTTTTCTGTATTATCAGAATAATTTGTAGGATTTAGTATTTTTGCTATAAAGTGCAAGATCTTTTCAGCAACTGTGCTTTGGAATTTCTAAAAAAAAAATTTTGTGTAAATAATTAAAAATCATACAACTTTGTTGTGCAAAACTGATTTTGTCCAGTACCACCTAAGCTTGTTCTGTCAATAAAGTTTAAAATAAAATCATTTAGATAAAAATAAAAATATCAAGTTTGTAGCTTTTCAAAAATATAAAAATCATGTTCATATTAATTTTATACAATTTATATTATTTTTACAAAAACATTCATGTAAATCACTAAATTCCAGAAAATTGATTTTCTCATCAGTTAAGGAAAAAATAAAAAAGGATATTAAAAATGTCTAATTCAAGTGAAAATTTTCAGTCTAGTCTTTCAAAGTGTCTAGAATGTTCATACCAAAATTCACTTCAAAATAAGTTCAATAAGTTGGATTTCAAAGAACAAATTGAATTAAGGTACTGTTTTGACCAGTTTGAGTATAATATTCACCATAATTCGAGTTATCACTAAAAGCTTGTGAAATTTTGACACAACATAAAGAACTCACTGACTATCCATAGATGTATCATAACAAAATATTTTCTTTCATACGAAAGTGTTAATTAAAAATCATGAATTTTTAAGTTTCTCTTAAAATAACTCTTTTTAAAAATCAATAAAAATCATCATAAAAAAATCAAAATCAAAGAAGTTAATTAATCTTTATCTTTAACAAATTCACAAATAAACATGAATTTCAAAGCCCATTCAAGGAGTTGAAGATCAAGGAGCATCATGGTGAAGATCAAGATTGAAGACTTTGTATAGATCATAGATTTTGTACATTTTGTTCTAATAATAACTTTTTGTAAATAGTTATTACATCACTCATTAATAAAAAACATGGAGATGTTTATGCTTAATTTTCATAAATAATTCCACAACTCCTTTTTAATAAAATGAGCAACCAATGTTACAAATTTTGCATGTTGGGGTAATATGCCATAGTATATGAATTAAATTACCCAATCTCAATTAAGAGGAAAAATTGCAAATCTAACTAAGTTAAATTGTATGATAATCCATCTTACATTTTAAAAATGTATTCTTAATCTTCAAATGGATCAATCATATATAATTTGACATAATTAGATTGGTAATTATGATCTCCGAATTGATTTTAGGCCGTTTCACGTGTCTCACTTTAAATGGCCAAATTCCAATTAGTCAAACACAAATCTCCAAATTCGATCTCAAATTGATCATTGGGTTTTTCTACATTGTACCCCTGTATTTTACGAAATTCTATGTTGTATCCGACGTTTTTGAAATTTCCACGTTGTACCCTTAAGATTTCTTAACGTTACACAAAATACCCTTATACACGATATCAAACAGTAGATTTTATGACTTTCTTACCCTGTGGGCATAGAGTAGGATTTTTTTAGCCTTGTTAGTTGACTGAGGTTTGGGATATGATTTGATAAATTGAAGACTAAGTGAGGTTTGGAGTAGGATTTTCTATTAGTAAGGGTATTTTGTGTGACATTTAGAAAGTTTAGGGCTACAATGTGGAGAGTTCAAAAAGGCTGGGTACAATGTAGAATTTCGAAAAACACAGGGGCACTACGTAGAAAAACCCTTGATCATTTCTCTCTGAATGACTTAATAATCTTAAAAATTCAAGACAAATTGTGCATAAACATCTCCATAAAAAGAAAATGTGATGCTGTAATTATAATCATTTTTAATTTCGTACTACATTTCATTTTTCGTCTGTATTATCAGAATAGTTTGTAGGATTTAATATTTTTCCTATGAAGTGCAAGATGTTTCCAGCAACTAGACTTTGGAATTTCTAAAAACCGAATATTGTGTAAATAATTAAAAATCATGCAACTTTGTTGTGCAAAACTGATTTTGTCCAGTACCACCTAAGCTTGTTCTGTCAATAAAGTTTAAAATAAAATCATTTAGATAAAACTAAAAACATCAAGTTTGAAGAAAACATCAGTATCTTTCCATAAATAATATAAAAATCATGTTCATATGAATTTGATACAATTTTACATCATTTTTACAAAACCATTCATGTAAATGACTAAATTCCAAAACTGATTTTCTTTTCAGTTAAGAAAATAAATAAAAAAAGGGTCTTAAAAGTGTCCAATTCAAGTGAAAATTTCTAGTCTAGTTCTTCAAATATAGAATATTCATACCAAAATTCACTTCAAAATAAGTTCAGCAAGTTGGATTTCAAAGAGCAAATTGGATAAAGGTCCTGTTTTGACCAGTTTGAGTATAAAATTCACCATATATAATTCAAGTTATCACTAAAAGCTTGTGATATTTTGGTACAACATCAAGAACTCACTGACCTATCAATAGGTGTATCACATGCTTAATTTAACGCTTTGTACAGAAAGTTATGAATTTTATAATTCAGTACAAGGAAAAAAGTGCAATATGGAAAATGAAATAAAGTGATTACCTCAAGTTTCATATAAAAAATATTTTCTTTTCACACGAAAATGTTGATTAAAAATCATGAAATTTTAAGTTTCTCTTAAAATGACTCATTTTATCATGTAAATAAAAATCAATAAAAATTGTCATAAAAAATCAAAATCAAAGAGGTTAATTAATCTCTAATTTTTCACAAGTTTACAAATAAACATGAATTTCAAAGCCCATTCAAGGAGTTGAAGATCAAGGAGCATCATGGTGAAGATCAAGATTGAAGATTTGTATAGATCATAGAATTTGTACATTTTTGTTGTAATAATAGTTTCTTTGTAAATAATTATTGCATCACTCAATTAATAAAAAAAAACATAGAGATGTTTATGCATAATTTTCATAAATAATTCCACAATTATTTTTAATAAAATGAGCAATCAATGTTATAAATGTTGCATGTTGGACCTAATATATCATAGTACATGAATCAAATGACCCAAGCTCAATTAAGAGGAAAAATTGCAAATCTAACTAAGTTAAATTGTATGATGATCCATCTTACATTTTCAAAATTGTTCTCCATAATCTTCAAATGGATGGATTATATAATTTGACATAATTAGATTGGTAATTATGATCTCCGAATTGATTTTAGGCCGTTTTGCGTTTCTCACTTTAAATGGTCAAATTCCAATTAGCCAAATACAATCTTCTAATTTGATCTCAAATTGATCATTTCTCTCTAAATGACTTAATAATCTTCAATCAAGATTATTTCTCAAAAGCCTTCAAATTAGGAAGCAAACTTCTAAGACCTTTTGAAAATCATAAACGTAATCAGTAATTAAGGTGGTTATTTCAATCCTCGATTAATCGCTAATTAGAGCGGTTAACTCAAACTTTTCATTCAATCACTAATTAGGTTGATTAGCTTAACCTTTCATCATATTTAATCACTAATTAGAGTGATTATCTTAAACCTTGGTTAATCACTAGTGAAGGCGATTAACTTAACCCTCTTTATTTAATCACTAATTAGAGTGATTATCTTAAACCTTAATAATCGTTAATTAGGACGATTATTTTTCTCATTTAATCACTAATTGGAGTGATTATCTTAAGCCTTGAATAATCACTAATTAGGGTGATTACTTTTTTCCTTCATTTCTAATCACTAATTAAGGTGGTTATCTTAATCCTTCATATTTAATCACTAATTAAGGTGATTATCTTAATCTTATTTCAATCACTAATTGGAGTGATTACCTTATTTCTAATAGATTTGTTTAATTCTAAAGGTGAGTTATTCATAATCTATTATTTTCTTTTCTTCCCCAATGGAATTGGCCATTTAGGGTGAGACATAAGATCGAACTACGATGGTTTTGATCCATGAGTGGATTCCAATCCCGCAATGATTGGTACGTAGTGCAACTTCATTGCTCAAACCTACCATGTACAAATGATATATTGGTTCTAAATAAAAATGGTTGATGTGTATATGTGCAAACTATGTGATTTTCTTTCTTTTTAATAGCCATGATTACTTTAAAATGGAAAATAACGCATTTAATAAGAGCCCGTTCTGTAGAACGGAAGAGGAAACGAGTTCCAGACGTTCGCACCTCATAACCTAAACCCCGAACCCTATCTCATGGTATGAAAGACCAATTTTCAAAAAAGCCTTATCCATATGAAGTCATCATCATTTTAAATGATATTTCTTGAAATTGATTTTAAAATGATTTATTAAATAAATCTGTCCCTATTCAGATATTAATAGGGTGGCGACCTCCAAGTTTTCTAAAGCTCATAGTCCAATGAGAGACTTTCGTGGGATTCAGACCATTAATTAAGACAGTCAAAAATCGGATACCACAGGCTGGCGACTTCACTGGGGACTTTACTTCCACTTGAAGTATAAGAGGTTCAAACCTGAACAATGCGTTATTTTCGATATGTATATATAATAAAAAAGGTTAATTATGGCTATTCACAATTTAATTTTTGTATATAGCATGCTTATGTGAAAATTACGTGTGCTTGGTAGTTTATCGATCCATACACGTGCACGCTTTTTAAACCATTTTCTTATTAGGTCTGATACCTCAGTCTATTGGCAAGGGTCAGAAATTTAGAATGACAAATTAATTAATTAAGGGCGTAAAATCTTCATCCGCGAGCTATTACGACCGGCTCTGTCAGGAGCGTCCACCCTCGATGGACATAATGGAAGTGACTCGATGCCACTTTAACATAATCTCTCCCTAAATGAATCACCTTTTAGTTGACTTTTAGGACACAAGGATCAATGCACAAATGTCCTTTATTTATTTCAGTTATTGAAAAATGTGAAAAAATTTCAAAAATTCCTCAGTCCGTTTTTAGTCGGTCAATATTTCAGTAATCATTAATTGTAGCTGAATTGCTGCCGAAATGATTATTGAAATATTAAGAGTATTCTTGTTTATTTATCACAAGTGTCATGTAAAAAAGAATGTGTGTGCTCAACCATTTTCAAAAAAAAAAACTCACATTTACTTCAAAATTCTTTTCATTCAAATTGGGTTTTCCACAAACAAAATTGATTTCTAAAAAAATCATGTTTTGAAGATATAATCCCAAAATAGAACAAACAAATTTGAAAAAATAAAAGATGAAAAGAGTCGTAATCACGAGTTCAAAACGTGTCATGTTTTGGAATTAGAATGTAATTAAAACGTGGTTCAAAACACGAGAAGTCTGGTCTATATATATAAAAAAATTTGTGTCAAAAGGGATAATTGTTCTAAAAAAGAAAAAGATGAAAAAAAATTGTGTCAAAAGGGATAATCATTTTAAAAAAAAAAAGAGGATTCTTCCATTTCCTGCTAAAAAAAACAACATATAAAGAAAAAATCATCAGTCATTGACTAACATTGTTAGTATGTATATTTCAGGTACTTCACATCCGAAAAAAAAGCTAAAACTTGCATCATCTCTAGGAACCATGTACAGTGGTCTGAAAAGACAAGGTCTACTAGAAGCGAAGCATCACTGTTACACTTTGCCACCGCCAGGGGTTAACATGGGATTATACTGCAACTTTTGCCATCAGTATGGACACCAAACAGACCAGTGTGTTGACCTTCGGCATGCCATCCACCAGCTAATAGAAGATGGAAAAATTATCATCCCTCCATCATGGATGCCTCCAATTGTGTCCTTCATTAAGGCTGATATTCCCAAGGAACTGGATCCTCATCAAGCTTTATACATCACTTTGAAATGCAATGGGCGAGAATTGACCAATGTACTAATAGATGATGGATCGGCACTTAATGTTTTCCCCAAAGGAACGCTTTATGAGTTGGGGTATAACAGCACATTAAGCCCTACTGATACAGTATTGGAAGCATACGACAATTCTTCAGGGAGGGCTATAGGGACGATCAATCTTCAACTGAGGTATAAAGACTGGATTTGTGATGCGAATTTCACGGTCGTCGAAGCTTTAACTTCATTCTCTTTGTTGTTGGGGCGACCATGGCTTCATGCGAACAAAGTCGTTGCCTCTCCTGCACACCGAAAACTTAAATGCCCAACGACCTCGGGAACGATAACCATCCATGGGAATCCGACACGACCAAGAAGTATTACCCCTGCACCGCCAACTGTAGAAGATGAAACAGGTCCTCAAGATGGTTCTCTCAACCCTTGCATGCTAGGGAGTAATGTTCCTTCAGTACCCCAGAGATCCAGTACATAAACTATTTACAACATCCCGATGACCATTGATCAGCTCATCGCCATTGATCAGCTCATCGCCGACATTTGATGTGCTCATAATATGCCAGTAGGACCTCTCAACACAGATCAGGCCGAAACCAATACTATGGCCATAACTTTCTCTGATAAAGATTTGCCGGAATTTTAATCGTCTCCCAAAACCGGTAATAATCAGTTTTCTTTATGGTCAAGTCATTGTTCATTGGATAAAAAATAAGAATATATTCTTTATCCACTAATCACATCCTTTATCCATTAGTTAGAGAATAAGAATCATGAAATGGAGTGAGAATAAGAATCAAATCTCATGTGTAAGAGGCAAGAATCCGGATTTTTTCCACCGGATTCGAGTTGTGCGCCACGCACACGACCATGCGCCAGACACATGATTGTGCGCCTAGAGCACAACAGCATCCTGCGCCAGACGCAGGGCCTTACGCCTAGCGCAAGGAGTTATGCCTAGAGCAAGCTCCTACGTTTGGAGCAGTGATCTAATTAGTTTTGTTTTGCACATTTTTCGGTGTATTTTTTTTACGTATTAGGATGTATTCAGGGAAGAATATTTTTCTGAAAATCTGATTTTGCCTCATTTATGAGAAAATCCAAAAAGAATAAGAATATTTGTATTTCCAAAGAAATTTGATGTGTCATTAGGGTGAGGTCATTAGAGTAATGTCATTAGGGTGATTAAGGATGGGAAAAATCAGATTTTTTAGGTTAAAAATATGATTTTCTACTTCTTTGAAACCCTAGTTCATCTCCCTCATTTTCCTATAAATACCCTCCTTTTTTTACTTCAAAACCAAGTTGAAAAAAACTCAACTTAATTTCACTACTTCTCTCAATACTCCTCTTATCTTCTCTACTACTTCCTTCCTCTAAAAAATCTTATTCAAGAAAAAGAAAGTAAAAGTTAGGAAAATAATTAGTAAGTAAAGAAGTTCATCACAAGAAAAAAAAACACAAAAAAGATTTTAAGTTAGTAATTAAGTGGATTTAGAAACTCACTTATAAATTAAGAAAATCACAAAAAAAAGGTAGAAAATTTTTCAAAATGGAAGTGCATCATTGAGCTAGCAAGGTAAAGTTAAAGGTTTTGTTATTTCTTTGATTATCTCCTCAATCATCTACTAACTCTCTCCTTGTTTCTTCTTATTATTTTTTAATTTTTGGAGTGATTTGGGTATGAGGAAGTCCTAATAGGTTCCCAACCTTAAATCACCCCACCTAGAATAGTCAACTCTAATGGGGAGACACTTAGGAACCAATGTGATTATGTGATTTTCCATAATCAAGTTATTGTTCATCACCAAAAAATATTTTTACAAAAAAAATTCAAGACAAATTGTGCATAAACATCTCCATAAAAAGAAAATGTGATGTTGTAATTATAATCGGTTTTAATTTCGTACTACATTTTATTTTTCATCTGTATTATCAGAATAGTTTGTAGGATTTAATATTTTTTCTATGAATTACAAGATGTTTTCAGCAACTGGGCTTTGGAATTTCTAAAAAACGTATTTTATGTTAATAATTAAAAATTATACAACTTTGTTGTGCAAAACTCATTTTGTCCAGTACCACCTAATCTTGTTCTGTCAATAAAGTTTAAAATAGAATCATTTAGATAAAACTAAAAACATAAAATTTGAATAAAACATCAGTAGCTTTTCCAAAATATAAAAATCATGTTCATATGAATTTTATACACTTTTACATCATTTTTACAAAACCATTCATGTAAATCACTAAATTCCAGAAATTATATTTTCTTTTCAGTTAAGAAAATAAATAAAAAAGGGTCTTACATGTGTCCAATTCAAGTGAAAATTTCTAGTCTAGTTCTTCAAAGTGTATACAATGTTAATACCAATATTCACTTCAAAATAAGTTCAGAAAGTTGGATTTCAAAGAGCAAATTGGATAAAGATCCTGTTTTAACCAGTTTGAGTATAAAATGCACGATAATTCAAGTTGTCACTAAAAGTTTGTACAATTTTGGTAAAACATAAAGAACTTACTGACCTATCCATAGGTATATCACATAGGATAAAAGTGCAATCTGGAAAATGAAATAAAGTGATTAACTCAAGTTTCATATAAAAAAAATGTTTTCTTTTCACACGAAAATGTTGATTAAAAATCATGAAATTTTAAGTTTCTCTTAAAATGACTCATTTTATCATATAAATAAAAATCAATAAAAATTGTCATAAAAAATCAAAATCAAAATCAAAATCTCTAATTTTTCACAAGTTTACAAATAAACATGAATTTCAAAGCCCATTTAAGAAGTTGAAGATCAAGGAGCATCATGGTGAAGATCAAGATTGAAGATTTGTATAGATCATAGAATTTATACATTTTTGTTGTAATAATAGTTTCTTTGTAAATAATTATTGCATCACTCAATTAATAAAAAAAAACATGGAGATGTTTATGCATAATTTTCATAAATAATTCCACAATTCTTTTTAATAAAATGACCAACCAATGTTATAAATGTTGCATGTTGGGCCTAATATATCATAGTACATGAATCAAATGACTTAATGTCAATTAAGAGGAAAAATTACAAATCTAACTAAGTTAAATTGTATGATGATCCATCTTACATTTTCAAAATTATTCTCCATAATCTTCAAATGGATCAATTATATAATTTGACATAATTAGATTGGTAATTATTATATCCGAATTGATTTTAGGCCGTTTCACGTGTCTCACTTTAAATGGCCAAATTCCAATTAGCCAAACACAATCTCCAAATTTGATCTCAAATTAATCATTTCTCTCTAAATGACTTAATAATCTTCAATCAAGATTATTTCTCAAAAGCCTTCAAATTAGAAAGCAAACTTCTAAGACCTTTTGAAAATCATAAACGTAATCACTAATTAAGGTGGTTATTTCAATCCTCGATTAATCGCTAATTAGAGCGGTTAACTCAAACTTTTCATTCAATCACTAATTAGGGTGATTAGCTTAACCTTTCATCATATTTAATCACTAATTAGAGTGATTATCTTAAACCTTGGTTAATCACTAATTAAGGCGATTAACTTAACCCTCTTTATTTAATCACTAATTAGAGTGATTATCTTAAACCTTGATAATCGTTAATTAGGACGATTATTCTTCTTATTTAATCACTAATTAAAGTGATTATCTTAAACCTTAATAATCGTTAATCAGGACGATTATTTTTCTCATTTAATCACTTATTGGAGTGATTATCTTAAGCCTTAAATAATCACTAATTAGGGTGATTACTTCTTTCCTTCATTTCTAATTTCTAATTGAGGTGGTTATCTTAATCCTTCATATTTAATCACTAATTAAGGTGATTATCTTAATCTCATTTCAATCACTAATTGGAGTGATTACCTTATTCCTAATAGATTTGTTTAATTCTAAAGGTGAGTTATTCATAATCTATTCTTTCATTTTCCTCCCCAATGGAATTGGTCATTTAGGGTGAGACATAAGATCGAACTACGATGGTTTTGATCCATGAGTGGATTCCAATCCCGTAATGATTGGTACGTAGTGCAACTTCAGTGCTCAAACCTACCATGTACAAATGATATATTGGTTCTAAATAAAAATGGTTGATGTGTATATGTGCAAACTATGTGATTTTCTTTCTTTTTAATAGTCATGATTACTTTAAAATGGAAAATAACGCATTTAGTAAGAGCCCGTTCTGTAGAACGGAAGAGGAGACGAGTTCCAGACGTTCGCACCTCTTAACCTAATCCCCGAACCCTATCTCATGGTATGAAAGACCAATTTTCAAAAAAGCCTTATCCATATAAAGTCATCATCGTTTAAAATGATATTTCTTGAAATTGATTTTAAAATGATTTATTAAATAAATCTGTCCCTATTCAGATATTAATAGGGTGGCGACTTCCAAGTTTTCTAAAACTCATAGTCCAATCAGAGACTTTTGTGGGATTCAGACTGTTGATTAAGATAGTAAAAAATCGGATACCACACATACATGTTCAGGAAATTAGTTGGGCTGCCGGTCTCATCAAACTTTGTCAGATTAGGCATCTTGAAACCATGAGGTAACCGTGCCTTTGGGAAAAGTGTTAATCCATGAATGTCCATCCATGGTTCAGCCTTGGTCATGCCTTTTAGAACTTCCTTGAGCTTGACTACTTCTTCCTCGAGCTTAGTGGGAATTTCTCTCTCATTGTTCATAGGCTCAAGGTGAAAAGGTGAAGCTGCTTCTGATTCCGGAGGAGGAAGAGGAGGAGGCATCTGGACGTTTTGGCGCATTATGCTCAACACAGTTTGCTCAATATTATCCTGTCGGTCAAGCATGGCATGGACAAGTCCTCGGAGCTCAGCCATTGGATCAGGTGGAGTGGTAGAGTTATGTGGGTGCTCGTTGTTCGGAATTTCAGACATATTGCTGAGACGTGTAGCAGAGAATACAGCTAGTGTAGACAAGGATGACAGTATTACCGAAAGAGAACGTTCACTATGGTCAGAACTTCGGCGAATCAGCCTAGATCCTGATAGGGTCCAGACAGAGTTCCTGTGAAATGAGATGAAAAGTTAGCACATAAATTTGCCCAGACTTCGCTTCTTCTTTTCTGTTTTTTTTAGGGAATGAAAGAAATGATATCTTTGAGAAAAAAAATTTTGTTTTACCCCCAATTTCAGTTATCATTTATTAAAAGGTGCGAAACCTTGACTCTATCATTTGTTTTGGATTTTTATTAGATTTCTTTGACTTGTTATTATTTTTTTTAGACTTGGACCTTTTTATTTTATATTTTAGATTTCCATTTTTTTTAGACTCGTATTTTTACAAGATAATACACAAACGTTTTTCAAAATCAATTTGGTGGAATCCTTCCATTTCCTGCTGCTACAGAAATAAGAGAAAAGAGGTATATGGAGGCATGTGTTCTCATTTTGGCAAATTATAATGCCCCAGATATCGTTCTTCTTTGTGGTGATCTGCATGTATTGATTGCTTTTAAGCGCTGAAACCATAAAAGAAAATATCAAATGCAAAAGGGGCTGAACCCGAAGGTTGCCTACGTATCTCCATAGGTAGATTTGGATTTGGGGAAGAAATTTTTCTTGTGATTTTTTTTTTTAATGGAGAATCAGGCCCAACGTAGTTCTGATATATTGAAAATGAATTTTTTTTTTCTTTTTGCAGCTGCACTTATAAAATGAGTTGCCTACGTACCCCTTTTAGTACATTACATAGTAAAGAAAACTAAGATAGATGCATACAACATTGAATTTTTTTTTTTGTTTTATTAGGGGATCAAGTCGCATATAGCTCTACCTACAAAGTACAATATAAAAGCAATTAACTACTCGGGTTCTTCCCAAACTTTTTCAGAATTCAGTCTGCTGGGCGCCAGGCCATGTATTATCGTGTCTGAAGACGTCTATTCCACCTTTTAGGATTAGAATAATTTTAAGTACCTGAAATGTACACACTAACAATGTTAGTCACAGAATAATGAATTCTTTTATGTTTCTTAGCAGGAAATGGAAGAATTTTTCCCTTCTTTTTTTCAAATAATTATCCCTTTTGATTTGACGCAATTTTTTTTTTACTTTTTCCTTAATCAATTTTTTTAGACTAAACTTCTCGTGTTTTAAGACTATACAGTTTTAATTACATTCTAATTCCTCAACACGACACGTTTTGAACTCGTGATTACGATTCTTTCATTTTTACACATTTTTCTTCTTATTTTGGGATTATATTTTCGAAACGGGATTTTTTTCTTTTAAAAATCAATTTTGTTTTTGAAAAAAACCAATTTGAATGAAAAGAATTATGAAGTAAATGTGAGTTTTTTTTATTGAAAATGGGTGAGCACACATTTGTTTTTTACATGACACTTATGATAATAAACAAGAATACTCTTAATATTTTAATAATCATTTCGGCAGCAATTCAGCTACAGTTAATGATTACTGAAATATTGACCAACTGAAAACGGACTGAGGAATTTTTGAAAGTTTTTCACATTATTCAATATCTGAAATAAATAAAGGACATTTGTGCATTGATTCTTGTGTCCTAGAAGTCAACTAAAAGGTAATTCATTTAAGGAGAGATTATGTTAAAGTGGTCTCGAGTCACTTCCATTGTGTCCATCAAGGGTGGACGCTCCTGACAGAGCCGGTCGCAATAACTCGCAGATGCAGGTTTTACGCTCTTAATTCATTAATTTGTCATTCTAAAATTCTGACCCTTGCCAATAGACAGAGGTATCAGACCTAATAAGAAAATGGTTAAAAAGAGTGCACGTGTATGGATCGATAAACTACCAAACACACGTAATTTTCACATAAGCATGGTATATACAAAAATTAAATTGTGAATAGCCATGATTAATTTTTTTATAATATATACATATGGAAAATAACGCATTGTTCAAGTTTAAACCTCATATACTTCAAGTGGAAGTAAAGTCCCTAGTGGAGTCGCCAGCCTGTGGTACCCGATTTTTGACTGTCTTAATTAACGGTCTGAATCCCACAAAAATCTCTCATTGGACTATGAGTTTAGAAAACTTTGAAGTCGCCACCCTATTAATATCTGAATAGGGACATATTTATTTAATAAATCGTTTAAAAATCAATTTTAAGAAATATCATTTAAAACGATGATGACTTCATATGGATAAGGCTTTTTTGAAAATTGGTCCTTCATACCATGAGATAGGGTTCGGGGTTTAGGTTAAGAGGTGCGAACATCTGGAACTCGTCTCCTCTTCCGTTCTACAGAACGGGCTCTAACTAAATGCGTTATTTTCCATTTTAAAGTAATCATGGCGAATGAAAAGAAAGAAAAATCACATAATTTGCACATATACACATTAATCATTTTTAAGAGGCCGAATATATCATTTGTACATGGTAGGTTTGTGCACCGAAGTTGCACTACGTACCAATCATTGCGAGATTGGAATCCACTCATGGATCAAAACTATCGTTGTTCGATCTTATGTCCCACCCTTAATGTCCAATTCCATTGGGGAAGAAAAGGAAGGAATAGATTATGAATAACTCACCTTTAGAATTAAACAAATCTATTAGGAATAAGGTAATCACTCCAATTAGTGATTGAAACGAGGTTAAGGGATAATAGATTATGAATAACTCACCTTTATAATTAGACACACCCATTAGAAATGAGGTAATCACTCCAATTAGTGATTGAAACGGGATTAAGATAATCACTTTAATTAGTGATTAAATATGAAGGAGGATAAAGATAATCACCTTAATTAGTGATTAAAAATGGAGGTTAAGATAATCACCCTAATTAGTGATTATTCAAGGCTTAAGATAATCACTCTAATTAGTGATTAAATGAGAAAAATAATCGCCCTAATTAGTGATTAAATATGAAAGGTTAAATTAATCACCTTAATTAGCGATTAAATTGAAGGTTAGGAAATAATCACCTTAATTAGTGATTATTCAAGGTTTAAGATAATCACCCTAGTTAGTGATTAAACTTGGAAAGGTTAAAGTAATCAACCTAATTAGTGATTAACCAAGGTTTAAGATAACCACCCTAATTAGTGATTAAATGAAGAGTTTGAGTTAATCGCCCTAATTAGCGATTAATCAAGGATTTAAATAACCACCTTAATTAGTGATCACGTTTATAATTTTCAAGAGGTCTTAGAGGTTTCATTCCTAATTGAAGGCTTATCGGTGGATGAGGAATAATCTTAATTGAAGATTATTAAATCATTTTGAGAAAAATGATCAATTTGAGATCAAATTTGGATATTGTGTTTGGCTAATTGGAATTTGGCCATTTAAAGTGAGACACATGAAACGGACGAAAATCAATTCGGAGATCATAATTACCAATCTAATTATGTCAAATTATATGATTGATCCATTTGAAGATGGAGAACAAATTTAAAAATGTAAGATGGATCATCATACAATTTAACTTAGTTTGATTTGCAATTTTTCCTCTTAATTGAGATTGGGTCATTTAATTCATATACTATGATATATTGGGCCCAACATGCAATATTTATAACATTGGTTGCTCATTTTATCAAAAAGGATTGTGGAATTATTTATGAAAATTATGCATAAACATCTCCATATATTTTTTTCATTAATGAGTGACGTAATAACTATTTACAAAAAACTATTATTACAACAATATGTATAAATTCTATGATCTATACAAGTCTTCAATCTTGATCTTCACCATGATGCTCCTTGATCTTCATCCTCTTGAATGGGCTTTGGAATTCATGCTTGTTTGTAAACTTGTGAAAATTAGAGATTAATTAACCTCTTTGATTTTGATATTTTATGACAATATATTGATTTTTATTTACATAAGAAAAATGAACCATTTTAAGAGTAACTTAAAATTTCATGATTTTTAATTAACATTTTCGTATAAAAAGAAAATATTTTTTATGAAACTTGAGTTAATCACTTTATTTCATTTTTTCAGATTGCACTTTTGTGCTTGTACTGACTTATAAAATTCATAACTTTCTGTACAAAGCGTTAAATTGAGTATGTGATACACCCATGGATAGGTCTGTGAGTTCTTATGTTGTGTCAACATTTCACAAGCTTTTCGTGACAACTCGAATTATGGTGAATTTTATGCTAAAACTCGTCAAAACATGACCTTTATTCAATGTGTCCTTTAAAATCCAACTTACTGAACTTAGTTCGAAGTGAATTTTGGTATGAACATTTTAGACACTTTAAAGGACTAGACTGGACATTTTTAAGACCATTTTTTATTTATTTTCTTAACTGAAGATAAAATCAGTGTTCTGGAGAAGTTTATGCACAACTCTACATAATACAGAAGAAATATGAAATGAAGTATGAAATTAAAACTTACCATAATTACAGCATCACATTTTATTTTTATGGAGATGTTTATGCACAACTCTACTTGAATTTTTTTATGAAAACATGTTTTTGGTTATGAATAACAACTTGATTAACAAAAATCACATAAGCACATATTTCCTAAAGTCTCCCCATTAGAGTTGACTATTCTAGGTGTGGTGATTTAAGGTTGGGAACCTATTATGACTTCCACATACCCAAATCACTCCAAAAATTAAAAAATGATAAGAGAAAACAAAGAGAAAGTTATTATATGATTAAGAAGATAATTAAGAAAAATAACAAGAACTTTTACTTTACCTTGCTAACTAAAATGATGCACTTCCTTTTTGCAAAGTTTTCTACTTATTTTTTTGTGATTTTCTTAATTTCTAAGTTAGTTTCAAAATCCGCTTAATTACTAACTTAAACCCTTTTTTGTGTTTTTCTTTTGATGAACTTCTTTACTTACTAATTATAACTTTTGCTTTCTTTTTTGAATGATATTTTTCTTAGAGGGAGGAATTAGGGAGAAGGAGAGTAGTATTGAGATTTCTTAGTTGTGAGAAGTTGTGAAGTTAAGTTGTTGTTTTTGAAGTAAAAAAAGGGGGCTATTTATAGGGAAATAAGGTAATGAATTAGGGTTTCAAGAAGGTAGAAAAATCAGATTTTTCACCCAAAAATCTGATTTTTAACATCCCAAATCATCTTAATGACATCACACCAATGACATCACACCAATGACATCACCTTAATGACACATCACTAAATCCTCTCAAATCTTCCTACATCATCAAAATCATTGGAAATACCAATATTCTTATTCTCTTTATATTTGATTTTGATCTTTACACTAATGAACCAAAATCCGAATTTCAGCTTGTCCTAAACACATCCTAATACGTAGAAATGCATCGAAAAACGTGAAGGAAAAAACTGACTGGGCACTTGCGCGCAACGCAATGCCCTGCGCTAGACACAGTCTTGTGCGCTTGGCGCACATGCATGCATCTAGCGCACAAAGTTGTTGTGCGTTGGGCGCATGCGCCTGGCGCATGATCATGTGCCTGGCGCACAACTCGAATCTTCCGAAAAAAATCGGATTCTTGGCTCTTATACTTTGGATTTGATTCTTATTCTTATTCTTTTTCATGATTCTTATTCCTTAACTAATGGATAAAAGGATGTGATTGGTGGTTAAAGAATATATTCTTATTCTTTATCCAATGTACAATGACTTGATCATCAAGAAAACTGATTACTACCGGTTTTGAGAGACGATTAAAATTCCGGCGCCTAATTGCGACTTGTTTTTCTGTTTTTCGAAAAACTAACAATTAACGAAAACTCGTCAAATCAATAAAGACGAGCATGATTACACTACAAATCATTTTATTAAACCGGTGGTTGTAGTTATTGACTACGACTTACAGAAAATTATATTTCTAAGCCGGAATTGTATGACTAAAACGCAAAAAAGGAAAACCATACGACGGAATAAAACTCGCGCTCCGAGACGAAACATGCCTTTGACGGGGTGCGCGCTCCACAATACTTGACGGTTTTCGTTATTTTTATTTCTTTTCAAAATCTTTATTTAAAAATTTTATAAAAGGGTTTCAAAATTTGGTGTCTACAGGAAAATGAAGAATTCAAGGAGTATTGGACTTCAGAAGACCTGATGAAGCTGCTAGAAGCGGAGTCCCTAACGTCACAGTTGATATTTGGAAAATTTGTAAGGAACAAGATACAAGTTGGAATAAAGATTTGTTCCTAAGATTAGGAACAGAGTAGTTTCTGACTTAATTAATCAACGTTAGTATAAGAGTAGTTAGTTAGCACTGTGAAGTAAGATGCTTAGAATAAAGTCAATGGTTTAGATTTATCTTTTGATTTTGATAAAAGTCAATGATTTCATTTTTTGTACGATTTAATCTTTTGTGTTTAATAAAATGTTATCTTTATCTGTTTCATGATCTATCTCAAGTAATTTGTTATGAAAATAATTGATATTCTATTTGACCGGACTTTGATAAGTGTTACTTGAGTTTGTTAAAACTTATTTGATCAAAAGATATTTAAATAAAAATTCTGATTATAGGTTTTGAAAATAGAAGTTACTTTAATCTAGGAAAAAGATAAGTAATGAGTTACTTAGATATAATTAGGGTTTACTCGTGTAAACATACTAATCTATAAATAACTCATTCACATATTTTTTTGAGAGGAAAAGCTTAGTAGTGCATTAATTAATGGACAAAGCGTCCGAGAGTACATAGGGGTAAATTTCCCCCGGGCAGTGATTCTCCCACACTTGTTCCACACCAAAAGACACTAACTTAGCAAGGTGGTGGGCAACATAATTCCCACCCCTTTTGACATGAGACCACACTACAGAACTGAAATTGGAACTCAAAAATAAAACATCTTCTAAAATACTATCAAAATCAGACATGAAAATAGCTGCTTTGGATAGGCGAGTAACTAGTACTTGACTATCCGACTCTAGAATAATGTGTTCATAGCCATAGCGCTTAGCCAACTTGATTGCAAGGAGAAGAGCTTTGCATTCCGCAATTTTAGGAGACCACCATGCTCGGATTCTTCGAGACGTCGCAAACAAAACTTCACCATTTTCATTCCTTGCCACCCCGCCCATGCCAACCCACCCCTCAACTGCCTGTGATGCATCAGAAGTAATCTTTACAACACCCGAAGGTGGAGGGAGCCACTTGTGAGCACTAGCCGAGTAAAGAGGAACTCAGCTTTTATACACACGCTGGGAGTACAAGGACTGCTCAGCAACCATTCTTTCCATTCGAGCTAAGAGAACCTCGTTTGGAGTAGTTCTCCACTCAAAAACTTTGAGGTTACGTTCCATCCACACAAGCCACAACAAGATTGCAGCTCTTTGGCGCTTCGAAGCCTCCACTCCTCACCAACCCAACAGAATATCACGCCATTGCAAACCCATAATTTGAAGCAAATGGTTGCAGCCACTGTCCACCCATAAATCCCAAACCCGAGTACATTGAACTAGTGCGTGAACACTCGTCTCTTCAGCCGCAGCACACCATGGATAAGATTCATCTTCCAACATGTGCCTATACTTGAGCAAGGATCGTGTAGGCAAAGTGTTTGAGCAAAGTCTCCATAGAAAATGTTTAGCCTTTGGAGGAATCTCCGTACTCCAAATATCCATCCACACCTCATGCAAGTTCTCCAAATTCCCTCCCTTCCCAAGCATGTACGCTGTTTTTGTAGAGTACAACCCATCTTTGGAATAAGCCCAAGTAAAGAGAGTCTTGAGGAACTCTCACACTTAGAGGTATAGCTAGAATGCGGTGTTGATCTCTTTCATTATAATGAAGTGATATAAGATGAGTATTCCATTCCATTCTCGGGAAAACAATTAAATCACTCACTTTACTAACCTCGTGAACTGGCGGGCTTGTGATAAATTTTCCCTCCTCCCCCACCACCCATGGATCATCCCATATGCTTACGGATTTGCCATCTCCAATTCTCCACAAAACTCCTTCCTTTACCAATGCCTTCGCACTCCAGATGCTACTCAAAGAATAGCTCCCTACATAACCCAATGAAGCCTCAAGAAAAGACTTTTTTGGGTAATATTTAGCCTTCATAACACGCCCGATCAGAGAGTTGGCATGCTGAACTAATCTCCAAGCCTGTCTGCCAAGCAATGCGTCATTGAAAACACTCAAATCTTTGAACCCCAACCCCCCTAGAAATTTTGGGGTACACATATCATCCCAACTCTTCCAGTGAATTTTCCTATTCAGCCCAGTTTGCCCCCAAAAGAAGCGGGCCATCGCCGAACTAATTCTTGCAATGATCGAACTAGGAATCTTGTATACACCCATCAAACAAGTTGGAATGGCTTGTATAACTTATTTGAGAAGTATTTCTTTCCCTGCTCTTGACAAAAGTTTCTCTTTCCATCCCTGCAATTTCTTCCAGATTCTATCCATCAAAGCTTCAAACATAACTTTCTTAGATCTCCCCGCAACAGTAGGAAGCCCCAAGTATTTGCTATGTCTATCAACTTGTCTCATGTTCAGAATTCCCATCAATTCTTGTTGTTGTTCAGTACTGATCCCCCTGCTGAAAGACACCTCCGACTTCTCATAATTAATTTTCGGCCCGGATGCTTTTTCATACTGGTTGAAAATATCAACGATTGTCATGCATTCCTGTCGGTTAGCTCTCGCAAAAGAAGACTGTCATCTGCAAAAAGAAGATGGGATATTTCTGGGCCAGTTCGACTCGCCTTAGCTCCATGAATTCTCTTCTCCTAAACCTTTCTCTGAAGCATATGAGAGAAAGCATCAGCTACTAAAATAAACAGGTAGGGAGAGAGAGGGTCACTGACTACAAGTTTAAGAGAGTAAGCTTTTTTCATAGTGTCAGTGCCATTGACTATTCTCATACTTCTTAATGTTCCTAGTTTTATTGTGAGTTTCTCTTAGTGTTTATTCATTGATTGTAATTGAGTTTGGGGTTGGGATTTTGAGTGTCATTATAACTCATTTCTATGTCATTATTATTCATTTTTATGTCATTATAGAGCAAACTTGTATCATTTAAACTTATTTTAACATTATTTGTCAACTCTTTGTGTACCATATCATTATTACTTATGTTTATGTCATTATTACTCATTATTACATCATTTGTATTTTATTTTGATTATTTTTCTAGCAATATCTAAAATGACATAAAAAAGTGACATTGAAACATATTGAACTCAAACTAATAACTTAAAATAATGATACATATATGACATAAAATGAAACAAAGATGATTACTAATATAAATGGGTCCCACAAAATGAAGAACTCAAAAACGAAAGTCAATAAGAGCAGCTCCAGCGGCATTCCATAAGTACTAGCTTGCAAATAACAAATAGTTGGAGCTAGTAGCTCTATTGTTGGAGGAAAATGGAACTTGTTGCTTTGGCAAGAAAAGTAGCTTCACAAAGCTACTTGCTTTGCTCAAGTCTTTGTGGGCTCCACTTAACTTTTCACTTTCAACTTTAATTTTTCATTTCACTTTCGATGTATAATGGTAGAGTTGCAACGGTAATGTTGAGCAGTATACTAATTTGTGGAGCTGTAGATTCATTTGCAACGGTAATATTGTGCTACAGTAATGCAACGTATTTTTTTGTTTTTAATTTTTTTAATTTTTTTTTTCAAATATTATTCTATAAATAGGAGTAACAATGTTGTAAAAAAATATACCCACAAAATTTCTATAATCTCTTTCTCTCATATATTATTTCCTTCAAAAAAAATATACCCACAAATGGATGATTATTCTCAAGATCCATATAGTCAATATTATCCTTATTTAGAAAATTTTCAAATTTTAGAAAATCAAACATCCCAAAATCCAACCCAAAATAATCAAAATGCCCAAAATGTACCGATTCGCCCAATTTCCCGATCTTACTATGATCCAAATCAAGCGATTCCCCCCGACGCTCAAATGTATTACCATCCATGCTATTATTACCAGTCTAGGCCGAGTAATCGTCCGACTACGCCTATGTACTACTCTCGTCCTCCTTTCCCTCATGAATCATATGTGGTTCATGAAAGTTCAAGAAGAGAGAGTATTGGAGCTTCTACCATGCACCAAGACTCTCCAATTTCAGGAGCGACTATCGATATTGATGAAGAAGAAGAGGTTGTAGAGGTTCAGAAGAACACTGGTGGCGGAGGAAGAGGCAATAATGGTAGAGGTAGAGGGAGAAACAGAGGAAGAGGGGTTGGAGGAACAAAATTCAAGTGGAGCCACGAACAAGATCAAGATTTATGTAAAAGCTGGTTGACAATTTCAAATGATTCTGTTGTAGGAACCGATCAGTCGTACGGGGATTTATGGGAGAAAATTGTTCAATACTACAACCAGTGGAGGACAGAAGGTCCCGAGGTTGATGTTGAAAAAGCCTCTAATCATTGGTGCAAAATGAGTGCCGAGGTTTCGAAGTTCAATGGGTGCTACATCCAAGTTAAGGATACACATCCTAGTGGCCATGATGAAGATCAAGTGATCGAGATGGCCATCAAACTTTGGAAGAATCGCAACCCAACTGATAGGAATTTTCCTTACCTACATAGTTGGAAAATTCTTCGAGATCAACAAAAATGGAAAGAGTTTGTTACTAAAGAAGGTAGTAAGTCAAAGAGAACAAAAAATTTTGTCTCGGGCGCTTACACTTCATCAAGTTCAAACGTGGATGCAAGTGACACTAACAGCGTAACAATGATGGATAAGCGTCCTCCGGGTCAAAAGGCAGCTAAAGCAGCAGCAAGGGGTAAGGGGAAGTCGACGAGCAAGAAGTTTACTGAGGATGCTACTCAAACATGGAATAAGTTTGAAGAGCTACAGGAGAAAAAAATGGCCATGTACCAGGAGCGTATTCGTGTTGCAGATTTTGAAATTCTTTTCAAGGATACTTCACAGATAGACGAAAACACTCGTAACACTCATAATCAAGCTTGCTCGATCATCAAGGCTAAGTACAATATACAGTAATGTTCAAGTCATTTTAGCAATGTATTTGAAAAAAAATTACCTATGTATTTCGGTTATTTTAGCGTTTAATTTCAGTTATTTTAACTATGTATGTCACTTATTCTAGCTATGTATTTCAAATATTTTAGCTATGTTGTTTTAGTTATTTTAGCGAATATGTTTAAGTTATTTTATCTATGTATTTTAATTATTCAATCTATGTATTTCAATTATTTCCTCTATGTATTTCAATTATCTTATAAGCTTGCTTTTTTCAAAGATTTGGATTCTAGTCGTTGGACAGTACGTAGTTGTTGGGGTTTAGCTTTTGGGATGTAGCAACAAATAGTTGAGTTGTTGGAATATAGCCGTTGGAAACTACTTTTTTGGAATGTAGCAACATGGAATTTACTTAACAGCAGTGGCAGATCCAGAAATTTTTTTTAGTGGGGTCAAAGCGTAATTATTAAATTTTATCGGGGTCAAATGGTCAATTTTTCAGGATAATTTTCAAAAAATCGAAATTTTTAAAGGGAATTTTTGCAATTATACCAATTCAAGTGGGGTCAAGTGACCCCACTTGTTCTTAAGTGGATCCGCCACTACTTAACAGCATTATAGCCGTTGGAATGTAGCCGTTGCAAATCTGACAAAAGGAATCATGTTTCCCTATAAATATATCATCTTTCATATAACCTCACAACACTTATTCATATTCTCTTTCCCATCTAAGTAAAATAGTCATCCTTCCAAACATAAATCATCCTTCCATACTTACCTGCAATTTCAATATGTCTCACAATCCTGGTTCTTCAACCAATATCACAAATTGGATGAAGGATATGGATGATGATTTTTGGGATGAAACAGATGAGCAAATGACGCTCCAAATAATTGAAAATATTTCAAATCCACCCAGGGAAATGGCTCCACGGGATCATGAAGGCGGTGCAGATCGTCTTTTCAACAACTATTTTTCTCCCAATCCGGTATATCCGGAACACATTTTCCGAAGGCGATTTAGGATGGGGAGAGATTTGTTTGTGAAGATAGTAAATGCAGTTGAACAACGTTGTGACTATTTTAAACAGAGGAAAGATGCTGCACAACGACTTGGATTGTCGCCATTGCAGAAATGCACAGCAGCTATTCGCATGCTTGCATATGGATCCCCAGCTGATATACTTGTTGAATATATACAAATCGGTGAAAGTACGACAATTGAATGTTTAAATAAATTTTGTAAAACTATTATCAATGTATTTGGCGAGGTGTACATGAGAAGGCCTAATGCTGATGATGTGCAACGACTGCTTCAAATGCACGAAGATTGTCATGGCTTTCCGGGCATGCTTGGAAGTCTTGATTGCATGCATTGGGCCTGGAAAAATTGCCCAGTAGCATGGAAAGGCCAATATACACGAGGTGATCATGGTCATCCCACAATCATGCTTGAAGCAGTTGCCTCGGTGGATCTCTGGATATGGCATGCATATTTTGGTGTGGCTGGGTCGAACAACGACCTTAATGTATTGAGCAGATCAAACTTATTTCAAGATGAATTACAAGGTAGAGCTCCAGAAGTTTATTTTAATGTTAATGGTACTACATGTACCATGGGGTACTACCTTACAGATGGTATATATCCTGAATGGGCTGCATTTGTTAAGAGTTTCTCACATCCTCAAGATCCTAAAAGACTTTGTTTCAAAAAAAAACATGAGAGTGCAAGAAAAGATGTCGAGAGAGCATTTGGAGTGCTCCAAGCTCGTTTTGCAATAGTGCGTGGTCCAGCGCGAACTTGGCATAAAAGCAAGCTTCATAGTATTATGGAAGCTTGCATCATATTGCATAATATGATTGTTGAAGATGAGCGACACACATATTCAAGAAACTTTCCCGCTGCAGATTTTTCACAATCAATTGATCGTGATGATACCCGACAAGGACATACTGAGGATTTTGAATCGTATCTAGCAAGAGATGTAACAATTCGAGACAGAGAAAAGCATCATCAACTCAAGGCGGATCTAGTGGAGCACATTTGGACGCATTTTGGAAATCAAGACAATATGTAGTACTTTTTTTTAATGTAATCTCGCTTTCGTTTTTATGTATTAATTATGTTGTATCTTAATTATTATTTTTGTTATTTTAATTTTAAAAAAATGTATGATTTAAAATTTGGAATAAAAGTCATTTATTTTTACAATTTATTATTTTTACAAGTTAATTACAAATTATGATTGTATGAATTGTATATTAAAAAATGTTGAAATGGTGATAGGGCTGGCAATGGGTCGGGTTGGGTCAAGATCAGGTTGGGTTGGCGGGTTAGCGGGTTAGCGGGTTAGCGGGTTGAGAATCCCTTGACCCAACCCGACCTGTTAACTTAAACGGGTTGGGAATTACAACCCAACCCAACCTTATGATAAACGGGTCAACCTTCAGGTCGACCCATTTAATTTTTTTTCGTGTTTTTGCCAGAAAAAAAAATAAAAACAACAAAGAGTATGTTACAAAGAAACAGTAGGCAACAACTTAGCATTAAGAAATTACATAACCATATGCTAGATATTGTTCAAAATCAACAAAATCAACCAAACTGTTGTTCAAAATCAACAACATTACAACTCTATAATCAATTGTTCAACATTAACTGTAATGAGTTTGGATTTTTACTTTTTAACCTTCTATATGGGCTAGCCCAATTTTTTTTAACTGTGAAATGAGTTAAGGTTTTTAGGTTGTTTTCATAAATGGGTTAAACGGGTTAAAATCAGGTCGAGATTTTCAACCTGACCCGACCCAATTAATTAAACGTGTTGGATCAGGTCGACCCATTTAATTAAACGGGTTGAAAATTTCGACCCAACCCATTATTAATGGGTTGGGTTCGGGTCGGATTGGCGGGTTGGGTAATATTTTGCTAGCTCTATATGGTGATGACATGTAGGACCTACAAAAACTACAAGTGGTTGTAGTTTTCCATTGAAAGAGGATGTAGCTTGGAAATATTGTACTCCCTCCGTCCCATAATATAGTGCTTACATTCCTTTTTGGGTGTCCCAAAATGTTGTGCCTATTTTATTTTTACCAATTTATTTGGACTAAATTATCCTCAATCTTTATACAAATTCTCCAAAATACCTTACTTTTTCTTTTAAAATGTGTCTTCTATTTATTCTTTACACCATTCCAGGAACATTTATTGTTTTTTATTATTTTTTTAAAGAAAACAAAACTAAGGGAGTAGTTCCAAGACAAAAGTACTTTATTAAATAATTTTTTTTTGAGATCCTACTACTCCCTCCACTCTCCTTAATTCCCGTGCAAAAAAAGAAGTAAGCACTATATTATGGGACGGAGGGAGTAGTTTGGAAATCTGATGTGGCACACAAAGCTACAAGTGGTTGTAGCTTGCCATTTTAGTTGCTTTAACTCGATCAAAAATTCAAGAGCTCAGCTCAAAACCACTACCACCAACCTCCTCCTGGCAAATCAACTCAAAACCACAACCACCAACCTCCGCCTGACAAATGTCTCTTCCCACCATAACTTCTACTTCCTAAAGCTCTTTCCAATCAATCCGCGCCGACGTCTTCGATGCTGCCGAACAACGAAGGATAGACAAATTGAAGGAGACGACGTCGCGGTGATCCATAACATCTACCGCACCATAACATCCACCACTCCACCTCCTCCCACCACATCCTCCATCTTCAGCACATCCAAAAATCGCATTTCCATTTCAATTCAAAAATCGATTTTACGAAGAGAGAGAAAATCAGAAAATCACATCAAAAAACGCATTTCAATTTCAAGTCTGAGAAGATTGTTCTTTTTGTGAATCGCATTTCCTTTTTCTAAATCGCATTTCATTTTGTTGCCGGGAAATGTGGCGATGATCTGCCCCATGGCCCGCCAAATTGACGCCGGAAATCCTGATGGTGAAGGAAGAGTTAGATATGGAGTGAGGTGGAGAGAGAAAATTAGAAGGCTTGTGTTTAATTTGGGCGAGGTTGGTTATGGTGGAGACGAAGAGGGAGACTCAGAGCAAAATGAGTTCACACGTGAGAGTGTATTATTACATCATAAATTATGGTGTAACACTTACACCCTAAGACTTTTTCTAAACTTATAATTTTTATGCCCATAGTTAGAGGTGTCAATTCAGTTAACCAGTTCAGTTCTGGTTCAAACCAAACAATTCAGTTGACTTCAGTTCAGTTAACTCAGTTCGTTTTTTCCAACTTAATTGATTCAGTTTAAATTTTTTCGGTTCCAGTTTCAATCCATACAGTTAATTTAATTTTCAGTTCAGTTCAGTTTACATTTATCTTTTGGTTTGACCCATACAGTTTCAGTTTAAACAGTTGACTATTTTCCTATTACTATCAGTTAAACAGTTATTTTCAGTTCGGTTTCAGTTACTTTCGATTTTTTAAGGAAACCCGCATCGACTCGGGGGAAACTTGATATCAGTTATGCCATGTACACCTTTTCCTTTCGGGCCGCGCTTCGGGTCAAGCCATTATTCATTGCATGGAATTTCAATTCGGTTAGACTTTTGTCATATCGGTTAAACTTGTCGAAATAAAACAACGGTACCATCAAGAGACGTATATATATTTGTCTACAAAAGCGCATTTTGAAGTTGCTATATTTTCTGTAAAATTATTTTATTATAGGTTCAACATTTGGCTTATATTGAAAAATTCAATTTCAAATTCTTCATTATAGAATCTAATCATTGGTCATTTATATATTGATTATAATTACGTTACCGATACTAAATGTAATTATGTATGATATATAACTTGTAATTTTACTGTGTAACATAATCATTCTATAGTTTTCCAATGTGTATATTGACTTGTAACTATGAATGATGAATTGAGGATTGATTGTGATCAAAGATTAAAGGTGATCATGACTGATAATGATGACTGATAATGATGAATTGGTGTCGATGATGATTAAGGTCGATAAACACAAAATTAAACGAGTATACTGTGACCAAAGTTAATGTAAGTAAGTAATCATTAGGCTAATCTAAATTAGTGCATAGATCAATGTATTTATTTTAGTAAATTTTAGATAATACTCCATTGTATAATCTCAATTATATATGCCAACTCTTAAGAACTTTAGTTTCCACCTATATTATTCATGTTAATGTTTAACTCATTTAAGTAGTTGTAAAGTGATATTGATGAATTATTTTACCAAAGCAATGATATTTATTAGTTATTACTTATAAAATGTCTAATCATTGCTTATTTGTATGTTGATTACAATTATGTTAGCCATATTGAAATTTACATTGATATGTATGATAACTTGTAATGTTATTATGTAACATAGTTATCTTACATTTTCAAATGTATATATTGACTTATAATTATTAATGATGTATTGATGTTGACGGTAACATTGTATTGACTATTGAGTAACATTGTATAACAACTAAAGATCTATTCTATTCAACTTGTTTTGACTTATATGAACTTATCTTATTTGAATTTATTTTATATTATCCAACTTATCTTTTTTTTTTTATCTAAACTTATCTTATATTATCTGAACTTATATTATCTTATCTAAACTTATCTTATCTTATATGAACTTATTAAACTTAATGATGTTTGTATTATTAGACTTATATGATCTTATATGAACTTATTTTATTTTATTTTATTTGAACTTAACTTCTCTTATCTGAACTTTATCATATATTATATTATCTTATCTTATCTGAACATATATCATCTTATTTGAACTTATCATATTTAAACTTACTTTTTTTTGAAATAAGTTAAAATAAGTCGAACAGAATAGAGCCTAATTATGCTAAAAAGGGGTTTTAATGAGCCAGGGTGGTTCGCAAACTATCAGAGTTCGGCTTGATCAAAGCTCGGCTAGGGAGGGCTCGACTCGAGTTCGGGATCGGTTCGAGACCTTAATGAGCCGAGCCTGAGCCTCCTTAAGTTCGGCTCGAAAGTTCGTGAACAAGCTCGAAAATATTTGACATAGTTTTTATGTAAAATAGTAATGTCCCATATCGATAGAGAAAGTACACACCAACCTTGTTTTCCCTATATAATCTTATTACCCTTTAAGTCTTTATATCTACTTCTTGTTTGATTTGTGTTATTTATAATGTTGGCCTTCATATGAAGTCCTCCATTTGTAGATATAAAATTAATTCTACTATAATTTAAGTGAGGCCAGCGACATCTGCAAACATATTAGAACATGCAATAAATGCACTCCTCTTGTATGCAGAATTATTTTGTTCGTTTTATCCCACTTTTAGAGGAATTAAGAGAACATTGCTACTTCTAAAAGTAACAGTAAGAGAACATTGCACTTTATATGAAGTCCTCCAACAGCGCGAGTCTTCTGTTGGGATTTTAAAACTCCCACATCGGAGAGGAAGCAAGGGCCACAAGGGACTGATGTATTTAAAAGGCTTGTATGGAGTAGGGTGGAACGTATGGATGTTGGGCATTTTATATTTCACGATAATCAGCCTGATATCTATTTTCATCAAGAGTTTGACAAGATTTCATTGGGCTATATTTATATCAAAGCCCGGTGAATGTGGGTTAAGCTGGACTTATTTTCAGTTGTTTAAATTACTCAGGTTAAGTAAAATAAGGATTATTTTTTGATTGTTAGTTAAAGACTGTACCATTTTAGTGCTATAGTGGTGTTGAGATAGTAGTTAAATTACTTTTTTGATTATGAAGGACTCTTAATTTGCTCTAATATATAATTACAATGAGTACTCTATATTGTCATAGGGGTGTTAATGAGTCGGGGTGGCTCGCAAACTATTCGAGCTCGACTCGGTCAAAGTTCGGCTCGAGAGGGCTCGACTCGAGTTCGGGATCGACTCGAGACCTAAACGAGCCGAGCCTAAGCCAGTTGTTACATTTTGAAATAGTTCAGTTTGAGACAGTTTTATTCTGTACAGTTTAATACAATTTAATTCAGTTTGATTCGGTTCAGTTTTATTCAGTTTTATACAATTTGATTCAATTCAGTTAAAAACAGTTTGATTCAGTTCAGTTAAAAACAGTTTTATTCAGTTCAGTTAAAAACAGTTTGAAACAGTTTTCAGTTAAATTCAGTTCAATTTCAGTTCAGTTCAGTTCAGTTTAAATCGGTTTTCCGTGCAATTAATTTTAGTTTAGTTTGTTTTCGGTTGAGTTTCAGTTCAGTTAATTGCAGTTTACTTTAATCTGATTGACTTATCGGTTTTTAACTTTTCAGTTAGTTGGTCATCAGTTTGCAATTTAACCATCGGTTTTCAACCAAACTGACAGCACTACCCATAGTTTATGGAATAACAGGACCTTCTCACAGTTATGGTCTGAATGATTCTAAGAGACCTGTTTTTGAATAATGGATTGTTCATGTAAATTAGTTGTAGAGGAACCAAAATTTATCTTATCAGAAGGATTATTTTAGTCGTGTAAGCGTTATTTAGTGTTACACATTTTCTTTTGCAATAGTGTCAAAAGTTGACAACCAATGAGATTAACGGGTGTAGACATCTGTATTTGGATTGCATTATTGATGCTATTATGTCATAACTTTAAAGATAAGGTACGATAAAGCAATAATAAACTAATAAATTATCAGCCTACACGTATGTTTCTCTCCTTATCAAAAACAAAAATCTCTAATCAAAAAAATAAATCAGCCAATGTATTTGGTTGTCGTCTCGTCGATGTCTCGTTTCCAGTTGACCTTTATTTAAAAGAAACTTAAACGAGGAATAATGCAGTTATTTATTTCTAAACGTTGACGGAAGTAAATAATGCAGTTATATATTCATATTTGTAAGAAATTGTGGCATACAATAATTCTATTATTAAAGTTAAAAGATGGATGTCCAAAAAGTTTGAAAAAGAGTTTCTAGGACTCTATCGTGTAGATTTATTCTGTTAATTTTATATTTTGACTAAGCTGTGTTTGACAAAAGGAGTTGGCAACATATATGACAATAGCAGGAATTTACATGTATGTGCTATAAAAGAAAAGGAATTGACATGTATGACCATTGACTAGCTATTCATCTGAAATCACGACAATTACTAAATATAAATAGAAATTAAATTATGAAAATAATAAAGTTAATTATTTTAGTAATCGTATTTTTTTGCTAGAGAATAAATATAATTAGTAGGATAATATTGATTAGACCTACAACTAAAATACATTATTCCTATGAGGTCACACATTCTAGGACAAGTTGGACAAAGCAACGGCCAAGTCCATTTAGGATTGGGTTTGCCTAGGGGTGTAAGTGGATTGGACTGGATTGGACTTTGCCAAATCCAAATCCAGTCCAAAGTTTTTTGGACTCGAGAAATTGAGTCCAAGTCCGATCCAAATATTTTTTGAGTCCAGTCGAGTCCAGTTCGATAATTTTTTCTTGAGTCCGAATCCAGTCCAGTCCGATTATTATACTTCCTCCGTTTATTTTACATGTTACACTTTCACTTTTCACGCATGCCAATGCAAAATTTTGAGGACATATATCTCTAATTTTGTATTTGTAAAAATTATAAAAAGTACACATTAAAAAAATACATATCAAGACGAATCTATCAAGATCCCACATGACTATATTTTTATTCACGTATAAATCACAGACGATGGTCAAAGTGAAATTTGTGAATAGTGAAAATGTCAAAATGTAACATGTAAAAAAAATGGAGGAAGTATTATTTTTTTCCCCGATTTAGATTCAATGATTTTCAACATTTTCTCATAATTGAATTTGAAAAATTAAGCTCATTATATCCATTCCAAAAGATAAGTCACATACATCTTTTATATTATATATATAAATATTAAATATATATACATTATATATAAAAATATATAATATATATATATTATATATAAAAATATTTTTGGACTGGATTGGACTTATTGGACTCCAAAGCGATGAGTCCAAATCCAGTCCGAAAATATTTGGACTCGAAAATTTGAGTCCGAGTCCAGTCCAAAAAAATTTCAGTCCAGTCCAGTCCGACAAGTCTGGACTGGACTGGATTGGACTCTGGACTTTTCGCAGTCCGCTTACACCCCTAGGTTTGCCGGTCATAAGGGGAATAGGAGGAGAATTATTCTCCTAACTTGCCTAGGATTCCTATATTATATATAGGATATAATATTAGGGTTTAGGAAACCACTTCATTAAGCAGTTTCTTTTAACAAAAGGAGAGAGCTTGATAAACCTTAAACACCTTCCCTAAGACCAGCGCCTATACCACCTAAAAGCAAGAGAATTCTTCTCTTCCGTTCTAGCGAACGTTGGTGTTCAACTTATGCCCGTGGACTGATTAGAGGAGCAACACTTGGGGTTCTTAGATCTTCGAAGCTTGCATACAACAACGCCTATACCACCTATAATCCCTATTGATTGATTCATGTATTTGATTATGTTTACGATCCTATGATAGATGTTAGGAAATTGTTTCCTAAAATTCCGCTATATATGCATCTATATGTTCCTATAGTGGTATCAGTTTTGCCTAATTCATAATATTCATATGATCATGTTATTGTATGTAAAGTTATTATTTTAATTCAATTAAGAGAGGATTTTTTATGACTTGAATTTGCATAATTGATATTTGATATTAATTGATTGGAAATTATAAATAATTAATTTATTTGTGATTTCTGCTCAAAATAAATTTAAAAAGGTCCGAATTTTTTTTAGTGGACGATATTAATTGTTAATTTCACTCCTAATTTTTGTTAATATATTTATTAGATTTAAAATTATTAAATGTTTAATTTTTTTAATCACTGAAATTATTTATTAACAATTAAAAGATTTGATTTTTTATTTTTTAAATAAATATAATGTTCATCACCCACATAGATCTAGAATAATATGATGGCTGAAAATAATTTGATTATTTTCCCCACTAATTTTCGGATTTGTATTATATTATTTGTGAATTTTAGTTAAATTTTATGTTTAATTTAATTATTCATAAATTTTAAGGATAACAATTAAAATATTTGATTTTATTTGCTATAATAATTCAGTAGATCACCCTAAAAATGATTTTTGAATTTTTTAGAATTTAATTGTTAATTTGCTGAATTTTTTGGATATAATTTGATTTTTGCCCTAAATTTGGGTTCTTCTTAGATTTAATGTTTAATAAAGATTATTAATTCAAATCTGATCTCAACAAACATGAAAATTTAATTAAGATTTATTGATTGATTCAAATATTTCTGCCAAAATTTTCAGAATTTTTAAAGCCTAATAAAATCTCGTAAATCTTTAATTAATTGTTGAATAAAGATTAATTTAAATTTATGTGATTGTTGCATAAATTTAAATGGGAATTACCAGCCATGGTTGGGTGGCCTTACTAGTGTGGGTGGAGCCACGGTGGCTGGTGGGAGGGACCGGAAAAGACCGGAGAGGGGTGACGCTGGTGGGGGCAGGGTGGGCGGTGTGTGTGCGACGTGTACAGCTCTGCCCTCCTCGCGTTCTGTTGGCGGGATTGGTTGGCCTTGCTGCCAGCGTCTCTCGGCAATGCTGGTGATGTGCGGTGCGACTCCGGCATGCGGTCCGGCTGGACTGCTGTTGTGCTCAGGTGGTCGTGTGTGTGTGTTGTTAGTGTGAAGTCAGCAGGGGTGTTGGGTTCTTGAGCGAAGGTTGTTTGACTGACAGCCTTCTGCTGCTGGTCAACGACCTTATTTATAAATAAAGGAAAAAATATTTTAAATTATCCAACGTTTGCGTGGTCTTCCCATTTAAAGACTACCATTTGGTTATTACTGACCAAGTCGACCTTGTAACTTCATTAACTTCAATTAGGTGAGACTAAAATGTTACCTATAACTTTAGGTTAGAGCCGGTTATGGGGCGACTTGTCTTGGTAACTGTTGTCTTTATTTCTTTTTTCCTTTTTTCTCTTTTCCTTATTTCCCCTCTAAGACCTGATTCTCCTCTTCTCTCTCTTCTTATCCTCTTTCTAGTTTCTTCTCTGTTCTTTTCCTCTTTTCCTCTATTTCCTCCATTTTTGTTGCTGACTACAAAAATTTGCAGCAACACGACAGTAGCAGCACATGGAGGAGGAAACGAAGGAGCAATGACAAGTGCAGCAACGTGGCGGTGGAAGAACGACACTTGTCAAGTAGTAGTATTTACTGATTGGTGGTGGTGTTGTTGGTTGTCTGGTGCAAGATAGGGTGTGTATGGACAGAAATCGAAGATTTGGCTATGTAATTGATAGAGATATTGGAAATGTGGGGTGGGTTTTTTTTTTGTTGACTTAATCAATATTTTGGTGGTTTGGGAAGGATCAAAAGGTTGATTGGGAGGGTTAGGAAAATTTAATACTGATTTCAATTCCAAATTTCTCCTTTATCAATAAGACTATATGAAGGCAGATTAGAATTTCTGCAGAGAAGGTTCAAACGATTATGTAGAAGTTACAACCAGAAAGGAGAGTTCCTTTTTTCATTTCTTTATTATGGGACGTCACGTAAGTAGATTAGGAATAAAATATCAGTATGCTTTACGAGTTGTTTTCGTCTTTACTTCTAGCCATTGTGTTGCCATTTTATGATTTTGTTGCTATCTAAAAGTTGCTTGAGAAATAGTATGCATCCAGCTCCCCAGATTTTGGAATATTCACCTTTCATCCTCCATCAAGTTATCAGCTCTTCTTCTGACTGAGGCATCTTAGGTGTGTAAACCACCAACTGGCATGGCCGAGGGTGTCGTAGACACATTTAGCAACGCACATAGACAGGCAGAGGAGAGGGATAAATAGCTGCAACCACTATAATTGGAGGAGTAAGAAAGAGAATTGAAGGGTTTTGGTTCTTTAACTATTTGGGTAAATAATCAGAAGAGTAAACAAATGAATCCATGTGTGAATAGTATGAGTCAAAAATTCAGCATAAATTTCGCAATTTTTACCACAATTTCTAGGAAATGAACATCACAATTTAAAACCCCAAAATAATTGTAAACATGCAAAACCCTTTTTTCAATTGCAGTGACAATTATGTAAATACATGTATAAGCTACTCAATTACGCAATTATTCATGATAATTTTAAGTAATTCCCTTCACAAATGGAGAAGAAATGGCGTGCTAAGCTTTGTATAGAGAGAATGGAGAAGATAAAGTGATGAAATAAAAGGAGAGAGAGAAAAAGTACTTTTATTTAGTTGGGTTTTTTTGGGTGGGTTATGTAATTTGGTTGGGTTTTTGGGTGGGTATTTAGTTTTGGGTTGGTTTTTGAACGAGTCACTGGGTTTAGTAGAAGTCAAACTTGCAATTACCTTTTTTGATGACCAGTCAATCCAGTAAACCGTAATCTAGCATAATTAAAGTTAATGAAGCTACAAAGTGGACTTGTTCAGGAATACTCAAAAGTTACACTTAAAATGGGAAGACCACAATTAGATGATTAGAATAATTTTTCCTAAAAAAAATTATTTCATAAATTCAGATTTTCTATATTTTGAGCATAAATAAAATATTTCCAATATTTCACAATTAGATGATTAGTATTGATTAATGCCATATTTAAAGGAGTAATTGAATTAAAATAATAAAGTTCCCCAAATGATTTTTAACTTAAATTTGTTAAGTTTTGTAATTATTAATATGGAAAGGTTTATTTGCTTATTACTCCCTCCGTTTTCTTTTGTTGTTCTTGTATTCCCCATTGGGAAATTTCAATATGTTGTTCCTACTTTGAATCTTTCCATATAGTATAAATTATGAATTAAATTTCCCACATGTGTTCACACTATTGAGTAGTTAATTTTTACCTTTTTACCCCTCAAACTTTTGTCTAATTGGTTGTCTAAATTAGAGTAAGCTCAAAGAACGAATAAATGTGTTTACACTAGTTTGTAGTTACTTTTACTTATCTTACGCCTCAAACTTTTTGTATCATTGATTGTTTAACATAAAATAACTCAAAGGGGTAGAATCTTTATTTTTAGTTAATTTAATTTTATTTAAAATAGTGGAATCTTGCCCATTTTTTTGAGTTGCATTGGTTTCTTCCCCGATTCCAAATAGGAATAATAAAAGAAAACGGAGGGAGTAATTGTTATTAATTAAATAGTTTGTTTTTATTTTATTATGATATTATAAAAGCATGTATGTTTAATGTAATATGTATATATTTTTCATGTTATGACTAGTATGGCCCCAAAAAAGGATAGAAAATACGTTCTGCGAATCTTTAAATCTGAATGAAAATTAAATAAGATATGCGAATCGTTTGTATTTTTGTAACTTTAAATTTTCGTTATTTATTGAATTCAAAATATGTAATCAAGCATGAGGATCCAAGGAGTTTCAAGGATGGAGATCCATGGACATTCAAGGGAAGATTCATGAAGATTAGTTTTTCCTAAGTTTAGGAGCTATACTATATCATTTTAATTATTGCTTTTATTAGTTTTAGCATTTATTTTGTTTAAATGCTTGCTTCTAAGTTTATATGTGGTTAGTTAATTAATGTGTTCTCTTTTGATTGACCATTGATATAGGAGTAGTTGATGCAAGTTTACTAGCTCTTGTTCATAAGAATGTTACTTTGGACCTTGGCTCAATTGATTTGCATGGAGGACTCTTCATGGGGTTAACTACAAAGGTGGTAGCATGCTTGCTAACCAACCTAGGAGTGGCGTGAGTTAGGCATGCATGGCATGCATAGTTGAGTTCTTTTAGAACTCTTTATATCTTTAATTGCTTTGGTGTGTTTATTTCTTATCTTGTTTTAAGAGTTTATTTCAAAGTATGACTTAGGGAATTGTCCTTAGCATAGTAGGAGTGTGTTTTCATATATATAAATATCATAGGTTGTACGTTTTTATTCCTTAGTGAATTATTGAAGTTTTGGAGTTTTGTACTTGAGTGTGCTAAGATTAAATACATCAACCATCTTAGAAAACTTAGGTCCCCAAAAGTAATATTGAGTGTTAATTGCTTTTCCAAACAACACCTATAAAGCCTTAGATCATGAGTAATAGGTTCTGACAAAGCAGGGTGTTGGTCATAATTCCGGGGATAGTAGAGTAGGTTTTTGAAACTTACATGTTAATGTTTGGTTTACCTCAACAAAATCATCAAAAAATAAAGTTTTGGGTTTCGAAGCTATGAGATAGGAGTAAACAAGGAGTTGTTAACATGTCTACCAAAAATTATAATTAGTTATAATTAGTAAAATGTTTATTTACCTAAACTATTATACATTGCAGACAGGGCCAAAGTCCGTCCGATTTTAGTGGCAGGGAATCTTGGTTGTTTCTTTATTCAATATATATGAGACTTTCATTTTGAATAAAGGGTAGTAGTTAATTAAAATTTGTTTAATTGCTGCTTTTGATAAACATTGATTGAATTCTTGCTTTATTATTTGTTGTAGTAATCATGTCTAGTAACAACAACAACAACTCTACTTGTAATTTTTGCTCCGTCCTTGCAAAGGACAAAATGAATGCTGAATGTTTCATTGCAAGTGAAAATGACATGAGAATCGTTCTCATAACTGAAAAGTTTAAAAAGAATTCACATTGTAGACACAAAATCGTGTCTCCCCATTTAGTACCCAATGATGAAACCTACCCTCGTCCTAATTGGTCCGGTTCAAAGGAAGAGCAATTCAATAAGCTAAACCCAAAAATATTTCGAAAATATAAAGTCTATTTATAAAATCCAAACCCAATTTTAAAGGCCCAATTAATTATTCATGATAATTAATTATATTTTTAATATTTTAATATTAATTATTCTTCATAATTAATTTTTAAAGGATATTTAGAAAATCATATTTTTATTCCTAAAGATAGCTGCTTTCAAATTTCAAAGGATAGATTTTAATCAAAGGATAAAAAAATCTTAAAACAATAAGAAAACCGGCCAGAAATCAAGTGCGCGTGCACAGTAAAAGTTGTGCGTCTGGCGCTCAACTGCGTCTGGCACAAAGTTGTGCATCTGGCACACAGGTTGTGCGTCAAGCACAAAGCGGTGCGCCAGGCGCACAGTTTTATTTTATCTCTTCGATTCGTTTTCGGTCTCGTTTGCCTGTAAATACCTCGTTTCTTCGAACGACTTTTAACAATGCTTTCCTACGACTTCTACACATACTCTCCTATACTCAAACTCATATTCAAACACTCAACCTTCGAATTTCTTATTTCAAGCTTCAAGATTGCTCATCTTGAAGATTGTTGTATAAGACCCAAGCGACAAAGGTATAATTCCTTAGGGTCAATTCCAAAGTAGTCTGGGTCGGGACGGAGAACAACTCTAGATGCTCTGTAATCTAGAATCTTTCTAGTTTCTATCTATCGCCAGTTTCTGCAAAACAATGTTAGTCTGCAAGATTATAAACACATGCACTTTGATTAGACTTCAAAAGAAGATGTTAACAAATAGGTGCAAACAACTCAAATAAAAATGCAATGATGATGTAATGCAATTATTATGCAAACTTAGACTCTCTAAGTATGCATGAAATGCTATGCAAGGTTGGTGTTATGCAAAGCTTAGAGGGTTAGATTGATGAAACACATGCAAGGTCAGGGTAATGCAAATATATAAGAACTAAATTGATCAAAGGAGATAGATTAATTTTCAATATTGTTTTTATAAAAATGAGGGTCGGCAAGTGAGATATGCTGATTATAATTCTTCGGGAGTTTGATTTGTGGGAACCACCATAAATAAAGGAAGCCCCCACTTTGGGAAAGCATGACTTGAATTAGGCACTCTGAGCCTAGATTGGAAGATATTGGACTTGAATTGAGCAGTCGGAGCTATTGACTCTAATGACACTCAGAAGCATTTGCAGTTTCTTTACTTAGGAGTCAATGTAGGCGAATTCAGATATCGCTAGAGACCACAGAAGTACTGGAGAGTCTTGCGGGGACAAGGGGAGTTTATTTGGAAAAATAAAAGGTTTAATTTGTGACTCAAATAAATATAGGTGGGAGAAAGGCTTTGACATAGTTAGGTTCATACTCAAGTCTATGTCAAGATCTAGAAAGAGTATGCTTCTGAATTTTAGAAAGTCAAATAAGGAGACCTTGATTAAGGTTTTTTTAATTGAAGCGGTCGGACCTCGAGATGAGGATTCCTACGTATCCTTGCGGAATCGGACCATTTTGTAATTCTATATCTGATTATTTTTTATGCCCTAACTTTTGCCTAAGCCGTCCTTTCGAGTTTTCAACCTAGTGGGCTTGAACATACGTTAAATAAGAAATTAGGATTGATATGACAGGTTTGGGGAGGTTTAGATAAAGGTTTAATTGGATGGGTCAAGGTAAGGATTATGATTTTGGAATGTATAGGCCAAGGTAAGAATTATTGCTTCTTTTTTTGAATGTCAAGGTATGGTTTATGACTTTTATGGGTTCTAAGGTATTTGTGGATTGAAGGGTTTGAAATAAGGGGTAGAACTTGTGTGCAAGCTCCCTAACTTGACATTGACTTTTTGCCTTTGGCTCTTTCTTTTTCCTTTACATTTTTGCATTGTGCTTTCTATTTTGCTTTTGCTTTTTGTTTTTGCACTTTGCATCTTTTTTTAAATTTCCTGAAATTAATTTTCTTTAATGTAGTGAGGCATGCACTCAAGTTTAGGCTGTTTTGGGTATGAAAAGGTTTTGAAGGCTATTTGTGGAATCTTAATTTAAAGGATTATTTGGTTAAGGATCATGGAGGCGATGGCTTAAGGGTTTTTTTCATGAAGATGGCTTAAGGAGGCCGAAGAGGGCTTTTTGAAATGACGGAGGGAAGAGGGGTACAACTCCTAATCAAAAGTATTTCTATTTCTTTTATCATTTTTAGTAAGAGATTATTTAATTGATTTAAATTTCTTCATTAATTTCATCATTGAAAATTAATAGAAAATGCACTTATTTTATTAATTAGAATAAAAGGCTGATAAATGCAAAGTCCTAAATGATATAGACTCGACATGGAAGGAAAGAAAGAACTAGGAGAGGGACTCTCCAACTCAACCTAGAAAACTAGAAATAACTTACTAAGCCCCCCTGCATTGTTGAGACAATGCCCCAGGGGTCGTTGTTGTTGCTGACTTTCACCATCATCAACCATGTCCCGCGCGACATTCTTCAAGGCGTAACACACATATATTAGATGCCCATTCCCTTGGTGATATTTGCAGTTGGAGTTAGGATTTCATTTCGAGGACCTCTTATCAGGAGCAAGATCTGGAGTAGGACCAATAAGAAGGAGTGATCCTCTTGCATTAATCCTGACCGGGATTATTTGACGAAGAAGAGGACACTAGTGGAAAAAAACGAAGGTTTAGGCCAAAAACGCAGCCCTTCCAAGCTGGAAGGGCTGCGGTTTTGGGTCTGGACCGCAGCCCTTCTATATGTGAAGGGTTGCGGTCTAGACCCAAAACCGCAGCCCTTCGTATTCGAAATTTTTTTTTTTTAAAAAATTTTTGCTACCCCACCGCGCCCAAACCTTCACCCCACCCCGCACCCCCGCCCCCCCACCCCAGCCCCACCCGCCGCACTCCCCGCACCCCAACCCCCACCCGCCCCGCACTCCCACCCCGAGCACCGCACCCCCACCCCGCCCCCCCCCCGCACTCCCACCCTGACCGCACCCCCACCCCACCCACCCCCGCACTCCCATGCACCCCCACCCCACCCCCACCCCCGCACTCCCATGCACCCCCACCCCACCCCCGCCCCCCGCACCCCCACCCCAGCCCCGCACCCCCACCCCACCCCCACCCCCACTCCCCTGCAGGCCCTGCACCCCCGACCCTAGCCCACCCTCAACCATCCCCAACCCCCTGGCTGTCGGTCCCTCCACCCACTGCTGCCCGGCCACCCCAAAGACACCCCACCAGCCCCCTAGCCCAGCCCGGCACCCTAGCCTTGCACCCCACCGTGGCAGCCCCCCTCCCCAACACCTCTCTTCGACACAAAAAAAAAACCGATCGAATTGCAATATATCACAAGTTTTTCAACGTAAGAATTAACTTTAAATATATATATTTAATAATGTAAAAAGTGTACATAGAATTGATACCAACTAGTAGATCTAGCTAATTATATCGCGAAATCAACCAAAATGTATCATAAGCAATCATCACAAAGGTAGGTCGCCAACATATCCCGAACTTCATGTAATTCCTCTATGGTGAAGGCCCTCAAACTTGGTGTGTTATTCATATAAACCTTGCAAAACAACAAAGGAATAAACACATAATATAAGAATTCAATCATTTACCGTAGTTAATAGTTCTAAAAATGACATATACCTTCCTGAAATTCAATCAAAAACAAATGCAAGCCTAAAACTCTACACACTAGTTATATTATACCTCATATTATCATGTTCAAAAAGAAATTGGAGTTAAATTACTCGATAAATAGGAATTGGACGCGAAAAGGCGAAAATAGGTCGAGAAATCAGCAAGTATAGGCGACTTATTCTTCGAGCTTGCGTATTGTGTAGATGACGCCACAAGTGAAACACCACTATTTTGTTGCGATGTCGACTTCAGATCTTGACGTTCAGTCCAAAACGTATACCCATTAATATCATAACCCTCATAAGAGCGTACAGCTTCACGAGGACCAAATGCTAACCACTTGACTGTTTTAGGAACACTTTCATCCAAATCATTCACTACTCGTTCATGAAAGCAATCAATGAAAGTCTTGTTATGCATTTGCGTCAATGCCCTTATTCCTTTTCCAGGATTGCTAACACGTAATTCCTCCATATGTTCATTTAAATAAGGATGGACAACTGCTACGTGATGCAATACAAATAAGTGAGCTTGTGTACGCTTTTCTACGGAAGGTGAGATCAATTTTGAACCAATTGTACCCTTGCCCTCAAGTCTGCCCTCGTGTCGAGATGTCGGAAGTCCAATAGGATCAACACTAGTAAAATACTCAGCCATAAGATTACTGATCTCTTCACCCACAATCCCTTGAATTATACTACCTTCTGGTTGTGCAGGATTTCGAACTTTATCCTTCAAAGTACCCATATATCTCTCAAAATGATAGCACCACCTCAAAAACCCTGGACCACACAACTTAATTTCTCGAACTAGATGGACCATAATGTCAAAGAATGCGGGGGGGGGGAACATCTCAAATTTGCATAGAGTTTCAACTACTACGGCTCGAAAGGAATCGAGGGTCGACGGTTCTAGGACTTTCTTGCTGCATATTGTATGGAAAAATGAACAAAGTTATGTAATGGTGTGCCTCACATGCTTTGGAAGTATCCCACGAATTGCAATCGGTAAGAATACTTGCATCATGACATGACAATCGTGAGATTTCATACTCGATAACTTCAACTCACCATTTAAGGTAACAAATCGCTTCATATTCGATGAGTAGCCAGTTGGAACCTTAATGCCATACAACGACTCGCAAAAAATCCGTTTCTCTGCACGCGACATCGTGTAGCAAGATGGTGGCAAATAATTCTTCTCCGAATCCTCCACCTTCTTTTTACTTTTATGAGTTTCCTCATCAACCCTTTCCTCCACTACTTTCTTCTTCCTTTCGTCCCTTTTCTGAGCCCACAAATCTGGTCGAAGCCCCTGTTTTTCCTAGTAAAGTCGTAACGCCTTAACATCTTTTGTCTTGCCCGGAATATTCATAAGTGTCGCAAGAATAGCTTCACAAACATTCTTCTCTATGTGCATGATATCCAAACAATGTCTGACCTTTAGATCTTTCCAATATGGGAGTTTCCAAAAAATGGACTCCTTTTTCCATAATCCTGTAGGTCGATCAACCTCACTAGCAGGTTTACCAAAGATTGTTTCAATGGCCTTAACCTGATTATAAACTTCAGTACCAGTTAATGGTCTACCAGCAACTTCTTCTTCAACCGTCCCATCGAATGCCTTCTTCTTAAATCGATAGGGATGGTCGCGTCTGAGGAGCCTTCGTGTGCGCATATAGACATGTTTGCAGCCCTTAAGGTGTGTAGACTTCATGTCATCTACACAAATCGGGCAGGGTTGTTTTCCTCTAGTCTTATGCCTAGATAAGTTCCCATAAGCTGGATAATCGTTCATAGTACAAAAAAGCATGGCACGCAGAGTGAAAATCTCATTAGCATACGCATCAAATACTAACACTCCTTCGTTCCACATCTTCTGTAAATCTTCAACAAGCGGTTGGAGGTATACATCTATGTCATTTCCAGGTTGTTTGGGCCCCGATATAAAAAGCGACAGCATGATGTACTAGCGTTTCATGCACAACCAAGGAGGTAAGTTATAAACCGCTAAAACTACTGGCCATGTACTATGCTACGAACTAAGATTGCCAAAAGGGTTCATGCCATCCGTACATAATCCAAGCCTCAAATTCCTATCCTCATTACCAAATGCCTTATGCACCCTGTTGATACTTTTCCACTCAGGCTAATCAGCCGGATGCTTGAGTAGACCGTCTTTCTACCTACGATCTGCATGCCACCTCAAATTCTTCGCATCTCCTTTAATTGAGAACATGCGCTTAAATCTAGGTATTATGGGTAGATACCACAACACCTTAGCTGGTGGTCCTTCACTACCTCCAGCTCCTTCACGCTTGTACCTCGACAATCCACAACGTGTACACTCATGTAAATGCTCATACTCATTACGATAAAGCACACAATCGTTATGACAAGCATGTATCCGCTCGTACTCTAAACCGAAAGGACACATCAGTTTCTTCGCATAATAGTACGACTTTGGCAGTTCATTTCCATCAGGGAGCATATCAGCTAAAACTTCCAACAACGATGTGAAACTAGAGTCCGTCCAACCAGCTTTCGACTTAATGTTGAACAGTGTTATCACGACGGAAAGTTTGGTGTACTTTGTACAACCTGGATACAACGGCTTTTCAGCAGCCTCAGACATAGACTCAAAAATACGAAGTCGTTTACACGACTGATCTTCAACCTCGTGTATCATCTCGTCTACCCGATCCCTATCAACATTGATTGAATTCTTGCTTTATTATTTGTTGTAGTAATCATGTCTAGTAACAACAACAACAACTCTACTTGTAATTTTTGTTCCGTCCTTGCAAAGGACAAAATGAATGCTGAATGTTTCATTGCAAGTGAAAATGACATGAGAATCGTTCTCATAACAGAAAAGTTTAAAAAAAATTCACATTGTAGACACAAAATCGTGTCTCCCCATTTAGTACCCAATGATGAAACCTACCCTCGTCCTAATTGGTCCGGTTCGAAGGAAGAGCAATTCAATAAGCTAAAACCAAAAGTATTTCGAAAATATAAAGTCTATTTATAAAATCCAAACCCAATTTTAAAGGCCCAATCAATTATTCCTGATAATTAATCATATTTTTAATATTTTAATATTAATTATTTTTCATAATTAATTTTTAAAGGATATTTAGAAAATTATATTTTTATTCCTAAAGATAGCTGCTTTCGGATTTCAAAGGATAGATTTTAATCAAAGGATAAAAAAATCTTAAAACAATCAAAAAACCGGCCAGAAAGCAAGTGCGCATGCACAGTAAAGCTGTGCGTCTGGCGCTCAGCTGCGTCTGGCACAAAGTTATGCATTTGGCATACAGGCTGTGCGTCAAGCGCAAAGCGGTGCGCCAGGCGCACAAATTTATTTTATCTCTTCGATTCGTTTTCGGTCTCCTGTGCTTATAAATACCTCGTTTCTTCGAACGAATTTTAACAATACTTTCCAACGACTTCTACGCATACTCTCCTATACTCAAACTCATATTCAAACACTCAACCTTCGAATTTCTTATTTCAAGCTTCAAGATTGCTCATCCTGAAGATCGTTTTATAAGACCCAAGCGACAAAGATATAATTCCTTAGGGTCAATTCCAAAGTAGTCTATGTCGGGACGGAGAAAATTCTAGATGCTCTGTAATCTAGAATCTTTCTATCTATCGTCAGTTTCTGCAAAACAAAGTTAGTCTGCAAGATATAAACACATGCACTTTGATTAGACTTCAAAAGAAGATGTTAACAAACAGGTGCAAACAACTCAAATAAAAATGCAATGATGATGTAATGCAATTATTATGCAAACTTAGACTCTCTAAGTATGCATGAAATGCTATGCAAGGTCGGTGTTATGCAAAGCTGAGATGGTTAGATTGATGAAACACTATGCAAGGTCAGGGTAATGCAAATCTATAAGAACTAAATTGATCAAAGGAGATAGATTAATTTTCAATATTGTTTTTATAAAAATGAGGGCCGGCAAGTGAGATGTGCTTATTATAATTCTTCGGGAGTTTGATTTGTAGGAACCACCACAAATAAAGGAAGCCCCCACTTTGGGAAAGCTTGACTTGAATTAGGCACTCTTAGCCTAGATTGGAAGATATTGGACTTGAATTGAGCGGTCGGAGCTATTGACTCAAATGACACTCATAAGCATTTGCCATTTCTTTACTTAGGAGTCAATGTAGGCGAATTCAGATATCGCTAGAGACCACGGAAGTACCGGAGAGTCTTGCGGGGACAAGGGGAGTTTATTTTGAAAAATAAAAGGTTTAATTTGTGACTCAAATAAATATAGGTGGGAGAAAGGCTTTGGCGTAGCTAGGTTCATACTCAAGTCTATGTCAAGATCTAGAAAGAGTATGCTTCTGAATTCTAGAAAGTAAAATAAGGAGACCTTGATTCAGTTTTTTTATTGAAGCGGTCGGACCTCGAGATGAGGATTCCTACGTATCCTTGCGGATTCATACCATTTTGTAATTCTATATCTGATTAATTTTTTATGCCCTAACTTTTGCCTAAGCCGTCCTTTCGGGTTTTCAACCTAGCGGGCTTGAACATACGTTAAATAAGAAATTATGATTGATATGAAAGGTTTGGGGAGGTTTAGATAAAGGGTTAATTGGATGGGTCAAGGTAAGGATTATGATTTTGGAATGTATAGGCCAAGGTAAGATTTATTGCTTCTATTTTTGAATGTCAAGGTATGGTTTTATGACTTTTATGGGTTCTAAGGTATTTGTGGATTGAAGGGTTTGAAATAAGGGGTAGAACTTGTGTGCAAGCTCCCTAACTTGACATTGACTTTTTGCCTTTGGCTCTTTCTTTTTCCTTTTACATTTTTGCATTGTGCTTTCTATTTTGCTTTTGCTTTTTGTTTTTGCACTTTGCATCTTTTTTTTAATATTTCTTGACATTGATTTTCTTTAATGTAGTGAGGCATGCACACAAGTTTAGGTTGTTTTGGGTATGTAAAGGTTTTGAAGGCTATTTGTGGACCCTTAATTTAAAGGATTATTTGGCTAAGGATCATGGAGGCGATGGCTTAATGGATTTTTTCATGAAGATGGCTTAAGGAGGCCGGAGAGGGCTTTTTGAAATGATGGAGGGAAGAGGGGTACAACTCCTAATCAAAAGTATTTTGTATTTATTTTATCATTTTTTAGTAAGAGATTATTTAATTGATTTAAATTTCTTCATTAATTTCATCATTGAAAATTAAAAGAAAATGCACTTATTTTATTAATTAGAATAAAAGGCTGATAAATACAAAGTCCTAAATGATATAGACTCAACATGGAAGGAAATAAAGAACTAGGAGAGGGACTCTCCAACTCAACCTAGAAAACTAGAAATAACTTACTAAGCCCCCCTGCATTGTTGAGACAATGCCCAAGGGGTCGTTGTTGTTGCTGACTTTCACCATCATCAACCATGTCCCGCACGAGATTCTTCAAGGCGTAACACACATATATTAGATTCCCATTCCCTTGGTGATATTTGCAGTTGGAGTTAGGATTTCATTTCGGGGACCTCTTATCAGGAGCAGGATCTGGAGTAGGACCAATAAGAAGGAGTGATCCTCTTGCATTAAGCCTATTGATGGCTTCTTTTGAGGACATGCCTAAGGGAGTGAAGATTCTTTGGGACCTCTGAGAACCTCTATGTTTAGTGTTCATGGCATTAACCTTATTGTGATTGGAACTAGACGGGTTGTTGTTCTTCTTCTTTAAGAAGGTATTGTTGTAGGAACACTTATTTTTAGAGGCCTAAACCTATGCATCAATCAGTAGACCAACCTTGTAGAGCCTAGTGAAAGACTCTATAGGCTAGAATTTAATGTGATCTCCGTACTTGGACTGCAAGTTACGGATCACTAGTCGGACTTGATCCTCTTCAGATGGCCTAGTAGTCATTTGTGCAGCCTTTTTCCTTCATCTAGTGAGGAAGGTGACAAGGTCTTCATTATGAATTTGCTTAGTTAATTCCAATTCCCGGCGGCCAAATTGGAAGATGAGCATTATAACAATACTTCTTGTGGAACTCTTCTATGAAGTAGCCTCAGTCAGTCAGCTTTATCTCATTCAGTGATTGAAACCACTTAGATGGATGTGCATCCAAGGTCAAGGGAAACACATAAGCAAACAGATCCTTGATCGTGCCTTTGAGAGCCATTGAGATGGAAAAGGCTCTCAAATGGTCATCTAGGTCTTCGACCCCATGAATTTTGGGAGGTCACTCAATGCTACCTATTTAGGAAGATTTCCCTTCAATTCAGGATCAATGATGTCATGGCCATGAGCCTTACTCTCGAGTGCAACAATTGACTGGATCAAATACTCGAAGTCTCGGACTTCATAGGAGGTGGTGGTGGTGGAGTTTCATCCTATTCTTCATCCTAAGTCACTCATTTGAAAAGGTTATGGTTCATTCAACGATTTTGGGAGTGGGTTGACCTTTTTTCTCTTTGTTGGGTGTTCCCAAGCTGTAATTTCATGATCTGTCCTGAACATTAGTCGAATGAACCTAACTTGTATGTTTTTAGAAATGATTTTGGAAATGATAAATGATTTTGAGATGGAGGATTGAAAAGGATATGAGTTTTCGAATAGTATGGGTTTGACTATGATGGAGACATGGGCCTAACTATATGCATCTACAGAGATGGACTGGACTATGCAAGCAAATTGGACTCAATGACTGAGCCTTTATGGACTTTGGGGAAGACTAGACTTTGAACAAACATGTAGAGTAACTAGGGTAGACTAAAAAATTATGCCTTTATGAACTTAAGGAATACTAGACTTTAAACTTATAGGGAGAGTAAACAGACTACGCAATAGGGAAGAATGTACTTTGAAATTACATGGAGAATAAGCATACTAAACAATAAGGAAGACTAGACTTTGAAACTACATTTAGAATAAGTAAGCGAGACATAGGGAGAATATACTTTGAACTTATATTTAGAGTAAGCATGCTAGACAAGTAGGATGACATACTTTGAACGTACTTTTAGAATAAGCGGGCTAGACTTAGGGAGACTAGATTTTGAACTTACATGGAGAGTAAGCATGTTAGGCAATAAGGAACACTAGACTTTGAACTTACATTTCAAATAAGTTGGCTAGACTTAGGGAGACTAGACTTTCAACTTACATGGAGAGTAAGTAGTTTAGGCAATAAGGAAGGCTAGGCTTTTAACTTACATTTAGAATAAGTAGGCTAGACTTAAGGAGACTATACTTTGACTTACATTTAGAATAAGCAAGCTACGCTCTACGATTGGGCCGTTATGAAGATAAGGAGGGTTTGAATTTGAAATTACATGGAAAGTAAGCAGGCTAAACTAAAAGTTTCAGAGGTCTGGATTGTGAACTTCGTTCTATATGGGATTGAAATTAGATCAATTGACTAGGGCTTACGTGGACATGCAAACTAGACCTACAATTTGAATCGGTCCATCATGGGATGGGAGTAGCACATAGGCTAGACTTTGGAATGGAAAAGGATTAGATAGGGCATACATGGTCTTGACATAGACTAAGGACAGAGATGTAAATGGGCGTAGATTTTGACATGAGCTAGACTTACATGGGCCTAAGATAAATGCATTAACTCGAATGGAAGTGGGCTTAATATCAATGCAAGTGGACTGGAATTGGATTAATAGACTGGGGTGATTGGATTGGGCTTGGCTTTGAATTTTCGAAATTCACTTTTGTTTTTCCGAAAAGGACCCCTTTGTTTTTATCTTTTATTTGGAAAAAGATGATGATGATTAATGATGGATTAATTTTGCAAATGATTTTTAGGTGATTGATTTTGAAGATGATTTTTTTTATGGATTAGATGATGATAATATTTTTTGAAAAAGACAGAATAGAAGAGGGTAGGATTGATTTTGAATTTTTTTTAAATGAATATGATAGGATAGATATGTTAGAAAAGATTGGTTGAATAGAATGGATAAGATGGGATAAGATGAGATGCATGACGACTCAAACTATATCATTATCATGACCACTTATCTAGATGCACTTTTTAGAATGGACTCAATTTTAGATGATATGCATGGAAATGATTGGTTTTTATCTTTGAATTAGGTGATATTCTTTGTAAAAGATGACCTAGATTTAATCACGAATTATAACGCAAATTAAAGCTGGATCGATAATCGGCAAATAAACCGTCGAAAATGAACCGCGGAAACAATGTGTAGCTTACGCCACACACAAAGGGCTTGCGTGCCACACAAGAAATTTATGTCTAGCGTAAGAATCTTGCGCGCCATGCAAGGTCATGCAGCAGGTGCACATTCCTTGCATGTGATGCAAGATTCATGCGTTTGGTGCATGCTCTTCACATATTGTTTTTTTCGTTTCCACAATTATTGATCGTTTTTTGACGTTTTTAGACTACTTCAAGGGAAAACCATGTTGAACATAGCAAACAAGTAATCAATAATTTCAAATACGCAAGAAATAGTATGCAGTTCCAACCTATAGTCAAGATCTATGTTTGATACTATGGTTAAGCTTGTGTTAGGCTGGAAAAGGGGCTATGACTAAGAGATTGATCCCACGCTTCGTATCTTTGCTTAAAAAGATGGCCATGTGTAAGACGCACTCCAGTCTGAATTCAAGAATAAGAGAGCAATGCTATAGTAGTGTAGGTCTGCTAATGACTAAGATCCAATACTATCGCTCAGGAAGCTTTTAGGAGGGAAAAAGCGCAAATCCCCCGGGGGTAGCCTCATGCATAGAACATACGTTAATAAGGCAAGAATAATAACTTGTAGTGGCTTTCAAGTATAGTCATGCATATGCAAAACTGCAATGTTAAAGGCCTAATAAAATAAGTATGAATAGCAATTTTCGAGTTTAACCCACTCATAAAAATCAAATTGAATCTTCCCCAGGGAAGTAGCCAAATTGTAGGCATATTTTTATTGCCTATGTGGAATGTGCGCGGATTTTAAAGCCTCATTGATAAGGGTTTTTAATTTTTTTAATGTTTTCAAAAAGAAGTCATCAACATATCTTTAAAGAAAGACTTATAAACCTAATTGGATTTTTGGGAAACCACTAGAACATCTTAGGGACTTATCTAATGTAGATTTCACCGTCATGACTTATTAATTGGTCAATGAACCAATAATTTAGTTCGGGGGTGAGGGTACGAATATGATCAGTAACCAAATTCGCCCATTGTTGACCTCTGCTTAATAAGATTAATAAATCTACTTTTATGCAAATAAACAACCACACAATATGTTTAAGCATTCTAAAAATTAATCTATGTCGGTTCATTAAACACATAAAAGACTAATTTTTAGCGATATGTTATTTCTGCAATTAAATTACTGGGATCCTAAATCAATTGTCCATATTATATTTTTAAGCGTTGAAATATATATTTAGGTCTTGTAATTGCCTATAAGAAACAAGTGCGCTGATGAAAGCAGTAAATATGAAAGCCTAGATATGATATATGGAAGAATATAAAAAAGAGAGGTTGAGGGCTAGATAAAAATAAGCATGAATTCTTAGAGGATCTAAATCATCAAAAAGTAGATTATTAGCACACTAATAAATAATTTGGAATTGACCCTCAGGAATTATACCTTTGTCGCCTAGTTCTTGAATAATTGTCCGCAGGATGAGAAATCTTGAAGCTGGAATGGAGATTGAATGTAAATTGAAAATGTTTGAATATGTGAAGTATTTAGAAATCCATTTGAAGTGTTTGCAAAGGGAGTTTTATGAGGTATTTTGTAATATTAGGGGCTATGAAAGCGCGTGAAAGCGTGTCAAAGAAATCGAGTGCAATGAGGTCTATTTATAGGGAAAATCAGAATAGCGAGATGAGATTCGCGTTGTGCGACGGGAAACGGTGTTGTGCTTCACGCATCAAGATGCGCCACGTGCATTGCTTCATGCCCTTTAGAATTTTGCTGACGGTCTCAATTTTGCGCTTGAGCATCATGCAACAGCAGATCCGGTCGGATTTTATTTGTTATCTGAAATTAAAAGATTCTCTCTATCTTGCATCAAATAATATCTTGTGGATTCAGAAATCAATTATCTTAAGGAATAAAAATCTGATTTTCTTAATATCTTATTATTAATAAAATATTGACTGAAAATTCAATTAATTATCAAGAATAATTAATTTGGCTTTTCGAAAACGGGATTAAAAATATAATTAATTACCACAAATAATTAATTGGGCTTGAAATAAATTAATAGACTTTAGGTTCCTAAAACGATTTTAGACTTCGCTTGTTGGATAACTCTTCGTTAGGACCGCACCAATTAGGACGAGGGTATGTTTCATCACCGGGTACCAAAATAGGGAGACACAATTATGTGTCTACAATGATCGACAGGTCTGAAGGGGTCTGCTATGTTGCTGCTGAAACCGATTTATCTAAAACCTAGGAGGAGCTTGTTGTTGTGGCTGATACTCTCAAAATAAGGGTTATGGTACGAATTATTATTGCTGCAGCTGAAATTGTGGATACTGTTGTTGTTGCGTATTGAGCACATTATTTTCTCCTATATGAGCGGTTTGGATGATCTCGCGTTCCAAGATTGTATGTATTGGAGTATGGATTTAATTGGGTCTTGGGTTGTGACTGCAATGTCAGAATTGGCTCGCAGTTACCCCCGACACTAGGAGATAGGAGAATGGGGAACTCTTGAGAGTTGTGCCTAGATATCCGATAAACTTCACATAGAAAGTTTTAGCTCTGAAAGCACTAGCCATTGCATTAACACTCATGTGGGACGAAGGTTCATTAGTTCCTATCTTCAAAGAATCAATCTTCTGGTTCAAAGCAGCTAATTGTCCAGATAATAAGGAGTAGGCTTGAACACCATGCTTGCCCCATTTCTTTGTAAGAGGACGAATAGTGGACACTAGGTTAGTAGCTAGCTTCTCGAGAAGTACATACCCCTCATCAATGCCTTTATCCATGAAGAAACCACGAGTGTCTCCATCAATCACTCGTCTCGTATTTGAATCAATTCTAGTGTAGAAAATAAGATACAAATACCATGTGTCAAAACCATGATGAGGGCACAAGCGTTGAAGTCCTCGGACCTCTCAAAAGATTCATACAAGGACTCCCTAGGATCTTGGGTGAATGTCACTATCTAATGGTGCATATCAGCAGTCTTTTTATAGTGATACCACTTAATACGGAAGACTTGGATAGCTCTTCCCAAGTGGTGATAGAGTCAAACAACTTGTTGTATCAGAATTGAGCTTTGTCTCGCAGAAAAAACCAGACATAATCATCTTTATCTCATCATAAGAAACATCAGCTTGTTTCAGAGTAGCACAACATCGTGAAAACCGCTGCAGGTGCTGGTTTGGGTCTTCCAAATCTAACCCAACAATTGGATTGTTTTGATCTATGTTCAACACAGGAGACTTGATTTTAAAATTTGCAGTAGCTATATTCGACATCCGTACCCCAGTGGCTACATTAGCAGGGGATGGTTGTGCATAATCCATGAAGGTTTAGGCATAATTCACACACATGGTATGAAAAATAGGAGTGACATGGAATTCTGGCCGCGGTGATGATGGTGGAATAGGTGTTTTAGGGGAGGATGACCCTACAAACAACTTTGTTTGCTTACATTTTTGAGTCTAGGATCAGTCTTTTCAATCTTAGGATCGAATGGAATTAGATTTGATAATTTTAGTTTCCTGCTCGTACACCAAAAACACTAAAAGAAATGTGAGATACTCTAAAGATCATACGTCCTTATAAGTAGTTTAGTGTAATACTGTAATTCAGATAGAACATAATAAGTCGTCTCGCCGGCAATGGCGCCAAAATTTGACAAGTTAAAGTTGTATCACCTAATAAAAAAAAACCTAAGGTCCACTAACTGGGTAGTCAGGGAAGTCAGGACTGAATCCATAGGAAGATAGCTATACTATTTTGTCTGAACTCTAATGCTAAACTAACTAAACCAGATAAAAGTAGTTAGTTTACTATACTAATTGCGAATCAAATTAAAGATATCAAATAAGTAAAAAACTAGGGAAACTGGCTCACTATGCATACAGTTTGAGATTTCAAGAATGATAGGAGGAACTCAATAAATTAAACTAACTAGAGCACATGTAATTTCTCTCCAACAATACCTCCCTCGAAGCTCACTAAGCTGCTCTCGCATGGTCATAGATATCGCTAAACCTACTATTCCAAGCCTACACAAAATCCTACCTCTCGGTCTACAATTTTATATTGCAATAACAATCAAACATAGTTGGCCAAAGTGCAGATTAACACAAATAACTCAAAAGCAAAAATTAAATTGACCAACAAAGTAAACAATCATTCAATCAATCCCTCATGTGCATACATAGATTCCCAAATCCCTAGAAAGTGAATTGCTCACTCATAATGGGGGAAAACATAATCACAATTAAATAAGCAAGCATAATTAATTAACAATAGAAAAATAATAGATTATGATAAGAATATAAAGAATACCAATTGAAGAATGTAACTTTTAAGCAAATTAATTCAATGTAATCGGGGATAAGAATGAAAACTAGGGTTCAAAGGTTTTTGAGAGAAAATTAAGAAAATAATAAAACTAATGCTGGAAATAACGTCTCCTTAAATTATATATAAATATATTTTTATACTTAACACTGAAAATAGTTTTAAAATAATAGAAGAATTGATAAAAAAAATTACAATATAAGTAGTCAGGTTGCTCGCACTATAGTGCGGATCTTCGCCCGACAAGGCGGAGTACCACCCGATGACGCAGAGTGGCTATCGCCCGATGGCACATTGTGGCTCTAGCCCGATCGGGAGCGCTTCAAAAGCTCTTCATAGAAAGCAAAATATACTCCGCCCGATGGGACAATGCGGATCCGCCAGATCGGGCGGGCCTTCGATATTGCGAGTAGTGCAAGGTTCTGCACTTTAGGGCCCGAAACAAAACCACTTACTAGTGGCACTATAGGGAATGTTTTACCCTGCGAGGTAGTGCAAGACCTCCAAACCATGGAAAATGACCTTTAAGCCCTTACTTCAATCTTTTAACTCTTTGAGGCCTTGGGAGCCAATTTTGGGACACCTAGAATCCTCTCGAACTCCTTCGCTTTGTTGTGGTAACCATATAGTAATAGAAATAGGGGGAAAATCCCCAAAACCTACATTTAAACCCAAAACAACAAACCACAACTTGATAGAGAAAGTTAGTTGAAAACGGCTCCTAAGAGCACGATAAGCACAACAATATGATCCGGAAACGTGGGATAAGCCACATATAAAATGAAGATTTCACATATTTTTTTTCAATTACATGCTTTGTATGTTGAGCATGACTTGTGTTTTGTTGATCGTGTGACAACCCATCTTTACTATTGTATTGTTTGGAGAGTAGTCTTGTATCAATTTGTCACCACTATTTCATGTTGGAGACCACGTGCATGGGGAATGTCGAGTGTTAAACTATTTTGCATGTTGTCAATAAATGGTTTTGGATTTATATATATGGGATTTGTTTAAATACTGGTTTTGAATTTGTTTTACTTTAGAGTTGACTTTAATATTGACTTGGTTTGGTTTTGGTGAGAAATAATTGGTTCCAATATATAATGTTTTAATAATTCTCTATTATTTCATGAGAAAAGTATTTTTGGAAGGAGATAATTAATTAGGTGTACACTCCATGTCTTAAGCCAGGAGCAAAAGACAAATGTCATGGTTGGGTTTACTTGCTTATGACTAAGATCCACCTATACTATTAGCCAAGAGTCGTTTTGGATGAACACATCACAAGCCCCCTAAGGTTACACCACCAATAGAATATGCGCTAGTGAAGAAGTGAAAAGCAAGGTTGTTTTTAAACAAGAAAACCCTCTATCAAACAATATCGATAAGACCTAAATTACCAAAACGAGTGTAGTGGCAAGCTAGGGTCGATCCTCAAGGAATGGTGCTTTGAATAACAAGTTCTTACGCGCATAAGCTAGTTTGGAAACAAGTTTTGGATTTGAAATAAACTCTGTTTGTATGCTAAGCAATAACAAACTAAAGCAAGAAAAGCTAGGATAAGCAAATAATAAGGAAAGTGCTAGGGGGATTTGGATCCACTCCTAAAGCTAAGTAATTGGATAATCGAGATTTCACAAATAACTACCATGTAACGACTAAATGCAATAGAAACTCAACAAAACAATGAAGCTAACCAAATCCTAGACCTATTTTTCACTACAATCTAGCAATCAAGAGTGTTGAAAAATCATGCACATATTCTCTTAGCATACATGATCTACACTCCATGAATAGGCAATTATTAGGTTGATCACTCCTAAAACATGCACAATCATGAAATATCTATCATTTAATCAATTTAATCACAAGATCGAAAATAATACAACTCTAATTTCTTTAATCAACCAACTTAGGAGCATCACCATACCCCTAGCATAAAAATCTACTCACTAATCATTATCAAGCTAGTAACAATTGCATATGACAAGAAATCTAAATCTAAATCCATAATCAACAATCAAAAAGGAAAACATTAACCTAATCAAAGTAAGCTAACAAACAAACTAGAGATTAAGCTACTAACTAAAGAAAACAAGAGAAATAAGCAATAAAATAGGAGAAAGGGTAATAAATGATCATTGATTAATTGTTGAAACTTTCATACAAGTTGTCACCCTTGAATCTCGAAATCTCTAATCTCTCTTTAAATTTTCTCACTTTTTCCCCATGTCCTAAACCATAAAGGTTAACCCTCTCTCTAAAGCCCTAAAACTATTCTAAAACTACAGAAAAAATAGTAATAACTTCCTTCTCCTAAACCAGTATAAGTAATGGTATTTATACAACCTAAAACTATAAGAGAAAATAAGAAGAAAAGAAACTAGGAAAAGAAAGCTAAAAAAATAAGCAATAAAAATGTAAAGCAGTAACGAAAACAAGGGAAGAAAAGAAAAAGGAGACTTGTGATGCGTGTTTAGTATGAAATCCTTTAAATCTCCTGGTCCTGATGGCTTTTGTTGGAATAATGTCCTTTAACATTTTGTATTTCACTATAGATAATTAATGATTAAAGCTGGAAGGACATATTGAGCCTTAAAGAGGGAGAGTGAACTGAGGCATGTGATAGGAGACTAGAAAAAGGAAGACTTTTGACTAGGTCAAAAGTGATGAGTGAGAGGTTACTAATATCTCTCCTTTTAAGCAGGATATCAATAACCATCTCAAAATTATGTAATATTGTTCCAACAATATTCTCTCTCTCCTCTCCTCTATTACGTGTATTTTCACAAAGTGAAAACAAGGGATTTCTTCCTTCATTAATTTACTGCTCACGATCTAAGATATCTAATCTGTGGGGTTCATTCATAAGGTATGGATATTGATAGAGGGACTGCGCATTGGAGTTCTTCGTTCTGTAATTGAATCAACAAAGGGAATGCACCTTACAAGAGGTATAGTTTTATGTGTTTAGATTCATATTAGTTATATGCATGAGATCCTGATTATGGTTTCAGTTTTAATCCGCTGTGTAATTGCTTATAAAACCTAACATTTCCACCCTATTTATTCAAGAAGTTTTGGCTTGAAGTGAGTGGTGATTTTATTGGTGTGGTCAAAAGTTTCTTTTCTAGTGGTATCCTGTTGATGGAGATGAATTCGACGGTTATTGCACTAATTGCCAAAGTTCATTTTCCAAAGTTGGTGAGCCACTTCCGCCTATTAGTTTGTGTAATACATCTTATGAGATTATTTCTAAGTGCCTAATTAGACGGCTGTGAAAAGTGATTTCAAATTTGATTGGGGACTATCAGAATGCTTTTGTGCCGGGATGGCTCGTGGCTAATAATACTCTTTTGGGCCATGAGATGTTACATCATATTCGTGGTCGAAAGACGGGGAAAGTTTTGCAAGTTGTTCTCAATATTGATATTTATAAGGCCTATGACCATGTTTGGTGGGATTTTGTCATTTGGGTTGTCCGTGTCAAGTTTGGGTGAATTGGATCTTCCAATGTATTTCTTCTGTTTCTTTCTCGATTCTGATTATTGGTAACCTTCGGGTAAGTTTGTTTGTACCTGTGGTCTAAGGCATGGGATCCTCTCTCTCCTTACCTTTTTATTCTCTGTATGCAAGTTCAATCGAAGATGATGTTGAATGCTGAGAGGGATAGTCTCTTGTCAGGGATCAGGATTACCAAAAAGTTCCCCCTGTCTCCCACCTTTTTTTTGCTGATGATGCGTTATTTCTCTTCCATGTCTCTGATTTTGCATGCTCTCATCTTAATAGGGTCATTAAGACTTTTTGTGATGTGTTTGGGAAATGATAAACTTTGATAATTCTTTCATTTATTCAATCCCAACACCTCTTCTGAGAAGAGGGTTCGTTTTAGAGAGGCTCTTTTAGTTGCAAAGGTGGATGGGTTGCCACTTACATGGGGTGCCCTGTTGACGTTAATGGTAGGTCTTCATGAAAGTGTTACTACTTGCTTGATAAGATCAATCAGCATGTTTATTCTTAGAGGTTTTCCACTTTGTCTATCATGGGCAAGTCGGTGCTCATTAATGGTATTGTGGTGGCTATGGCTTCATATGTTTTGTCTGCCTTTCTTCTTCCAAAGAAAATCCTCAATAGGATTCATTCTTCTCTGTTGCACTTCTAGTGGGCTTATTTGAAGAAAAAACCTATTTATTGGAAGTGTAGCGGTGTCCTTCACATAGCAAAGACATCTGGGGGTCTGAGATTCAGAAATGTTGAGGCTCTAAATTTTGTGTTGGTGTTCAAGCAGGCTTAGCGTATCTATAGGATACTATCTATAGGAGACCTAATCTTCTTCGCTCTAAAGTCCTCTGTTCTAAATAGGGCACAAAATCCCATTTTAGTGGCTTTTTATAGTAAGATCCCAAGCTCTTGCTCGTGGGTTTTTCGGGGTTTTATTCGATCATCTACTTCCTTCCACAAGGACTTGGTTAGAAGAGTTGGGAATGACAATTCTACTGGCTAGTTTGTTGGAGACATATTGGAATCTAGGTTGGCGTTCTTCGATGGGTTTTCCCTTTCCAGATAGGTTTTGATCCTTAGGGGGGAAGATCTGCAGGTTTCTAGTCTGCTTAATAATGGTGCTTGGCTCCCAAGTAGGGTGTTTGCAGTGTCTGGTAGGGAGTGGTGTTGGCAGGTCCTTATTATTCCAACCTCTACTAAAGATGTGGATGATGAGCGCAGTGTGGAGGCACTCTCAAGATGGGGGTTATTCTACAAGAAGTGGTTATTAGATTAGGGTTCTGGATTTGCTTCCTAATATTTGTCGTAAAGTTTGAAGGTTTCCAATATACTCAAGAGGGGGAGTAAATTAAGTACTTAACCAATCTGGTGACAAATTCAAATTCTTTCGATTTAAGGGGGAACCAGTTGGACTGGTTCCTGACAGCGGAAACTCTCGAACTTGAAAGTAATAATGAACACACTAAATTTAAGGAGGTTCAGCCAAACAAGGGCCTACGTCCTCCTATGCTAGTTTTCTTATTAATCAACTCTGAAAAAACAAGAATACTCTCGCACTCTAATGTTTCCCTTACTCCAGGGAAACAGCACACCCCACACTAACTCTAGTGTGCTATTTCGCACTTGAACTCACAGGCACTCGCGAATGAACTCACAAACGCTACCCCTTTGATAGAGATTCAATACAAACAATTTCTCTTAACTCATGCTTTCTTACAAAGCAAACAAAGAGTAATATGAAGCTCTATGAGATGCGTACTCTATTTTAGGAAACTGTTTAAGTTGTTCTCTATGTGAAGACTCTCGAAAATGCTCAATAAAATCCGGGAGAGCATCAAGGGTGAAGGAGAATCATGATTCAGTATTTATAGACCAAGGTCTAACCCTTAAACGTGCCCTAACTCAAGATATCAAAGATATGATAATACTAAGTTATGGAAAGTATATCTTGAACAATATCTTTCTCGAAGGAAAGACATTATCCAAGATATACACACGCTTTAAGGCAAGTAAATACTGAATAATGATTCTAAAGGCTGGCAAACATTTCTTATGGAAAGTGTTTAAGAAAATATTTTTTCAAAAATCTTTTCTAAAACAGCCAGCTCAATCACCTGGTAAAGTAACTGGTACCCAGACTTGTTACCCTACTTTGCAGTGTTTAGAATATGTAACCAACAAGTTCCATATTCAAAACCCTACTATTTCTCCCTAAAGAACAACACAAACAATCTCACTAGAAATATCATACGCAAATATTACATGAAGACCTAAGATGAATCAATTAATGAATCCTAAACTATCTTCATGCACTTCAATCCTTGAAGCTTCCCTTGAATCAACAATGAGAACTTTGTCTTCCCTCGAACAACTTCGAGTGGGCTTCTTAGCTTCAAGTCTTGGAACAAGCTGATTGCTACATAATAACACATCATAGCATAACAAATATTCTTTTGACTATTTCATTAAACAGTCAAGAACAGTTGAATACTCAGCTGTATCCTAACAGCCTAGAACCACCTGTAATAATAACTATTCCCTGCACCTATTTATCATCATTCAAAACCTAAGGGACTCAAAAGATTCTCCCTTTTTGATGATGTAAACTCTTTGAAGTTTCCTACAACCAACAAGTTTGTAAACACAGATAACTTCAACCAAAGCTCAAATATAACTCATCAAGGGAGTTACTTGACATAAGACTCACAGGGTGAAACAGTCAATTATTTCAACTGTTTCCTAAGACTCTCTTTTTTTGTGTTTTTTTTTAATTAACTACAAAACTATACTATGACTGACTCAATCTATACATACTAGACTTAGGCTCTTCAACTTCAACTAATTTTCCCCCTTTTGGCATCATTAAAAAGTACTTAGAGACAAATACATATGCACATAAGTTATCACCTAATTCAAAATTAGTAGCATGAACTACCAATCAAGTCACCATGCTGCAAGAAATCAAGTTAGTCACACAACTCACAATCCATAACCAAACACAAATTATCCAAATACAAACCAGCAAAGTTAAACGAGAACCCAACTTACATAAGAGATTGTTTTGTAATAAGGGGGGACAGTAATTCAAAAGCGGTTTATCGGGCGGGTGGGGGAAATAGCTGGAAATAACAATCACTCCTCGTCATCCTCTTCTTCCTCTCCGTCAGAGGCATCATCATCATCATCTTGGTTGGAGGAGGAATGTGAGGAACTAGCACCTTGTTCATCTTCCTCATCATCAACATCTTGATCCTCGGACATAGGATCGGCAGGAAGACGGGGATCGGCGGGAGACGGGGATCGGTAGAAACAACGGCACTCTTAGTAGCGGGGAAGTTGAGACTTTACCTCTGGAAGGGAGAGAACCAGCAACTCAGTCTCGACCAGCTTCTTCTCAAGCTTAGTGACCTTAGACTTGTAGGATTTGGACATACCCTCAATCAGCTTATACATTTTGTCCAAAGTCTTCTCCTGGTTGTCCAACCTTTCAATCATAGCAACATCTGTGATGGTTCCCCTATCTTTCTCTTCTTCTTCTCCGACTTTTTCTTCTTAGTTGGTACTCCAGACTCCTTGAATAGCAGTTCATGATATGATCAATTATGATAGCAGTGACATTGATCTTGATCTTTTTCAGCATTAAGTAAATCAAGCTCATCTCCATTATATGAACTGTTCCCCTGCCCTAAGCCCTAGGAATTAACACTTTGTTGCAAATGGAGTGGAGGACCAATATAATGGGTTCACGCAAATTAGCAAATTGGTAATTAGCCTTCTTGAAATAGGAAACAGCAAACAAAAACTTATAAATCTCCTCAACTGTTACCCCAACAATAGTAGGCCAATCATCCCCAGCATACTTATCAAACCCATCTCTAGGAACATTAAGCAGAGAAGCCACATAAGAAACAGACAAGGAGACCTCACTTCCATAAACAGTAGATCCCAAAGACATATCAAGTAATTGCTTCAAATTCACATAAAATTCTCTAACAGGATCCGCAAAAGCATTCTTAAATAAACAAAGGCATCCAGCCTTTAAATTACAACAAATCACGAACCTCAGATAAAGCAGGAATATCAAAATAACCATCTTCTACAGAACAACCAGATAACACACTTCCCTCAGCAATAGGAGTAAAACCAGTAGAAATAGGAGTTTCAACAGATTTATCTTTTGTAGCGCGAGGGGGTCTAGCTGGTACCATTTTCCTCTTGGTTCCCCTAGCAGACTCAGCAGATTGGTCCTCAGAACTTTTTCTATTTCCTTCTTCATGGCAGATTTGGTCACTCTCCTTCCTCTAGCCCTAGTAGAGGTAGATGGAGACCCTTCTTGTTGCTAGTGACCACCAGATCTTCTTCCTCCTTTTGTTCCTTTTCAACAGGAACCTTGGTTGACAACTCCTACTAAACCCTTTCAACGGTACCAGTAACAAAATCCTTCTGATGTTCCCCCTCAAGAACAACTTCACCCTTCTCAGTGGAAATTAGGTTATGGGAAACAGAAGAGGTGGCTGGGTTTTCGGTTGAGGAAGCGGTTAAAGGTTTGGTAGTTGAAGTAGTGGGAGTTGGTTCATGAGTGGGAGGATGGGTAGGAGATGAAGTTAAGGATGGAGGTGGTTTATTTTGTGGTGGTGGAGGTTGATTTTGTTGGAGTTGTGGTTGTTGGAGTTTGAGTGATGGAGGGAGGATTATCGAAAATTGTGGTGGAGGATGGAGGTTTTTCGGGTTGAGTGACAGAGGGGGTTTTCTTTGGAGATGGAGGCATTTCATATGAGATCTTTGATTTTCCGCCCTTTCTTCTTGAACCAACGGAAGATTTCTTCCCCGTTGTAGAGAAAACATAGAGCTTAGGAGAAACCGCTTTTGAAGAGAGAGATATCGCTCGAGTGTGACTTGAAGTGATTGCATAGAAAATGGGGACAATTATAATATATAAGCATGAGAGAGTAAGTAAAGGAAGAGAATCAGTTCAGATTTCAAAAGCAATTCAAATTTTAGGAAGTAATCATAACTTCCCATAAATACCTCAACTGTCGAAAAATAAGGCATGTACAAGATATGTACAAGTGACGTGCCTTTTTTATTTTAGGAAAGATAACTACATCTAAATATCTCAACTTACAGAAGTTAAAATATTCGTTTAATTTTCGGAAAGAATAAACTTCCCAAATACATATATATGTGCATTATTGTTGTTCTTCTCAGTTGTTTCGTACAAGAAACACTTGCACCTGGTTCTGGCAACTTTGCATTTTCACCTTTATTCAAGCAATGATACGTCCTAATCTTGAAAGATATAGAAAGCATTCATATGACAACCTGAAGAATTAAGCAAAGATATATGTATGCAATTTCACATCAAAGAGTACTAGTCTAACCATCGGGGGAAACAACTGAAGCCAAATAACCTAAACCTAATAACTCCTAAAGAAAAATAACACTTACTAAAACTTAATTAAACCTAATAAGACTCTTAACTTACAAAAAGACTATCTACATAAAGGTTTTGTGCAAATATCAGCAATTTCATCTTCACTTTTGTAAAATAATAATTCAACCAAGCCTTTCTCAACATTATCTCTAAGAAAATGATGTCTGATCTCAATAAGCTTGGTTTTGGAATGCTGAACAAGATTTTTTGAAATATTAATTAGTGTTTGATTATGAAATTATGATTGATTCAGACAAGTTAATTGTGAGGATAGTATTGTGAAGTATTGTCATTTACAGATTGAATAATGAGAGTGATTAAATGGTGTTGTGTTGTTACTGATTGTTGCGTTGCTACTGGTCCTTTGCTGCTGCTATGGTCGTTCATGCTACTTTATTCTTCTATTTCAATTACTCTTATATTTCAAGTTAATGTAAGCACTAATTTAGTCTTTAGCCAATTTCAATTTTTTTAAATTGAAACTTGGTGAACGTAATTCTTAATTCTGATTCGATATGTATATTTAGATTAAGAAATGAGCTTAAATATATGTGTAATTGATTTTGTTTATTATTCTTACATCGCATATGAGTTCAGTTATGCTGGCAAAATTTTGTCCTTAAATGATGAATATAAGTTATAAATGGTTCATATGAGATATTGTGAGGGATTTGTAATATGAATCTTGTTGTTATGGTTCAGGTAGTTGGAGTTGAAATGTGATGTATGAGTATGGTTTGAGTAGTATATTCAATAAGTTTTAGTAATATGGAGATTTAATATCTCTTAAGAAAGGCAAATCAATTTAGTTTTCTTACTTGAAGTATAATGCGGAATATTTATTGATTATCATTATTCTTGTGGAGGTAAATGATGGGGTGATTAAGTAACGGAATTCAAGCTAGGTTGGTATTGAGTTTGATTAATCTTAGAAGATTTATAATTAAGGAATTTATATGAGACAACTCATAAATGTAACAATTAGTGAATACTATTTATTGAGTTTGTTTATAGAAATCGTTTACCGAACTTTAATGTTTCAAGAGTATAATCAAGTCAACTAAAGTCTTAACTAATACTTCGAGTCCTGTTAGTTTTATAAGTAACTTGTAAGTTGAAACTATAATTCGATCTATAACAAGAATTAGTTTGGTTAAGAAAACTCGTTTTGTATGGAGTTCAATGTCATTAGTTATTAAGAAGTAATCTCTGTTTCTTTGGTTCTATTTTATAACGTTGACCGAGTTATTAAATTGAAACTAGTGTTCATATGGTCAAGTTTAATAGTAATTCAAGTTTATTATTGCGATACAAGTTAAACGGATCACAACGAAGACGTATATAACGGACGTACAATAGTTAGCCGTGACTATATCTTTCGACTCTTAAGAGTGAACGGATATGAGTTTCCATCCTTAAGCTTGATTATCTAGTGAAGTAAAATCATTCATGTTGAGAAGATTTTGTTCATCTAGTTTTATCACTTGAATTTAAGTGGAAATGATTATGAATTATTACTATTATTATTGTTTGGTGATTTATAATGGGGTTCAACCAAGATTGGTGATGTGTTATTAATCTTAAAAGTTTATAATTAAGAAGTTTATATTAAAGATATGTTTATTAGTTAACAAGGAGATTTGTAATTATCAAAGATTGTAAGGAGGTTGACTTGTCCTATGTAATCATGAAGTTAGTTCGTTAATTGTAAGGAGATTATTTAAATTGGAATTCACCTATTGATATAACTTGAACCTTGAACCATATTTAGTTGCCTCGAAATTAATCTTCATTTAATGAACCTTGAGTTGTAGAGTTTGAGTTAACTCTCGCTAGTTAATTCTAGCTGAGAGACCTATTGTGAGTTTTGTGGTTCTTTCATAACCACTATTAGTATTGTTGTTGAGACGAATCTAGATTAATAATAGTGAAGCGCAAAAGAGTATAACTATTTATATGTAAAAGTATGAATTGTTCGTAAATGGTACAGTAACTCTCGTTAGTTTACTCTAACTGAGAGACCTCTTGTCATCGTGGTTGCTATTTGTCTGATATGATTGTTTATTAGTTATTTTGATTATCGTTTCATGGTTAAACTGATTTAGAATTGGAGTATATCTAAAGATATATTGTTTCGAATATTATATGAATACATATATATAGCTTATGCGTATTGGTTTTGAGTTATGGGTTTCAAAAGTTTGATGTTAAGAATAATGAAAAGTATTGGATGAGTTCCAAGAATGATTCGATTGTGATATGAATGATAATCAAAAGGAATCTAAGGGGAAAGTAACCTCGTCTGAGTCGACGGATGAGGCGACACGAACAGTGCCCCATGGACTGTGAACCATGGGTGGCCCACAGGGAAACCTGCCCATTGCTCTATGGGGCTATAATCGGGCGATATATCAGGTAATGTGAAACTCGTGGTTACTGATTTGATCAGTGTTGGAAAATGAACTCCGGACTAGTCGCGGTTATTGGCCAAAAGTAAAGCAAATGGTTGGGTGACGACCCCCACTGTCGGAGTGTAAGCTTTGTCTCCTCCGCCGCGTTCTCTTTCCCCCTGGTTAAAAGGAAGTTATCTCGAATTATGAATGTTGTTTCGATATTGGATTCCCGATAAGGAATCGTATCATGGTAAATTGTATCGATGTTGGATTCCCGATAAGGAATCGTATCATGGTAAATTGTATCGATGTTGGATTCCCGATAAGGAATCATATCAGATAATGTAATGAATGTTTATTCTGTATTTGAATATGAATATCGATGTTGGGTTCCTGATAAGGAAGCATAGCATGGTAAGTTATACTGATGTTGGATTCCCGATAAGGAATCGTATATTGTTATTGGATTCCTGGTAAGGAATTGTATCTTGTTATTGGATTCCCGATAAGGAAACATTACAGTAAAAGTTGTTAGGTCATTCATTTCCTAAGAAGGATTTGTTTATAACAATATAAGCAAAAGATTTACAAAGTATGAGAGCATAAGTTTGGATTTCTGATAAGAAATCAATTAAAGGAGATAACTTATATTATTTATATCAAAGTTGGTAAACTTAGATTCCTAATAAGGAATCGTGATATGTTTGAAAGACTAATTAAATAAAGATATATGAAATATGTCTCTGTTGTGATTGCTTGGAAGTCGCCTTGTTACAATTGTTGTTATGTGAATGATAGTGTAATAGAAAAGAAATAATCGGATAAATATATAATATGTATGTGGTCAACATGAGTTGATGTGATGCATGTTGTGACAGTGCGACTGTTGTGATTATGATTGTAGACTATTAAGTCGTTTTCAAGTAAAAGCCACCAAAGCATGTCTTTATCTCTTTACGGGTTTAGTACTCAGCTTTGTTGATGTGTTTGTATGTTGTTTTTTCATTTATGTGGCCTGTCACTTGGTGGGTGACAGTGTTCCTAAATGTTTCAGGTTGAAGTCGAAGCGTATGCTGATTCAGTCTGGAAGACTTTTAGTATTGTTATATTTGATTTCGAAGTGAGGATGCTTGACTTTGTAATAGTTAGTTTTCAATTATTTGGTTTCGATGATTAAGAGTCGTTAGTGCTCCTGATTCTCTCTTGGTGTTGCTCCGCGAAAGCTTTGAGGTTATTGAGTTTTGGGAGTTGAAAATATTTTATTTATTAAAATTGTAACAGGTTCATATTATTTTCCGTTTTAGGGTTGTCCTATTTTCAAAGGAAACTCTGCCGGATTTTCTAGAGGACTTATTAGAATTGGAGTCCGAGAATCAGGCTTGTTGTAATGGTTAATTAAATTAAATAGAGTTGAGATTTGAGTTCCACACTCTCCGATGTAGTTCGGTGAGTGTGATGGTAATAGTTCGGGTTAGCTCGACCAAAGTCTCTTCTGCTGTGCTTAATCATCTATGTAAGCTGGTCGGGAAAATCCGGGCTGTTACAGTAAGCCTAAGAAGATGCCAAGTTCTTCCATCATGCTCATTTCAAACTCACTCTGCATAAGATTAGCAAACTCATCACATAGCAACTGATTAGTAGCTCCAAAAATGCTATCATCAACATAAATTTGAACTACTAGCAAATGTTTCCCCTTAGTTTTGATAAACAAAGTTTTGTTAGTTGTTCCCCTCTTGTATTCATTTTCCATCAAAAACTTTGACAATCTCTCATACCAAGCCCTTGGTGCTTGTTTAAGGCCGTACAAAGCTTTATCAAGTTTGAATACATAGTGGGGAAACAGTTGATCAGCAAAACCAAGTGGTTTTTCTACATATACCTCCTTCTTTAAATAGCCATCTAAGAATGATGTTTTCACATCCATCTGAAACAATTTCATATTCATGTGAGCAGCAAATGCAATGAGGGTTCTGATAGCCTCTAACTAGCAACAAGTGCAAAGGTCTCATCATAATCGATGCCTTCTTGTTGATTGTAGCCTTGCACCACAAGCCTTGCTTTGTTTCGAACTATTGTGCCAAGATCATACAACTTATTTCTGAACACCCATCTAGTACCAATGACTGACCTATCTCTTGGTCTTGGCTCAAGGTGCCATACATGGTTCCTTTCAAATTGATCCAACTCATCTTGCATGGCCAACACCCAATCTGGATCATTCAATGTCATCTTGTAATCAGCTGGTTCTATGCTGGACAAAAAAGAGAAAAAGGCACAAAAGTTATCAAAACAGCCCTTCTTGTTTGAATTCCCTTATTAATATCACTAATGATTTGATCCGGGGGATGAGAAGATTGATATCTAAAACTCTTTGAAACTGAACCATCTTGTCCTCTTGAATGAGTCAAACAGGAACCAGCTTGCATTCCAGCATCATCTAAGTTAGATCTCTCAGATGTACTGGGATGTAAAGTGGTTCCTTGCTCATTCCTTACCTGTCCCTCATTAGGGTTACCACCAACTTGTGTGGTGGTTCCCGCTGAGGTGTTTACCTGTTGATCTCCATGGGAACCATCTGGATCTAGTTCCCCCTCAGACAAATCCTCATTATTCTCTTCTCTTTCTAGATCAGGTCCTCCACAATCAGTATTAGGTAGACCTGTCTCCTCTTCTGGCTCCTGAGTGGAACCAGCTAGCTGTTGCCCTGTAAATTCAAGCATTCCAATAATATCTTCTGGTTCAACCTGTGCAATCTCAAAAGACATATTAAACTCATAAAAAATCACATAAACACTTTCCTCAACACACAAGGTCCTCTTGTTGAACACCTTGTAAGCTTTACTATGAGGACAATAACCAAGAAATATTGCCTTATCACTCATAGGGTCGAGCTTATCCAGCTGGTTCTTCCCATTATTATGCACAAAGCACTTACATCCAAAGATACTAAAGTGTGCAGTATTGGGTTTTCAACCATTTAGGAGTTCATATGGGGTCTTATTAAAAATTTATGTCTAATGAGAGCACGATTAAAGATATAGCATCAGTGTTTACAGCTTCTCCCCAAAAACTCTTAGGGAGACCACTTTCAAGAAGCATCGTCCTCGCCATCTCCACTAGAGTTCTATTCTTTTTTTTCTACAACACCATTTTGTTGAGGTGTTCTAGGGGCAGAGAAGTTGTGACTCCCATGCTCTCTACAACAATCAATGAAACTTGAATTATCAAACTCAGAACCATGGTCAGATCTTACCGCAACCAGCTGATGATTTAGCTGGTTCTGACATGTTTCACTAAGGCAACAAACTCATTAAATGTTTCATCTTTTGAGTTCAAAAAGATAACCCATGTAAATCTTAAAAATCATCAACTATAACACAAACAAACCTATGACCATTTCGACTTTGTACACGCATAGGTCTGCTGGTACTCATGATACTTTTTGGCTTGAAAGAGGATTTTACATGTTTCCCCATGGCACATTCTGAACAAACTTTATCAATCTCATACTTAATGTTTGGAAGTCCAATCAGTAAGTCACAAGACCAAAGTTTATTCAAAAGTGTCAAGCTAGCATGTCCAAACCTCTTATGCCAAACCCATTGATTTGACTCGGAAACAGCTCTCAAACAAATGGACTTGTTCTCCGGAATTTCATCCATTAAAGTGATATAGATATCATCTTTCCTGGTTCCCTCACAGACAAGTTCACCTATTTGTGAATTAACTATGTGACAAAGGTCGACTTGAAACTCAACTCGTTACCTTTATCACATAATTGAGAAATGCTCAAAAGATTATGTTGCAAGCCATCAACATAATATACATCATCAATAGCTTGTGAAAGTGACTTACTAGCTTTACCTATGCTAACAATAGATCCTTTATTGTTGTCTCCAAAGGTAACACTTCCACCATCATAGGCTGTGAGTAAGAGAAATTGCTTCTTATCCCCGAACATGTGTCTTGAGCAACCACTATCCAAATACCAAAAGGTACTACCTCTCACTTTAACCAGTAAGAAACAATCAAACATTAGATTTAGGAACCCAAACTTTCTTTGGTCCCTTTCCGAATACAGTTGACTCTGGCTGGTCCTTTGTCATCCAGACCTGCTTAATATGTTTGTTGTTTCATTCAGCACTTTTCTTCCTAGCTGGACAATTAAAGATCTTATGTTCATTCACACCACAGTGATAGGACACATGCATGTCCTTTGCAAGGACATACTTACCTCTTTAGAATTCCTCGATCCAAGTGGTTCCCTTGGGGTGCCAGTTTGTCCTTGTTCTCGTTCTGGAATAACCAAGACTAGTTGTACCACTGTTACCTTCCATCAAAGTGAGATGGTTTAAGGTATTCTTTGCAGAGAAGAGTTTGTCTACGTGCCTTTGACTGTTTTGAAGCTCTTTGCCCTTGGTATCAAGAACTCTCATTAGAAAGACATTCTTCTCATTCATAGCTTTGAAATCTCTTTTGATTTTCTTAAGCTCAAACTCGAGTTTTGAGATTAGTGAATCATTTGGCACGTTGATAACCACTTTCTGCTTACCCTTACTCCATTGATGGATTTCAACATACAAATCACATATTTGACCTTCATACTCATCAATCATCTTACTAACTTCAGCACAAGGATCTGTTGGGGGAAACAGTTAGATGGGCAATCTTGAGCGTAACAAACTCTCTATGCAATTCCTCTGCATCATCAACCAAAAGGTTAAAAGCATGCAGTAAATTAGACTTACTTAAAGTGTTTGTCTTACTCTTAAAAGCCACAAAATTTGGGGGACCATCTAGGTTAAACAAATCTTACAAAGGGGAAACAGTTAAGTTTTCTTCACTATCACTAGGATCATCCTCATCCTTTTCTAGCAAAGAAGACTAAATTGTGTCGAATTCGACCTTCAACTTCAAGCTCAGTCACTTGATCCTTTAACTCGATACACACTTGCTCTAAGTGACCGCAACTAGCAATAGCAATATCATAATCATTTTTCCTTTCTTTCAACTCACGTTTGCGAGTTATGTAAGCTTCACTTAGTTTAAGACATTCATCTAACAAAGAATCAACACATTCAAGCATATTATCTCTATCATAATGATGCATGTCTTCACGAATTTGTTCCAAATTTACCTTGTGTTCACTAAGCACATTTTTCTTTGCCATAAGACGAGAGATTTGATGTCTTGTTCCCCTTTACGGTTTCCATCGGCTATGTTATTTCCTCCTTGATCCATAATAGCGATCATGCGAGTTTCATGGTTAGGTGACTCTTCATCATCTTCGATCCAGAATCGGAGTCACCCCACATGGCTGCTATCATAGCCCTCTTGAACGCTTTCTTATCATTACTCTTAGAAAACTTGTCCTTCCACTTTGGACAGTCACGAATGATGTGACCAAAATCTCCACACTTGAAACAACCTACACTTGAAGGGTTAGTTTTCTTAAAGTTCTTACCTTTGATATTATTACGTTGATCTCAAAAATGCCTTTCAAAACGCTTAGTTCTTACCTTTGAAATTTTTGCGTTGATCTCTGAAATGCCTTTCAGAACGCTTAGCCATCATAGCTATATCATCTTCTTCTTCTTCAACTGTTCCCTTCAAGGCAACACCTCTGACTGGTCCCTTGTCACTCTTAGACTCAACCAGCATCTCATGAGTCATAAGGGAACCAATCCGCTATTCTTGACTCAGCGCTGTGAGATCTTTTGATTCATATATAGCTGTTACCTTAGCCGTCCACACATCTGTCAAACTTCACAACATTTTTCTAACTAAATCTTGGTCAGAAAAACTTTTGCTAAGAGATTTTAAATCATTTATTATAGTCATAAATCTACCAAAGTAATCATTTATTTTTTCATCTTTATTCATATTAAAACCTTCGTATTTAGACATGAGTAAATCGATTTTAGACCTTTTTACCTCGCTAGTTCCCTCATAGGCAAGTGCGAGGGTATCCCAGATCTCATTGGTGGAGACACAAGCAGATATTATGTTTGTGTCATTTTCTCCAATAGCTTGTTGCTATATGGACATGGCTTTTTCATTCTTCTCCAACTTCTTATAATCAGTAGAAGTGTATTCACTTTCCTTCTTTGTTACTAAGGAACCATTAAACTCCTTGGTAATCTCTGAGGGTATGTTCTTGACAACTAACCAACATTCATAGTTAATGCCAATGATGATGTTCTTCAATTTATTCTTCTACCAAGCATAGTTTTTCTCATTGAATTTAGGAGTCTTGTTGTCGTATCCCATAACATTCATATCTTGAGTACTCATGATCTACTTCTCTAGGTACCCTATTAAGAAGAACCTGCTCTGATACCAATTAAAGGTTTGCAATGTACTCAAGAAAGAGGGCTGAATTGAGTACTTAACTAATATGGTGACAAATTCAAATTCTTTCAATTTATGGGGGGAACTAGTTGGGTTGGAACCTGACAGCGGAAACATTCGAACTTGAAAGTAATAATGAACACACCAAATTTAACGAGGTTCAACCAAACAAGGGCCTACATCCTCCAATGCTAGTTTTCTTATTAATCAACTCTGTAATCAACTCTGTAAAACACAAGAATACTCTCGCACTCTCCTGTTGCCCTTACTCCAGGGAAACAACACACCCCACACTAACTCTAGTGTGCTATTTCGCACTTGAACTCACAAGCACTCGCGAATAAACTCACAAACGCCTCCGAATCTCTAACCCCTTTGTTAGAGATTCAATACAAACAATTTCTCTTAACTCACACTTTCTTACAAAGCAAACAAAGAGTAATATGAAGCTCTATGAGATGCGTGCTCTATTTTAGGAAATTGTATTAGTTGTTCTCTATGTGAAGACTCTCGAAAATACTCAATAAAACCCGGGAAAGCATCAAGGGTGAAGGAGAATAATCATGATTCAGTATTAATAGACCATAGTCTAACCCTTAATCGTGCCCTAACTCAAGATATAAAAGATATGATAATCCTAAGTTATGGAAAGTATATCTTGAACAATATCTTTCTCAGAGGAAAGATATTATCCAAGATATACACACACTTTAAGGCAAGTAAAAACTGAATAATGATTCTTAAGGCTGGCAAATATTTCTTATGGAAAGTATTTAAGAAAATATGGTTTTTTCACCATATACCCTTGACAAATTTTTTTTGCACCATATACCCTCGCATTTCCAAATTCACCATATGCCCCCGACGTTTTAAAAAATACATCAAACTACCCTTATAACTAACGGTGTTAGACTTCCGTTAGTCATTAACCCCTAATCCCACCTTCTAACCCTCATTTTTTTTTTGGTAAGTAAAAAGAATTATATTGCACTTCCAAAAAACAAACAACCTAATCCCTTAGAAAAGGGAAGCAAAAATAGCATGGTCAACAGCTGACCATATTTACAATTTTTCAATCCACTCTCTATCTCTACTACTCCATTTAGAAGAATTGCCTATTCTACTTCTATGTTTAACTATACAATGTATTTTTTTCTCTATACATTCTATCTTATGTATTTGAAGATTCCAAAAAGCTTCATTTCTTTCCCTCCAAATCTGATATACCACTGCAGCCAGAGCAGTGCATAGGATTTGCTTCCTCAGCTTGGAACCTCTATAGGAACGTCTGACCCAACTCAACCATTATTGCAGAGTCCTCCTTCTATACAGAATACCAATCCAAGTGAAAGTGCAAGTCAATAGTTTTGTGCTAAACTCACAATCAAAAAATAAGTGATTGTGTATTTCAGTGGCAGACCCACATAAACAGCAAAGATCATCAGTACTAATGTTATATTGATAAAGTTTGTCTTTTGTTCTAAGCCTGTTCTGAATGCCAAGCCATAGAATAAACCTATGCTTAGGCAATGACAACTTGTTCCAGACACCAGAAGCCCAGTTGACTTGCTGTTGATCCCCAAGGAGCTGTTCATAAGCTTTCTTTACTGAATATTGACTGTTAATACTCCAATTATGCATTCCCAGCAGCTGTAGATCATTTTTTACTTTGCAAATGTGTTTGATGACCCAACTAGCACCTGCTGGAGCTTGGTAGCTCCACCAATCAACATTATTGATATAGAAAGCATGCACCCATTTCACCCACATATCATCTTTACCACTGCCAATGTGCCAGACCAGCTTCCCTACTGCAGCTAAATTCCATAAATGAACATTCCTAAAACCAAGTCCACCATATTTTTTCTGGGTACAAACATTTGTCCTTTTAATATGTCCATTTTTGCCTCCAACAACATTTCCATTCCATAAGTAATTCCTGCATATATCATTAATCTTCGAATCACCGCTTTGGTAATATGAAGATTTGAGCCCAATACCCATGTATCCTGAGCAACACGAATTGACCAACCGAGATCCGCTCGCAAAGGAGAGACTCCTAGAACTCCAAGATTTAGTTCTAGTGGTCATTTTTTCCACTAAAATTTCACAATCAGCCACACTGAGTTTCTTAGTGCTAATATTAATACCAAGATACTTAAAAGGAAGTTGTTCCTTAGCAAAGCCAGAAAATTGAGCTATCCTAGTTGCTTCAGAATCATCCATTAACTCCACTAAACACTCACCCTCTCCAACCCTCAACCCTAACCCTAACCCCTAAACTAATACCCTAACCCTAACCACCCAACCACCACCCAACCACCACCCTCCCCCGCCCCACCCCTGCACCCAACCCCTTCCCCCACCCCCGTAGACCCTCCCCCCCCACCACCCCAAATCCCCCCTTTCCCCCCACCTCCCACCCCGCCCACGTAAACCCTTCCCCACCACCCCCACCCACACAAACCTCCCCTCCAACCACCCCCGCCGCAGACCCCCTCCCCCACCCCTCCGAATCCCGCGGCCCAACACCCCCTCCCCCACCCCCTTCGAAAAGAGAAGAGCAGGGGAATAGAGAAGAGAAGGCGTAGCTCCGGCATTCAAGCAAGCGGTAGGGTTGAGGCGAGGAGCGAGAGGGACGCGACGAGAGAAAGTGAAAGAGAGTGCACGAGAGCAAGGGAGGCGTGCGAGTGAGAGTGCGTCCGGGTCGAGGGAGGATGGCGCACGAGGTGCGCCGGTGGTGGTCGGCTGAAGGCGACGGAGGGATGCAGTGGGGCGAGGGTCCGCTTGGATTAGGGGGGCTGCGCGACTGCAGGGGAAGGGGAATGGAGGGGGAGAGGGGGGTGGTGGGGAGGGGGGCTACGGGGTGGTGGGAGTGGGGAGAAGGGGTAAGGGGTGGGGGCGGGGTGGTGGTTGGGTAGTTAGGGTTTGGCTTAGGTTTAGGTTAGTTAATTAGGGTTAGGGGAGATTAGGGGTTAATGACTAATGGACGTTAACGTAGTTAGTCATTAAGGGCAAGTTGATGTATTTTTTGAAAAGTGGAGGATATATGGTTAATTTGGAAACTTGCGAGGGTATATGGTGCAAAAAAAATTGTCAGGGGTATATGGTGAATCACCCGGAAAAGTAACTGGTACCCAGACATGTTTCCCTACTTAGTAGTAATCTGAATATGTAACCAAATGGTTCCATATTTAAAACCGTACTATTTCACACTTAAGAACAACACAAACAATCTCACTAAAAATATCATACGCAAATATTACATGAAGACCTAAGATGAATCAATTAAAGAATCCTAAACTATCTTCATGTACTTCAATCCTTGAAGCTTCCCTTGAATCAACAATGAGAACTTTGTCTTTCCTCAAACAACTTCGAGTGGGCTTCTTAGCTTCAAGTCTTGGAACAACCTGTTTGCTACACAAGAACACATCATAGCATAGCAAATATTCTTTGATTGTTTCATTAAACAGTCAGGAACAGTTGAATACTCAGTTGTTTCCTAACAGCCTAGAACCACCTGTAATAACAACTATTCTCTGTATTTGTTTGTCATCATTCAAAACCTAGGGGACTCAACAAAGTTATTTCCCTAATTCTGCGTAATGGGCAAAACTTTGGCAACGAGCGATTCCTCATAAATGGAAGCTCTTCATTTGGCGTGTGGTGTATTCGTGTTTGGCCACGGGAGATAATCTAAAAAGAAGGGGTTTAGATGTTGCTGGGAATTGTATGTTTTATCCTGGGATCCTAAATCGCATGCTCACCTATTTCATGACAGCTTGTATGTTAGGAGAATTTGGCATTCGAGTGTGTTGGGTATTCTGCCAAGGAGCTCTACTTCTGTGTCGTTTAGTGATTCGATAAAGAATTGCTTACTTTTCCTCTTTTCGATGGATGGAAATGAGGAAGACAGGGTATGTGCCTTCATCTCTGCTATTTGAGTAATTTGGTTGGCTAGGAATGAGCTATGTTTTTGGAGGGGGTACTTTGATCCAATTTGAATCTTGGACTGTGCTAGGGTCTGGTCGATAGGGGGAAATTCAAAGTTGGACGACAAGTTGATGGATCACGATAATGAACAGGTTCACTTTGATTTTGCTGAAGGCCTTGGTTTTGTGAAGGAGGATTGTATATACATAATTGTATCTCCCCATTTAAGGGTTCGACCCAAGGGCAGAGCAGTCCGAAGAGCCAAACTATTTTTAAAAGTGTTAAATCGTATTTTAATGATCCAAAATTGTATTTTGAGCCAACTCTTTGAAAAGCCCAATTAATTATTCATTGATAATCAATTGTTTTATTTAACTAAAAAAAATATTTTCAAAGATATTTTTATAATTAAAATCAAATTTTATCCCGTAAAATCAGATTTTCAGTGTTAAAAGATAAAAGAAAATCGTTAAAACGCATTTTTATCAAAAAGTTGTCAAAACGTGTCAAAAGCAAGGCAGTGTGCCGAGCGCACCGTAGTGCGTCAAGCGCACGATCCTCACACATAGACTTGTGTGTCACACAGAGTCCTGCGCCTAGGGCACACTCTGTGCGACACGCAGCCTGTCTTTTCTATCTTTTTCAAAAGCGCCTACCACGTGTACGCATTTTATTGGTCATGTCGCGTCACGTGTGATTGTGTGTCACACAGCCACTTGCGCCTGGCGCAGTTGGCGCGTGACGCGCAATTTCCTTCTCCTATAAATACTCTTCGATTTTCCCGAATCAAAAAAAGGTTTTCTCTCCACTTAATACTTCGACTACAATACTTCAATTTTACACTTTTTTGAATACTTTACAAAACCTCTCTACAAATTCTCATACTTTTCGATCAACACAAAACACATACAAACAAATACTTTCAGACGTTCATATCGTCAGGATTCACGATTGCTTGTCCCGAAGGTTGTCAATCTCTCATACCCAAGCCACTGTATAATCCTGAGGGTCATTGAATAATTTATTTTTATATTGAAGTTACTAACAATTTCTTTCCTGATGTAGATCTTTAATATAAAAGTCGTTCTTTTGTACATTCTAATCTCTTTCTCTATTTTTATTTATTATTATATGCGTGCCTGATTGTCCTGCATGGCTTTTTTATCACCCACATGTTATTATTATTAATCAAAGACCTAAAGAAATGTTCTAATATTAATCAGATAATTTGGACAACCTGTTAGGTTCCCTGTAATTTGATTGCTTAATAACATATCACTAAAAAAAAGTCTTTTATGTGTTTCCTGAACCAACCTAGACTAAATTATCTTTAGGGTGTTTAAAAATAGTATATCGTTGTTCTATTGCATAAAAATTGACATGAATCGATATTTAGTAAAGGCCAGCAATGGGCGAATGTGGTTCATTATGACCGTGTTCATCCCTCACCCCCCGAACTCAATCTATGGTTCATTGACCATTTATGGAATCAAGACGGGGAAATCTACATTGGATAAGTCCCTAATTTGTCCCTACGATTTCTCAATATCCAATTAGGTTTATGAGTCTTCCTCTAAAGACTTATTGGCGACTTCAAAATATTTTTCAATAAAACCTTTACAATGAGGTAGTCAAATATGCGCTCACACCGCGTAGGCGAAATAAAAACACGCCTACGAGGATGTATATATAGAGTAAAGGTTGTTTTGTTGAAGGCCATTTGGTGGTGTGTGAGGTGGATGGTGCATGGAAAAAAGGTGTGAAGGGGATGGGTTGGTAAGCTGTTGAGGGGTGGGTTGTTACTCTTCAAGGGAGGAAGATTTCTCTGGGAGCAGCTCCTATTTTCGCCATGTAACCTTTGTAGACTAAGACTGTGTCTATTTTTTAGGGGTTCGTGCCAGTTGTGTTGGCCGTGTGCGGAATATAATGTTCCAAACTGACTCATTACTTGCTATTTGGTGCAATTGCGATTTAGGGAAGGCGCATAAGGACTTTCTGCATTTGGTCTATAATTTTCTTTCTTTATTTGATAATTTTGATTATGTTGTTGTTAGGAATGTGTGTAGATTTGTTGTGGCTAGAGCCGATAGCCTTACTGTCGTTGGAGCTCAAGCTATACGTTAATTTTGCCTCTTGTTGCTCTAGTACTGGCAAAAAATCGAAAGAAAATAAAAAGGAAAACAAAAGAAAAAAAAATCAGACCCCGCCACCCCTTCTTCTTTGCTAGCACAGCCTGCAGACGCAACTTGGGTTCGACTGCTGGCCAGTGCTTAGAGTTGTGGGCTCGGCCAAAGTTCGTCTGATTCCTCATGTTCCTACCATGTTTCGCTACATTCAGGTGGGGTGCAGTGAAGAGAAGGTTGCAGGCGCAGTGCTGTTTGTGGAGAGGGGTGCTTCGCTACTAGAGTTCTCGTGTACTAGAGCTATGGGTTGTGGGACAGGCTGGAGTCGCTATTGGTGAGTTAGGCAAGGAGATGGTGATGGTGAAGGTGAAGTGGAGATGGTAGAAGGGTGCTGCAGAAGGTGGTTGGTTGGTGGTGCGTGAGAGGAAGGCTAAGTAGGGGGTTGTGGTACATTGGTGGAAGCGTCAGATGACAGAAGTTTGGAGAAGGTGTGTTGATGGGTCGTGGCTGTGAGTGAGGTGAGCGAGATGGTGGTGTTGGTGAGTTGAGGGGTCAGTGAAGGTGTGGTGTAGGATAAGGGGATGTATGGTGTTGGTTAAGGGAGTATAGTGGCATAAATAAGCCTTACAATATGCCACTAATTCAAAATTTTGAACCTCGCCCATCAAAATTCCAAAATGCTCACCTACAGAAAAACGAAAGCACACAGGTAGAAACGAGACACGTAAAAAAAAAAAAGGAAAACAAATAATAAAATAAGAATAACTAATAGGAAACAAAGAAATAGGAAATTAATTACGACAATTAAACTAAACCATATACATAATTACTAAAAGAAAGAAAATAAATAAGTTATGAAATTAAGAGTTAAAAACAGGTAACACTCACTAAATAAATTACTTAAGCAACCTAATATAAAAAGAGAAAATAAAGGCTAGAATAGATCAAAATAGAAAGAATAAATAAAAATAAGTTCCAAAGATAAACAAAAAAGTACCCCTAGAAGTGACATATATATTCTTCATTAGCTAGTAAGTGGTGACTTTCACTTAGAAGCGTAACAACCGAGCAAGAAAGTAGCTTATGCAATATAAAAAGCCATAAAGATGTCATTTAAAAGCATAATAATAATATGAATCGTATTGTTCGAATTTTGCCAACTCATCAAATTTAAAAAATATTTTGAAAAGAATCATCCCCAGTGAAGTCATCAAATTGTAGGTGGATTTTAAGCCTACGCGGTTTGAGCGTATTTGACTAAAAGATATGAAGTTAGTCATGTCTTTATTAGGGGGGTTGCGCATTTGACTTTCACTTACCTGTAAATAACCATCATATCCTATCTTTTACCAAACGTTATAATTTAAACCTGGAATTCAATCCTTTTAGAAGATTTATTATGAATGAATTTTGATTTTATTAAATTACTTAATAAAAGAAATATTAAAAAATATTGTAAAAACTAATTAATTATAAAGGGTAATTAATATGGCCTTTCAAATGGGTTGTAACATTGGACCAGACTTTTTAGATTGCTCTTATCTAGTCCGAACTAATTAGGACGACGGTATGTTTCAATTATCAAGTATTAAAACGGGGAGACAAGATTATGTGTGCACAAAATAGATTAATTCGATAAGTTAAAATAAGTTTAATTGAATGGACCCTAATAAAATCTCTTATTTTAACCATTAATGATGACTTTAGTGTGTGTTTGTCTCCACCCAAATTTTCTAGAAGTTATTCCAACTTATGAGAATTTATTGAAACTTATTTACGCTCATAATAAAAAAAATTGATTGGTAATTATTTCATGTCATAAATGTAAGCAAGTTGGATTATGTTACCTTTTTAGTAAAAAAAATTATAAAAAGCAAGTTGGATTCTACAATATCATTTACTTATGTGTTTCATCGCATTTCATTATCGAAATAATGTAGAATAATTGATAATCATGCCTTACAAGATCCTATAATAATGCGTATAAATGTGCTGGACTTTTATATGGTTGACTTACAGGAACATAAAAAAGCTACTCCATCTACATAGGAAAAAACAGATAGGCAACAAAGGTAATTTTGTTCACTTTCCGCTATGTGCGTACATGACCAATTAAATTATGACTAATAATTGAAGTAGGTGTATTAAAAAAAATATAGTCCTATAAACTGATTAAGTGACAGAAAGTGATAGGATCCAGTTCTCAAATACGCTAAAGAGCTCTATATGCCTATATAAATAACAAAATATGCAAGGGCTAATCCTCATCATAACTAACTTCTTCCTCTCCAGATCCCTTAACTAGAATCTCCCAAGTTATGGCTCTTAACATAACGGGCATTAAAACAGCCTCTGATGGAATCCTACAAGGTGATAATGCTCTTCACACTGCCTTCCCCTTACTCATTATACAAACTACGTTAATCCTAGTCGTCACCCGCCTCCTCGCCTTGGCCTTCAAGCCTCTCCGTCAGCCCAAAGTCATTGCTGAGATTGTGGTACGTATTATACTCTAATATATATTTTGTGTAGGTAACATCGTAAGATTTGTATCTCACGACCTAAGGTTGCAAGTCCTAAATAACCTTTGCTTCTGATCAGGGCTAGGTTGATACGTGTGAGGTTTGAAATGTTGTTATTTTTATAATCTTCATCAATAACATGTTATTTAATGTACATGTCCAGGGAGGAATATTGTTGGGGCCATCAGTGTTCGGAAGGAATGAACAGTACATGGAAAAAGTGTTCCCACATTGGAGCACACCTATCCTAGAATCAGTTGCGAGCATTGGTCTCCTATTTTTCTTATTCCTTGTAGGGCTTGAGCTAGATCTGTCCTCTATCCGTCGCAGTGGGCGGGAGGCCTTCCTCGTTGCTCTTGCAGGGATAAGCCTCCCCTTTGTCGGCGGGGCCGCAGTGGCTGTTGTGCTCCGCCGCACCATTGAGGGAGCGGACCGAGCTGGGTATGGCCCCTTCCTCGTTTTCATGGGTGTTTCGCTCTCCATCACCGCCTTCCCGGTGTTGGCACGTATCTTGGCCGAACTTAAGCTCCTCACTACAAAGGTAGGGGAGACAGCCATGGCAGCGGCTGCATTCAACGACGTGGCTGCATGGATCCTCCTAGCCCTTGCTGTTGCTCTTGCGGGAAGCGGCGAGGAAGGAGGCCATAGTAGCAGCCCATTGGTGTCACTTTGGGTCCTCTTATCTGGGGTAGGGTTTGTTCTCTTCATGTTCTTAGCTGTGAAGCCCTTAATGAGCTGGATGATTCGACGGTGCTCGGCGGAACAGGACGTAGTGGACGAGGCGTACATCACTCTAACCCTAGCCGGGGTACTAGTAGCCGGGTTTATGACAGATTTTATAGGGATTCACTCTATATTTGGTGCTTTCATATTTGGGCTGATTATCCCAAAAGAAGGAAATTTTGCAGAAAAACTCCTAGAGAGAATTGAAGACTTTGTTTCAGGCTTGTTATTGCCGCTTTACTTCGCGTCCAGCGGCCTTAAGACGGATGTGACCAAGATCCAAGGCGCCGTGGCGTGGGGCTTACTAGTCCTAGTGATCGCTGTTGCGTGCTTCGGCAAGATTGTGGGGACATTTGTGGTGGCCAAGTGTTGTCGAATGAAGTCTCGGGAGGCGCTGGTCCTTGGTGTCTTGATGAATACAAAGGGGTTGGTGGAACTCATCGTTCTCAATATAGGCAAAGAAAAAAAGGTTTGCGTTCACAAACACTCTTATGCTATCTTTTTATCTCGGAAATATTTAGCCATATTTAAGGACTTAATTAGGATTCCCTTACACTTACATCAAGCAAATATATACTTCCTCCATTCTTTTTCTATTGGAACAATAAGTTTGGGCACGTTTTTTAATAAATTGAAAAAGGGGATACCCCTTTAATTAACTAGAGTAGGAGAGAAATATATCATTAATAAAGTAAAAGCAACTTTATGAGGCAAAGTGAGTAATTAAATATGGCTTTAGTAAGATAAAGTAAGGGCAATATTATCAACTAAAGTTGTTTTTCTTACCAAAAGTGGAATCATTACAATAGGTGTGAAACTATCCAAAGTGGTAATTATTGCAATAAAAACCACCAATTTTTCTTTATTTTACGAAGATTTTAATTTGTTTATTTCACAACGTTTTTGCTCATTTTATGTTTTGCTTATTTTATATTTTTATTCATTAAACATGTTTATGCTCATTTCACGTTTTTGCTCATTTTACGTTTTGCACATTTTACGTTTTTTTCTCATTACTTTTGTATGCTCACTTAACGTTTTTCTCATTTTATATTTTTTCTCATTTTACGTTTTTGCTCATTTAATGTTTTCTACTCATTTTATACTTTTGCTCACTTTTTACTTTTTTTTTCTCATTTTATGAAATTTTTGCTCATTTTAAGTGTTCAAGTCTTAAGGGTGAATGGAGAGAATTCCAGCTAGTGTTCAAGTCTTAAGGGTATATTGCTTATTACTTATTAGACATCCAAAAATAATGTACTTGCAATAGTGAATTGGCAATTCTATCATTATTTCCCATTTTTAAAACATGTATAGTTGTATACGAGAATCTTTAAGCTATAAATATCATAACCTAATATCTTTTGTTACAGCTTAATTAGCTATATATGAGTTATCTAAATCCGATACTTTTTTCATTCTCATCTTTGCACGTTAATTATTAGATTCCAATTATCTCAGAATTCAGAGAGGGAAAGGTAATAATATTGTAAGACAACTTGAATTAAGCTGAATTGGTCATTTATGGATGTAAATGATCAACTAAAAATATATCTTACTAGAATAATTCAACTGGTATATTCTCCCACGTATTATGATCAGTCAGTTTTGTTGAAAAGAGTCGTGTTTCAGCAACTTAGCTGCCCTCGTCTAATTAGTCCCAAAACCGCTCAGATCAGTTAGTCTTAATTTCTATTTAAATTTATATATTCTATCTCTATTTTATGTATGAATGTGATTAACTTGATCTCAATACTCACGATCCCTTAGTCTAATATGGTGGGTAAAGTCTTTAGAATTGAAGGACAAAAATAATGAGAATTGAGCTGAGGATGATATTTGGATATGGCGTATAGAAGATGAGTTATAAAGACCTGCTCATTGTACATCTTTCAAACATTAATCTACTTACTCAACATTAACTTCAGAGTTTGACTTTATATATGTTTTCTTTTTATTGATGATGCTAATTGCTTTGGAATCAGATAACCTTATTTTAGTCCTCTAATGACGTCTTTCATTTTTGAATAATAGGAGTAATCTAAGAAAATCATGCAAGTTGGATTGTATATTATATTCTCTAAATCTCTACCAATGTGCTTAAATAATTTGAATAAAACATTTCTTTAACGGCTTAGTTAATAATCATGTCTTACCAGATTTCACAACAATGTCTACAAAAGTGATATAGTTGATACATGGAAACGATTGAGAATTTAATTACATAAAAATGAAGAGATAAACAATTAAACAAGCAATAATAATGTTGACACAGTTGTTTAGAAGATGGTAAATAAAGGATGATAATTGTAGCAATAATAAATTATATTTTTGCAATGAAAAATCTATGCTAACATGCTAGCTAGTAGGGTAATGATTTTCCACCTTTAAAAAAATTTGTTTTGTTAACAATATTACCACATCACAGATATAGTAATATATGATAATGTATTATATCACCATCAACAAATCTTCCCGACGACGAGGAAAGCCTCAAAAATATCAAACCCATAGTGTAGACATGCGTGTCGGCATCCTCAAGGGTCATAACTGTGATACTGGCCGGTGATACTTAAAATAGGATAAAATAACGTAATTATTACGGTTTTTTCACCAGGTACCCCTGTGGTTTTCAAAATTCATGGGATACCCCTACTTTTTAAAATATGAACCAGGTACCCTTACTATTTCAATAAAATGCACGAAATGCCCTTAATGACTAACGATGTTAAGTTTCCGTTAGTCATTAACCCTAATTAACTCCTAATCCTAACCTTAATCCTAACCCCTAACCCTAAACCCTAACCTCCTAACCCTAACCCTCCCCCACCACCCTAGCCCCCCTCCCCACCACCCCACCACCCGGCGACCCCCCTCCCCCACCACCCCGGTCCGAATTCACCTCCCCTCCCCCCCCGCAAGGCAGCCCCCCTCCCCCCCCAGCGGGCCCCCCCTCCCCCACCACCCCAGTCGAATTCCCCTCCCCCCACCCCGCGCAGCCGCAGCCCCCTCCCCCACCACCCCGTCGAATTCCCTCCCCTACCACGCATCACACTTCCTTGAAATGCGCCTCAATGAAACCCTTATCGGGGATTCCAATTCCAAATCTCGCATTGGCACATCCTCGGTGCGAGATCAACTGTAGGCACTAGGAGCTCCATGCTTTGCATCTACGAGTTTGAATAAAACGCAGAGGCGGTAGCTCCAAACACCGTATATCGGCGGGGGTGGGGGATTCGACGGAAATCGACATGGGTGGGGGGGAGGGTGGAAATCGACGGGGGGGGGGGGGGGTGCGGGGGTGGGGGAGGGGAGGGGAATTCGACGAGGGTGGTGGGGGAGGGGGCACTGGGGTAGGGGATGGGAGGGGAATCCGACTGGGGATGGTGGGGGAGGGGGAGGGGGGCTGGGGGGGTAGGGGTAGGGGAGGGGAGGGGAATTCGACGGGGGTGATGGGGGAGGGGGCTGCTGGGGTAGGGGGAGGGGAGGAGGAATTCGACGGGGGTAGTGGGGGAGGGGGGCTGGGGTGGTGGGTTAGGGTTAGGGTTAGGGTTTAGGGGGTTAGGGTTTAGGGGTTTAGGATTAGGGGTTAACAATGGCAAAATGGTAAATAAAGCTAACGGAAACTTAACACTGTTAGTCATTAAGGCATTTCGTGCATTTTATGGAAATAGTAAGGGTACCTGGTGCATTTTTTAAAAAATAGGGGTACCCTATGAATTTTGAAAAACCACAGGGGTACCTCGTGAAAAAACCGTAATTATTAAGTGCTCCTATGACTTGGTTACTTTAATGGCATTTTAATATTGAAGAGTGGAGTACTATTCAATGGAGTTTCATTGTTCTGTTTTTACTCTATTTGATTTTTTGCTATTTTTCTTAGGGTTTTTTTGTGGGGAAGGACCAATTAAAATAGGCTTTTTGTGGGGAAACACCACTTAAAATTTTTTTTGGAGGGAAAGACCAAATAAAATACTTCCGTTGGCAACTAAACACCACATTACGATTTTCAGGCGAAATTGTCAACTTTCCGGCGTTGACTTATATTTCCCTCCAAAACATCGATTTTTTTTTCTTTTGTCTCATTCTACCTCCCTTTCTTACTATTTAAAACCCTAATTTGCCCAATTTCCCCCCAATTTTCCCCAAAGTAATTGAAGGTGCTCTCCTCCTCAACTGCATTTCACATTTTCACTCAACCATTTCCAATAATTTCTCACCAAGGTTAGTTCCGAATTCTCCCCAAAGTAAATGAATTTCTTTTTCACTTTATTTTTTGAAGACAAGAAAGTAACACTCCCCTGTTTTCTCTCATCACCTATGAATCTCCTCATTTTATCCTCTAAATCCACAATTTAAATTTCACACTCAAATATCACTCAAATAAAACAGGCGAAAACAGAGTAAGAGAGAGAAAGTTGAAGAAACACAAATGGATCCGCTATATTACTTCATTCTCAACATTACTCTCCTGCCATTCCTTCATATATGTACAAATTCAACTTAAAATCCAACGTTTCCGCCATTTCAATATCTGGGTATACAATTTTTTTTGACAAGATATACAATTTTTCTTCTATTTTCACTATTTGAAGAAGTGCCGAAAATTTTACCCGGATAGGGAAGAGAAAGTTGTCTTGGATGATGAAGTGGCGAGCTGGTGGTGGTGTGTGGTGCTTAGTGGTTGTGCTGCGTGGGTGGTGGAGCAGCGGGTTGTGGTGGTTGTGCAGGTGCAGGGAGAAAAGAGGGGTAGCCGATGATGGTGGCCGGGGGGAGGGATTGGGTGGAGGGAGAAAGAAAAAGTAAATGGGGGTGTTAATGGGAGGAGAGAAGATCTGGTTGGTGAGAGGGTGAGAGGAGTTAGGTTAGAATGAGACAAAAGAAAAAAAATCGATCTTTTGGAGGGAAATATAAGTCAACGCCGGAAAGTTGACAATTTCGCCTGAAAATCGTAATGTGGTGTTTAGTTGCCAACGGAAGTATTTTATTTGGTCCTTCCCTCAAAAAAAAAATTTAAGTGGTGTTTCCCCACAAAAAGTTTATTGTAATTGGTCCTTCCCCACAAAAAACCTTTCTTCTTAGAATAATCAAAAACAAATGACGCATATTCTTCGTTTTTCAATAAAATTAGGCTTTACCATATGATAGATAATAAAAATATGAATCACAACTAGTTTATTACTTGGAAAAATTTTAAGAAGTCAAAATGTCAAATAGAAGAGTTCAGATCTAAAATTAGATCCTTTAATTGTCATTTTGCTATGCAACTCAAAAAAAAAAAAGAGAATAGATTAACATGATTTAAAATAAAGGTCCAAATGATTCATAATTAGCATAACTAGAAAGTTTTAAGGGTGGCAATTTAGACTATGATCTCGTAGATATCTCTTGTACTTGAACCTCACCTAGTAATCTAATGATCGAAAAAAAGCATAACTTGAAAATTGGTACGGTGAAAAAATCTACAGAGCAGATTATTCATTGGCAATCCTTAAACTATACCAATTATAACTTTTATGACCATAGTTAATCTTCCTATATTAGTACTGTAAACTTATTTCATTACATGTAGAATTACTTGTTGGGTATATGGTATCATATGGAGCTCATGGAGGTGTATGGGTGTGGAGATGAGGTTGCGTAAAGGGAAAACGTTATATGGGGCATAAGACTGACTTTGAATGCACATATCTCTCAATCTATAAATGTTTTTGAGGTGATTCAAATTGGAGATGATAGCTTGTTTCAAGAGCTTTCCAACGATAGGTCATATGCCCAATTCCGCTGAGAATCGAGAAAGTTATGACTGTTTTACGTAGCATGTGGTTTCGCCCGATCTGATCGGGCGAGGGAGCCCGATCGGGCCCTCAGCAAATTTGTCAGCAGCGCCAATTTGTGCATCGCCCGATGGCATCGGGCGAGACACCGATTTTCGACGCGGGCGTGTCTCGCCCGGTCGGGCCCGAGACGAGTATTGAGGAGGCTTTAAGTGCCCGATCGGGCGTGGGTCGCCCGACCCGATCGGGCGGGGGTGCGTTTTGTGCGGTTTTGATTCTAAAACGCGTTTTCTCGAAGGAGAAGTATAAATAGATGCCCTAATTCGTCATTAATGCATTATTCATCATTATTCACAAATTAGAGAGAGGAAAAGCTATAGAGTTCTTGAGCGCTTTTGTAATCTTTCTTGAACATTCATCGATTCCTAGTGCAGATTCGTGGTTTTTCTCCCAGTTCTTGGGTTTCCACGTAAAAGTTCTTGTGTGTTCTTTCTTGCTTTGTTATTTGTTATTCTATTAATGTTTGCTATTATTTCTAGATTTATAGTTAATAGAACTTACAAGTGGTATCAAGAGCTAGGTTGGTTTATTGTCTAGATCTAGAATAATTAACAATGGAGGATGCAAAGATTAGAATTGAGAAGTTTGATGGAACAGATTTTGGATATTGAAAGATGCAAATAGAAGACATCTTATATCAAAAGAATCTGTATCAACCTCTGTCTGCAAAGCCAGATGACATTGAAGAGGCTAAGTGGAAGGTACTCGATCGGTAGGCACTAGCGGTGGTGCGATTGACATTGGCTCGGACTGTGGCGTTCAATGTCAAGGATATCAAAACAACGGCGGAATTAATTAAAGCACTGTCAGATATGTATGAGAAGCCCTCGGCAATGAATAAGGTATATCTGATGCGCCGTTTATTTGATTTAGAGATGAATAATGGTAGTTACTTCTTTGAACATATTAATGAATTTAATTCAATAATAAGTCAGTTATCTTCGGTTAATATTGTCTTTGAGGATGAAGTGAAAGCCCTTATTTTGTTGTCCTCCTTACCTACTGCATGGGAAATTGTTGTAACTGCTGTTAGTAATTCCTCTGGTAAAGAGAAATTGGTTTATGATGTTGTCCGTGATCTGATTTTGAGTGAGAGCATTCGAAGGAAGGAGAGTGGAGATTCATCTGGAGCATACAGTGCTGAGGGTAGAGGGAGGGGAAAAGGGAGGAATTTTCAGGGAAAATCGGAGTCAAGGGGGGGACCGGAGTAAGTCAAAAGGCAGGGCTAGTGTTACTTGTTGGGGGTGTGGTAATGAAGGACATTTAAAGAGAGATTGTCCTAAGAGAGTGAATGGGAAAGGGAAGAAAAAGGTTCAAGAAAGTGATGATGAAGAAGATGCATCAACTAACTTGATTTCGGGGTACGATTCCGATGCTTTGATGGTAAGCATGGATGATCTGGAAGAGACGGTTGGGTGCTCGGGGTCATGGGTCTTGGATTCGAATTCTTCTCATCATTCCTCACCATGCAAGGAGTTGTTTCGGAATTTCAAATCCGGAAAACTTGAAAAGGTCTATCTTGCGGATGGCAAGGCAGTGGAAGTCATGGGGAAAGGTGATGTGAGTGTGAAACTCACTCATGGTGGCTCTTTGGAGTTGAAGAATGTCAAGTTTATCCCAAGGTTGAAGAAAAGCTTGATATCGGTAGCCCAACTTGCTATATCGGGTTACAAGGTTGTGTTTGATGGTGGTTCTTGCAAGATTGTCAAGGGAGCTATGGTCATAGCTCGAGGGACACGAAATGGAACACTTTACACCATAGGAAGCACAAGAAAGGGGCCCGGAATTGGGGTGGAAACTTCATGTAAGGTGTCGTTTGGTCGGGAATCTATCGATAGTGGGCCAAGGGATGAGAATCGCGGTGAAGCGGTATCCCGGTGGAAAATTGACCGGTAAGCGCACAAGGTGAAGGGTGGCACACAAGCATGATGTACCGGAAATCCTAAGTGGAACAAAGGGTGTATTGTTCGAGTGGGAGCAATGTGAGTTTGCTTTTAGAACAATGAGAAGCTTCTTTGGCTTAGGTGGTAATTTGTTTTATTGAAGTTGGATGAGACTTCAATGTGCTTCTTTGGTTGGAGAGGAAGTGGTTATCTTCCTTAGTTGTAGAGGAAGGGATCTTCATTTGGTTGTGCTTGTCTCTAAGGTGATCCGACCTCCGAGGTAGGAGGGTGTGTAGGTTCATGAGTGATGGTGCAATGTTTTGGAGGTTAGTTATTAAGAATCAAAGTCGGTGTAGACTTTGATGTCTTTTGTATTATTGGAGTTGGTGCAAACTTCAATGTCAGTTTCCTTGGTATAGAGGAGATGTGTTGTCATGGGATACTTGAGGTATGTCATGGTTTGGACACGACTATAGATTGCTTTTGCAGTGGGAGTTGTGTGTAGGAGTTGAGATGAATGAGAGGATGATGAAGGTATGAAGTTTTCTTCACTTACACCTATCTCCAAGTGGGAGATTGTTGGGTATATGGCATCATATGGAGCTCATGGAGGTGTATGGGTGTGGAGATGAGGTTGCGTAAAGGGAAAACGTTATATGGGGCATAAGGCTGATTTTGAATGCACATATCTCTCAATCTATAAATGGTTTTGAGGTGATTCAAATTGGAGGTTATAGCTTGTTTCAAGAGCTTTCCAACGATAGGTCATATGCCCAATTCCGCTGAGAATCGAGAAAGTTATGACTGTTTTACGTAGCCTGTGGTTTCGCCCGATCTAATCGGGCGAGGGAGCCCGATCGGGCCCGCAGCAAATTTGTCAGCAGCGCCAATTTGTGCATCGCCCGATGGCATCGGGCGAGACACCGATTTTCGACGCGGGCGTGTCTCGCCCGGTCGGGCCCGAGACGAGTATTGAGGAGGCTTTAAGTGCCCGATCGGGCGTGGGTCGCCCGATCGGGCGTGGTTCGCCCGACCCGATCGGGCGGGGGTGCGTTTTGTGCGGTTTTGATTCTAAAACGCGTTTTCTCGAAGGAGAAGTATAAATAGATGCCCTAATTCGTCATTAATGCATTATTCATCATTATTCACAAATTAGAGAGAGGAAAAGCTATAGAGAGAGTTCTTGAGCGCTTTTGTAATCTTTCTTGAACATTCATCGATTCCTAGTGCAGATTCGTGGTTTTTCTCCCAGTTCTTGGGTTTCCACGTAAAAGTTCTTGTGTGTTCTTTCTTGCTTTGTTATTTGTTATTCTATTATTGTTTGCTATTATTTCTAGATTGATAGTCAATAGAACTTACATTACTTTGTAGTTGCAAGTTGCAACTATCTATGTTATATATGCATGCTTCTCACATTTGAGGTTTTATTTTCTTCTTCTCTTGTCCCCTTGTTTGTTAATTTCAGGTACTTAATGATGAGATGTTTGCAATTCTAGTTTTAATGGCACTCTTCACTACTTTTATAACCACACCAATTGTCATGGCAATATACAAACCAGCAAAACACGGTGATCAAACCCCAAAAAGGAAACTTCAACCAGACCATTCCATAAACGAGTCTACTTCTACCCCCACCTCCTCTAAAGAACAGTTCAGAATACTAGCATGCGCACATGGAGCAGGCAACGTGTCTGGCCTCATCAACCTCATTGAATTAACTCGAAGTACAGCTACCAAGAGCAAACTTAAGCTCTACATCATGCACCTCGTGGAGCTCACTGAGCGATCCTCCTCCATCATCATGGTCCAACGCCTACGCCGCAACGGACTACCTTTCATCGACCCCACCCGACGTCGCAGCCGTGTTGAGGTCCACGACCGTGTCGCCTCCGCCTTCGAGACGTACGCTCAATTAGGCCGCGTAATGGTCCGTCCTGTCACGGCAATTTCGGCCATTTCGACAATGCATGAGGACGTTCGCCATGTTGCCGAGAGGAAGAGGGTTATGATGATAATACTACCATTTCAGAAGATGTGGAGGAAGGAGGAAGAGGGTGGGGAGTTGAAAGTATTGGAGAATTTAGGACATGGATGGAGAGGTGTGAACCAAAGGGTGTTGAAGAGTGCTCCTTGTTCAGTTGCTGTTTTTGTGGATCGTGGATTTGGTGCGGCCCAAGATAATAATGAAACGATGGCGGCCCAAGGGAAAAGAGTTTGTGTTGTTTTCTTTGGTGGGCCTGATGATCGAGAGGCTTTGGAACTTGGGGCACGGATGGCGGACCATCCTGTGATTAGAATCACAGTTTTGAGGTTCACAGAAAATGAAGCGATGGATGCTAACAATGTTAAGTTAATGCCGTCTCCTGAAAAATGTGGTGATACTAATTATACATTCTCAGTAGCTGCCATAAATCGCACTGAAGAGAAGGTAATCGCTTACTTCCTTCTTCCCTAATTGTTTAAAGTCAATGTCCATTTACTTAGGATTTTTTGTCAAAAACCACCTTATAAAACATGAGATTTGTGAGAAACCACCTTATTTAATTTTTTTTGCGAAAACAAACCTTAAACAAACTTTTTTTTTGCGAGAACAAACCTTATGCCAAATTCGATCATTGACCCAAGGTTTCGACATTGACCATGTCATGGATTTTATTGGATTTAAAAAGTCGTGTGTCTTGCAAATGACATGGTGAATACGGAACCTTGGGTCAATTATCGGAATTATACTTAATGTTTGTTCTCACAAAAAAAAAAAAATTGTTTAAGGTTTGTTTTCGCAAAAATTACATAAAGTGGTTTCTCATAAATTTCATGTTTTATAAGGTGGTTTTTGACAAAAAAAAAAATCCATTAACTTTTGATATTCTACCTTTCCAAAAAAACTTATGATATTCTATGTGACTCATTATACTTGCTCCATGATCAAATGCTTTTTTTTGTTCTAGTGACAAATGTTGTACTTTTCATGTAATATATCTTATATCTTTCATTTCACAATTTAGGCGATAGATGATGCGATGGTGGAAAGTTTCCGGAACAAGTGTGCTGAAACAGTGGAGTATATAGAGAAGAGGGCCAACAATATCGAGGAGGCAATGCTAGCACTAGGTCGATGTGGTAATTATGACCTGATTGTGGTAGGAAAAGGTCGTTTCCCTTCTACAATGGTCGCTGAATTAGCAGAACGCCAAGCTGAGCATGCTGAGTTAGGGCCTATAGGTGATATCTTATCATCAACAAACAGTGGAGTTGTGTCTTCCGTGTTGGTTGTTCAACAACATGATTTGGCACATGTTGAGGAGGTGCCTGTTTGTAAGGTGGTTGATAGTCAAACAGAAGAGGATGATGTTATTAACCAAGTTTGATGGTCTTCAATGTACATAGTTTTCAATAACATGGTAAAGAATGTGGTAAGTAATTATGCGACAACTTAGTGTCTTTTTTGCCTTATTATTTAATTTCTTCTTATCATGGTTTAGTTAACGAACCAAGCTTTTATTGGTTATGGCAGATTTCATCAACGATGGAACCGTCATGAAACATTAAGGTATCAATCACAACATCAACCAGAGTATTTGGTAATAGTTTTGAAAATGACAAAACAACTTTATCAATGTGGCTCTAGAGAACTTCATGATGGATTGGAATTTTCTTGTAGGTCATGTCCACATTGAGTGCATATATGCTCTCATGGACTATTTCACATAGTAGTGATAGTACTCGATCAATACATGTAATTTTACCTATTTAATGTAGTTTTGCAAATTCTGATATGGAGTATTGTATTTTATGTACTATATAATGTGCTAGAGTTTCTTTATTCCCGATCATTATATATGAATATTGTCTAATGCGTGCTCAAACTTTATGAGATGATTAAAATTATATGGTAGCACCTTTTGTTGCTCATATAGATATACAATTGTTATCCTATGACACAAACTAAATGACCATCAAAATAAAGGAGTCAAAAACATCATGAGGTAATAAATAAAAAATAAAAAACTAATTATGACGTAAATTTAACTTTGGCATATTTCCTAGCTATGGCATTGGGAAGATTATTCAATGTTCCTAGCAAAATAATGATCACTAAAGTCAACCAAAGTCAAATATGTTTAGAACCACATATTTTGTCAACTCACCTACTCCTTTTCTTTTTTATTTCTTTTGTTAAAATCAGAAATAATTTTTGTAATGACTTAAAATACTTTTATAAATTTCCAAAAAAAAGAATATTTCTTAAAATTCTTAGAGAAATAATTTCTGATAAACAAATATCTCTCTCAGCAACGTGAAGGTTGTCGCCGGCGCAAAAAACAAATTAGAGTTAGATGTCAAGCCGAAAAGAAAGGAGATCGATCATCGGCACCGATAAGTAATATTCTTATTTTCGTCGAAAAAACCCAAACATCCATAAATCGGATTTTAACCATGGCTTAAAAGTGAATGATGGACGTTTGAACCATGACCCAAACATACAGGAAAGACGTTTGAGCCATTGCCCGAACATCCAGAGATGGTGTTTGAACCATGGCTCAAACATCCGAAGATGGCATTTGTGCCATTGTTTCAGCCATGGCTGAAACGTCATCTTTGGACGTTTGGGTCATTACTTCTTTTTTATTTTTTTAATCTATGGTATTATTGTTAATTTGTTATTATGTTTTTTATTATAAATACTATTTAAATCATTATTATTATTATTATTATTATTATTATTATTATTATTATTATTATTATTATTATTATTATTATTATTATTCTTATTATTATTATTATTATTATTATTATTATTATTATTATTATTATTATTATTATTATTATTATTATTATTATTATTATTATTATTACTATTTTAGTTGTTATTATTATAATTACATTTAGAGAATAAGTATGTTAGTGATGATATTTTAGGCGTGTTTTTATCGCCTACGCGGGATGGGCGCGTATTTGACTACCTCATTGTAAAGGTTTTACTAAAAAGTGTTGTGAAGTCGCCAACAAACCTTTAAAGGAAGACTACTAAACCTAATTGGATATTGAAAAATCGTAGGGATAACTTAGGGACTTATCTAATATAAATTTCCCCGTCATAACTCCATGAATAGTCAATGAACCAAAGATTGAGTTTGAGGGTGAGGGTACGAATAAGATCAGGAATCAAATTCGCCCATTGATGGCCTCTACTTAATATCGATTCATATCAATATTTATGCAATTAAATAACCAAGTAATATGTTAATATAATGTATAAACTAATTTATGTTGGTTCACTAAACACAAAAGACTAATTTTTGGTGACTTGTTATTAAAGCAATCAAATTACAGGGAACCTAATCCAATTGTCCAAATTATCTGAATTCAGCATTGGAATATTTATTTAGGTCTTTGATTAGCAAGATTATACATGTGAGGTGATGAAAGTATTAAATCATGTAATCATGCATATGAATATAGATAATATAGGAAATAGAAAAGAAAAGAGAAGAGTAGAGATTAAAATATACAAAATAGCATTAATTCCTTTAATGATCTACATCATGACAAATAAATTATTAGTACAAAAGGAATTAAATTGGAATTGAACCTCAGGAATTACACATTTGTCGTCTGGATCTTATGTAACAATGTGCAAGAGGAGCAGTTTTGAAGCTTGAAATATGAAATTCAGACTAATTAATGTGTTTGAATGTGTTTGAACGTGTTTGAGTGTTTGATTGTAAGTTATGAAGTGTATGTATGAGGTATGAATTTGTGTTCTAAGCGTATCAAAGCGTAGGAAAAAAAATGTTCGAAGAAACGTAGCTACTTATAATTATAGGCAAACAAAATCGAAAACGACGCAGTAAGATAAGCCAAAACTGTGCGCTAGACGCACAGTTATGTGCTAGGCGCACGAATTGTGCGTCTCGCGCACTAGCTGCGTGTTTTTCGCTTTTGTGTACGACATCAATGTTGCGTGTGCGCAATACGTTGCGTCAGACGCAACGTAGATATGGCCGGTTTTTATCAATTTAAGACTCTTTTTGATTTTTGATGAAATATATCCTTTGAAATCCGAAATCAACTATCTTTAGGAATAAAAAATCTTTTTTTTTAAAGATCCTTTAATAATTATTTATCCGAAATAATTAATATTAAAACATTAAAAATGCAATTAATTATTAGGAATAATTAATTGGGTCATAAAAATTGGGCTTGGATTTAATAAATAGACTTTATATTTTCGAAACGTTTTTAGGCTTAGCTCGTTTGATTGCTCTTTCTTGAACGGGACCAATTAGGACGATGGTATGTTTCATCATTGGGTACTAAAATGGGGAGACACGATTTTGTGTCTACAGAAGCCCCCACTTTGACTGAGGTTCGGGAAACCAAAAGTCAAAGTAGCTAGTGTTGGGACGGAAAACAATTCTAAATGCTTTGCAGTTTAGAACTGCTCTTTATAGCGCCAGAATCTGCAAAACAAAGTTAGTCTACAAGGCAATAACTACAAGCAATCTGATTACCTGCAGGAGAAGATGTTAGCAGATAGGTCCAAACAACTCAGATAATAATGCATATAATGATGCAAAGATGCAAACTTATACTCTATAAGGATGCATAAGATGTTATGCATGGAGCAGGTATGGAAAGCTAAGGATCGATGAAACGTCATGCAAGATCATGGTTATGCAAGGCTAAGAAAAGATCTGGATAGATAGAGATAGATATGTAGATGGATGTAAGGTCAGGATTTTGCAAAGCTAGAGATCTGGATTGATAGAAGGAGATAGAATGATTTTAAAAACTTATTTTGATAATGAATCAGGGTCCGCAAGTGAGATATGTAGATTACAACTCTTGGGTAATTTGATTCGGAGGAACCACCACAAATATAGGAAGCCCCCACTTTGGAAAAGCTTATCTTGAATCAGGCACTCTGAGCCTAGATTGGTATATGCTTGATTTGTATTGAGCATTCAGAGGAGCATTCGCAGTTTCTTCGCTGGGGAGTTGATGTAGGAAAAGTCAGATATTGCTAGAGATCATGGAATTACTGGAGAGTCCTTTAGGGACAAGGAGAACTTGGATTGAAAAATAAAAGGTTTAATTTGTGAGTTAAATAAATGTAGGTGGAAAAAAGTTTTGATGTGGCTAGGTTCGGACTCGATTCTATATCGGGATCTAGAAAGAGTATAATTCTGAATTCTAGAAAATCAAACCATAAGACCTTGATTAATTTATTTTTTCTGAAGCAGTTGAACCTCGAGATGAGGATTCCTACTTATCCTTGCAGAATCAGACCATTCTTAGTTCTGGCCGGATCTAATTTTTTTATGTGCCCTAACTTTTGCCTAGGCCGCCCTTTCGGATTTTCAACCTTGCGGGCTTGTACATACCTTGAACAAGGAGTTAGGATTGATGAGAGGTTGAAATGTTTGAGGTTCGTATAGAAGGTTTATATAGGTTAAGGTTTGGATGGATTAAAGGATCTTGGAATGAGGGGTAGAACTTGTGTGCAAGCCCCTAGCTTGACTTTTTTCTTTGCCTTTGACTTTTTCTCTTTGCATTTGCTTTGTGCGTTTTGTTTTGCCTTTGCTTTTTTCGCACTTTGAATTTTTTATTTACTTTTATTTTTTTTCCTGGCATTGATTTTTATGTAATAAGGCTTGCACACAAGTTTATATGGTTCTGAGTATTGGAAGGTTTGAACGCTATTTGTGGAGCTTTTGAGTTGACGGTTTATTTGGCTAAGGATCATGGAGATAATGGTTTATAAATTTTTGGGTTTTTTGGAATGATGGAGGAGAGAAGGAAATAACTCTTATTCCAAAGTATGCCCATTTTTATTTGTTTTTTGATTTCTTTTTGTATTAATCAAGGAATTTTAGGTTGATTTAAATTTCATCATCGAATTAGAAGCATAAATAAAATGATGAAAGGCCCATAAAAATAAAAAGAAAATGCAATGATGTTTTATTAATGGGTTTCTCTACGTTAGACCCTTGTAGGGATCGCAATCCAATCTGGATCCTTTCCTAGTCCGCTCCGATCCAAAGGAAAAAATCCGAGCCGACTCCGACAAAAAATAATTCAAATCCGACTCCGTTTAAAAAGTCCGACTCCGAGTCGGAGGAGGGGCAGCGTCGGATCCCATAAAAAAAATTCGACATACGAATTTGACTCCGACTTTAAGACAATTAATCCCTTTTTTATTTATATTTATGTATTATATATGTTGAATCTGACTCCTACTTTGAGGCAATTGTATTATCCATTGAAGAAATAATTGTTAAAAAATAATAGTAATGTTTAGAGTATTCGAACTATAAAAGATTTCCATATGAATATTTAAAAAAAATAGTAATGATTAAATTATTTATATTATAGAAGTTTTGCAATTAAAAAAATGGGGAGAAAAAAAAAACCGGATCGGATCGGAGTCGGATGTTAGGATGTTAGGATGTTAAGTCGGATCGGACTCGGATTCTCGAAGTTGGATATCGAAGTCGGAGTCGGATTCCGACTACTTGTCTGGTCGAAGTCGGATTATGCATAATCAGGTCCAAGTCCTACCCGTTGCATCCCTATACCCTTGTGTTTCTTTAGTTTCAACGTTGTACCCCAACCTTTTTAAAATTCCACACTATACCCTTAAACTCACCTTTTTTAACGCACAAAGCCCCTACCGCTAATTATACGTCATTAATTTTGTTTACATTTTATAACCCACTAGAACTAAATTCATTTGTAAATATTCCCTCCAAGGGTTAAACTATGTATAAGTTAAATTAGTTCCACTAAAGTAAAAAAGTAAACGAAATGAATAACATATAATTAATAGCGGAAGGGGAATTGTGCATTAAAAAATGTAAGTTTAAGGCTACTGTATAGAATTTTAAAAAGGTTGGGGTACAACCTAGAAACTTAAAAAATACAAGGGTATAACGTAGAAAAACCCTTTATTAATTAATAAACAGATATAACATAAGGCTGATAAATGAAAATAAATCTAAAGTGACATAGACTCGACAGGAAGGAAATAAAAGATCTAGGGGAGGGTGTAGAGTTGTAGACGCATAATAGTGTCTCCCCATTTAAGGACCCAATGATGAAACATACCGTGGTCTTAATTGGTCCGATCCCAAGGGGAGAGCAGTTTGAATAGCCAAGCCCAAAGCAGTTTTAAAAGTGTAAATCTTATTTATTAGCATTAATGATCCAAAATCCAATTTTAAAGCCCAATTAAATATTCCTAATAATTAATTATATTTTGAGCTCATAAAATAATATTTTGAGCTCAATCCTTTGAAATGTTCATTTAATTATTCATGATAATTAATTTTTTTTATTTTTAGAAAATATTTTTATTTTCAGAAATTTAATATTTTCAAAGTTGAAATCGGATTTTATCCAGTAAAATCGATTTCCGGATTTAAAGGATAAACGAAAATCATTCAAAACACGTTTAAAAGAAAGGCTGTCAGAACGTGTTTGACGCAAGGTGGTGCGCCTAGCGCACCACGTGCGCTCAGCACACTAGTCGAGCTGCGTCAGGCGCACCACTCTGCGCCTGACACGTGTCTCTGTACATCACACAGTGATGTGCGCCTAGCGCATTCTCTGCGTGACGCGCAGTCTTCTTTTCTATTTTTTTTAAAATATTTTCCTATAAATACACAGCGGTTTTTCGGATCTAAGGAGACTTTTAACTTTTACGAACATTCTCCACACTCGAATACTTATGAATTCTCTCTAAAACTCTCATACTTTCACATACAAACAAAACACATACTTTCAAACAAAACACATACATACATACACATATTTTCATCGATCTTCAGGCTTCACGACTACTCTTCCCGAAGGTCGTTATTCTCTCAGACCCAAGCGACTATATATTCCTGAGGGTCCTTGAATAAATTTATTATTTTATATTGAGGTTACTAACGATTTCTTTCATTATGTAGATCTTTAATATAAAAAACGTTCCTTTGTACATTCTAACCTCTATTATTTTCTATTTTTATTCTTTTATACATTGTTATGATTATCCTACTTGCATGTTCATTACTTCACATGTTATTATTGCATGTTCATCACTTCACATGTTATTATTACACGTATCATAGTTACATTACATAACGGTAATCATAATCATAAAACATACTCATAATCATAACCATACCTTCGTAACATCAAAGTTGTCATACTTCATAACATCATATCATTGATAAATATGATTTACATAGCAAACATTTCATATCCCGCACACCATAATAACATATCATAAACATTATATAAAAGCATCATAAAAACATAGTTGGAAGAGGAGTGCGGGTGTTAGCAGTAGACATTACCTGGATTCGTGCTTAACAACCTTGATAGCCGAGGGAGGCTTGTAATATCCTTTATGCTTTTTAATCTAGTCAAGAATAGTGATATTAATATACGTTTCATTATTTAACATTTATACCTAAATATTAGTTAGAGTTTATTATACTCATAGGTTTTGTCAGATTGTCACAAAAGGGTTCAATATAGTCATTACTATCTAAGTTGTCTTTAATTTTATTTAGGCGACTCTTTAATCAACTAATAAATGAACTAACTCCTTTATTTTCATTTTAGAATTAGTAACCAATTATAATTATAATTCATATCATTATATAGCCATTACACTTGGTTATAAAAGTACATTATTGTGTTTGTAGATTATTATATGAGTCCATAATTAATTATCAATTAATCATTTGCTATTAATTAAGTAAGTCTATTGTTAAAATAAAGCCATTAAAAATACCATAATATTATTTAGTCACATTGAACTAATGAAGCAAGTTAATTAAATATTATAATTGAACATGAGTATCAGTGATGCAATATTATTATAGTTATAGCTTATGCTTAAATTATATAATTAACTAAATTTATTAAAAGCATTTTAATTAATTAAATCGTAAAATCATATTAAAGTTACTTTTATTAAAGTTATAATTGAACAATCAAAGTATTGAGTATATATCGACCATTTTTGTTTAATAAGTTGTATGTAGTTACTATACTTAATCACATAATCAATGGCCATTCACACATATATTGGCAATTATTTTAAGTTTTTAACTCATTAGACTATAGCCCAACTAATACTAACATTAACTAAAAGTTAATAGCCCAAACACTTTATCATAAAGAAAGTAAAAGTAAGTATTCTTAAGTGAAATTTATCTCTATAAAACAAACAATTTTAAATCAATAACTTTATATAACAAAGCAACTATCTATACAAATATATTAAAAGGTGTGCGTGACACCGTCGATGCGCCACGTGGCACCCTCCTCCTACCACCAGAAATTTGCCACTTGTCTATTACCCAACAAAGTCAAGTGGTCATTATTTAAAAAATAAATATGCTGAAGCCTGGACTCGAACCCCTGACCTTATGTAAGGATTTCCAAATAATCACCGTCTGATCTAACGATTTTTAGTGATTCATGTTTCCATAAAATTACAGATAAGGTCGTAATTAGTAATATGGCAGTCAAGAGTCAATACCTACTTCCATAGTTCCAGCCATAAACGTTATTGGTTACTTTTGTAAAATAACTCATCCCCTTGCTCCATCTCCCCTTTTGAAATTCACCATGAACGTTAGAGTACTCTTCTACTTCGTAATTAATGGCTTGCGAATTTTTCTTGCTTCTAATCGAATCTTATTATTGTTGTTCGAGAATACAAATCAAGCAATGGAGTTCAAAGGTCAGACTTCGGAGGGCAACGCCATAAAGGTTAGTGAAATTGTTAATCTTAGCAAAAAAGCCCAAATTAATTCACAAATCAGTCCTAAATTCTCTTAGTACTCTCATTGCACATTGAAGTTCAATTATAAATTCAATAATTGCATAATTTTGTAACTGAAATATACACCCTCTCTCCATATATAACGAATAGGGTAATTGTATGATCCTCAAACGTTTGTTCTTCCTCTTCAAGAAGGTATTATCTAATCTGCTTACATTATTTTTTTGGGTTTTTGGGATAGATGAAACTTTATTTTTCAATTCTCTTTTTTTTTATTTAACTGATTGGTTTTCTGTTCGTTTTTTTTACAGAGGATTTCTCTAATCAATCAACTTTGCAAGGTATTATGTTCATCTTTTTCTTTGTTTCTTTTGTATAACTTTGCAAGCTTAATTTGAATAACATGCTGTGAGAAGTGGATGTTTGTGGATCAATTGGTTAACTGAATCTTGTAGTCTAGCACTGATATTACTAGAGGCAAGGAATATTTTACTCAAGTTCTGAACTAATATCCATAACTGCTTAACCATACACACTTATGCACATACATGATGCCATTTGTTAAGGGTGTTTCTCTATGGTATATTCTTTTTAGGTGTGAATTCAATATGATGCCATTGAGGTTATGATACTGTTACATAGTAGAACAATGACCATTTTACTCTTAATATATTGTAAAGAAAAGCTAAACAAGCTCTTTTAACTCTTCTGTTTTCTCCAATCTCCATCATCTCTGTCCTCTCATAACTGAGTTCGGGAGAATTCATAATTTTTACTGGCATTGAATTTTGAGATGACGAGATCACGAGAGTATAGTGATACAATAGAAAAAACTTTGGACAAAAAAAACAGTAGATAAAAACTGCTGATATATTATTATTTTTTTAGAGGAAAAATCACTGATTTTTGAATATTATACTTTAGTATATCACTATTTCAAAAGGAAACTAGGAGCTTGTGTAATCATTTGATGCATATAATTTGTTGGGGAATTTTATATAGATCGCACAATTCATAGTATATAGAAGTATGATCTGATCATTTTTGCAAAATTATCACAGATAAAAGTAACATCCATATTTGGTGCTTTCTCTTGGAAAATCATAATGTCATTTGATTTTATAATAATGTAATGAACACACATAATTTGGCAACTTTTAGGTCTAATGTAAGTGATGTTCAATGCTGATTTTCTCACTAAGTCTGCTTATATGTTGTTGGTTTGCCACTAATATGTTAGGTTTTAGATGGTTTAAATGGTTCAAGACTCCATAATTTGTGTTCAAACCTCCCCAGTTGCATTATCTTTCAATTTTCATTGCTTTTGTTTCTTGGAAAACTATATCAGCAACCCTCGTAAATCCTAAAATACAATCTTGGCTCCACTGGTGGTTTGAGGGTCCCTTGGATGAGAAGAAAATCAAGTCTGCACTTACCTTATAACTTCCATTATAAATGGTTTTTTTTTCATTTTCATTTATTCAAATTCATCAGATTTCCTTAGAGCCCAAAGCATACTACTATATTAAGGTTTGATTTTATAGCATCAACTGTAATTACCTTAGGAGTTTCATACATGGATTTCACAGACTTAATTTCATCAGCTAATTTTCTCTATAGTTTAGGAATGTTCTTGAAGTTTGCCTCATTTTTATGGTTAAGGAGAAAGAGACCACAACTGAAGCGGCCATATCAAGTGACAATGGGGTTGCCTGGTTTGGTGGTAATGTGCTTGGTACCATCTGTGTTTCTGGTGTTTATAATGGTGATTGCTACTAAGACTGTCTTTCTTGTGAGTGGTGTGATGACTTCTGGTGGGATTCTCTGGTTCTTTTTTCATGAGGATGTGTAAGTCAAGGAGATGGTGTGCTTTTAGCAACATTCAAGTTGAAGAATGATTGGAAATCCAAGGGAAGTAATGGAATGAAACAATGAGATTTTGCAGATAGATTGGGGAGTTGGAGTTTAAGCTTGTTTTACTACCTAGTAAATGTTTGTTCATATTTGATTTTAGATAATAACTTATGTCATGTAGTTGCTGAGAGATTTTATTGTACAATTGTGACATAGGTAGATACTAGATAGTTGCATATTAAGATGATAAATTTTGTAATGTGGAGAAATTGATGGATATTTTTTCAGGAAAATAGGGGTATTTTGGAAATTTTTGGTTTTTTTTAACTTATACTTTTCCAAATAAATGTTGAAAATGGCATTGTGATATGCAATATACCAGTATATACATATTTCAATTAGAAATTGCAATTATTGTGATAATTGTTAATAAACCATCAAGATCAATTAAATAATAGGTTTTTAAGAAAATTCTCGAAAAAGTTGCCATTTTTTTGGGACATTGTATTGAGCACCAAATTAATGTTGCACATGGGAGAAACTCTTACCTTCTTAATGGAGAGAAAATTAATGGTAATTGTAAAGCGAGACAAACTCACATGCTTAAAGCAATATGTGGCCGGTTAAAGATTACTTTAATAAGTTAAACACTGGATGTTGTATAAGGTAGAAGTGCTAGTCTCTACACGTTAGTTAGGAACTTTTACAACGCTCAAAAATATAAAAAAAATTAGGAAAATCAAATGGTACCTGAAATCCTTAAAATTGGTACTCAGAGTAATACCAATGTGCACATTTTATAGTACTAATTGGTAGAGATATGAGTATCAATCTATTTGATTGCAACGACACGTTGATAATATTTTCACATATCATATCACATGAGTTCACCTTTTCTTTCTATCCATTTCCCTCATCTGTGTGCCTTCCGAGGGTCTCACGCAGCCCTGGGGTGTACAACATGGGCATTGGTGCCAAGGCCCCGCGAGTGCCCATGGCCGTGGCCTATAATCCACATTTTTTCCCGTATTCGTGTAATTATTCGATTTCTCCGGACCCGGCGACTTTTTCGGGCCGGACCTTCCTAGGGGCCCTAGGGTGTCTAATGATGCCCCCGGGTGCCTCAGACCTTCTTTCGTTGCCCACTTCTCCTTTCCATTGGCTCGCTTGGCATCGCCTCGGCTAAGCTCCAAAAGGACTCTTAATGAGATTGCATGCCCCTTTCAAGGCATGAGTGTGCCTTCCAAGGGTCTCCCACGGCCATGGGGTGCACCCCATGGGAACCGGTGCGCAGGCCCGACGGGTGCCCGGAGCCGTGGACCATAATCCACACTTTTTCCCCTTTTCGTACCATTTTTCGGTTTCTCTAGATCCGACGACTTTTTGGTCTCGGACCCTCCTAGGGGCCCCGGGGTGGCTAACCATTCCCCTGCGTGTCTCAGATCTTCCTTTGTTGCCCATTTTTGCCTCCCTTGGCTCGCATGACACAACCCTCGCTAGGCTCCGAAAGGCTTCCGGATGCATTACACGCCTCATCCAAGGCGCGAGTGTGTCTTCCAAGGGCCTCCCACGGCCCTAGGGTGCATCCCATGGGCACCGATGCCCGGCCCCCGCGGGGGACCGAAGCCATGGACTATAATCTACCCTAATCGTTTACATTTGTATGATATGTGCCACGTGGCACTCTCCTCAAATTTCTAATGCAAATGCTTTATGTTCATGTGTACCCCTCACTTTTAAAAAAAATATTGTGTAACTGCAAGGTATCGAACACGTGACCTTTAAAATGAAAAGTAAGAGCTTAACCATCAATACACTATGGCTTTATTGTCTAATGTTTCAAATAAAATATGATAAAGTCTTGCGTGATTCCTGATCATGTTAGTACCCTCACCCCCGAACTCAATTTTTGGTTAATGACCACCAATGAAGTCATGACGGGGAAATCTACATTGGATAAGTCCCAAAGATGTCCTTAAGTTTCATAAATATCCAATTAGGTTTATGAGTTTTCCTATAAAGACTTGTTGGCGATTTCAAAACGTTTTTCAAGAAAACTTTTACAATGAGGTAGTCAAATACGCGCTCACACCATACCGCCACACCACTGCATCACCTCGACCAGCGAGCACCGGCTACCAGTGAACACCAGCGACCAGTGAGCACTAGCGCAGAATGCCTTTGATTCGGTTTTCGGTTTTCTCCCTAGTATCTCTTCTCCTTCTACTAAAGATTTCTTGCCTTCATTTTCCTATTTCTCCTCAATTCTTCTTTTAACCCAAACTCCAATCAAAATCACTGACTTCCTTGCGCCACGTGGCACCCTCATCCTACCACCAAAATTTTGCCACGTGTCTATTACCCAACAAAGTCAAGTGGTCATTATTTAAAAAATAAATATGCTGAGGGCTCGAACCCCTGACCTTATGTAAGGATTTCCAAATAATCACCGTCTGATCTACTTCAGTGACTCATGTTTCCATAAAATTACAGATAAGGTTGTAATTAGTAATATGGCAGTCAAGAGTCAATACCTACTTCCAGAGTTCCAGCCATAAACGTTATTGGTTACTTTTGTACAATAACTCATCCCCTTGCTCCATCTCCCCTTTTGAAGTTCACCATGAACGTTAGAGTACTCTTCCACTTCGTAATTAATGGCTTGCGAATTTTTCTTGCTTCTAATCGAATCTTATTGTTGTTGTTCGAGAATACGAATCAAGCAATGGAGTTCAAAGGTCAGACTTCGGAGGGCAACGCCATAAAGGTTAGTGAAATTGTTACTCTGAGCAAAAAAACCCAAATTAATTCACGAATCAGTCCTAAATCCTCTTAGTTTTTTCATTGCACATTGAAGTTCAATTATAAATTCAATAATTGCATAATTTTGTAACTGAAATATACAGCCTCTCTCTATATATAACGAATAGGGTAGTATGATCCTCAAACTTTTGTTGTTCCTCTTCAAGAAGGTATTATCTAATCTGCTTATATTATTTTTTTGGGTTTTTGGGATAGATGGAACTTTATTTTTCATAGATGGAACTTTATTTTTCAATTCTCTTTTTTTTATTTAATTGATTGGTTTTCTGTTCGTTTTTTTTTTTTTTGAGGATTTCTCTAATCAATCAACTTTGCAAGGTATTATGTTTATCTTTTTCTTTGTTTCTTTTGTATAAATTTCTTCACCATCTTAGGTGTAAATTATTTTACGAAATAATCCAAACAAGATAACTCACTATAAGCTTCTAATTAATCTAAGTGTCTTGTTTTTATTCAGTTTTAGTTAGGGGGAGTAATTTACAGTAAAAGACAGAATCATACATGAGCTTAATTTGAATAACATGTTGTGATAAGTGGATGTTTGTGGATCAATTGGTTAACTGAATCTTGTAGTCTAGCACTGATATTACTGGAGGCAAGGAATATTTTACTCAAGTTCTGAACTGATATCCTTAACTGCTTAACCATACAAACTTATGCACATACATGATGCCAGTTGTTAAGGGTGTTTCTTTATGGTATATTCTTTTTAGGTGTGAATTCAATATGATTCCATTGAGGTTATGATACTGTTACATAGTAGAACAATGACCATTTTACTCTTAATATATTGTAAAGAAAAGCTAAACAAGCTCTTTTAACTCTTCTGTTTTCTCCAATCTCCATCATCTCTGTCCTCTCATAACTGAGCTCGGGAGAATTCATAATTTTGACTGGCATTGAATTTTGAGATGACGAGATCACGAGAGTATAGTGATACAGTAGAAAAAACTTTGCACAAAAAAAACAGTAGATAAAAACTGCTGATGTATTATTTTTTTTAGAGGAAAAATCACTGATATTTGAATATTATACTTTAGTATATTACTATTTCAAAAGGAAACTAGGAGCTTGTGTACTCATTTGATGCATATAATTTGTTGGGGAATTTTATATAGATCGCACAATTCATAGTATATAGAAGTAAGATCTTATTATTTTTCAAAATTATCACCGATAAGAGTATAGTGATACAGATATATTCATGAAAAAATTTATGTGGAGTCGCTGTTTCAGTTTTCACACCTCAATAAAACAAATATAGGGTGAAGTGGACGAGGCCTAAAATGTAGCTTTCTTTTGTGTGATGCTAAGTTGGAAATTGGCTTCTATATTGAATTCACCCACTGTCTTCTTGAATATATTATTATGAGATAATTTATTTTGTGTAATGCTAAGTTGGAAATTGACTTCTATACTGAATTCACCCACTGTCTTCTTGAATATTATTATGAGAGAATAGAGTTAGGAAGGGGATTATATTGTGTACGACATTTCATCTTCTTCATGGTTTTAATATTTGAGGTATGTCTTTGATTTTCTTGAATCTTCTTGAGTTTTCATAACCGGGTTGGGGGTGTTGAGATATTGGGATCATTTTCTGAGTTTTGGCTTCATTTTTTTATCGAATGGTGTCCCTTCATGTGCCCGGTCTTCCACAGTTCAGCTGTTTATCGACCCTTGATAGGACAGAATAAGCAAAGTCTTGCTCTTATAAGCAAAGTATGTGCTTATGTAGTCATCTGCTTGGACGATATATTGTTTTCACAGGGTTCAAGTTGTCCCGGTTAATAAAAATTGTGTCATTGTTCCAAATCAATATCGACTCCATATAACACAAGAAACTAAGGTCCACAAGAGTGATATAGTTGATTGGATGTATCCCAAGGCTTTTTATAAGTTGGTTTCCCTTCAATCAATAGAAGTCTGCAAATACAATGACACCAAACTTTTAGGTACATTGTGCATCAAATTTTGTAACAAATCAATTAGACATACTATTTTCCCTCTAACGTGTTGATTCTTAAAACATATGTTGTATATATATTTTGGGGATTGTCGCACATGCAAGTAATGCAATTGTTTGTGACGATGACACAACTCGTATGCAAGAGGTTGTTGTTCTAGATAGAAGGTGTTCACACTTATATTTATTACTCTTTTTCACTAGTAGAATTTTTGCTTATTGATGCGGTGGTATCGCTGCGGTTTTACCCATACGCAACAATAAACCACGAAAAAAAAGGAAAAATCGGAATCAAACATATTGTTGCGGTTGTGGTTGGAAACCGCAATAATTGTGTCAACGGGCAATTTTTTAAACGGTTTTTTCACCAGGTACCCCTGAGGTTTCACGAAATGCACCAGGTACCCTCGTTGTTTGAAAAATGCACCAAATACCCCTGAGGTTTAACAATAATGCACCAAATGCCATTAATGAAGAACGGCGTTAGTCTGCCGTTAGTGCAAGTTTCTTATGCACCATATACCCTTGAAGTTTAAGATAAATGTATGAAAATGGTAATAACGGCTAGTTTTTCAAAAAAAAAAAATTCAAATTTTCAAAACTAGCCGTTGGGATATATTTGTGGGGTTATTTAAACAACATCAGACCCTGTTGCATGCACTCTTCAAACTCTTTTGCCTACTTTGCCTCTTACACTACAATGTACTCACAATCCCACACTTCCTCTTCAAATTTTCAATCCTCCTACATTAGAGTGCCAAACAAGACATGCAAGTGTAGGAGAATATTTGCAATTAGGAGCTCGGAATCATCATTGAATCCGCAACGATTGTACTATAAGTGTGATGCGTGTAATAAATTTAGGTGGTGTAGTGGTTATGTTGAGCAACACAATGGGGATAGGCAACGGGATGATATACTTGAAGAAGGAGAAGAAGAAGTGGGAAGTAATGCGAAGTTGGTGGATGAAATGAAGCAATTGAAAAAAAAAATCAAGCAACAACAGAAGTTTATGTAAGCGGTCATCAAAATAGGAATTATCATGTTTCTTGTACTACTGTTTGTATTGAAGAACTGAAATGGGAAGTAATGTAATCAACTGCATTTGAATTTCATTAAATAAAATGTGACTTGTATGATTCACCAAAAGAAAGTAGCTTTACATTCTCCAAAAAATAGTAGCTTCACAACATTTCCAAAAAATTGATCTTTTGTTTCAACTACTAATTAACCCATAATGAGTGCAGTTAAAGAGTTGCAAAATACGAAATTAAAGTCAAAAAAACCATGAAATGAGAGCAGAAGACTTAAGGGTTGTTCTTGCTCTTCTTAGCCTTGGTTGCACCCTTGGATGTTGTTGCAGCTTTATTCTTTCCCTTTTGTGAGCTGCTGCCAGACACATTTGTGGGTTGTTGTTCTGATGTTGAAGGACCACTAGCAGCAGCAACAACTTGTTTCTTCTGTTTGGCAGTGGCTCCTCCTTTGCATGTTCTAGAATTATGTCCAACCTCCTTGCAGTGACCACACTTGACAGTGCTGCTCCTTTTTCCTCTTTTCTTCTCACATCTCCCTCTCTTCCTCTCGCTTAGGCGGCCTCCCAAAGACTTCTTTGGAAATGGGGGGGTAAAATTTTAGGAAGTTCAAACAAGGGCCACTGGATTGAATCAGGCATTGGGTGCATGTGGTTTGAGTAGGTTCTTGTGTAGGTAGCCCCTTTGTAGTAGGCAGAGACAAAGTCTTTAGGCTCTAGTCTTTGATCAAAAATGACCCTAAGCCCATGTTTACATGGAATACCAGTCCCCTGCCACTTCCCACAACCACATTTCCTTTGCTCTAAGTTAATGGGGAAATGCACATGGTCTTCCCTAACCTCAAACTCACCCCCTCCTGCTTGTACCATGTGGCAGAACCTAGCTTCATTAGATCTTTGATTCAAGATCCTTGTGGCATAATCAGTCAAGGCATCAGGGTCCATGGCAATTGCTTTGTCAAACCTGGACCCAATTCTTTCCATGCTCCAAGACCTTATAGCTGCAATGAAATATCATAGAAATTAGATGACTGATTTTAAGATTTTTTGCAAAACAAATTAGGCACAATGGGGTGGGGAACATTACCTTCCAGTAAAGACATGACAGGGAGGTCTCTAAATGGCTTTGTGCATGCATTAAAGGACTCCACAAAGTTGGTTGTGTTGTGATCACAAACAACTTCAGGGTCAAATGCATGTCTGGACCATTGCTCCTCTACCTTGTTCAAGTACTCCAATGCCTTTACATCAAGCTTGGTTATCTTCTCCATAGCTTTGTTATAAACATAACTATTGTATGCATCAGCTGCAACCCAAAAAAGTTGGTGGAAAGCAGTTCTACTAAACCCAGCATTTTTACAGTTTGCATAAAGATGCTGGCAACATATCCTCCTTGCAGCATCAGGGAAGACTTCATGCAAGGCACTTTCAACTCCCTACATTTATGTACCATACATTAGCAATAATATGAGTGTAAAAAAACAAAAAAAAATACAAATTAGATGACTAACCCTCATTCTGTCACTAATGAAGGTCCAATCTGATCTCTGGATTCCTTCACTGCTGAATAGGAGTTTCAAGCATCTGAAGAAATACTCCCAGCTCTCAATGCTTTCCTTGCTCACTATCCCATATGCAAAGGGAAAAATTTCATTATTTCCATCAATTGCAGCAGCTGTAAGAAGAACCCCCTTGTAGTACCCACTCAAATGAGTGCCATCAATCCCTATAAGAGGTCTACAGCCACCAAGAAATCCCCTCACTTGAGCTGCAAAGGAGATGAAGCATGCCTTGAAGTGAGGTGATTCACTGTCAGTGCTACCTGACTAGGTCACCAATGCATAGCTTCCAGCGTTTGTTGCTTTGATCATCTCAACATATGCAGGAAACAACCCATAGGACTCAGCAAACCCCCCATACAATACTTCCTTTGTCATCTCCTTCACCTTATACAAAATCCTCTTCTTCACCTTCAACCTGAACTTTTCTTGGCACAACTTCTGTAATGATTTAATAGGAATGTCTGGTGTAGCTTCAATGTCACCCCTCAAATGTCTAGTCAACCAAACAGAAGAAATCATAAGGTTATTTTCCAACCTCCCACATAACTTGTGCTCTCCTTTGAGGGTCTTGATTGCCTAGCTGCTGTTATCTAACAACTTGGATGCATGGATCCTCCAAGTCACACTCCTCAACAATGCAACATGCGAGTGAACCTATCATTATCGGCCTTCTCTACCCTCACCCGCAAACCCTTCTTGTATACAATAGTCCTTAAACACATTAAGGAAATGTTCTTTGGAGGAGAAAATCATCCAAGAATGTAGCTTCACCTCACCAAAAGCCATATCATCAACAACCTCACCATTCAAGTAAACCCCGATCCATGTTTGATGTCCCATCCAAGCACTCATCAAACCTAATCCTCTTTGTATCACCATCAAAATCAGGGTCATCCAATGCAACTTCATGTTCAAGGTCCAAATCTCCTAGCTCCACCTGAGAACTTTCTTCCTCCTCTTCATAATCCTCATCCTCATTGTTGTCAGATTCCCAAGGATCAGAGTCTCCAGGTTCATCCTCTTCATGCACAAGTTGCCTGCTAGACCTAGTTGCATTTCTCTTAGGGCCCTTAGTCTTAGGCACATAAGTACCAAGCCTCCTTGCACTAGTCTTAGCAGCCCTAAAACCCTTCTTTGTTGATGCAATAGAACCTTTTTTTTTGGGGGGTGGCTGGGTTTCCTTGAGGGTTGTTCCTAGTGGGTTGGTGTGAGGGTTCGATTGAGGGGGTTAATGGGGGTCGTGAGGGAGGAGGTGAAGGGTGTGAGGGTTCGGTTGTAGGGTTGTGTATAGGAGGTGGTTGGTGTGGGGGTGAAACAGAGGTGATTGGTGTGAGGGTGGGATTATAGGGCTGTGTATAGGAGGTGGTTGGTGTTGGGCTGAAACACGAGGTGATTGGTGTGAGGGTGGGGGTGTTTCAGGTGGGGGTGTTTCAGGTGGAGGTGAAACATGAGGGGTTGGTGGTGGATGGGTCTGATGTGGTGGTCTCTGGTGGGGGGGATTTTGGTGTGTGGGTGACTGAGGGGGGTTTGAGGTGGAGTTGTTTGTGTTTGGGACATTGGTGGCCGTGGATGACCCGTGGTCAATCTCCCACACTGTTTCATACTCCACTTCCATGTCATTCTCAACATTATAAACAGGCACCTCCACTGAAACAATGAACTTCCTTGACTCTTCTAAGTCTCTCTCAATCCTAGCTTCCTCTTCTTGTTTCTTCAATTCCTCTTCTTGTTTCTTCAATTCCTCCTCTCTTCTTTTCCTTACTTCTTCTTCAAATTCTGCTTGTTTAGCAGCTTCTCTCATCAACTTTGAATTCCTCATTTGCATGGCTAACTTAAATGACAAACCTACATCATGTGTTTGCTTAATCCATATCATGATCTCCTCTTTACCTCTAAATAGAGGGAACATACTCATCAAACTTTCATCATCACTCACTTCCACCCTCTCACCTGTCTTAGGATGATCATACCACAATCTGAACTTCTCAGGCACAAGAACATCTTGTTTTTGTCCCTCCACAATGAACTCATCAATCAAATCCATAAAACTACTCTCATCGATATCTAATACCCTAACATCAAACCTACGTCCCTTGTAATCACAAAGCAACCAAATATCTTTGTCCCTAAGCATATCACAACATGCATAAAGTAAGAAAAAATTGCAACATGCATTAAGTAAGGAAAAAAACACAAACTTTGAACAATCAACAATCACAAGCTTAAACCCTAAAAAACTGTAAAATTTCAAGCATTTTAATCCAAAATTAAAACAATTTACTTCACTAATTTACACTAAATGAAAACTGATTGAGAGAGATACATACCTATCCATGTTGAAGATTCAACCCAGATTTTCTTCAACTTCCAAATGCACCCAATTCCTCTTCAAAACCCGCAATTCAGATGCGACCAACCCAGATTATTAACCTTGTACTTCCCACTCAAATTCCCCGTCTTCAGATTATGCAGATTTTCCCCTAAATTAATTTGTGCGATTTTTAGGGCTTTTTTTGGATGAGAGAGTTTGAAAAACAGAGGATGGAGTAAAGTGAAGAGGAAATACGAAAGGTCGTGGGTTGGGGGATCATTCCAATGGCGCCAGTTTTGACTGATGGCATTTGTGTAAATATGCACTAACGGCAGACTAACGCCGTTCTTCATTAATGGCATTTGGTGCATTATTGTTAAACCTCAGGGGTATTTGGTGCATTTTTCAAACAACGAGGGCACCTGGTGCATTTCGTGAAACCTCAGGGGTACCTGGTGAAAAAACCGTTTTTTAAAATTTGTTGACTAGTTTAACCAGATCTATTACTGCGGTTCCCACCCAGAACCGCAGCAATAGATTAAAATATTATTTTTTTAATAATATTTTAATCTATTGCTGCGGTGCAATAGGGTCATTAGGGTTTTTTTTCTTTTAGCAGTTAAGGCTTGGGCACCGTTTCCCTCACCATTCATCATATTACACACTTCGCAGATTGTCCTATCTCTCCTCACTCTCATGGTATCTCCTTCCTCCTCTATCTCTCCTCTCCCTCTCTAAATCTCCTTCCTCCTCTATCTCTCCTCACTCTCACACTTCGCAAATCGTCCTCGCCCATATCTACTTTCTAACTCCCTCCAGATCGTCGGCCGATTCTCACCTATCTCTCCTCCTCGAGCTTCCTCCTCGTCGTTCTTCTCCTTCGTCGGACTTTAATATCTTCCTGGCCGTTCACCAGACGAAGAACTTCGCTCTTCTTCAAGATAATGGCGACGGAAGAGACAAAGTGTCCACCATTAATCAGCGAGAGTTAGTTGGCGACGGAAGAGACAAAGTTTCCGGTGTAAAAGAACGCTTTGGAAGGTATTATTTTCATCATTAAGCTTTGGCGGTCGATGTTGGCGGTGGTGACAGCGGTGGTTCGTCGAAATACGACGAGTAGTCTACCAGTCCGAGAATTTTTTTCTGATTTTTTTCGTGAGAGCGAGTAGATCTACTTTATAATTTGGTAGATATACTGGTTTTGTTTTTCGATTTTTTTCGTGATAGCGAGTAGATTTTTTTTCGATTCTCTTTCTTAATTTGATTTGTGGTTTTTTTTTTGTATTTACTGGTTTTGATTTTTGCATATTTTCATTGTTATTTTTTTTGTAATTGGCGCGATTTACATTAATGAGAATTTGATTTTCGATCGTTTATATATATTTTTTTGTAAGAAGGTTTGTTTTTTGCTTCCCATGTCTGTTGTTGATGAGATTCCTCTAGTTTTATTTGTAGTTTTCAGTCATTTTCCTTTCTAGCTAGCAAAAAAAAAAATCTCACCCACCTATTGCTGCGGTTTTGGGTAGGAACCGCAACAATAGGTTAGTATATTGCTGTGGTTAAAAACCGCAGCAATAAGTATTTACCTATTGTTGCGCCCTTAATTGCTGCGCGGCCAAAACCGCAGCAATAGGCCACTTAATAACCGCCACAATAAGCAATTATTTTACTAGTGTTTTATTAGTCTCATATTGAGTATTGATTATCGATATATTAAAAATTATTATTTTTGATACTATAATGATTTATTTTCAACTTGAAATAATGTATTTTTCCATCTTCCAATGTTGATGCAGCTGCGTTGCTGTTAGATTGATTCTTATGAACCAATTTGTTAGTGAATATGAAAACGAGGTTCAACAAAGTGTTGGGTAGTACAACACACTATTGGCTTTAGGGGTGTATGTCAGGAAAATGAATGGTGCGATTTGTATAAAATGATTTTCTTAAAAGTGATAATAATGGTTTTCTTAAAAGTGATAATATTAATTATCTTTCGTAATATTTATAGCTAAGGTTTTAATTTAAATTTCATGTTCAATTTCAGCTTATTTTCTAATCACAGGAAGATACACAAGGTTATTTATCAATCCAGATAATGTAGATGCATCAACTCTATTGGATTGGTAATTATCTTTCGTAATATTTATAGCTGAGGTTTTAATTTAAATTTCATGTTCAATTTCAGCTTATTTTCTAATCACTGGAAGATACACAAGGTTATTTATCAATCCAGATAATGTAGATGCATCAACTCTATTGGATTGGTAATGAAGAAACGCAGATTTATTAAGTTTAATTTATTAAATTTTATCTATATATATATGTTTATAATCATTGTCCTGTGGTTAATAATCAGGTTTGTCTGTGATAATTTTGCCAAGAGGAAAATGAAGTGGTTCAATAATTGTGGACTATTAATAAATCGGGCATTGTCGACTTCAAATGCATCCGGACTACTATAGCGAGCTACAAACGAAAAAGAAAAGTATGTGATACACAATTACTTACGTCGGAATCATTTTCTTGGAGAATTTTACTTTTTCTATCCAAATTGTTACTATTTTGATTAATATGCAGGGAAAGCACTACAGAATGGTTGGGAGATTAAAGTTATAATTACTTTTTATTAACCTGTTTACTAACTTTATATATTTGTTTTCTATATTTCCACGATTAAAAAAAATGTTTCTGGATATATGACTATAATCGACTCTACCGGTACAATGCGTGTCAAGCTCTTTACAAAACAGATTGAGTTTATACTGCATTCAACTAAAGCAAAATTGAAGCATATGTTTGATGCGGTACTATATAATTTTATGAACTTTACTCTTATTGAAAACATGACTAAATTGAAATATAATGTACTTTGTAATTTTTCAGATTAATTATGTTATTTTGATTTATTTATTGCAGGTGCATGATAGAGTTTTGCTACGATCCAAGCTCCTCACACGTGTGCGCAATGCATATATTTTCGTATTTCATCCTCTTCTTCATCCTCTTCACCTATCGGCTTATATAGTAGACTATGTAACTTATGTCGATTGGGCAGAAGAATGTGCATATTTATTTAAGTAATTACTATTTCATCTTTCATTAAATTTTCTTTGTTGATAGCCATATTAATAATCTTTATATATTTTTATTTTTTGTCTTTTCTTTTTGTAGAATGAGGAGCACATTGAATGTCCGGCAGCAATAAAGCATAATAAATCGCAGCACCTTTTTAAAATATTAGAATAAAAGATTCCAGTGTTTTACCTTAGTTTTGTTTGTCAATCTCTTTAGTTTATAAACACCATGAAGCTCTTATCTATATTATACTATACTAGGTTTGAAGCCCGTGCGTTGCACGGCTTGTTGTTTATTTTATTTTATTGTATAGTTTTTGTTAATATTATTGTTGATTTTGTGTTGTTGTAAAATGAGATTTTTCAAGATCATTGTATTTACATACTTCCTCCGTTCTTTTTCTATTACAACAATTACCACTTTAGATAGTTTCATCTATTGGGTCCATTCCACTTTTGGTAAAAAAAGAAACTATAGTTGACAATATTACCTTTACTTTATGTTAATAAAACCATCATTAATTACCCGAATTGCCTTATAAAGTTGCGTTTACTTTAATAAGGATTTATTTGTCCCATATTTTAGTTAACTAAAGAGGTACCTCTATGCTAAACTACCCATTTTTTATTTCCTTAAAAACCATGTTTAAACCAATTGTTGAAGTAGAAAAAAAACGGAGAAAGTATTTGTCATTATACTATAATTTCTAGATTTGTTATTTTGATATATAAATTTTATAATTTTTAATATTCAATTGAATATTGAAGCTAAGTCAATTATTAAATGGTATCCCAATAACAGGTATGACTAACAATAGCTAATACAGTTTTAACATGAATAATACGCTAATGATACTTTAAGAAAGTAGAGGGTAATAATTTAATAGATGCAGGACAGAAAGAATACTTTTTTAAAAATTGATAAGAATGACATGGCATGCTTAGGTGGAGCTCTTTATAATATTCTAAGGCTGTTTTATTTAAATCAAACTCTAATTTTTACATAATCCAAAACTCTAATTATATATATGTAACTTTATCGCTATAGATTTTAGTCAATAAATTTTGTTGCAATACTATATTGTTTTAGTTTGGTTGAATAAGGTTGAGTCTTTGAAAGATAATATGTTTAATCCTGTAAATTGGACCTATAATCAAATGTTATAATCACATATAATACACTATACTTAATACTTATAGCCATTATTATATTTATCTAAAAAAAAGACTAAATAATGTCCTACAATGCATCTAATTTAATATATTTTCATGAGTTGTAAAACTATATTGTAAATAGATCCTATTTTGAAGCATATTTCAAGCACTCTCCAATGGTAAAAAAATTATAATGTTTTAAATTAGGTAGCAAAAGTTAAATTCAATTTACATAATATAATAATTTAGGTTGTTTATTCAAAACGCAACTCTAATTTCCCCCTATCCAAAACTCTTTTATGTATTTAAAAATATGTAGATTTCTATTTTTTTTTCAAATATTTTAAAAAAAAACTAAATGACATGACAATCTTAAGTGGCGCTCTCTATTTCATAAATTGTAGAACTATATTGTAAATGGATCTTATTTCAAAGCATATTTCGAGCACTATTTAATGGTACAAAAATTATAATATTCTGAATTAGGTAGCAAAAGTTATACACAATTTACATAATATAATAATTTAGGTTGTTCATTCAAAACGAAACTCTAATTTTTGCTTATCCAAGACTCCTTATATGTATTTAAATCTATGTAGAACTCTATTTTTAGAAAAAAATAAATAAAAAGAAAAATTGATGACATGACAATCCTACATGGCGCTCTATATTTCATAAGTTGTACAACTATATTGTAAATGGATCTTATTTCGAAGCATATTTCGAATGCTCTCCAATGATACAAAAATTATAATATTCCGAATTATGTAGCAAAAGTTATACACAATTTTCATGATATAATAATTTAGGTTGTTGATTCAAATTCAAACTCTGATTTTCGCTTATCCAAATCTCTTTATATGTATTTAAATCATGTAGAACGGTTGTTGTTTATTTTATTTTATTGCAAATTTTTTGTTAAAATTATTGTTGATTTTGTGTTGTTGTAAAATGAGATTTTTCAAGGTCATTGTATTTGCATACTTCCTCCGTTCTTTTTCAAGTACAACAATTACCACTTTAGGTAGTTTCATCTTTTGGAACCATTCCACTTTTGGTAAAAAAAGAAACTACAATTGACAATATTACCTTTACTTTATGTTAATAAAACCATCATTAATTACTCGAATTGCCTTATAAAATTGCGTTTACTTTAATAAGGATTTATTTGTCCCCTACTCTAGTTAACTAAAGAGGTACATCTATGCTAAACTATCCATTTTTTATTTCCTTAAAAACCATGTCCAACCCAATTGTTGAAGTAACAAAAAAAAACGGAGAAAGTATTTGTCATTATACCTGTAATTTCTAGATTTGTTATTGTGATATATAAATTTTATAATTTTTAATATTCAATTGAATATTGTAGCTAAGTTTATCATTAAATGGTATCCCAATAATAGGCATGACTAACAATGGCTAATACAGTTTTAACATGAATAATACCCGAATGATATTTTAAGAAAGTAGAGGGTAATAATTTAATTGATGCAGGACAAAAATAATACTTTCTTAAAAATTGATAAGAATGACATGGCATGTTTAGTTGGAGCTCTTTATAATATTCTAAGGATGTTTTATTTAAATAAAATTCTAAAAACCAATTGTTGAAGTAAAAGAAAAACGGAGAAAGTATTTGTCATTATACTTGTAATTTCTAGATTTGTTATTATGATATATAAATTTTATAATTTTTAATATTCAATTGAATATTGTAGCTAAGTCTATCATTAAATGGTATCCCAATAATAGGTATGACTAATAATAGCTAATACGCTTTAACATAAATAATACCCGAATGATACTTTAAGAAAGTAGAGAGTAATAATTTAATTGATGCAGGACATAAATAATACTTTCTTAAAAATTGATAAGGATGACATGGCATGCTTAGTTGGAGCTCTTTATAATATTCTAAGGATGTTTTATTTAAATAAAACTCTAATTTTAACATAATCCAAAACTCTAATATGTAACTTTATCGCTATAGATTTTAGTTAATAAATTTTGTTGCAATACTATATTGTTTTTGTTTAGTTGAGTAAGGCCGAGGCTTTGAAAGATAATATGTTTAATCCCGTAAATTGGACCTATAATCAAATGTTATAATCACATATAATACACTATACTTAATAATTATAGCCATTATTATATTTATCTAAAAAAAAGACTAAATAATGTCCTACAATGCATCTAATTTAATATATTTTCATGAGTTGTAAAACTATATTGTAAGTAGATCATATTTTGAAGCATATTTCAAGCACTCTTCAATGGTAAAAAAATTATAATGTTTTGAATTAGGTAGCAAAAGTTAAATTCAATTTACATAATATAATAATTTAGGTTGTTTATTCAAAACGCAACTCTAATTTCCCCCTATCCAAAACTCTTTTATGTATTTAAATATATGTAGAATTCTATTTTTTTCAAATATTTAAAATAAAAACTAATGACATGACAATCTTAAGTAACGCTCTCTATTTCATAAATTGTAGAACTATATTGTAAATTGATCTTATTTCGAATCATATTTCGAGCACTATCTAATGGTATAAAAATTATAATATTCTGAATTAGGTAGCAAAAGTTATACACAATTTACATAATATAATAATTTAGGTTGTTCATTCAAAACGAAACTCTAATTTCTGCTTATCCAAGACTCCTTATATGTATTTAAATCTATTGAGAACTCTTATACACAATTTACATAATATAATAATTTAGGTTGTTCATTCAAAACGAAACTCTAATTTCTGCTTATCCAAGACTCCTTATATGTACTTAAATCTATGTAGAACTCTATTTTTAGAAAAAAAGAAAAATAAAAATTGATGACATGGCAATCCTACATGGCGCTCTATATTTCATGAGTTGTACAACTATATTATAAATGGATCTTATTTCGAAGCATATTTCGAGCACTCTCCAATGGTACAAAAATTATAATATTCCGAATTACGTAGCAAAAGTTATACGCAATTTACATAATATAATAATTTAGGTTGTTGATTCAAATCCAAACTCTAATTTTCGCTTATCCAAACCTCCTTATATGTATTTAAATCATCTAGAACTCTATTTTTGTAAAAAAATAAAAATATAAATTGATGACGTGGCAATCCTACGTGGCGCGCTCTATGAGCTCGAAATATTGAGGAGCTCCCTATGCTCCCGAAAAGTTCCTCCTTTATATATATATATATATATATATATATATATATATATATATATATATATATATATATATATATATATATATATATATATATATATATATATATATATATATATATATATATATTGATTGTGGTTGGAATCCCTTTTTAAATGCATAATTTGTTGCTGGTAAAAGTTTTTTTTAATGACCAATAATAAATATATTACATTTAAATGATAAAAAGGAAATAACACGATTTCCATAAACAATAAACACAAGAGTTAAGTCATGTAAAAATGTTAACAGTAACACCCGGGGCATCACCCGGGCTACACACTAGTTAATCACTTAAAACTTGAGTTAGTAGAGTAAGTCTTACTCTGTTAATATTTTTAGTCATGCCACAAAATACAGAGTTCGAAACATGAAACAGAAATTAAATGTTTCGTTTTGTATAATAATGGAACAGTCCAACAATATTCAAAATCCTATGGGGGATTAGATAATTATTTTAGAGAAGATGTAATAGGTGCGGCTTCGCCACACATAATTGCTATAGTAAAATTCTTATATGGACCTGGTCCACACTAAATTATTGTGGACCTAATGATAATTCATGTGATTTATGAAAAAAAAAAGTCACTATATAAATAGTTATATATATAAAAAATGAGTAGATATAGATTCTATAGTTTGACTATGTGAAAAAAAGGTTACTATGTCACAAACTGGAAATTTCATCATGATAAACTAATGTAAGAAAGAGTGACTATATTCAAAATAACGGTCACTATGATAGAAAGTAACTGTATAGTGTAACTTAAATTTTTTAAAAGGTTACTATGTGGAAATAAAGGATCACTATGTTAAATAAGTGGCTTTGGTCCACAATAATATTAGTGTGGACCAGGTCCACGCAAGACTAACTCATTGCTATAAAGTTTATTTCTTTTTCGAGGTTTAGCCCCTCCTAATTATGCACCAAAAAAATAATATGCTCTTACAAATGTCAAGGCAAAACATTTCCCGTGGAAAAGCATATATTGTTCCAAAGTCACATACTTTATCTGATGTTGCTCATAGGTGCAGCACTGTACTAGAGGCTGCTGAGTCATTGCCTCCAGATATGGGGCGCCAGTTGTTTGCACAGAGACATTGCGACCATGAGGGGACTGTGTATTGATGCGGTTGGCCGAGCTGGACATGGCCACATCTTACGGGCGTGCCTACTTCTGCTGCACATACATCAACTTCTACATCTTCTATGTCTCGCTCATACATGTACCACGACACCTTTGCTTTCGCCTCCCGAGCCTGTCGGAGGACCTACCGACGACGTTCGCCACCACTCCATCTTCTCTTGATGCCATTGCAGAGTCTAGTGAGACCACACCTAGTTCATCTAGACCTTCACAAAAGAAGAAGAGGGGGTCTTAGCACTTTCATTTATTGTTTGTATAGTTAGTTAACACTATGTTAAATATTAAACTTTGTTTGTGATTGACATATTTTCTTAATCTTATTTCGTAACTAAGAAATTCTTAGATAAATTTGAATGTGGATGAACTTGGTGTTTGGTGTTTGATGTGTGCATAAACTTGGTGTTGTTGGATGGAATTTGGTGCTGGAATTGCGGGTTGGAGAGCTTTTTTTTTTTAGTGTTTCCGCATTTTGGCCGCTTATGGGGAAGCAGTGTTGACCGGGATTTTTTTTTTACATAAACCGCTATTCGTAATAGCGGTTTACATATAGCACATTTGTGCCCAGGTAAACCGCTACTCAGAGTAGCGGTTTATGTGAATAAACCGCTACTTCAAGTAGCGGTTTATTTTAAAGTAAACCGCTATTCTGAGTAGCGGTTTACCTGGGCAAAAACAAAAAAAAAAACAGTTTCTCGCGTGCCGTCCTACGTGGACGGTACGCAGGGAATTAATATGCATTTGGGCATATTTCTGGAATTAAAACCCACTTTTGCATTATTCAAGGAAAAAATTCAAAAGAAGCATGAAGGGATACTGACATAAAAGAGCCTCATCCAAATCAAAAGTAGAAGCGTAACTGACAATCATGATGATTCAATTGACAAGTAAACAAGAAATATCCTATAATACAAGATAAACGTAACCATAAATCTCTATTATATATTTTAACTCTTTGGGACTTTAAGGTGTCACTTGAATTCCCTAAAATACCCTTTTATGTTTTTATTCTACTAAGATAACTAATGAGGGCAAAAAAGTCTAACTTTTTTTTAAAAAAAACTCTAATAACTGTCAAATTTTTCCCCTAAAAAAACTACCACATTTTTTTTAATGAAAGTAACTTCCATATTTTTGAAAACAAAAGAAACATGTACAATATCATTGCGAAGTTCGCGCACGCATCGCGTGCAAAAAATACTAGTAATAATAAAAAAAACATTCAAAGGATAGAGGGGAAAAGGGTGTGGAAGTGGGGCGGGGAAGGGAGAAAAATTATTGTTGACAAGAGTTGCTGGGAGAACAAAGCAGTTTGAACAATAGCCATAATTAATCCAGCTCAAATTCAGATATAAGTTCTCATTCCAAGGGACATTCCCTCCTGTGGACAGATTGTACACAAATAGACTAGACACAGATATAAAACGCCTTCAGTGAAGAATCGGAAGAATGACACAGCTCCAACTTACCATAATAAACCTCAAAGGAACCCGCCCTCTCCCCATTTAGTATCTGATTTTCCATTTGAACCAGAACTTTTTGTGGACGAGCTGTGGTAGAAATCATCAAAACCGTCGTCTTTGGGGTCATCCCAACCAGCCCAGCCATCATTACTATGCGATGATCCCCCCTTCTTAGAGCCTTCCTTCCATTCGTCTTTTTGGTCCCAATCGTCCCAGGATACAGAGCTGACTGAATTATTTTGCCTGCCAGATGAAGATTGTCCGCCACCTGAACTGTTGTTCCATCCCTGGGATTCACTCTTAAAGTCCTGGTAATATCCATTCCTTTCGTTTTCGGTCTGATGCGGGTTATCAGTTTTCCAGCTCACGCCTGGCTCCTTTGTAAACTCCTCAACCTTCTGAGTAGCTATTGCCATAACACCTCTCATGATTCCCCACGTCTTCTGACCAATCTCAGAAGTCTTGGCTGAGACAACATTCACCGTTTCATTGACCTTGTAATCATAACCACCTTCACGAACCTGTAATAGCGACCCACATATGTGACATTATTTCAATGAACATGGGAAAACAACAGGAAACTTTCACGCAGAGTGATAAAGATCAATAAGAGAAAACACTAGTTCCTTCCGTAAAAACAAGTTGTTCGAGATGGTAAAACAATATTATAAGAATGCTTTCCATTTTTTAAGCTGTCATACTTTGAAATCAGCAAATTAGGCATCATCAGCATGTCATGGTAAAAAATGAGCTTTTGTGGAGCATTGACATAAGTTTGTACATATACTTTGTGAGCATATTAGGGCCTTCAGCTGCAGGACGGGCTTTCATGCATAAACACTTTGGCAGAAAGATTATTGGCAATGAACTGATCATCTCACTCTCAGAAGTCAAACTGTCGAGGCTTCCATATAGCCTCACTACACTATTCAAGGGTCCAATCCACGTACCAACTACCAAGTACAGCAAAGGGAAAGGCACAGTGAGGTGCTACCGATTAAGATTCCGATTATTCCAAGTAACAAAACTATGGCTAACCCAGTTACAGCCACTACAACCAAGTAGTACTTGGTCACTTGGCAAGACTCTTACCTTGAATCCTTGAGGTCTTGGGCTTCAATCTTGCCAAATGTGGTGTTTGGGAGTAGGGATCCCCTTATCCTTCCCCCTACTTTCAAGCACCTGACCCGCATATGACAGACCAAGAAACTGTGAGAGGTGAGGCTTGGACGAGGTCGTTCTCATTGCCATTAAAAAGAAAAGATTATAACAACTACAAATCTCAAAGTAACTTCTAGCCCTTAATTTGAAATCCTAAACTATGACTTGTTGCCAGCATAATTTAGTATCATCAGGAAAGGTGGAATACTAAATCAGAAATGTTTCTGCTTCTTCAACTACGAGAAAAGTTGTCAGGTGATGATCCTTGAACATAACATCAAATCCTTGAGCTCAATCACTGATAGCTTGCACTCTACCAGAATGAATAAAAGAAGTACAAAACATCAGTAGATACATTCCTAAATGTTATTGAATATGAGACTTGCAACATAGGATATCGACATATAGGGGGTCAGCAACATGCACAGTACATCGTGAAATTTTTTTATATAATAAGAGATCAAAAGAAGTCCACAAAGATTCTTACTCTCTGTCCTTCATTGACTATATTTATAATCATCTATGGAAAATAAAGTGGTACGAATTACTAAAAAGATCAACGTGACATAGAAAGATATATATATTAACACAAGAATATAATGAATCCTCTAATACTAGTAGGGCATAATATGAAAATTTGTCACAGTCAGTGTATTGGAAGTAAAAAGACTGTTTGTTGAAAAAGGACTTGCAAAAAACACTTGGAAGTTGGAAAGGGACAGGCAACGTTTGGATTCTATAAAACATGTGTCTAATCAGTGGCGGATGCAGGATTTTACGAATGGTGGGTCACCAACACAGTTTCAAAATGTTTTTTCAATTGCGGTCGAAGAAATGGTAACGGAGTTGGAACGGATAAGTTGATCACAAAATACAACGCTGATGTCGTTGCATGATTTTTATTTTTTTAAGTGCTATTAAATTTTTGTATAAGTATTGTTCTTTCACGATCCTTTATTAATTAGTTTCAAAGAAAAAATTCCTTTAGTTATACTTCTCCGTTTTTATTTTTCTTATAACATTTTAAATTTTAGGAAGTTGTATATTATTCGTTGTAGGCATACAAATTTTATTAAATGCCATATCATTTGTTTTTTGACCCATTAAAGTCAAATATCCACTTAAATTATCATCAAAATTGATTCTATTTTGCACATCTTTTTTACTCTATTTTGCAGACTTAAAATTTGTGTTTACACTTGTAACATTGACATTTTTGGCAATATGTTCTCTCTTTCTTTCTCCTGGCACGTGTAGAGGGTTCCGTTTTGTCCCCTTTTATTTCTCTCATTTCCTTAATTCTTGTGTCATACTTGTTACAAGTAAAAGAAGATAAAGTACATGAAACATTAAAAAGATATTGTATAAATAAAATGTATCTCTTTTGTTATTAAATGAAAAAAAAGAAAAATAAAGCCAACTTTACCCTTCAATAACTACTTGTGTAAAAAAAAAGTCAAGTCCTTCCTACAAAGAAGACCACATTTAAAAAGTAACTTTACTTTTATTTAATCTAATATTTTAAATCTATTTTTAAAAAGCCTACTACTTAAAAGATTAAAAAAAAAACAAAAATTATTACTTTCTCTTTGACATTAGTGAAGCGTGTAATATAAGACTTGACAATCTTTGCCAAAAAAAAAATGTATTCAGAAACAAAATAAAAATAAAGAGAGAGAGAAATGTGACTCTTTGGAGTTTGGGGCTTGCAAATCCACGTGATAGTACTGCTAGCTACCTAGCCCCACTTCCCACCTCTTTATTGACCTACATTTTTTTCTCTCTCTCCACATAATCTCTGGTTCTCAAGTCTCAACAAATGAAAGAACACATTCTTCTTCTTCTGGTCTTCGAGTGTTCAAGACTTCAACAATGGTGTTTTGAACTTGTTTCTTTACTCTTCTTCCTATCTTTCGACATAACCATGATATTCTGTTATTTTTCAAAAAAAAAAAAAAATTTGAAGTTCACTTTTTTCTCCGATAATGGTGGGTCACGTGACCCACCAGGACTAACAATGGCTCCGCCACTGTGTCTAATATGTTCATTAATTTTCCCATAAGCTATAAGCCACTAAAAAGGCCAATACTTAGTGACAAAATGCACATGACAGACTGCAGCTATCTGGAAAACATTTCCTGACACTGACAAGCACCATATTTGGAAAAACATCTAGGCTTAAAGAATCAACTTCTCCAATTTGACGATTATATCGAAGTCTTCAAATATGAACATCACATTGAAATTTTGATATGGATACTTATATCAACTAGGATTTAATTAAACATATGCAAGCACCACTGCGTAAAGGAATAAATCTTGGAACAAGGATACTTGAATGCTAGTCGAAATCAACGTTACTATCCACCACTGACATGCCTTTTTCATGACGTCACATACTCGAATTCGTCTTACACAAACACGATCCATATCATCTACATCATATCCCACTATTGTCGTATCAATGGACAACTTCATCAAAGGACACAAAACTCAGTGGCCAAAACATATAACTGCCAAAGCATATGACAACTACCGCAAGGTGACAATTCTTGGTATCACCAAATTTTCAGACATCAAGCATATCGCATTCACAAGACGCAGTTAATATGATACCCAAGTGTCTTCACTTCCTTTAATCAATAAAACAAAATAATCACAAACTTAGGAATTCCATGAAACCTGTGCTGATATTTATAGCTCTAACAAAAACTGAAGCAATCACGAGAACTCCAATGTCTGATCAAATTCTTACAATTTACCAAATGAAAAAATTATTAGGAACAATTACCAAAATCTACTCACAACAACGTCGCAGAAAGAAAAAACACAAACTCTCAGACACAACAGGTAAAGTAATCCAATTCCTAGATACCCTAAATATCCAACACACTATATACAGTCTATCTTTGTCTACCTTCAAACTCTCACTACATTTTGTTATGGCGCCTCATCTTCAATCATGCTCTACTCTCAATAATAGTTAATGTGCCTACTAGATCCTAAGAGAAGCAAACAACGACTGAAGTCAGAGAGAAAGGAAATGTTTTCACACTGTGGGTGATTCTCCTCATGGAACATATAAATAAGCTGAAATATTTTACCCAACATATATCCAGTGCAAAGGTCTTCAGCCTACTGGGTTAAGTCATTCTTGTCAGTTGTCATGATAAAGCAGTTAGCCGTCAACAGAAACAAACAGAAATCCCATGCAAACTAACATCAGCATGATTCCATCTTCCCCAGTCAACATGATAAATTAACCTTGTTCTCAGACCATGTTATCGGACAACTCTTACAGCCCAACTCTAGTCCAACCTAATTGCCATGGCAAATATACTGCAATAAATTACATATATCCCACATCCCTACCTCTAATTATCAACAAAAAATTTGTCGACCTGCTGGAATTTACACATTACTCTTCCCTGATCCAGGAATCTAAAGAGCCAAAACTAATTAAAATGATTCCTTCACTCCATAAAAAAGTGAAGCAATGGGTTCAAGCATTTCATTGCTAAACCTGTTTGAAACCCCCAATACTCCAGACCCTCGAAAGGGGAAAAAAAAGTATACAAGAAGCAGGTTCACTTCAATACAACATGCAAACAAAAAATTAAACTGATGGGTCAAAAGAGGTTGGCCTAAAATGATATATGAAATGGATTAACCCATTTCTACACCCAGAAGAACTCTGTTAGAAATCTTGGAGAGCTCAAACTTTCTTAATCATAGCAACTTGGTTAGAAAGTGTGCCTTAACCTAAACTGTAGGAAATAAAATCGTAGTAGGGGTCCCGATCGTGGTAACGGTCACTGTGTTTCGAAAGCTATATTAATTCGTATATCATGCTTCACCGTCATCATGGCATGAATCGACATATTCATAATTTATCACTTTGTCATTGTAATTTAAAGATTGAATTTTGGGACAAACTTTTTAGATTACAATTATGTTAAAAGGTGACAAACATAGCGCAAAAAGAACTAAAATAGCGTTATACTTTGTTGAATCTTTTCCAGCTCCTTGTCACAATTATTAGACATAGGGTGCTAGAGCGCTAAATAGTTCCCAGGTGTTGAGCTTGCGGAGTGAGGACATACTTAGTATACTTGGCCCTACGTTGCAGGGGATGGGAACGAAGACTAAAAACAGAAAAAGTAAATCACTACGGGGTGTTTGGTTTGGGGTATTCACGAAAGGGTAATAGAATCAAGTAGGTTGAATCCCTTACTTGTTTGTTACACCAATTTAATCATTCCCTTTCCCCCTTCCTTTCCCCCAAAGTCCTATACTTCCATTCCCTAGCACCCCCCAAGGTGTTTCACTTATCCTTTCTCTCCTCTACTCCATGCGCACCTTGACCAATAATTGACCACCTCTCAAGCCACCGCAACCACCACTCTAACTATCAAACCCATCAAACCACCATCGGACCACCACCCAACAACCCCACAACCACCCAAGCTACCCCCACAAACCACCCAACCCCCAAGAAACTAACACCCACCACCACCCAACCACCCCACAAAACCACCACCCACCACCACCCAACCACCGCACGAACCACCCAACCACCATGAAACTAACACCCATCATCACCCAATCACACCCACCACCACCCAGCCCACCACAAGACTAACACCCACCACCACCCAACCACCCCACGAAACCACCCATCCACCACGAAACCAACCCCCACCATCACCCAGCCACCCCACGAAACCAACCCCACTATCCCCCACCTCAAAAACAAAAAAAAGCAAGAAATAACAATGGAATAACCTTTTCTTATCCTTAATAATGACTTTAGATAGTCAAATTCAGCCATGAAAACTTCTTTTATGGTCGAATTTGACCTTTAAAACCTCAAATTTGATCTTTTATAGTTGTGGAAAAGGAAAAGGGGAGGGGGTGGCGGCAGTGACGGTGAGGTGGCGGCAGTGACGGTGAGGTGGCGGCAGTGACGGTGAGGTGGCGGCAGTGGTTAGTGGGATTTGGGAGAGAAGTGGTGAATATGTACGGTGGAGTAATGGTGAGAGGAGAAAGAGATGTAATATAACGAAACAACACTTTTAATCAAAGTGTTTAGCATTTCATACCCCTTGTTTCTCTTTCTTAAACCCTTTTCCTTTCCCCTACCTAAACCAAACGCCCCCTAAGGTCTTGTTCGGCATCACCTTTAGTTTCCAGTTCTTGGTTTTATGAATGTAAAAGTCATATGATATAAGGGGTATAATACACTTAAAGTTAGTCATACTTGTACTAATCATGTCAAAATCACAACTGAAAACTGTTTCCATATTGATTTTTTTAGTTTTCAAAAGAAACTGAAACTGGAAATAATAAAAAATGACAATGAACAAGCCCTAAGGTGTTCTACGTGGAGTAATTTGTTTCATAATTATGTGATTTGGTGCAATGTGATGTCAAATCATATAGATGGTCAGATTTCGTTAAAAACTGAACTGAACTATATCATGAGAAATTGAGAACTCCTACGTATTTGGTTGACAAATTTTACAAAAGCATCTCATGTTCAATACAACACGGGTATTTTTGTTTAAAACAACAAAGAAACATCTAACATACTAAGAGGAAAAAGATTGCAGCCTCTACCAAACATTTGCAAGCCACTATTAGAGGTATCTGATCCATGAAAGTCCAACACACAGCAGCTATAAGAGCAACACATCAGCATTTGATGCTCAATTAGCTTAAACTTCCACTTCTTACTCCAGAGAAGGAAAAGTCAATTACTTATTTGGTGCTCTCACTGATTAATGCTGGCACAAAAGCATTTATAGGTCTCTCGGGAATCGGAAGGTTTGCTCTAGTGGACCTTAACTAAAAAGCGGGAAGAGGGGGGTGAAGAGAGGATCTGCTCATCATATATGCCATGTATAATATGCCAAACAAATAAAGTATATCAAGTAGAAGCAACCTCAGGGTCAGGTTAACAATAATAGTCATTCTCTCATTTCTAGGTAGACAACAAAGAGAAAGAAAACATCTAAGGCAGATAGCATTCAAGTCAAAAGTTAAGAACGGAGAATGTTACGCCAAATAGATTACAAGATACGAACTAATGAAAAAACTCAGCTTCTCCTCATCAGAGTATGAAGTTCCTCTATTAGAGCTTTTGGATAGCCGGAGCCAAGCTTGAGATTCCAAGCAATACTTGACTATTTCTAAATTTTGTAGATAAACTGCTCCACGATAATTCAAGCAAATAAGTTTTTTGTCATTTGCTCGCGTTTTGTGCATGTATGACACACCCTCGGTGACTTTCCAGTATCTCTCGTTATTACTTATAAAGAAATGTAAACATATACTAATTAAAAAGCCCGCAAATAGAGAGCAGAAAAGTACAACTGGCATTCATAAAATATCAGAACCAGAAACAGCAGTACACATAACATAAAACAGGATAATATTAAATGTGTCAATGAAAGGCAGAAAAATAAGTCTACGGAACCAAGCATCAGAACAGCAGTTGCAGACATTATTTATGCACATAAATTCGAATGTCCATCCCAACGCACATGACCACGGATACAATCATGCAGAGCAATACTCCAAAGGATACACATAAAATGAACCCATAACCCATGTAAAAAGAAAAGCAAGTAGTACTTGACCTGGTGGTAAAGTGATGTACCTCATGACCTTGAGGTCATGAGATCTAGGGGTTCTCTAATTGTTTCCCTCTATCTGAAAGGGGCGTGACCAACTAAGAGGGACCAGGTTGATCCACCAAAGTTCCCCTTCTAAAACCTTCACCTTACCATATTAAGAAAAGCAAAAATATCTAAGGTTCATCAATTCATCCAATATTTAGAACAACAAAAGACTAGCAACAATTACTATCATCATTATGCAAATCTGCAATTATAAGAAATAGTATAAAACTACAATTATGCAAAAAGCTAAAACACCATAAAAAACAAAACTTAGTATACCTTCGAACTGATCTCTTTTGTGCCTGCTTGGACAACACTAGCAGCTGACTGAGCAACCAAAGATAACTTGCCAATTCCCTGATCAACCAATCATTCACCAAAAAAAAAATTTCAAACTCAAAATTCAAAGCAAGAACAAAATTCCTTAATAAAAAAAAAAAACCCACCTGAGAAACAACAGAAAAAACATCAGGCTGTGCATTATTCCTAGGCATAGGATTGGGATTAGGGTTAGAGCCAAAGCCAACATACTTTCCTCCTTGAGAAGGCGGCAAACCATCTGGCTTAGACTCATTCTCCGCCAATTTCCTAGCAAAAAAACTATCCTTATTGGTGGCGGACGCCTCCAATTCCGCCCTGGTATATATATCCTCAGACGATTTCGATTTCACCGGTGCATTACTCCCATTCCCAGTATACCTATTCCCATTATTATACCTGAAATCCCCAGCTGACTGATTTCTCCTCATATCATTTGATGACGATCGAATCGAATCCTCGTTCTCCCAACTGTCCCAACCCCCATTATTATTATTATTATTATTATTATTATTATTATTATTATTATTATTATTCCCACTTCTCCCAACCAACGGCGGCTTCCTATGACCACTACCACTACCACCACCAACAGGCGATTCCTTGACAACAGGCGGATCACGCCACGCCCGGCCTTCGGCGAGAGCCGATATCCTCTCTCGATACACGGATGCGGCGTTTGAGTTGTATTTGGGCACAATATCGGTCTCTTTAGGGATACCATACTGGGATAAGAAGGCGTTGAGCTTGTCGTTGCCGCCTGACTCCATTTTCTTGAGCTGGATCTCGGACCAGGAATCCATCGTTACCGATCGGACGAAACTTATGTGGACACCGAGGCCCCGGTGCTTGCCTGAGCACTCTAAACACATGAATATTCCATACGATACTGATGCCCATTGTGGGTTTTTCTGTGAACAATCCACGCAAGTTTTGTTGCCTGATTGTGATTGCAGATCTCTCAATCTTCTTGATGCGCCCGCCATTCAAATTTTTTTGCTTTTTTCTTTTTTGGGTTTCTTCTCTTCCTCCTTTTTTGTTCCTGGATTTGTGGGGAGGAGGAAGAGAAGGAGAGATCTGTGGGGTATGACTGTATGAGAGAGAGGGGGGACGCCCAGAGAATGAGATGAGAGATCACACCGACACCGTCAATATAAATGTTGGGGAGAAAGAATGATGTTTTGTTTATAAAAGAGACGAGTGTTTTTTTTACGGTTTTTCACCAGCTACCTATGAGGTTCACGAAATGCACCAGGTACCCTCGTTGTTTCAAAAATGCACCAGATGCCCTTGTCATTTGCATAAAATGCACGAAATACCCTTAATAACCGACGGTGTTAAGTTTTCGTTAGGCTTTTAGGGTTAATTAACCCATCTAATCCTAATTAAACCCTAATTAGCCCTAATTAACTTCTAACCCTCCCCTAACACTAACCCCCTAACTTCAAACCCTAACCTAACCTTAACCACCACCACCCAACCACCACCACCTTCCCTCCCCCCCCCCGCAACACCCCCCCCCCTAAAAATGTAATCCCCCGTAATTTTATGAATTTTATAAATATATTTAAAGTATATTTATAAATGATTTTAATATTTTATGAGTCGAATTATTTTAATGTTTGACTATTTTGAGGAATTAAAAGAGTTTTATGGTTTTTTATTTCTTAAATTAATTAAATGTCTCATTAAGTGGAACTTTAATTATTTAAAGAGTAGTATTTAAAGTATATTTCATTATTAAATTAAGCTTATGGGTTGAGTAGCCCAATTTGTAGCCTTTTGAGCCCATTTGAAAGCCCAAAGGAGTAATTCTTTTCCTAATAAGACTCTTATTCTTATGTACTCCTAATTCTACTAGGATTAGGGAAAGGGAACCTATAAATACTTCATTAAACCTCCCATGATTCATATTTTCATATTTGGCTTTTGTTTTTCACTAATTCTTCTTTCCTCTTTCCCTCCCTTCACTCGTTTTTTTCTCTCACCCGAATCTGATTGTCCGGATTTCTCATAGTTCCGTTTATTTTTAGCCAAAAATTCCTTCTGAGAAATTTTAGATCTCGAAAAGTTATTGAACTTACGCTCAAAAATCACTCGATTCCGATTATTATTCTATCAGTTATGGCCTCTGCAAGTTTCGCAATTTTGCTGCCATATTTCACTCGCGATTTCGGTATTTCACTCTTTTTCTCCCTTTTTCTTTTGATTCTTTTCCTCGTTTTCTTATATATTGATTTCATATATATTGATCTAATATTTCTAAGTATTATTTTGTTAAATTATTGTTTAAATATTGTATTTTTAATTATTTCAGATTATATGTTTCATATTATTAAGCAAAAAAAATTTCAGATTTAATATTTTATGTTCAAGGAGAGATTTAAAGTCTTGATTTTTGAGGTTTTAAAGCCTATTTTAGTAGTACCATATTTTAGGGTTTGAAATATTTAATCTTTGGTGTCAAAAGAATTTTAGAAAAGGTTTTGACACGTTTTTAAGTGAAGTTTTATTGCTGTAAATTTATTGGTATATTGATATACCAATGTTTTGTATTTTGTTAGACGGAGATTATTCCCTAGGCAACTTTTAGAGTAGACAAGTGGCCTCTCAATTTGTCTACACAAGGTACGTAGATGTGATGTAGTATCATGATTTAAGAAGGAAAAGTTGTAGTATCATGTATAGGAACATTATAAGTTCATATGTGATTTCTAGTATGATTGAATTTTACATGTTTTATGCCTGTGTGCAAGCATGTTAATTATGAGATTGATTATGAGTCAAAGATTGTCATGTTTGTATGGAATTATTGATGCAAGCGTGTGGATGGGAACTTTATTTATTAATTCACATGGGGGAATTAATATATTATTGAGATTGAATCATGTTTATTCATGTGTTCCCTTATATTATTATTTTCACTACTTTATGAGGACTGTGGGCCTTATTTGGTGATTTGACAAGTTATGCCTTTGAAAGGTAAGATTGATTGTTGGCTAGGTTCAACAAAGTAAGAAAGGTTGGAATTAAAGAAAGTAATCTTGGATTGTAAGTTGTGTGATCACTTATTAAATCCTAAGATAAAAGAAGTTCAGTTGTGAATGTTTGATTTGTTATTTCTGTGTTACTTGTGTGTGTGTGTCATAACAAGTAATAAATTATAAATCATGTAAAGTGTAACTTGGATAGTCATAGACTTTAGACTGGTGCACGTCTAGAGTTGGACATTTAGGAGTTGGGGTATATGGTGAGCGTGCCATGGCTTTTTCTGCGAGATGGATTGATCACCATCCCCATTATTTTTCAAAAGTTCATCGATATCGCAAGTCAATCTGAAATACGATGTAGTGCCTAGTAGCACCCGTATTTCGTCTTCCTAGGTGAAGGCATTAGTAGATAAGACAACTCATGTCCAATAACTATTCCATTAAAGTAATAAAAAGATGTTTAGAGTTTAGTTCAGTAAAAGTTGTCTGCAGAAATGTTATATTGTTATATTATTATTTATCCCTGCATGTTATTTATTAGTATCATGTTAGGAATATTTACGTGTTACTATGTAGTTAGAGATGGCAATGGGTAGGATCTGGACAGGGTCCTCTAGGATCCAGATCCATATCCGTTTTTTAGGCAAGGATCCAGATCCTACCCGAATCCGCTGGGTAATAAAATTGAGGATCCAGATCCAGATCCAATGGATCCTACGGATCCGGGTCCTAAACGGATCCTAACCTATTTTATTCAAACGACCCTAATTTTCACAATAATTAGAGATTTTAAAGAACAAAACAACGCCATTTAACATCTTCATTTGTCGATGTTGAAGTAAGCAAACATTCAACCTTTATATAACAAATCCGAGCATAAATAATATTAAGAGTTTAACATTAATTTTACCCTTTTAATTATATATTTCAAAATAACTTTCAAAAACGGGTAATGGATCCGGATCCGGGTAATAATTTAGGACCCGGTCCAGATCCGTTTTCAAAAATTAGGATCCATATCCTACCCGGATCCGCAGGGTCCAAAATTTGAGGATCCAGATCCGCTAAAAATGGATCTGGATCCATGGATCCGGGTAGGGTCCATTACCCATTGACATCCCTATATGTAGTACTCAGCTTTGCTGATTACGTGTTTTGTTTGTGATTGTTGATCATGGCTTTGCCTTATTGATCCTGTGATGACCCAATTTTGGTGAGCAGATTCTCTAGAGCATTGACATTTACAGGTTCGCAGATGTTGCATCATTGGGAATTTGGGAATGGAGAGCTTGTGTAATCTAGTATATCATATTTTCTGCATTAGTAGGAACGTATTATAATAAGTTTGTTTGAGTAGACATATATCGAGTGTTTGATTTTAAAGTACTTATTTATTTATTTATGATAATAAAGTATGAAGTTTAGTTAGATGTTTTCCGTTGCAAAATTCTGAATAAGCCGATACGTTATCACACGGGCGATAATACTTAGGTAATTCTCTAAGTTTTATATTGAAAAGGTATTCATGAAAAAAGAGAATTATCGGGGTGTTACAGCAGCCTCGTCGATTTCCCCACCCCACCCCCACCACCCCCGAAGCTCCCCTCCCAACCCCCAGCCCCCTCCCCCTCCCCACCCCCACAGCCCCACCCAGCCCCCCCGCGGCTCCCCCACTACCGTCGAATTCCCCCCCCCACCCCTGTCGAATCCCCCCCCCCCCCCGTCGAATCCCGCCCCCAATTCCCGCAGCCTCAGCTCGCACCCATGCTTTAAAACCGCTTGGAAAACCGCTCAATTTTCAACTTCGAACCACTTGGTATTCAAGAAAAATCGAAAAAATAATTATCAAAAATCGGCTTTCAACGGAATTCGATGGGGATGGAGGAGAGGGGATTCGGCAGGGGCGGGGGAGGGCGGGATTCGGCGAGGTGGGGGAGGGGAGCCGCTGGGAGGGTCGATGGGGTGGGGGGGAGTCGGGAGGGTCGACGGTGGTGGGGGGAGCGGCGAGGAAGGGGGCGGGCGGCGGGAGTGGGGGAGGAGGGGGCTACGGGGGGTGTGGGGAAGGAGGGGGCTACTTGGGGTGGTGGGGGAGGGTTAGGGTTTAGGGGTTTTAGGGTTTAGGGTAAGGGTTTAGGGGTTTAAGGGTTTAGGGGTTTAAGGGTTTAGGGGATTAGGGGTTAAGGGGTTAGGGTTAGGGTTAATAATGGCAAAATGGTAAATAAAGCTAACGGAAACTTAACACCGTCAGTCGTTAAGGGTATTTGGTGCATTTTATGCAAACGACAAGGGCATCTGGTGCATTTTTGAAACAACGAGAGTACCTGGTGCATTTTTGAAACAACGAGAGTACCTGGTGCATTTTGTGAAACCTCAGGGGTACCTGGTGAAAAAACCGTAGTAAAAAACTATATTTTAGTCTCGAAATTTGTAGTTTTTTTAACCCAAATTTGTAGTAGCACTTTGGTCTGTAGAAGCATTTTGGTCATTTTTTAAATTTTAGTAACAGCGTAGAATTTAGTAGTAATATAAAACTATATTTTAGTTTGGAAATTTGTAGATAATTAATTAAATTTTATTAAATGTATGTTACGTGGACTTACATGTGACCCAAAGGAAAAAAAATACAATAAACATTAAAGCAAATCTGATTTGAATAAATAGATTTAATAAGTGTTAAAAAAAGGTTGATTTGATTGATGGTAACAAGTCATTATTTTTCAGAAGTTCTTGTAGGGAGTAATGATGACGTCAGTGGGTGCAACAAAGCTGTGTGACCTCTCGAAACGAAGGCGGTTATTTAATGTTAAATTCCATTTATTCAGTTTGTTTTATAAAATAAAACAAAAAAAACAGATTATAAATTGTAACTTGTTTAGTAACAGTTGACGTTTTAGTAGTAATAAGAACCTATACTTTAGTTTAACAATTTGTCGTTTTTTTTTTGTTTAATTTGTAGTAGAACTTTAGTATTTTTTTTAAATGTGTAGTAGCACTTAGTCTTTTGAAGCAATAAGCTGTAAAAACTTAGGTTTAGTTTTACTTAAGAGATAATAATAATAATAATAATATATTGTCTAATATTCATGTTTAGGAATACGATCACATATATTCGTAATGCTAAACAATGTTGTCAGGATCGAGATCCTACTTTCAATCTAAAAGTTAAGGAGGATCTAATCGGTAGGATCGGATTGTAGGATCGTAAGATCCTACGGCATAGATCAAATAGGTGTAAACATGATAATAATATGATAACAATATTTAAAGGTCGGAATATAATAAATTTCAATAATTAGTTTTCGTAATGATGATATTAAGTCTATATCTTATAATTTGTAGTTGATCTTTGGTCTTTTAAAGCAATAAGTTGTTAAAACATAATTTTAGTTTTACTTAAGAGATAATAATTGTATGGGGGCTACCTAAGTTCCATACCGGTCCTCATGGGACCGTTATTGACTGTCATGGTCAACTCATACGAGTAGATATCATTGACTATGAATGAGTCAAACCACGATACCGGCATCTATATCATGCTGGCCATGTTGGAATACCTTACCGGTGTTCTCCACCTGGGCCATCCCTAAATGGGCCTTGGTCTGATCCAATACTTAACTAGTGAGCCTATGGGCTTAAAGATAAGTATTGAAAGAGGATAGAATTATGTCCAACCAATGGGAGTAGTGTCCTACCTAGCTTGGGACACTGCCGACTCCTACAAATACCCCATGATCTGAGTCATAAGGTACGTTCACATAAACTAATATACTCTTCTTGAGATATACTGGCTTTTACCCTTTACTAACTTAGACATTGGAGGGGCGTTCCTCTGATCAACCCTCGAGGTTAGTTTACGTGATTGAAGGATACCGGTTCACCCCAACAACATTTATTCCATACCGGAACAATAATAATAATATGTTGTCTAATATTCATGTTAAGGAATAAGATCACATATATTCGTAATGCTGAACAATGTTGTCAGGATCGAGATCCTACTTTGAATCTAAAAGGTAAGCAGGATCTAATCGGTAGGATCGGATTGTAGGATCGTAAGATCCTACGACATAGATCAAATAGGTGTAAACATGATAATAATATTTACGGTTTTTTCACCATATACCCCTGACAAATTTTTTTTTGCACCATATACCCTTTTAACTTTTGAAATTCACCATATACCCCCCACTTTTTCAAAAATACATCCGCTTACCCTTAATTACTAACGGTGTTAGACTTTCGTTAGTCATTAACCCCTAAACCCCCCTCTAACCCTAATTCCCCCTCTAAACCTAATTAACTAACCAAAACCTAACCCCTAACCCTAACCCCTACTCTAATACCCTAACCCTAACCCTAACCCTAACCCTAACCACCCAACTACCACCCCCTCCCCCAACCCCACCCCCTCCTCCCACCCCACCCCCTCCCCCTCACCACCACCGAAGCCTCCCTCCCCACCACCCCCGCCCCCCCCCCTCCCTCCCCCACATCTTCGCAGCCCGCCTCCCCTCCCCCGGATCCCTCGCACCCCCCCACGAAGCTCTGCATCCCCCTCCCCCTCCTACGCATCCCTTTCCCTTTCCCCCTCCCACGTATCCTGCAGCCCCCTCCCATGCATCCGGGTTCTTCAATTCTGGGTTAATTCTTCAAATCTGGGTTCGAAAATTCTGGGTTCTTCAAATATGGCTTTGGATGCGTGGGAGGGGGGCTGCGAGATGCGTCGAAGGGGGAAGGGATGTATTTTTTAACACCGTTAGTCATTAAGGGTAAGTGGATGTATTTTTTAAAAAGTGGGGGGTATATGGTGAATTTCAAAAGTTGAAAGGGTATATGGTGCAAAAAAAATTTGTCAGGGGTATATGTTGAAAAAACCGAAAAATAATTTATTCAAGGATCCTCAGGATTATACCTATGCGGCTTAGATTGAGGAGCGCAACGATCTTTAGGCGGAGCAATCGTGGAACCAAGAACGCAGTGATTAAGGATTGATTGAAAGTATTGAAAGTATTTGAGTGTTTGAGTATTTGAGAATTCGAAGTGTATTGTAGAGATATTCGTAAGTTTTTGTATTCGTGAAATAATAATATGAAAAGCCGTCCGTAATTCGGAAAATCACGGATATTTATAGGGAAAAGGAGACGTGCGCTCCACGCAAGACCTGCGCCAGGCGCAGTCCTACGTGGCAGGCGCACTGCCACGCGTCAGGTGCACATTGGTGTGCCTGACGCAGCCAGCTTAATCAAATTCAGGCACATGTAAATGCGTTTTGAAAAGATAGAAAAGAAAGTTGCGTCTCACACAAGACCTGCGTTAGACGCAGGACTATGTGTGAGTCACAAAATCTACGTGTCAGGCGCTCATTGGCTCGCCTGACGCGTTCTGGCCTATGTGCTGGACGCACGTGGCACGCTGAGCACAGCCCCCGCGTCCGGCGCATATTCTGGAATATTCGAGCATATTCCATTGCGCGTCTTTCAAAGATACTTTTTTATCCCTAAAATTCCGGAGATGGAATTTTACGGATTAAAAATCTGATTTATTTATCAAAGATAATAAAATATTTATGATAAATATCTATTAAAATAATAAATATTTGATTTGGCTTTTTCAAATGGATTTAAAACATTTTATGGGCTTGAAATACAATTAATCATCATGAACAATTAATTGGGCTTTAGAATATCATTTCGAAACACATTTTGGAATGGTTCTTTAGATTGCTCTTTCGTTGGGTCGTGCCAACTAATGCCGCGGCATGTTTCATCATTGGATCCTTAAATGGGGAGACACGATTATGTGTCTACAGAAGCCCCCACTTTGACTGAGGTTCAGGAAACCGATAGTCAAAGTACACGGTGTCGGGACGAAGAATAATTCTAAACGCTCTGCAGTTTAGAACTGATCTATAACCGCCGGTCTCTGCAAAACAAAGTTTGTATGCAGGACAATAACTACAAGCAATCTGATTACCTGCAGAAAAAGATGTTAGCAGATAGGTGCAAACAACTCAGATGAAGCACATAATGATGCAAAAATGCAAACTTAGACTCTTTAAGGATGCATGAGACGCTATGCAAGGATTTAGGTTATGCAAAGCTAAGGGATGACACGTCATGCAAGGTCAGGGTTATGCAAGACTCGAATGTATGAAATGCAATGCAAGGTCAGGGTTTTGCAAGGCTGCGATGCAAGGTCAGGATTTTGCACGGCTAGAAGATGTGTATAATGATAGAATGAGCAGGATTGAATAGAAATGCATAGAATGATTTTCGAAATTTATTTTTAGTAAATGATTGGGGTCCGCAAACGAGGTCCGCAGATTACAACTCTTCGGGAGTTTGATTTGAATTGGAGGAACCACCACACGTAGGAAGCCCCCACTTTGGGTGAGCTTGCCTTGAATTAGGCATTATGAGCCTTGATTGAAATTTTATTTGATCTGATGTTGAAATGTAGTTGATCTGTCTTGAACATTGAAAGTTTTCACTGGGGATTGCACTGGGATTCTTCTTTGGGAAGTTGATATAGGCAAAGTCAAATATCGCCAGAGACCATGGAATCATCGAAGAGTCCTTTGGGGAAAAGGAGAGCTTGGATTGAAAAAATAATAGGTTTGAATTTGTGACTCAAATGCATGTAGGTGAGAAAAGGCTTTGACGAGGCTAGGTTCAGACTCGAGTCTATGTCGGGATCTAGAAAGAGATTATGCTCCTAAATTATAGAAAGTCAAATCATTAGACCATGACTAATTTATTTTATTGAAGCGGCCGGACCTCGAGATGAGGATTCCTACGTATCCTTGCGAAATCAGACCATTCGTAGTTCTGGATCTGATTTATTTTATTATTATTTTTTTGTGCCCTAACTTTTGCCTAGGCCGCCCTTTCGGGTTTCCAGCCTAACGGGCTTGGACATACCTTGAAAAAGGAGTTAGGGTTGATGAAAAGTTGAGAGGTTAAAGGCTTTAGGCTTGATGAAAGTTGAATTGGTTTAGCAAATGAAGGGTCATGGATTTGGATTATAATTTAAGGGTTTTGATGGATTGAAGGATTTGAATGAGGGGTAGAACTTGTGTGCAAGCCCCCTAGCTTGACTTTTTATTTCTTTGCCTTTGGCTTTTTCTTTTTGAATCTTTTCTTTTTGTCCTGTGCGTTTCTTTTGCTTTTGCTTTTTTTCGCACTTTAATTTTTTCACTTTTTTTTTGTTTTGCCTGGCATTTTTTTTATGTAGTAAGGCTTGCACACAAGTTTGATTTAGGGTATTGGAAGGCTTGAAGGATATCTGTGGAGCTTTGGTTAATGGAGGGATGGTTTTGTTTATGATCATAGAGATGATGGTTTAAGGATTTTTGTTTTTCTTTGGTTGTATGAAAGGTAATGGAAGAGAGAGGGGAATAACTCCTTATCCAAAGTATGTCCATTTTTCATATTTATTCTTTTTTTTTTTTTTCAGATCTCTTTTTATTATTGTAGTCAAGTTCATTAGGTGATTTAAGTTTCATCATTGAATTAGAAGCATAAATAAATGATGGAAGGCCAATGAAAATGAAAATGCAATTATTTTATTAATTAGAAATAAATAGAACAAGGCTTATTAGAAATAAAGTCCTAAATGACATAGACTCGACAAGAAAGGAAATGGAAAAGCTAGGGGAGGGACTCTCCGACTCAACCTAGAAAACTAGCGTTAAATGACTAAGCCCCGACGTTATTTAGGTGCTTTGCCCAAGGGTTCTTTGTTATTGCTGACTTTTGCTGCAGGCGGAATTGACAATCTACCGTCTTCAACCATATCCTGCAGGTGATTCTTTAAGGTCCAACACGCAAATGTTGGGTGTCCATTCCCTTGGTGGTACTTGCAGTAGGCATTAGGATCCCACCTCTTGGATCTATTTTTGGGAGCAGGATCTGGAGTAGGACCAATAGGCTGAAGTGCTCCCTTTGCATGAAGTCTAGTGAAGGCTTCTTCTAAGGACATGCCTAAAGGTGAGAATTTTCTTTGAGGCTTTTGATAACCTCTCTTTTCAGTAGCTATGGCATTGACCTCATTGCTTTTGGAGCTAGAAGGGCTATTGTTATTCTTCTTGAAAGAGTTGTTTTTATTGTTACCCTTGTTCTTGTTGGCTTGTACCTCTTCCTCAATCAGCAAGCCTACCTTATAGAGCTTCGTAAAAGACTCTATGGGTTGGAATTTAATATGATCTCCATACTTCGGCCGCAGGTTACGGATCACCAGGCGGACTTGATCCTCATGAGATGGCCTGTTAATCATTTGTGCAGCTTTATCCCTCCATCTGTTAAGGAAGGTGACGAAGTCTTCGTTAGAGTTTTGTTTAGTTAACTCCAACTCACGATGGCCAATGGGAAGCTGAGTATTGTAGATGTATTGTTTGTGGAACTCTTCTCTGATATAGTCCCAGTCATTCAGCTTGGCCTTATTCAGTGACCTGAACCACTTGGATGGATGGGCATCCAAGGTTAAAGGAAAGACATAAGCAAATTTACCGACCGTTAAACAGTCGGTATTTTGAAATTACCAACGAGCAGTTTAACGACCGCCAGTGAGCGACTGTTTAGCGGTCGCTAATATTTTTACCGGCCGTTTTGCTTGTTTTACCGACCGATTGAGACGGTCGGTAAAAGCACGGATTCTTGTAGTGCAGGTCCTTGTTCATGCCCTTGAGAACCATAGAGATGGAAAATGCTCTCAAGTGGTCATCTGGGTCTTCGACCCCCTTGAATTTTGGGAGGTCACCCAAGGTTACCATTTTAGGGAGTTTTTCCCTTAGTTCAGGATCAATGATGTCATGGCCATGAGCCTGATCTCGAGCGCAGGAATTGACTAAATCAATTGCTCTCGTTTTTTAAACCTCAGTTCTGTGTTGGTTTTGAATGGTGGTGGAGTGTCGCCTTACTCGTCCTCTTCAGTTAGCTTCTCCCTAAGTGTCTTAATCTCTTTGTCTTGTTCCACAAGACAAGAGTTCATTAGTGTGAGTTGAGCCAAAATGGCACTGAGTTGTTCATTAGTTTCTCCCATTTCAGATGATGCTTCAGAAGAGTCAGAGGATTCGTCTTAAAAAGTGAGGATGTGCTTGACGAGTCTGCGAGTAGGTCGACCTTGTTGCCTCTCTTCGGGACGTTCCCAAGTTATGATCTCACGATCCGTCCTGAACAGAAATCGAAGGGACCTCGTAAATTTTAAGAAATAATGTTTTTGAAATGAGAACTGGAGAGGAGAAATGGAAGTGGAAATGGGAGAAATGAGAAGTGGAAATGGAAATGGGGAATGAAAATGGGAAATGATTTTGAAATGGAAATGGAAATAGTTATGGGTTTTGGACTACTATGCACTTGACCATGACAGAGACATGGGCCTAACTATATGCAAATGCAGACATGGACTAGACTGGATTATGCAAGCAGACTGGACTCCACGATTGGGTTTAGGAGAGACTAGACTTTGAACTAACGGGTGAGCAAATAGGCTAGACTTTAAGGAATATTGGACAATAAGGGAGACTAGACTCTTAACTTAAGGCAAGCAGGCTAGGCAACGAGACTTTGAACTTACGGGTGAGCAAGCAGGCTAGACAACTAGACTTCGAAACTTACATTAAACTAAGCAGGCTAGACTCAAAAATTGCCTATGGACTTAAGGAATGCTAGACCTTGAACTTACGGGTGAGCAAGCAGGCTAGACACAAAAATTGCCTATGGACTTAAGGAATGCTAGACCTTGAACTTACGGGTGAGCAAGAAGGCTAGACACAACAATGCCTATAGACTTAAGCAATGCTTAGACCTTGAACTTACGGGGGAGCAATCAGGCTGGACTTTAGAGGAATTTGGGCTATTATGAACTTCTGAAGGAATTGGACTTGACTAGGGCCTACATGGAGATGCAAATTAGACCTAGGATATGAATTGGGCCTAAATGGACTTAAGTTTGGACTAGATTAACATATAGGTTTGATATAGACTTAAAGATGCATATGGGCTTGACAGTGGAAATGGACTAGGATTGGACTTGGAATGGAATAGAATGGGATTAGACTTGGACTAGGCTTAGAATTTTCGAAAATTCGTTTTTGAAAGGAACCCCTTGTTTTTATCTTTTGTTAGGAAAAGATGATGAATCAATTTTGAAAATAAACTTTTTTTGTCAAATGTCATGTATGATGGTGTTTAATAAATGCTTTTCAAAAAAGGTAGAATAGAATTGATTTTGAAAAATGTAAGTTTTTTTAAAATTAGTGAATATGGTAAGGTAGGATTTACAGGGGAGATTAGTTGAACAGCAGGGAGAAGGTGGGAAGAGGTAGACATGCATGATGACTCTAACTCTACATGACCATTTTAGATGCATTTTTTAGGACAGACTCGACCTTGCATGAAAATACTGAGTTTTATTGAACAAGGTGAGACCTTTGATTAGACCATGCACTACGCGAATGCAGACAGACAACATAGGACTGAACATAGGATCGACAATTACGACGGCTAAATTGACGAAAAGCATGTGATGCACAGGCAGCGTGCCGCGCAGCATTGCAGCGCGCGGCGCACAGCCGTGCGTCTGGCGCGGGAGTGGTACGCCAGGCGCAGCTTAATGCGCTTGGCGCACTACTCCCCGGCACGTTTTTCGGGGATTTAGGCGACAAATTGGCCAAGTGACGATTTTTTTTTGTTAGACGTGATTTTAGGAACGACGCATAATAATGACAATTTGACAAAATAATAGCAGGCAAGAATTGCAATCACAGGCAAATGTCATATAACATGGATGCAAAAGTTCCAACCTAAAGTCCAGTTTTATGTTTGAAACTATTGGTCAGGTTTAGGTTCAGTCTGAAAAGGGTCCATGACTAAGAGATTGATCCCACGGTTAATACCCCTGCTTAAAGAGGTCGCCACGTGTAAGACGCACTCCAGTCTCAAGTCAGGAATAAGAGAACAGTGCCATGGTTGGGTAGGTTTGCTTATGACTAAGATCCAAAACTATCGCTCAGGACGCTTTTTGGAAGGACAAAGCGCAAACCCCCCGGGGGTAACCTCACACATAGAACATGTGCTAATGAGGCAAGGTAGATTGTCCTTATGGTGGCTGAACAATAGCCATGCATATGCAAAACTGTATATCATTCAAAGGCATAAAAGGAGAATGAATCGTATTTTTCAAGTTTCACCCACTCATTTAAAAAAAATTAATTCTTTTAAAATCCTCCCCAGTGGAGTCGCCAAATTATAGGCGTTTTTTTATTTCGCCTACGCGGTGTGAGCGCGTATTAGATTTGACTACCCCACTGTAAAGGTTTTATTGAAAATTGTTTTGAAAGAAGTCGCCAACAATTCTTTTTACGAAGAATCATAAACCTAATTGAATTGGATATGGGAAAATCGTAGGGACAAATTATCCAATGTAGATTTCCCCATCCTTACTCCATAGATGGTCAAAATGAACCAAAGATTGAGTTCGGGGGTGAGGGTACGAACACGGTCACAATGAACCACATTCGCCCAGAGTTGGCCTCTACTAAATATCGATTCATTTCAGATTTTATGCCAAAGAATAATCATATAACGTTTTACAACCTAAAAATAATTAGTCTAAATTGGTTCAGGAAACACATAAAAAGACTATTTTTTAGTGATATGTTATTAGGCAATCAATATTACAGGGAACCTAACAAGTTGTCCAAATTAATTTGATTAATATTAGAGCAGTTCTTTAGGTCTTTGATTAGCAATAAATAACATGTGGGTGATAAAAGCAATAATGCAGGGACAATTATATAATATGAACGGAATGATCAAGCAGGCATATAATATACAAAAATAAATAAAAAGAAAGAAGGAGGTTTAGAATCTACAGTAGAGCGATTTTATATTAAAGATCTACATCATGAAATAAATGGTTAGTAACTTCAATATAAAAATAATTTATTCAAGGATCCTCAGGATTATATCTATGCGGCTTAGATTGAGGAGCGCAACGATCTTTAGGCGGAGCAATCGTGGAACCAAGAACGCAGTGATTAAGGATTGATTGAAAGTATTGAAAGTATTTGAGTGTTTGAGTATTTGAGAATTCGAAGTTTTTGTAGAGGTATTCATTGGCTCGCCTGACGTGTTCTGGCCTATGTGCTGGATGCACGTGGCACACTGAGCGCAGCCCCCGCGTCCGGCGCATATTTTGGAATATTCGAGCATATTTCATTGCGCGTCTTTCAAAGATACTTTTTTATCCCTAAAATTCCGGAGATGGAATTTTACGGATTAAAAATCTGATTTATTTATCAAAGATAATAAAATATTTATGAAAAATATCTATTAAAATAATAAATATTTGATTGGGGTTTTTAAAATGGATTTAAAACATTTTATGGGCTTGAAATACAATTAATCATCATAAATAATTAATTGGGCTTTTGAATATCATTTCGAAACACATTTTGGAATGATTCTTTAGCTTGCTCTTCCGTTGGGTCGCGCCAACTAATGACGCGGTATGTTTCATCATTGGATCCTTAAATGGGGAGACACGATTATGTGTCTACAGAGATATAGTTGTGATTAATGATAGGAGGGAGGAGAATTATATATAGGTTTAGATGTTAGGGAAGCACTAGATTTTCGAAAACAATTAAGTCTCTAAAAGATTTTCGAAAAGAGTTGGATAAAAAATTATTTAAAAACACTTTGGAGAAAGATTATTTTTATAAAAGATATTTTCATCAATAAAACCAATTAATATAATTAATTAATTCTATTAATTAAATTGGGCTAGAAAAGGGGTTTTAAAAATTGGCCTTTCATAAAAACTATTTTTAAAAGGTTTTCGAAGATGGGCTTTTATAAAACAATTTATAAAATGGGTTTTCGGAAATGAGTTAATAAAAAGAGTTAGAAAATGGTTTTGGCCTTAAAACATTTTATTTTAGACACATTCTTTATTCTTTCCTCGATCCGAACCAATTAGAGCAGGGTATTAGTCATCATAGGGTACTAAATGGGGAGACACGATTATGTGTCTACAGAAGCTCCCACTTTGACTGAAGTTCAGGAAACCGAAAGTCAAAGTATACGGTGTCGGGACGGAGAACGATTCTAAACGCTCTGCGGTTTAGAACTAATCTATATACGGCGGTCTCTGCAAAACAAAGTTAGTATGCAGGACAATAACTACAACCAATCTGATAACCTGCAGAAGAAGATGTTAGCAAATAGGTGCAAACAACTCAGATAAGCACATAATGATGCAATAATACAAACTTAGACTATCTAAGGATGCATGAGACGCTATGCAAGGATTAAGGTTATGCAAAGCTAAGGGATGACACGTCATTGAAGGTCAGGGTTATGCAATACTAGGATGTATGAAATGAAATGCAAGGTCAGGATTTTGCAAAGTTAGAAGATCTGGATATGACGAAATGATCATAAATGAATAGAATGATTTTCAAAAACTGTTTTTAGTAAATAACCGGGGTCCGTAAACGAGGTCCGCATATTACAACTTTTCGAGAGTTTGATTTGGAGGAACCACCACATATATAGGAAGCCCCCACTTTGGGTAAGCTTGTCTTGAATTAGGCTTAAGCCTTGATTGAAATTGTACTTGATCTGTCTTGAGCGTTAAAAGTTCTTCATTAGGGATTCTTCTTTGGGAAGTGATTTTGGCAAAGTCAGATAACGCCATAAACCATGGAATTGTCAGAGAGTCCTTCATGGACAAGGAAAGTTTGGATTGAAAAATAAAAAGGTTTAAATTTGTGACTCAAATAAATGTATGTGGGAAAAAGGCTTTGACGAGGCTAGGTTCAAACTCGAGTCTATGTCGGGATCTAGAAAGAGTATGCTCCTGAATTCTACAAAGTCAAATCATTAGACCTTGATTAATTTATTTTTATTTTAGCGGTCGGACTTCGAGATAAGGATTCCAACGTATCCTTGCGGAATCAGACCATTCCTACGTCTGATTTAATTTTTTTATTTTATATATTGTTTTACGCCCTAACTTTTGCCTAGGTTGCCCTTTCGGGTTTTCAACCTAGCGGGGTTGGATATACCTTGAAAAATGAGTTAGGATTGATGAAAGGTTGAAAGGTTTAAGGGTTGAAGCTTTGATGAAAGTTCAATTGGTTTGGCGAACATAGGATCATGGATTTGGATTATATAGGCTAAGGTTTTGATGGGTTGAAGGATTTAAAAGAGGGGTAGAACTTGTGTGCAAGCCCCCTAGCTTGACTTTTTATTTCTTTGCCTTTGGCTTTTACTTTTTGCATATTTTTCTTTTTGTCCTGTGCGTTTTCTTTTTGCTTTTGCTCTTTTTTTTCGCACTTTGAATTTATTCACTTTTTTTGTTTTGTCTGGCATTGATTTTTTTTTTGTAGTAAGGCTTGCACACATGTTTGGTTATGGTATTGGAAGGTTTGGAGGATATTTTGGAGCTTTGGTTATTGGAGGGATTATTTGGCTAAGTATCATGGAGGATGATGGAGGAAAGAGGGGGGTAACTCTTAATCCAAAGTATGTCCAATTTTTTTATTTTTCTTTATTATTATATCAGATTTTTTATTATTATTATTATTAGTCAAGTTCATTAGGTGATTTAAGTTTCATCATTGAATTAGAAGCATAAATAAAATGATGGAAGGCCAATGAAAAATAAAAATAAAAATAAAAATGAAATGAAAATGGAAAGGCTATAATAGATGAAGTCCTATAGTGACATAGACTCGATGGGATAGGACAGAAATGGCTTATGGTAAGGACTCTCTGACTCAACCTAGGAAACCAGAAATAAAAGACTAAGCCTGTTGAATTGTTGATGCACTGCGCAAAAGGGTTATTAGTGATGCTGATCCTCGTTGTAGCAAGCATCAGAAGTCTATTGTCATCGACCATGTTTCGCAGTGTACTGATGGTATTTGACACTAGATGTCAAATGTTCATTGAATAGTTGGAATTCGCGATAGAAATGTAGGTTGCACATTTTGAATCTTCTTTTAGGTGCAGGGTTCTGAGTAGACCCTATGGAAGTTATCGCGCCTCTATTGTAAAGGCGGTAGACCCTATGGAAATGATCGCGCCTCTATTGTGAAGGCGGTCAAAAGTAATCTTCATGACTCTAAATGAAGTCGGGGTGGTGATAATGCACCTGATGAGCTTTAGAGTAGGCTCACTTTTTTGTTCCTCCATTAGTTGCTCCTGAGTTGTAATCTCTCGGCCCGTCATGAACAGAATCGAGTGGACCTTGCTTGTAAGTTTTAAGAAATGATTTTTGAAATGGGAGATGGAAATTATGGATGGAGAAATGGAAATGGAAATGACATATGAGAAATGAAGATGAAAGTGAAAATGGAAATGGGAAATGAGTAGAAATGGGTATGATTATGGTTATGATGCTGACATGGGACCTAACTATATGCATATGCAGATGTGGACTGGACTGGACTAGACTTTGAACTTGCAAACAGACTAGACTCAAAAGGATTGCCTATGCTAGCTTTGTTAGACTTAGGAAGGAATTGGCTTTGCTAGACTTGATGATTTGGGGTTTAATGGATCTAAGATGGACTAGCTTCGCTAGATTTAAAGGTTTTGGGGCCATTATGGACTTAGGGTAGACTAGCTTTGCTAGACTCGAGGATTTGGACTACTATAGATGTAAGGTAGGAGTAGCTTCGCTAAACTCGAAGGGTGCCTTTATGGTCTTAGGGGTGACTAGCTTCGCTAGGTCTAAAGGGTGCCATTATGGTCTTAAAGGGTGACTAGCTTCGCTAGGTCAATTAGGCGCCGTTATGGTCTTAAGGGTGACTAGCTTCGCTAGGTCAAAGGGTGCCGTTATGGTCTTAAGGGTGACTAGCTTCGCTAGGTCAAAGGGTGCCGTTATGGTCTTAAGGATGACTAACTTCGCTAGGTCAAAGGGTGTCGTTATGGTCATAAGGATGTCTAGCTTCGCTAGGTCAAAGGGTGCTGTTATGGTCTTAAGGATGACTAGCTTCGCTAGGTCGAAGGGTGCCGTTATGGTCTTAAGGATGACTAGCTTCGCTAGGTCAAAGGGTGCCATTATGATCTTAAAGATGAATAGCTTCACTAGGTCAAAAGGTGCCATTATGGTCTTAAGGATGACTAGCTTCGCTAGGTCAATGGGTGCCATTATGGTCTTTAAGGGATGCTAGCTTCACTAGACTTAATGGTTTGGACTTCGTCCTATACGGGTTTGGAAATAGACTAGATTAGACTTAGGAAATGAGTTGGGCCTTATATGGACCAAATTTTGAACTTAGTCCTATATTGGTTTGAAGTTAGACATGGAAATGCACATGGGCTTGACATTGGAAATGGACTAGGATTGGACTTAGAATGGAATAGACTGGGATTAGACTTAGACTGGCTTGACATAGACTAAGGTTCATATAAAGATGCAAATGGGCCTAGATTTGACTTGAATTAGACTCATATGGGCCTAAGATGGACTCTAATGCTAGCGGGCCTAATATGAATACATGGACTCAAATTTAGATGAACCTAATATGAATGCAAAAAAAGACTCTAATGCATAATTGCATATGGGCCTAGAATGAATGCAAATGGATTGGATTTGGTTGATGGGATTGGATTGAAGGCATTTGGAATCGGCTTAGAATTTTCGAAAGGAACCCCTTGTTTTTATCTTTTGTTAGGAAAAGATGATGGATTAATTTTGAAAAATATTTTTTTTATTGAATAGGTGGTATGATGATGATTAGTAAATGTTTTCGAAAAAAGTTGAATAGAAGAGGGTGCAGGATTGATTTTGAAAAATGTAAGTTTTTGAAATTGTTGAATATGGTAAGGTAAGATTGATAGGCAAGATTTGTTGAACAGCAGGGAGAAAGTAGACATGCATGATGATTCTAACTCGAACATGACCATTTTTTCCTAGATGCACTTTTTTGACTGACTCGACCTTGCATGAAAAGACTGACCCTTTTTTTTGTTTGAATTAGGTGAGACCCTTAGAATGACCATGATTCTACGCGAATGCAGACAGACGAACATAAGACTGAACATAGGATCGAGCACAACAACGACTAAATCGACGAAAAGCATGCGATGCACAGACTGCGTGCCGCGCAGCATTGCTGCGCGTGGCGCACAGCCGTGCGTGTGGTCGGGGATTTAGGCGACGTTTTGGTTAATTGGCGATTTTTTGTTTGTTATTTAGACGCGATTTAGAAGCAACGAATAACAACGATTTTGACATAATAATAGCAGGCAGAAATTGCAATCACATGCAAATGTCATATAACATGGATGCAAAAGTTCCAACCTAAAGTCCAGTTCTATGTTCAACTATGGTCAGGTTTAGGTTAAGGCTGAAAAGGGTCCATGACTAAAAGATTGATCCCACGCTTCGTACCTTTGCTAAAAAAGGTGGCCACGTGTAAGACGCACTCAGTTCTCAAGTCAGGAATAAGAGATCAATGTCATGGTTGGGTAGGTTTGCCTATAACTAAGATACAACACTATCGCTCAGGAAGCTTTTTGGAAGGACAAAGCGCAAACCCCCGGGTGTGACGTCACACATAGAACACTAGTTTTCTAAGCACGCGATGCGTGCGATTACAATTTTTTCATTGTGATATTTCGTACTGTCGAGTAGCACGTTTTACATGCATGAATACATGCAGCAACAACAAATTATAATAGTTTAAGTTGATAGTTTTTTCAATAAAGGCTATGTTTTTTATTTAACTTATTAGATGTTATTTTCAGCAAAAATAAGTTCAGATAAGTTCAAATCAATTCTTGATCTGGCCTTATTATCCTCTATGTAATTGTGATCATTTCTTTACATGACTATAATGTTGTGGAAGTATATTGCTGATTTTTTATTTTGGCAATTTTTCCTTTTGATGGAAGATTTTGATATTCTTAAATGAATTTGTTATCTTTGTTTTTTTTTTGTTTTTCGTCTTTCTTTTTTGTTTTTTTAAACTAAAATCTTAACTTATTCTAATTGTAGTTTTTAAAAATGGCAAATATTTTAATTGATTGATTACCTATTATTATTTTAAAAATTTAAACAAAATTGATATAATTTAAAAAGTAAGGGTAATATAGTCATTTAATAGGGGACACCATGCCCCCCCCTTCACTTATATAATAGAGATATGCTAATGAGGCAAGGTATGTCCTTATGGTGGCTGAACAATAGCCATTCATATGCAAAACAATATATTATTCAAAGGCATAAAAGGATAATGAATCGTATTTTTCAAGTTTCACCCACTCATTTTAAAAAATTATTTTTTTAAAAATCCTCCTCAGTAAAGTCGCCAAATTATAGGCGTGTTTTTATTTCCCCTACGCGGTGTGAGCGCGTATTTGATTTGACTACCCCATTGTAAAGGTTTTATTGAAAATTGCTTTGAAGTCGCCGACAAGTCTTTAAAGGAATACTCATAAACCTAATTGGATATTGAAAACTGTAGGAACATCTCAGGGACTTTATCCAATGTAGATTTCCCCGTCCTGACTCCATAGATGGTCAAAATGAACCAAAGATTGAGTTCGGGGGTGCGGGTACAAATATGGTCATAATGAACCATGTTTGTTTATTGCTGGCCTCTACTAAGTATCGATTCACAATAAATTTTATGCCAAAGAATAATCATATAATATTTTATACACCTTAAAAATATTTAGTCTAAGTTGGTTCAGGAAACACATAAAAGAATAATTTTTAGCGACAAGTTATTATGCAATCAATATTACAAGGTACCTAGCAGGTTGTCCAAATTATCTGAATTAGTTAGAACAATTCTTTAGGTCTTGATTAATAAAAATAACATGTGATAAATATTGCAATCAGGCATAAAAATAATAATGTCCAAGAAAAGAAATAAAAATAAGAAAAGAAAATATTGCAGGGAGTTAGTATAATATACAATACTTACAGTCGCAGGAATACGTTAACAATCTACATCATGAATAGAAGCTTAGTAACTTCAAAAAAATAACAAAAATAAATAAAGAAATAAAGATTGTTAATTTAGTTGACCTCAGAAATTATACCACCGTCTGGGGTCGTTGATGTGTACGGATATTGAAAAATTGAATATTGTACTAGCCTTGAGAAAAGATCTGTTCTTAAGTTTAGACTTGCGTCGATTGAGAAAGGTTAATTCTTGCAGGTAGTACTTGGCGTGGAAAGTTGTATGAGAAATAAGTATTGGCAGGAGGTAGGCGTAGCGCGTAGGTACTGCTTGTAGTTGAATTAAAAAGAAAGGATGTTGATGAATTGGTGATCTTGTATAGGTAGTATTAGGGAATAGTTTATAGTAGATGTGTATCGTAGGTTTGTAGGTGATGAATGCTGATGATTAATTAGGTGATGATGAGGATGGTGCGGATTAGTGGTGTTGACTTAACTATGGAGAATAATCAAGATGACTTTACGAGTGAAGGATGATATCTGAAGGATCAGGTAGTGTGGCCGTAAAATATTAGGCGGTGGAGAATTAATTGTGAGGTCGAGAGATTTTGTTAGAGGAATTAGTATGAAGGATGCCGTGTGATTTTATGAGGGAGCCGAAGGAAATTGGGTGTTTAGTTGGCCGTGTATTTGTGAGATGTAGCTGTGATTAATGAGAGGAGGGAGGAGAATTATATATAGGTTTAGGTGTTAGGGAAGCACTAGATTTTCGAAAACAATTAGATCTCTAAAAGATTTTTCGGAAAGAGTTAGATAATAAAATATTTAAAAACACTTTGGAGAAAGATTATTTTTATAAAAGATTATTTTTATCAATAAAATCAATTAATATAATTAATTAATTTTATTAATTAAATTGGGTTAGAAAAGGGGTTTTAAAATTTGGGCTTTCATAAAAACTATTTTTAAAAGGTATTCGAAGATGGGATTTTATAAAACAATTTATGAAAAGGGTTTTCGGAAATGAGTTAATAAAAAGAGTTAGAAAATGGTTTTGGGCTTAAAACATTTTATTTTAGACTCATTCTTTATTCTTTCCTCGATTCGAACAAATTAGAGCAGGGTATTAGTCATCATAGGGTACTAAATGGGGAGACACGATTATGTGTCTACAATGATGCTTACAAAAAGATTGCAGTTAAATTAGAAATAGTTGATCCTTTCCCCATAAGTAACCTCAATTTCAAGCTATTTATTGTTGAATAGCAACACAAATGCATCAATGGTACTGTTGGAGACCTAATGCGTATACTCAGGTCCTTTGAGTCATATTTGGTAATTAAAATAGGGAACCATCTCCCACTCCAAAACATGCAATGACATCAACATCCTCTAGATGGTTCCCTATGTTGATGTCATTGCATGCTCTGAGTAGAAGCAAAAATCAATAAACCCCAATGTTGTCGCCAACATGTTCTCATACATTTCAGACTTGTAGTTAAGATTACGGCTAACAAATAATTTTCCAAGCTCTTTAGGAATAGAGGATGTGGATAGATAAAACATCTTGCGGATATCGAGATTTCTTTTTGACCACCCACAAACCCTAAAACAATCTCCTTTGTTGTCTTGTTTTTTTTCGTTTCCTAAAAATAAATAAAATTATTTGTCACAATAAATCTAATATTTAATAAGTATGAAAGTGGTCAAAGAAGGGTGATATATTTTACCTCAACAAATTGCACTTGCTCTACTCTTTCTCTCTTCTTTGTCTCAGACAAATGACAAAGAATCTCCTTTATTGCACTTGCACTTGCATCTTTTATCTAATAATATTAAAAGGACAACTAAGTATACAAAAGTGAGAAAAATAATGACATGAAACACAATAGTAATGACATATAATACACTAATAATGTCATGAACAAAAAAAATTTGAGAATAGATTATGGAATAAACTTATAATGACACAAAGTAAACTTATAATGATATATGTTTGACTTACAATGACATACAATGAACTACCAATGACATGAAATATTGTTAGAATGATATATAAGTTATAATGACACAACGTAAACTTATAATCACACAAAGTAAACTTATAATCACACAAAGTAAACTTATAATGACATACAATGAACTAATAATCACATAAAATGATGTTAGAATGATATACAAGTTATAATGACACAAAGTAAACTTATAATGACATACGTTTGACTTATAATGACATACAACGAACGAATAATGACATGAAATGCTGTTAGAATGATATACAAGTGATAATGACATAAAGTAAACTTACAATGACATACATTTGACTTATAATGACATATAAGGAACTAATAATGACATGAAATGCTATTAGAATGATTTATACGTTATAATGACACATAGTAAAATTATAATGACACATAGTAAAATTATAAGGAGACAAAGTAAACTTATAATGACACAAAGTAAACTAATATTGAATGATAAATAAGTAATAGTTTCCCTCTTCTTCTTCCTCTAGTTTTACTTTCTTCAATTTTATTTTTAAACTTGCTTGTTTGACATCCCCTGAAATATTCTATAATATGGAAAGTATTAATCACGTTATATATATTTGTTCTATATATCCTGGTATCAGAGCCATGGGGTGTAGTTATATTTGTTCTATATAAAAACTTGTTATTCTGATTTCAGTACTTTCCAGTCTTCAAACTTGTTTATGTCTTATTTGTTACCCTGCTTGTTTTAACGTTTGTAGAGGCAGTAAGTCCCGTGTGAGGCAGTCAGACCATAAGGCTACGAGTTACCTAAACGGCGGGTAGGTTATAAGCATTTTCCCGGTTTATTTTCTCGGTTTAAGTTCCGGGTTCATAAGTATGAGTTCTTTTTGGAACAGAGGAACTCCATCCTCTTCTCATGGTAGTAGTGGTAAAGCCAGAACCGGTTAAAAATGAAACCTTTACTATAGAAAACCTCGAGCAAAACATTGACAATTGGGAGATACCCAAAGTTAATAAAGACCGGATCTATAAAATGAAAAAGTATAGTATTTTTAAAACCGATTATGTGATTAAAACCCAAGAACGGGATATCCATTTAACAAAACCTATTGATACTATAAAATTATTTTCATCTAGTACTTTGAAAAAACATGTCGATAAAGGTTATCGTTACATCCATATAGGGTTGGTTCAAGTTGGCTTAAAACCTCTTACAAAAGAAGGATTAAATTCTTCCGTTCTTGTTGCCCTTAGAGATGGACGATTTAAAGACTTTAATGATTCCTTACTAGGAACTATAGAGTCAAGTTTATGTATGGGTCCGAGTCTCATTTGATTGTTACCCAAATTTCGAGTGTTTCTTTAAGTGATAAGAATATCTTATCATCTTTACTTTTACAAATTAAAACTCATAACTATAAAATGTTTGATGGTTCTATTCCAAGTAGCTTTGATTTATAAAATCCATTACAAAGCCATGATGTCTCGTTTAATACTTGGAAATATACAACACAGTAAAAAGGAGAAACCCTTCTCCTCCAAACCGACCTTTCTAGGTCCAACATAAGAATTCCTAGACCAATACAATGGAACGATGTTAGTCTTCTCGAAGATTGGTTCCTTGAGGAGCTGCCGAACCCGAAGTGCAATCACCGGCTCTTCCGGAACCTAATACCGACCTTGAACGTGTCATACAATACTCGATGGTAGTGTTAAGCTTAGCTTTAACGAAGCACTAGCTCTAGGTATTCGACCATTCCTCCGTTGAAAACCTAGGAAGAATTTCTCATCTTCCTTCGAGAAAATGACATGCACTATAAACGACAAATCACTTGTCCTAGAACTAATTACCCGAAAAGACCAAGGTATTCTACCTCGATTTACCTTCGCCTTCCATTCAAAATGTTGAATATAAAACCCAAGTTCCACACCCTGTTTATCTTTGAAAGACAGTCTCCTCCCGAGACTCACCCTCGGCCTCGGTGATAACCGAGAATATAAACAATGAGCTTAACGTCCTTGAAAAGGATTTTGAGATCAATAAAGACTTGGTTCATAAAGACTTTTATGCACCACATAACCTCTCAAAGCGAACATGGTTCTTCAAACACTTTCTTGAAATACGTAAAAAGATCCAAGAAAACTATTACAGCTTTGTTGAAAAACATAAAACCCATATTCTTTTCTTTGACTGGTTCGAACTCTATACCTCTGATAACAACATTGATTACCCCTTCAAAACCATAGAACCTATCAATACCAATAGAAGGACACCTGCCTGGGAAACTCCGAATGGCACGGTTCGAGTGACCATCCTCCTTTACTGACGAGTTTCCTTTAACGTAGGTGAGCACAAAGTAGAGGCCTTCCCTCTTAAGATACCTCGGGAAGAAGCCTCGAAGAAACCTCAAGAATATTGTTACGCAAAACAATTTCACTAATATTAGTCTTAACACTCTAGGAAAGCAACTTTCTAGAATTGAGAAACAAAGCCTTAAAACAGAGACAAGTTTAGTCTCCACTCCCTTAGAGAAAGCCTCCGAAATCCGATTTTTAAACCTTATCGATTTCGCAAAAGCTCAAAATGAAGTTACAACTTCAAAGATCGAATTTCTTCAAGCTATTAAAGACCAGATTAGCAGGGTTGAACCTTCTACTTCAAGAATAATTGAGGAAGAAACGGTCCAGAATAACACTGCTTGTGTCCTGGATTTAAGTGACAACACTGATCCAGAAACTAGCCCTAAAACACCTGAATTAGCTAAACTTGTTTGGCAAAATTCTGATCCTCTTGATATTATTCCAATTAGGACTAATGAATCTCAAATAGGTAGTCGACCCTAACACAATCGTTCAACCAAAATATAACGCCTCCTCTATCTATGAATGGAATATAGACGGCATGAGTGAACACCCGGATTTTGAACCTCTTGCAGAAATGACGATGGCTTCAAATGCTTATAAAACCCAATCCGGTATATCGGATAAAGCGGTTGCGAGCTCCTTATGCAAGGGTTCTCCGGCGGATTAAAGGATGGTGGGATTTCTATCTCACCAAAGAACAAAGCCTAGACATCTTGAATGCAATTCGAACAACCGAAGATGGGGTTCCCATACTTAACCTAAGTGGAGAACCAATTCAAGATTCTGTCTCAACCCTCATATTTACCTTATCACTTCACTTCATTGGAGATTCCTCCCATCTCGGGGACAAAAATGCGATCTTTTGTCTAACCTAAGATGCAAAAAACTTAGTGATTTCCAAAGTGGTACAAAAATACTTTCCTAACCGGGGTTATGCTTAGAGAAGATTCTAATCAACCCTTTTGGAAAGAAAAATTCCTAAATTGGTCTTCCAACCATATTAGGAGAAAAGGTCGGGAACCGAATCCGTGAGGATTTTGGTGAACATATTATCCCTTACGATAAGCTAACCTACGGTGAATTGGTTAGTGTAACCTCTAAACAAGGCCTTCAAATATGTCAAGATTTGAAGCTCCAAAAACACCTAAAAAGAGAGTTAAAAGAGACTAAAAAGGAATTAGGCTCCTTCTGCCAACAGTTTGATATCTCTTCTCCTCAGACTAGCACTTGCAAAGGGAACTGTAACAAAACAACCCATTACCAAAAGCCCTTTAAGTCACGAAAATTCTATAAAAAAGTTGAGAAAGTCTTCCATAGAAAACCTTTTGAACAACGAAAATGGAAGTCTCATAGGAAACACCAACAAATCCACTACAAAACCCGACCTTAAAAACATCACATGTTTCAAATGTGGTAAAAAGGGTCACACAAACGATTTTTGTAGAGTGTCTAATAAAATCCAAAACCTCGACCTAGATGATGAAACTCTAGGAAAAATTTCAACTCTTTTCATAGAGTCTTCGATGAGGAAACAGAATAATTCAAATTGAGAATTATGGCCCTCAGGATGATGATATAGATTCCTCCTCTAATAATGATGAGGATTCTACCCTAAATGTCCTCACCATTGAACAAAACCTCATATTAGATGTTATCCAGGACATTGATAATCCTGCTCTTCAAAAACAATACCTTGAACGTCTTCGTAAATCCCTTGAAGAAAATCCTAAAGAAAAGGACCTTATCTCTTCTTCTTCAAGCACTGAACCTTACAACCTCACTTCTATTTTAGAGAAGAGAAGCTCTAGAAAGAAGCCGAAAAGAACCATACAGGGACCTTCAGTGAAGTTAAATCCATTAAAACCGATATAAAAGACCTTAAGACCAAGCAACAACATGACTCGGCCATTATTCGGCTTTTGTCTTCTCATATAGTCCCGTATATCCCCGGTGAAAGTGATCCCGACGATATCCCAAAAGTCCCGAGATGATTTCCTTTTTTGTTTTAAAAGAAATCGGTTCTAGGAAGTATTACATAAAAATCACACTTGAGTTCTCCAAGTGACTTCAAAATCAATACTATAGCTTTGTTCGATACCGGAGCGATTTAAATTGCATTAAATCCGAGTCTCGTCCCAAAACGCTTTCACCAAAAAAACCTTGGAAAAACGGGAGTTCGCCAACAATACCAAAATGCATATAGAGGGAAAAACAGATGCCAACATATTAAATCAAGGCCTCTCTCTAAAAAGCCATTTTGTCCTCGTTACAAATATGCACCATTCGGTAATCTTGGGAACACCCTTCATAAATCTCATAACTCCTTACAAGTGTCAATTATGATGGGATATCCTTCAAAACTAAAAATAAAAAGCTTGACTTCTTTTTCTTAGAAAAACCCAAGACTAGAAATCTCAACATTATAAAGGCAAGCTCCATTTATAACAATGAGATAAACTCTCTTATCAATCGAAAGCAGAGTGACGTGCATGATCTAAAACAGAAAATCCATTTACAAAAAATTGAGGAACAATTACAAGGTAGTGTCCTAAAAACTCGGATAACTAACTTCCAAAATCTCCTCGAAAGCGAAGTTTGTTACGAGCCGCCCAATGCCTTCGGAATAGAAAGCAACACATGGTCGACTTACCTTATGAGCCCGATTTTGATGAAAAAAATATCCCTACCAAAGCTCGACCAACCCAAATGAATGCCGACTTAGAACGCCATTGTCGAGAAGAAATTAAATTTCTCGAAAGCAAAGGCTTAATTTCCAAATCCCGTTCCCCTTGGAGCTGTGCGGCATTTTATGTCAATAAAGCCTCTGAGATTGAACGTGGTACGCCTAGGCTAGTCATAAATTACAAGCCTCTTAACGATGCCCTTCGTTGGATCCGTTACCCAATACCCAATAAAAAGATCTAATGCAAAAATTACACCATGCCTATATCTTCTCAAAATTCGATATGAAGTCGGGTTTTACGGCGATACAGCATCAAGCCACAACATCGTTATAAAACGGCCTTTACTGTTCCTTTTTGGCCAATACGAATGGAATGTTATGCCTTTCGGCCTTAAGAATGCTCCCTCCGAATACCAAAGGATTATGAACGATATCTTCAACCCCTATTCGGACTTTTGCATTGTTTACATTGATGACGTGCTAGTTTACTCAAGCACGATTGATCGACACTTTAAAAACCTCAAAACTTTTTTCTATCTAATTAAAAAGAATGGTCTTGTTATTTCAAAGAAAAAGATTTCCTTATTTCAAACCGAAATTAGATTCCTAGGCCGATTGTGTCATGTGGCACTATTACCCCTATTGATAGGTCTATCCAATTCACTAGTAAGTTTCCCGATAAAATCTTGGACAAGACTCAACTACGAGAGGTTTCTTGGTAGTTTAAACTATGTCTTAGACTTTTATCCAAATCTCTCGCAGAATTGCGAAACCTCTCCATGATAGACTAAAGAAAAACCCACCGCCTTGGTCCGATCTCCATACCCAAGCCGTTAAGACTATAAAAACTCGTGTCTTAGAAATCCCTTGCCTTAGTTTAGCAAACCCCGACCTACCTAAAATTGTTGAGACAGACGCCAGTGACAAGGGTTATGGAGGAATCCTAAAACAGGTCGACAATGGTAAGGAACACATTATCAGATTCACCTCTGGACATTGGAATGATACCCAAATTTGAAATACTCTACTATAAAGCGGAAGTTTTATCCATTGTTCTCTCGTATTACAAAATTCCAATCGATTTACTAAATAAAAAATTCTTATTACGTGTTGATTGTTGTCAAGCGCAAAAGCTGTTTTAAAAAAGGATGTCCAAAATATTGCCGTAAAACATGTTTTTGCTAGATGGCAGTCTATCTTAAGCATTTTTGAATTTGATATTGAGCATATAAAAGGAGAAGAGAATTCTATCCCTGACTTCTTAACCCGTGAATTTCTTACAGAAATGCCTCGCAAAACAAAAGATAAAGGAAAGTCTCAACCTCCTCCTGAAAAAACCTTATGCACAACTCAAAAACCTATTAAAACTTGGTACGATGCAGTCCAGAACAATGAGAGTGAAACCTCTTCTATTGATAGAACTCAGGAAGTTCAGGAATGGCTCCTCTCCATCTCTGAGCATCCTTCGTCCATCCAAAAACACCCACAGCTCCTCCAAGCTTTTCATAACTCTTTGCAAAGCCAAGGTAACACAAGCAAAGCAGCAACAGAAGGTAAAACAGTTACAGGGAAAAATATCAGTGTTATTTCAAAACCCGGAGGAAGGAGAATCTTCCTCAAAAACCCTTCCTCAAAAACAACTTTACAAAACTGGTAGTTCTCAGATTGTGCTTACACAACCCAAGAAAACTGAGACTTCAGAATATTTTATTAAAACTACCTCGCAAAACATTATAACAATAGAACAAGGGTATCATGATGAAAATCCCTATGTCTCCATACAAAATATCTTTGGAAAAAACTGGTTCTATAAACATTGGGATCGTACTAAAACTGCAGTTTATTACCAAACAATCCTTGAGGTCACAGGCTCTGCTGAATTCAAACATTTCTTTTATAAAAATGAGCAAGCTGAGCCCTCTTATTCAACCATTAAAATTCTAAAGGTTCTTAGTCCTCAAGACTGGAATCAAGATCTGTCGAAAAACAAAGCCTTCCCCATTAGCTTTAACAACACCTTCCCACATTGTAAAACCTTTAATTACTGGGATTACCAACAGGCGTGGTTCTCCACCTTTTTAATACAAAATAATAGATTGTCTCATTCATGGCTTATCTATTTTAACACCAAAACCATACGACCAGAAAAATTGCCATCATGGTTTTGCGCATTGGTGGAAGTTCTATGGCTCATCCAAGTGAAATCCTCCACCCTGACATTACAAAAAGTTATAATACCTTTCGAACCCAATACAAACCCTCAAATCTAGAAAGGCGTTTTCCCGCCTTATGTTTGTTTTCAATGAAGTTCTATCTTCCTTGGGTCTGTCAATGGTTTCTTGAAGCAAACCAGGATCAAGGGGGTTTGGTCCTCCAGAGAAAATTTAAAATCAGGTGGTGGTCGAACTTTAATACGCCACAGTCTATTCTTGAACCATCCATCAAAGAATGGTTGAAAAAGAATTGTAACACAGGTACAATGACTACAGCACCGGAACAATCTCAGTTTCTTGCCCGAAAATCACAGGCAAATTCTTTGCTTGCATCAGCTAAAACCCCGGAAGATTATGCTCGGATCCTACGACAACTAGCTAATAGTATGTCTGAATCTTCTATTACTTCGGAACATGAATCAACAGCAGACTCCTCGATCCACCTCAGTGATGACGAAGAAGATGCTGGTTTCCAAGCTTAAAATGATTTTATCACCATCTTCAAGGGACAAAAGTCCTGCTTCAGAGGAAGGACAAAAGCAGTCAAACAGTGTAAAGCATTACTATTCATCAACAGTAAAAGCATCAAAAGTCAAAAGCGATCAAACAAAGGTAAAGCATTACTATTCATCAACGGTAAAAGCATCAAAAGACAAAACAAGTGAACAAAGGTAAAGCGTAAGACGATTATTCATCAACAACTCTTCGACTTGACAGCACCATTCTTCACTGCCTATAAATAGAGGCTCCTCCTTCAGTTCCAGGGAGAGCATAACACAACAATCCTCTAAAAAGCTCTCTCTCTCCCTCTCTTTCTCTCACATAAAATTGTAACACTCTTTAAGTTTCAGTTTCATTCAAGACTCTCTGTAAGTCTTATCTGTAAAACCAATGGCTGGTTCAACCGCCTTACTTTACTTTATGCTTTCTGTTTTAAGTTTTATATTCACTTATTAAAATCCCCAGATCCTTGGCCTTATCCTGGTATATATATATATATATATATATATATATATATATATATATATATATATATATATATATTGCTAATGATATTAAACAAACCAATAATGATATACCATTAACAATAATAAACTGTCATATAATGTACCAAAAATTTCCCAGACTACATATATAATGAAATACGTTAAAGTCTTATTGACAATGAATTAACTCAAACTACTCACTTCGTTCTTGTTTTTCTCTATGTTGGGTTCCTCAGTATCTTCCTTCTCCTTCTCCTGAGCCTCCTTTTCTTTTGCAACAATATTCTGAGCATCCTTTTCCACTTGCCCGGAACACTGAATGGATTGGCTAATGCATGTTCAAAAGTATCATCAGCAACCTCAATCTCCTAAGCCGGCTGAGATACACTCAATGGTTTAGGTCAAAATATGTCGAAAGAAGCATCTCATGGTTTGAGATATTTCTCTTCCTTTTATATGTATTACTTCCTTTATGTATTTTGAACTGATCAATGGTGCTCGTCATTTTAACAGAAATAGGAGCGTTAGTTGGTGTGCTTTTTGGAATTGAAAGACTGATGCCTTGTTTATTGCTTTACTTTTTGATCTCTTTTAGTTGGTATTATAGTTGTTTTTGAGTTAGTTTAGGCTAGTTTGTTAGCTATCTCCTTAATTTGTGCAATTTTCCTCCTCGTATGCACTTTCTTTGGGCGCTTTGTTTCATTTCAGGACTTAGGAGCATGCTTGGAGGATACTTGCACAACCTCGGATATTAAGATCGAAGACGAAGGTCAAGGAAGCTTCAAGGAAGCATAACCGAGTTCATGGGGACAAATATAAGAAGTTTTGGAAGGATTTGCGCACAAGGGTCAAATTCAAATGGCTATAACTTTCACCACACAAAACATTTTTGAGCAATTCAAGTTGCAGATGAAATTTTGGCTCAATAGCTTTCTAACAAGTGGTCACAAGCTCAATTCTGATGCAAAACGAGTGAGATATGGCCGTTTGAAAATGAACTGATGAAACTGAAAACTGACCCGAGCGCTCGGGTCAACTGACCCGCCCGGTCAATCTCGCGATAAACTCATTTTCGCTCTGTTGGTCCGACCCGCCCGGGTCAGGTGACCCGAGGGCTCGGGTCAGGCCACCCGAGGGCTCGGGTCATCTTACCCGCCGGGTCGGGTCATTTTTCCGAAACCTTTTTGCAACTTTGTTTGCTTTAATGCGGGGTTGTTTTGTAATTTTCTCGTTTTATTTCTTATGACTATTTAAGAGGGACTCCTCTTATTTTAACTTAGACTAATTTACAAAATATTTTAATAAAGTGAGATTTGAAATTCTTAGAACCCTAGGAGAGAGAAAATCTCATCTTCTAGAGAGAGAAGTGAGAGAAACTTGTTGAAAACTTGGAATTTGAAGAATCTAAGAAGGAAACTTGAAGATTTTGAAGCTCCTTGCAACTTTAATGAGAATTTCTTACTCTCTCTCATATTTTATTGCTTTATTTTCATATTTCCATGTCATTTTCACTCTATTTACTTGTTCATCCTAGATTATTGTTTTAGTTTATAATAGTTGTTAATGTCTTTTAGTTTATAATTTTTCATGATTTGTGAGTAGCTATTTCTTTGGGAAGGGTTTGAAGCCATTAATGAGTTCATGAACCTCTAAATCCAACATTGGGCTTTGACTTAGGATAATTTTGGTTAATTGATTTGGCATTTTCATGAATGTTTGTGTGATTGGACATCATAGGAGCATTATTTAGGTACCCTTAGTGAAGGATCGAGAGATGAAGTTAAGGGGTTGCCTCAAATCGATTATTAGGCTTGAAGGACCATGAGAATAGGGACTACCTAGCCTAGGGGATTTAGTTTGCTTGTTTAAGTTCATCATGTTTATGGATATGCTTGGTTGAATGCCTTAGCCATGAGAATAGGTCTTCGGTAAGAGACTAGGCCAATCTAGCTAGCTCGAGAGAGTGGTTAGAGTACCAATGGATGAACAATTCCCCTCAATTGATCCCCATTGTTGATTCCCATTGTGATTGCTTGGTTTGTGAATGAGTTGATTGGTGGATACCCCTTCCCAAAGCCATTTTTCTTATTGTCCTTTCATCTATAAATCTTCAAAAACATTGAGTTTGCTTAGCTTATCATAAATCGATACTTATTGGTGCTTTCCTTAGTCCTTGTGGATTTGACCCTTTACTTGCCCTATATTGGGTAGTTTAGGTATTTTTGACGTGTTTACAACGAGCGCGTCAAATTTTGGCGCCGTTGCCGGGGACTTCAGCTTGCATTGATTCGTGTTGATTAGATAAGTCTAGGCTATTTGTGAATATTTTTTTTCTTTTTTTTCTTTCTTTTTGTTTTGAAAAAAAATGGCAAATACTTCTTTTCCTCAATACGAAAATGAGTCTTTTTGGGTTTACTTTGGGAGACTTGGGGAATTTATAAAGTTTCATGGCTATGATATTGAGGAATCTTGTGAGATTACTTATTGGGGACTAAATGAGCATACTAGAGGAGTTGTTGAAAATATGTTTAACGGTGATTTTCGAGCGACATCTTCGGATGAAGCTTGGAATTGTTTTTTGTGGTTAGCTAAGGACACTTATGATTCCCGACTTTTATGCAAATTGTCATGATTCCTCTAATATGTGCATGAATTTCAATGATGTGTCACATGTCCCCAATATTGATTCTCATATGCTTGATTGTAATCCCTCCCCCAAAATTGATTTTCAAGGTTCCTTGCATTCTGAATCATCGAAATCCGAATTGGAGCTGACTCTTGAGCGATATCTTATTGGGGCATATTCTAGTGCCAATTATGAACCTCTCCCTAAAGTTGACTCCAAACCCATTGAGGATCTCTTTTTACAATTGAAAAGTGGTTTGAATTCGCTTGGGAAAAATCGGGGTTGCAAAAATGATATTCTCAAGTTTGATTATGTTGATTCGAGGTATATTGAAAATGAAAATCAATTGGAAAAACCCCATGATCTTGATGATGGTTTTTGAGTAGTGACGATGAGGGGCATGTTTTTGAGGAGAAAAGGCCCATTATTGAAGATATTGTTGAAAGTGAGGATGTTTATGAGTCTCTACATACCCTTTTTGAGTCTCATGTATCTACATCTAGTGGATTGGACCTTACCATCCCTCCTTGTGCTTTAGAGAATCCATCTTCTCCTACCCCTTCTTACTTGAGTGAAGATCTTGGTCAAGTTGAGGGTGAGATACCTCATTTGGTGATTGGTGATGATTTTGAAGTTTTGATGGATAATGAAAATGTTGTTGATAATAACTCATTGGTGGAAGAAGTCTCCCTTCTTAAGTCTTGCGATGTGAGTGAAGTGGTTAGTGAAAGCTTTGTTTCTATCTCTTCCCCTCATATTCCATTTACAAGAAGGATTGACATTATTCCCTCTACTCCCATTTCATATCCATTTTCATCTCTCAAAACTCCACCTCTTGATGAGTTTCTTGCCTCTTTTGACATTCAAGTACCCAATTTGGTTGTTTTTGAGGAAAAGAGTGAGATTGCCAAGCAAAAAGAGTTTGTCGAGGAGAATTTGCCGACTTTTTGTTCATTTTCTTATTATTTTGAGTCTTCTTCTTCCTATTTTCTTGATTTTTCTTTTGATTCCACTTCTTTTAGGCATCCCCCTCCTCAATTTTTGCATAGAATTACACTATATTTTGTGCATGCTTTTTATTTAAGTATTGCATATGCTATAATAATGGAAATGTGCACTAGTGCATTTGACAAACTCTTGTGATCTTTGAATTGCTATTTACTAGAAAGGTCAAGCTTAGGACCTTAAATAAGCCTTTATCGGGAAGTAACCCGTGATTTATTGCTTTCATTTTTTTATTTTAATTTTACTCATTTTTTTTATCTTTACTTTTGATTTAGGTAAATAATTAGAATAACACTCGTTCTCAATGGTACATGGAAAGCAGATAATGGTTTTGAAGAAAGTTGATTACAAAAGGAGATATTGGGTCATTTGCGGGTATTTGCACCCACCTACTATCCGGTAGTTTCCTTCCTTTTGCTCTTTCTTCAATGCTCTATGATTTGTGGAACATATGCTTGTTAGTTGAATGTTTCTTCCCTCCCTCCTTCCCTTTGATCGTCTTGTTCAAGCATTGAGGACAATGCTTTATTCTAGCTTGGGGGAGTAGCTATTTGCTATCTTGAGGGAGGTCTGTATAGTTTATTTCTTTATTTTTCCCATTTTCACAAAAAAAATTAATTATCTTCTTTCTTTCCATTTCATTTATTTCTCTTTCGAGTTTTGATTTCCTTCCCTCTAGTTCAAACAAAGTTAAAAAAATGAAAAAAAAATGAATGAATTGAAAAAAAAAAAAGAAAAAATGAAACAAAAGAAGCGTTAGATATAAATAAAAATTTGGTTTGCTTGCCCAAGGAAGATGCTTAGTAATGATATGATGTGGATTCCTTGCTTTGACTTTGAGTATATGTTTTAAGGCTTCTTTTGGAAGAGTGTGAGCATGGGTTAAGGTGTTTTAGGAGTTGATTAATCTTGATTGCATTAGAATCTACCAAAATGAAACTAATGAATGATCAATTTGATGCCTAGTCTTGAATCTTGACTAAGTTGATCATGCTTGGATAATTTTAGCTTCAAATTTGCGGTCCCTTGTGTCCCTAGATGTACTCATCATGTCCCGAAACAAAAGCTCTATAAGAAACTTATTTTTTATTTCTCTTTGTATCCAATAAGTGACACAAAAAGCCACAAGTTCTTATGTCTCTCTTTAGTGAGTAACTTCACATTTGTATAGCAAAAATTCCCATAATAAGGGAAAAAGAAAAAGCCAAAAACAGTCAAAAAAGGCGTGAAAAATGAAAAAAGGTGAAGAAAAACGAAAAGCAAAAAGAGTAGAAGAATTCCAATAAAAGAGGTCAATTTGTGGATGCCTCCCACACTTAGTACTATTTTTCTAAAGTTTCGAGTAGAGTGGAGTCTAAGGCCTATTTGTGTGTCTAGGGATGGTGGACTAGTGGTTTGAGTTTTTTATAACACTTAAAGGGCCCTAAGTCTTTTGGATAGCTAGGTGCTCTCTAATGAGCGAGTAAAAAGTCTAATTAGGTGCCTTATTGCAATCTTGATTAGTTTCTTTCTCTACCATAACCTATGAGTACACTTGGAAATTAGTTGTTTTGAAAGTTGCTCTCTATCTTTGCTTGTGAACCATTTTATTAATAGTGGACTTGGGCATTAATTTTGAATTTGATTGAATAAATGGTTGATGAAAAACTAGAGTTGTGGGTTTGAAAACTCTTTGGAAACCCTCGCGAGATCCCACTCGCCCTCTAGAGCGATTTAGGGGTTTAAAGAGCTTGTTGCATATGCTAAGTGCAATCGTGATTCCTACGACAATGAGTTAGTGTAAATTCTTTCTTTATCCTTTTTTTTCCTTTCTTCTTTCTTCTTGATCTTGTTTTCTAATAATCTTCATTCTCTTACCCTTGTGTTTTATTTAATTTTGCTTGGGGACAAGCAAAGATCAAGCTTGGGGGAGTTTGATGCCTTGTTTATTGCTTTACTTTTTGATCTCTTTTAGTTGGTATTATAGTTGTTTTTGAGTTAGTTTAGGCTAGTTTGTTAGCTATCTCCTTAATTTGTGCAATTTTCCTCCTCGTATGCACTTTCTTTGGGCGCTTTGTTTCATTTCAGGACTTAGGAGCATGCTTGGAGGATACTTGCACAACCCCGGATATTAAGATCGAAGACGAAGGTCAAGGAAGCATAACCGAGTTCATGGAGACAAATATAAGAAGTTTTGGAAGGATTTGCGCACAAGGGTCAACTTCAAATGGCTATAACTTTCACCACACAAAACATTTTTGAGCGATTCAAGTTGGAGTTTGGCTCAATAGCTTTCTAACAAGTGGTCACAAGCTCAATTCCGATGCAAAACGAGTGAGATATGGCCGTTTGAAAATGAACTGACGAAACTGAAAACTGACGGGTCAGTTGACCCGCCCGGGTCAATCTGCGATAAACTCATTTTTCGCTCCTGTTGGTCTGACCCGCCCGGGTCAGGTGACCCGAGGGCTCGGGTCAGGCCACCCGAGGGCTCGGGTCATCTTACCCGCCCGGGTCGGGTCATTTTTCCGGAAACCTTTTTACGACTTTGTTTGCTTTAATGCGGGGGTTGTTTTGTAATTTTCTGTTTTATTTCTTATGACTATTTAAGAGGGACTCCTCTTATTTTAACTTAGACTAATTTACAATATATTTTAATAAAGTGAGATTTGAAATTCTTAGAACCCTAGGAGAGAGAAAATCTCATCTTCTAGAGAGAGAAGTGAGAGAAACTTGTTGAAAACTTGGAATTTGAAGAATCTAAGAAAGAAACTTGAAGATTTTGAAGCTCCTTGCAACTTTAATGAGAATTTCTTACTCTCTCTCATATTTTATTGCTTTATTTTCATATTTCCATGTCATTTTCACTCTACACTACTACATTTTTGAACAAAGGCAACAACTTGAAAATAGCTAATGCAACGATCTAATTTATGTCGTTGCAATAGAAGTGTCTAATGCAACGACTCATATCAATATGGATTAATGTGTTGGGCTATGGCAACGGATAATGTAACATCGTTGCGCTATATTGATCTATGGCAACGGTGATGGTTTAGACGTTGCAATAGGTACATCAACTTATTGATCTATAGCAACGATCATGGTTTAACTGTTGCAGTAGCATAGTCTTCTAATCGTTCTCACGTTAAAACAAACCTATGGCAACGATATCTCATATTTAATGAATTGCGTGCATATAATTTTTGTTTCCCTCTAATTCTCTCTAAATTTTAAATTGTCAGTTTCAATAGAGCTCTCTATCTCCCTTTGTCCCTCCCATCACCTTATCTTACCCTCTAGGTTAAATTTGCTGCTTTTGTATGGGGGATTTTCAATTGAATAACCAGGGATTCAAATTTGATTTTAGGGATTCACTTATATTCCACAAACTTCCAATTTCACAAAATCAACCAAAATCCGAGCTCAAAAAACTCGGAAAGATTAAGAAAGGACCTAAGCAGGAAAGCGAAGAGCCAAAGAGAGGAGAGAATCGCGGCCAATTCCGACGGCGTAAAATGCTTGCGAGCACGTAGGATTGAAGCTAGCGCCGCCGAGAAGTCCGCCGATGAAGGTGTATAAGAAGACGAGAGTAGCGACTATTGAGGTAGTGATAACTAGGGTTATCGGATCTTGAATTCCTAGTGTAGTCGAAATTAGGTAATTTTTTTCTCTTAAATCTTTTACGCAATTATTAACGGGCATAATTCTCTAATTTTGAGTTAAGTTGAAAATCTTGAGATTATTGCGCCATGATTATCTTATACTCCATGCTTCGCCGCTCTTTGGTTTGGCCACGGTAATATCTTTCCTCCTCTCTCACCTTTACTTCTTCTCACTTTTATTTCTTCTTCTTCATATAAATTGTTTGAGAATCTTTTTCGCTTTTCTTTTCTATTTTGTAGCGACTTCGACTTCATAATTTTAGGGGAACAATTTGATTTTTCATGAAATTTGTCTTTGCATAATGGTATAATCTTCATTTGTATTGTTGTTCGTCAATTGTCTTATTGAATGTTATGCCTTTTTATTTTGTCAGTAATTCAATGATTTGTTTAATTGGGTTTGATATCGCGTATAATTGATATTCGCTGACTGTTTGCAGTATGGTTTGCTCATACGAGCCGGTTTCTGTTTAGCTCAAATTCAATAAGGGATTGGCCTCTTTTCATGTCTTTGGTAAGTCTTTTACTATCAATACATTTTACGACAAGTTGTGTGCTACATGGATGCAGATCCTGTCTTTGCTTATGCACTTACTTTTACTATTGTTTTAAACTACAATCTTTCTCTCCCAGATTTAACATGGGTTGTTTTCTTAGTAGAAAAGTTAGCACAAAGAAGGCGCATATCTGATCGGGTAGGTGATCTAAATACTTGTCATCCAAAAGAAATTGTGATTTGGGCTATTTTCTTAAAGCATTTCCCAGCATATCTTACCTTTGTCTGCTATCATTTCAACTCTATAGATGTTTACATGAAGGCTCTAATCTCCATTGCAGGCTTCCCATTGAACCCCAAATCCTGTTTTGGTTGCGATTTTAACTTTAGTAAGTTTAAATGATTGTATTGACCCCCGTTATGACTTTGGCCTGGATTTTGATTCTTTCTCTATTTGAGAGACTGATACCTTAGCTAATCATTTGAAATTTCCTAAGTTAATGTTGGTTTGTGACTTTTGTCCTTGAGTGAGTGTGGAGTGCTCGGTATGGTCAAGGCTGTGCTAAAACAAAAAGAAAAAAAGTAGTATTATTTTGCTTATGGCAAGAAGAGTGGTAAAGAAAGTCTCAAATAGTACATTATATTGTTACTGTTGTAGGTAGAACATTTCTGGTTGGAACAACATAAATTTGAAACTCGAAGCTCCTGTTGGGTCCTTGTATCATGGAGAGATGTTGGTTCTAGTTCAAACTAATTTATCATTTACATGCTTGCTTAATTGTAATTCCTTGTTTTCTGCCCTATTTTTTGGGGGAAGATTGTTGGAGAAAATGAAATAAAAATACAACAAAACTTGTTCATAATATCTTTTTCATTACTTGTTTCTTTTAAGCATTAATTATCATTTTGTTGTTTCCAGATGAGATCGAAGTTTGAATTATTTGACATTGGTGATTTTGTCTTGACTCTCCACTCGTAGCACGAGATGGTTGTATTCTTCATAAAACAATCTTTGGACTTCCATAAGTAGCTGGTAACAAACCCGAATGATTTTGGCCACTAGTTTTAGGCATTTGGAGTGGACCTATAGCGTAATTTCTGAATTCTAATCTGACCTTAGCTTTACTATACGTTGATTAATGTCATTAGATGGAGGGGAAAGCATACATCCCTAACTGATGGAGCCATCTTAGGTTTAATTAAATAAGAAGGTAAGGCCCAAAAACTTTTCTTTGGAGTTAGTTTCATTCAACTCAGAAATGCTCTCTTGACCTTAACTATAATGGTTCCAAAGCTTAGTTCTAGTCATTTTGCTCAATTTAATTGTAAGTTCTAACCCCTGAAGAGTAAAATAGAACTATCACTTCAAATAATAAAAAGTAAAAACACCTTGAAGTTGGGAGCACTACTGTAATGTGCTCAAAGGTGGGGGTCATGACATCAATGCCTAAATATAATGCAGGCATACATCAGTTGCCTCTTCAAGCTTGACACAACTATAGTCTATAGGAGTGACTTATACAATTTGGTGGTTGGCCTGACATGTAAGCTTACTATACGTTTCCATCTAAAACAAGTTCACAAGCCTTTTTTGTTTGTCCTTGACAACTTCTATTACAATTCTCTAGATGTTTCAAATAAACAAACAAGCTGATATAACAAAATGGCAACACTTAGCTTCTGGTATCCCCTCCCCCAAACACTTCATAACTCCATTTTCGATTTTAATTGCTAAATTTAGTGTTTTCAAATTATTTACGGTGTTTGAATTATTAGGTGAACAATGAGGCAATGGAGGAGATCAAACATGGATGTCTCACTATATAAGCTATTGGTGGCCGGATCTAGCTAGCTATATATAGTAATATGGTGCTTGCAGGCAGTATTTAGAAGGAAATTAGGGATGTATATGCTAGAAATGTTTTGTGGTATATTAAACAATTATTTAGTTTGGTTTGATTTAATACATTTCATTTATATTAGTAAGAATTTAGTCATGATTGTAGTACTCTTATAAATTCATTAGTTTGAGAAATTTCAATACAAACATGACAACTATTTTGAGCTTCTGGAGCAACTTTTAGTCTTTTGTCACAAATATATGTACAATAGCTTTGAGTAATAGTGGAATAGCGGAGTAACAGGCGTTGCAATAGCTTTTGCCAATGGGCGTTGCAATAGCCTTACCGTTGCATAATCTACATGAAACCAATTATTCACACAGTCGTTGCATAAAAGATTTGTCTATAGCAACGGTTCATCAAGCCGTTGCAATAGGTCCTGAAAGTTGTTGCACTAGGCCTATTGCAACGCCACCAAATGCGACGTTTCAAAACCGTTGCAATAGGTCTACTGCAACGACTTTTGGGCCTATTGCAACGGTTTTCATGTGTTGCCTTTGCCCTTTAATGTAGTAGTGCTATTTACTTGTTCATCCTAGATTATTGTTTTAGTTTATGTTAATAGTTGTTAATGTCTTTTAGTTTATAATTTTTCATGATTTGTGAGTAGCTATTTCTTTGGGAAGGGTTTGAAGCCATTAATGAGTTCATGAACCTCTAAATCCAACATTGGGCTTTGACTTAGGATAATTTTGGTTAATTGATTTGGCATTTTCATGAATGTTTGTGTGATTGGCCATCATAGGAGCATTATTTAGGTACCCTTAGTGAAGGATCGAGAGATGAAGTTAAGGGGTTGCCTCAAATCGATTATTAGGCTTGAAGGACCATGAGAATAGGGACTACCTAGCCTATGGGATTTAGTTTGCTTGTTTAAGTTCATCATGTTTATGGATATGCTTGGTTGAATGCCTTAGCCATGAGAATAGGTCTTCGGTAAGAGACTAGGCCAATCTAGCTAGCTCGAGAGAGTGGTTAGAGTACCAATGGATGAACAATTCCCCTCAATTGATCCCCATTGTTGATTCCCATTGTGATTGCTTGGTTTGTGAATGAGTTGATTGGTGGATACCCCTTCCCAAAGCCATTTTTCTTATTGTCCTTTCATCTATAAATCTTCAAAAACATAGAGTTTGCTTAGCTTATCATAAATCGATACTTATTGGTGCTTTCCTTAGTCCTTGTGGATTCGACCCTTTACTTGCCCTATATTGGGTAGTTTAGGTATTTTTGACGTGTTTGCAACGAGCGCGTCAAAGACGAGGCATAACTTCAGTAGCAGGAAGAGGCAGAAGTTGAGGAGCACGGGGAAAAGGAGGAGTAATAGCTTCAGCAGTAGCAAAAGGAATATTGTCACCAAGAATTCCTGCATTAATAGAAAGATGTCCGAGAACATCGTCCAATACTTATGTAGCAAAATCTTCCCCTACAGATTGCCTCTCCAAGAATGCAGGATCCATTGTAGCATAATTCTTGGCAACATTGATTGTACCCTTCATGTCAGACTCCACAGAATCAACAAACTTCCAAAATTCTTGATTCTCATACAGATCTTTCTCACCTTGAGAAAGAGATTCTTGAGAACTCTTTAGCCTACTTTTCAACTCCTTAAACTGATTGAGGTGTGATTGAAGAACAATATTGACATCCCTTGTCAATACTAGCGTCTTCGCATGGATATCCTGAATTAGAAAAAGAATAATTTAGTAATGACATACAGAAAACCAATAATGACACAAAAAATAAAAATAATATAACACCATTAATAAAGAGATAAATTAGAGTTCTAATGACATAGATTTCACATATAATGACATAAACTGGTGTTATAATGACACAGATTTAACAAATAATGACATATCATAGAATAATATGACAGAAGGAAACAACCAATAAAGACATAGGATGGAGTAATAATGACATATCTAAGAGTTATAATGTCATAACTCATAATGACACAAAATCAAAATAATATTAACCCATTAATAATGTCATAAGCTGGAGTTCTAATGACATATATTTAACATATAATGACAATCACTGGAGTCCTAATGACACATGTTTAACAAATAATGACATCATAGAATAATATGACAGAAGAAAACTAGAAAACCAATAATGACACAAAAATTAAAAATAGTATAACAATATTAATAATGACATAAACTGGAGTTCTAATGACATAGAAATGAATTATAATGACACATATTGAAGTAATAATGACATATGATAATGAACTTACATCTTTGGCCAAAGATTGTAAATTTTCCTTGGAAGGAAAGGCTGGAGGAACCTTGAATTGCAAAACCTCTTCCTGATTTGCTGGATTAGATGTTGCTTCCTTCTTCTTAGGAGGAACACATATTGATAAAACCTTTTACTCGTTCTTCAGCTTTTCAAACTTCTCTTAAGCTTCTACTACTCTTCTCTCTTCTCTACCCAGCTGTTCCAACTTCTATACAGCTGCTACTACTCTTCTCCTATCAATATCAATATTAGTAGCAGTGCCTAACACAGCCAGCTCATCCTTCACCCTTTTTCTAAGGGTAACATCAGTCTAGTGCAGGATGTAGGCACAAACTGAGGAAGAATCTTTCCAAAAATTAACACTGTGGATGTATCCAATTAGAAAAGCAGGAAAACAACCACAAATTTTTGGTCTCTTACTCCCCTTTCTCTTTTTCTTCTCCTTTTTCTTTTTCTTTTCCTTCTACTTCTCCTTATCCTCCTCCTTTTCAATTTTGTCTCTCTTTCCCCTTTTCCATTTCACAATCATAATAGCCTCATCCAATTTCATAGCTGCATACTCACACCAATTATATGAGGCTAACCTAGCAATATCATCAATAATGTGGAGAATGTTCAAATTCAGAGATTTAATTTGTCTGGAAGAGGGGCTAAGAATACACTAAGTATAAACAGAACAAATACTTGCTTAACACTAGCACATAATTGTCAATTTGTGTCGGCTTATTTGCGTCGCACCCTTTAAGAACTGACGCAAATTGCCAATTTGCATCGGATATTATCAAAAGTCCGATGCAAATACCCTAAGCACTTGAATAGGATAAGGATTTGCTTCGCATGGTCACCGAAAGCCGACGCACATGTGGCAAGTATTTGGTTTATGGATCCGCACATATGCGTCGGACCCTCAGGCCAAATGACGCAAAAGCTTCGGATACAAGTATGTGCGTCGGACCCGAGGCCCATCCAACGCATATCCTTGACAATAGCCTGCAACCTCGCATCAGCTATATGCGTCGCATCCAGCACACGTACGACGCAAAACCTTGACAGCCCACTCGCATCAGCTATATGCATCGGATCCCTCCTCCTGTCCGACCCAGATGATTGTTACTTAAGTTTTTCGGGGATCCCTAGCCCCACTAAACAAACCCTCTCTCACTCGCACTCCTCTCTCTCTCTCTCTCTCTCTCTCTCTCTCATGCGAATTTGTCGAACCCCCTAACACTCGCACGTCTCCGGCACAACCACCCATCTCCCTCGCCGGCGACTTCTACGGTACCCATCTCCCTCGCCGGCGAATCTACACTCGCACTTTACTCTCGTTTTCGCTGCACCCATCTCCCTCTCCCTCTCCCTTTCGTTTCTTTGCGGCGAAGCCTCTCCCTCTCGTTTCTTTGCGGCGAAGCACAACCACCGCCGCTCCCTCTTTGCACTCGACTCTCTCTCCTCGCTGCACTCGACTCTATCTCCTCACTCCTCGCTGCACTCGACTCTCTCTCCTCACAGTTCGTTTCTTTTCGGCGAAGCACAACCACCGGTGGCTTGCACTCATCTCTCTCGGTTATTGGGTGGCAGTTTCCGGCGGTTTCCGGTGAATTTCTACAGGTGTTTTTCTATTCAATCACTTCTTCTTCTATTTGTGTTTTTTAGTTCAATTTTGCTTAAAGTTATTTGAGGTTCAAAAGTGTTATGTAATTTATATTTTGACATGAACGTGAAATTTGGTGTTACTTTACTTTTCTATGCATTAATTTTAATATGAATGTCAGAATGTGCAAACTTTTGAGCTTTGAATGTGTAAATTAATTCAGAGTTTGACATTATTCTGGTGATTGATGTTAGTTTGCCATGTTCTAAGGTTGAAGGTGAAATTTGACTGTAATAGTGGGATTACAATGTAGTGTTAGGATTTTTGTAAATGGTGGGAATATTTGGTCAAATTTTAGTCTGTTGATGTATATAATCTTTGATAAATTTTGTTTCTTTGTGATCAGTTTAATAAGAGTATATTCTCCAACCCTACTAGGTTTGCTTTCAAATTGAAATTATAGTTTTCGATTATGAGTTAGAATTCTTGAATGCTCACTTTAGAATTTCAAACTTATAAGAATTTATATTATAGTTTCCTATTTACCCTGAATTTGTGAAATTTAGTGATATGTTGTGTGACAATCCAAATTCATCTCTTTCAATGGTGTTGCATTCTCTCACTTTACCTCTCCTCTACATTGTACTGCAGCTGCCACCTTCTGTCCTATGCAAGTCGGTTTGCCGGTTCTCCAAGCTCACCTCGTTGTGCTTGTCTTCGCTGCTCCTTGAGAGCAGAGGTATGTATTATACCTTTTGGTATTTTCTGATTTTTGATCAAACGTTAATTTAACCATTAGTTTGGATTTGTGGATTTATTTTATTTGTCCCTATAATGTTGAATTATGACCAAACCTATATGGGGGGTTGGGAAATATAAGGAATTGTTTGGTTATGTGATTGGGAAAGTATATGTGAATTATTTAGTTATGTGATTGGGGAAGTATATGTTGAATTATGACCAAACCTATATGGACATACCTTAATGGGCTGGGGAGGGAAATCTAAGGAATGGATTGGTTTGTGCTGTTTAATTACAATGTGCATCATTTGCCTAGATACCCGTTCGAGGCTTACTCATTAGGAGTAAGTCTTGAATAGTCCCCGGTTTGGGACTGTCTTTGAGTTTCTTATCTCACTTAGGATGTGAATGAATGTTTGGTTTTCGATTCTAAGAAAGATCTAGCTCATTTCCCTAAGCGTTCTCTGGGTACATATGTTGATAGTTTACCTACTATCTTCATCGTGTACTTGGAGAACTGTAGGGAAGTGCTGCCGGATTTTTCTTAGAAATGAAAACCAAATGTGCATTCACTAGTGAGATGAGAAACTCAAGGATGGGTTAGGTTGGAGTGATAAGGACCCAAATGTTCATGACTGCATTTGATAAGACACTTTAAATGATGTGATCGATTGTGTTATTGTTTGGTGTCTCTAGTGTATGAATATGGATCGGAACTGGATGTATGGTAATCGAATTTCGGTGACATTTCTACAAGGGGTTGATGAATTTATCAGGGTTGCGTTAGAACATCAATCGCAGAATGGGTCAAAGTTAGTCTTGTGTCCTTGTTGTGATTGCAATAACTCTAGGGGGCATCGTGATGTGGATCAAATTAAGGATCATTTGATTCGTCGTGGGTTTAAGAGTAATTATACTAGGTGGACATGGCACGGAGAGTTTTATGATCAGGGTATGAGCTCCACTAGCTTGTGTGATGATTTGCATGTTGATCACATTGATGATGAGGTTGAGGTTGATATCGAAAAGGAGAGGATGATAATGAGAATGATAGGGTAGATGATGAGAATGATAGGGTAGATGAGATGTTGCACAATTTGGAGGATAAAGGAATCGATCGTCTGGATATGTATGATAGTATTTTAAGTGCAGCGGACAAACCTATGTATCTGGGGTGTAAGAATTTCACTAAACTTTCTAGCATCCTCACATTATTCAATATGAAATCGAAGCATAGTTAGACAGATAAAAGTCTAAGTGAGTTGTTCACTTTTTTACAAGAATTGCTACCTGAAGGGAATGAAATTCCCAACTCTACCTATGAGGCAAAGAAATTATTGTGTCCATTAGGTATGGAATATGAGAAGATACATGCATGTCAAAATAATTGTGTGTTGTATCGAAATGAGTACAAGGATTTGGGTGAGTGTCCAAGGTGTGGAGAGTCTCGATACAAGATAAAAGAGGATGATGAAGGGGTGAGGAAGAAAGAAACTCCGGCGAAGGTTCTTTGGTATCTTCCAAACATTCCGAGATTTAGGCGTTTATTTTCGGATGAAAATAATGCTAAATTATTAAGGTGGCATGCGGACAAGAGGAAGAAAGATGGGATGCTTAGACATCCGACCGATTCTCCGCAATGGAGAAATATCGACCGAAAGTTTCCCGATTTTGGTTAAGAACCTCGAAATCTTAGGCTTGGTCTTTTGTACAGATGGGATGAACCCATTTGGCACACTAGGTACCCAACATAGTACTTGGCCGGTTCTACTGACCATTTATAATCTGCCCCCCTGGTTATGTATGAAGCGTAAATTTATTCTGATATCGCTTCTTATTTCGGGTCCTAAGCAACCCGGAAACGACATAGATGTGTATCTTGACCCACTCCTTCAAGATCTAAAATTGTTGTGGGATGAAGGTGTTTCGATATTCGATGCGTATGCGAAAACTGACTTCACATTACGTGCCATGATATTTTGCAAGATTAATGATTTCCCGGCTTATGGGAATTTGTCAGGGTATACAGTTAAAGGAGCAATAGGCATGCCCTATTCGTGATGAGGATATGATTGATGAGCTGTTACATCATTGTAGGAAGAATGTATACCTGCATTATCGTACATGGCTTCCTTTAGATCATCCATTTCGTAAGAAGAAAAAGTTGTTCAATGGAAAAGTGGAGATGAGAGAAGCCTCTGTACCCTTACGTGGAAAAGAGGTTTCTAAGCGGGTAAAGGATATTAAAACGGTGTTTGGTAAGCCCTTTAAAAGTGTCTCAAAGAACTTATACAAGAAAAGGTCTAAGTTTTGGGACCTCCCATATTGGGAATGTTTAGAAGTCAAACATTGTCTTGATCTAATGCACATTGAGAAAAATGTTTGTGATGCCATTGTCGGAACATTGTTCAATATGCCCAGAAAGACAAAGGATGGAGTTAAAGCTAGGAAAGACATGGCTAAAATGGGCAGACCAGAATTAGCACCTGAGGAGCAGGGACAATGCTATTATCTTCCACCAGCTTGCTACACTTTGTCTAAGAAGGAGAAAACGAGTTTTTGTGAGTCTTTGCATAGGCTAAAGGTCTCTGCTGGATACTCGTTAAATTTTCGAAACCTTGTCTCACTGAAGGACTTGAAACTCGTTGGTTTGAAATCCCATGATGGTCATATCTTGATGCAACATTTATTACCTGTTGCAATACGAGGAATTTTGCCTTCCTAAGTAAGATACACGATTACAAAGTTGTGTTTCTTCTTTAGAACCATCTCTAGCAAGGTGATTGATCCTAACACTCTAGATAACTAACAAGCCGATGTGATGTGTCGATTTGAAATGTACTTCCCACCATCGTTCTTTGACATCATGCCTCATTTGATAATTCATCTTGTTCGAGAAATTAAACTTTGTGGGCCCGTTTGTATCAGGTATATGTGGCCTTTCGAAAGGCATATGGGTACTCTAAAGGGCAAAGTGATGAATCCAGCCAGACCAGAAGCAAGTATTGTCCAAAGAACAGTTGCGGAGGAAGAATCTGAATATGTAAGTCAATATTTAGCACGTGCACAAGCAATTGGATTGCCAAAATCTAGATATGAAGGAAGGCTTGATGGTTATGGTACCATTAGGAGAAAGAGATTGTGTCTTGATGGAGAGTTGAAAAGAAAAGCAGAATTATTTGTGTTAGAAAATCTTATACAAGTTCATCCTTACTTAGATGAGCAAAGGATTGTGCTTCGTGTTCAGTATCCATTGAAGAGTGAACGTGAGTTGATGATTAAACATAATCGGTCGTTCGTTGATTGGTTTAAAGAACGAGTTATGAACCAATTATCTGACACTCCTAATGTTGTATCGGATACATTGAGATGGTTGGTATATGGGTCAAAGATGCAAGTTCTTTCGTATGAAGGGTATGACATCAATGATTATTCATTTTACACTAAGCAGCAAGATGACAAATCCACGATGCAAAACAGTGGTGCTACGTTGGGGTCTTTGTCATCAGAGTATAAAAGTAGAAGGGATAGAACGATTGTTGAGACAATGAAGTCTTACCACGGGTTCATTGAAGAGATATTAGAACTTGACTATGTTGACTTCAAGATTCCGCTTTTCCAATGCAAGTGGGTTGATATTCGTCGTGGTCTAAAGAAGGATGAACATGGTTTTTTTACATTAGTCAATTTTAGCCGGTTAGGGCATCATGAAGATACTTTCATATTGGCATCACAAGCAAAACAAGTTTTTTACATGGTTGACCCTGCCGATTCGAAATGGTTTGTTGTCATTGAAGGAAAAAGGAGAATACTTGGAATTGATGATGTACACGATGAAGAAGGATACGATACACAATTCAATGAAGTCATTGGTTCATCAATAGTCATTCCAAGTACATTGGGGGAAGATCTGGACACAAATTACATTCATCGAGACCATTATGAGGGATTTTACGTTGTCAAAGAAAAAACTGATTAATAGGTAACTTATGTAATATAATTGCAACTACTATTGTTTATAATCTTCACTTATATACTTTATGCTTTGTTAAAATAATTTTGTAGTACTTCATTTATGAATCTAACATGTCTTTGGTCGGTATTTGTATTTGGTTTCAGGTGTAGTGATGGAAGATGAGATAATGCATGATACGTCCGATTGGGGAGCATGTTGGTGCGAACAAAAGGAATACGTTCCAAACCCGGGGTCCAAAGAGTACTTTAGTGGAATCATTTGATACGTCCGATTGGGGAGCGACTAGTGGAAAAAAACTCAAGGGCTGCAGTGCAAGGGCTGCGGTTTATTGCAAAACGCAGCCCTTAATAATGAAGGGCTGCGGTTAGCCCAAAAACCGCAGTCCTTTATAAATTAAGGGCTGCGGTTTTTGGGTGACCGCAGCCCTTTAATAAAGGGCTGCGGCTTTTGGGCTAACCGCAGCCCCTAATGGGTCTAGTTAGGATTTTTGGGCTAATGGGCGCACACACGCACTTGGACGAAATTTTTGGCCTAACTTTTCTCTCTCCCTTCCCAGTCGCCGATTTTCCCTCTCACCTCATCAAACCCCTCCCCCTCTCTCTTTCTCTCTTCGCATCACTCCTCGCCGGAGCTGTCGTTCGCTCGCCGAAGCTTCTCTCTCACTTGTCGTCGCGTGTTTCCATCGCTGCTTTTGTTCTGCTGGCATCTCATTCTACAATGGTTATTCGTCTTCTTCGTCGTCCTCCGCTGCCGAATCTTCGGGTAATTTTACTTCTTTTTATTTTTTTATTTTTTTTTTGTACTTTTTCGAAATTTTTGTCATTTTGATGATTGTTTGAGCATTAATGGAAACGGAGGTAAGAATGGGGAATTTTTTTGTTCTTGTTGATATCGTTTGTGCGTTTTTTCCCGGGAAATCTAATTTATTGTTGTCTAAATTCTCCTTTATTGTTTCATTTCTTCAGATCTAACTTTTAGCAATTTTTATCGAGTTTTTAGTGCGATTTGAAATCCGTCGGCAATCGTTTCATGTTAGTCTCTCTCTCTTATTTTCAGTTTTTTTTTGTTTGATTATACATCTTATTTGAGTTGGGTTTTTGTTTAATTCACTTTTTATTGTTTCAGGTTTGATTATACTTTTTATTTGATTTTAGTTCTCTGCTTGTTATTGAGAGCTGACAAAATTAGGGTTTTTGTTTAATTCACTTTTTATTGTTTCAGGTTTGATTATACTTTTTATTTGATTTGATTTTATTTGCATGTACCAATTCACCTTCTTGCCTTCTTGGGATCGAAGTTCGCGGGGGTTTAGCGAATTAGGAACAAATTCACTCTTGATATTGACCCTGAGTAAGTATGGCAATTCAGATTAGATGGATTATAAGTGGTACTACTCCTTAGAAGCTGAAGAAAATGTAATTTTAGGTAGGATCTGGTACTACTACTAGTCGTACTATACTTGTTATGGTGATATCTACTTAATGGGCAGACATGATTGTTATGGTACTACTAGTTCTAGGTAGAGACTGGTTGTGACAATGTTTTTAGTATGCCCAGTTTTATTTGGTAGGATAACTTTTTATTTAAGTCGATGACCTTGGGCGGCTATATGAGAGAACAAATATGAACAACCTGCTGTAGATAATGAACCTTACAGGGTTAGTCTTCTAGTCTACATTATTGATATCTCTTCTTGTCTGACCTTTTTCTTGGAATCTTATGTTATTGGGAGAAATCTGGTTTTGCTAATCAAAAGTTAGAAGCATCAATAAGGCATAATTTTATGTGGCTTAGAAAAGAGGAATATGGGGTTATTCATAATACATGATTTTTGCCACTTGTATGGGGAATTTGGTTGAAGCCTATTCCTAGAATCTTCAAGATCACACTTCTGCAGAGTAAACTGGTCGTCTAGAGATTGCTTTTGATTGTGCTGGGGTTTCCATGTGATCCATTGTTAGATATACAATGCAATAGTTCAAATATTTCCATGGATCTATACTTGTATTCTATGTTTTAGTTTGACAAAGCCTTGTCCTCCTGTTGTATATTCTCCCTTATCAAAAATACCCCCCATTCTCTCTCTCTCTCTTTTTTTTTTAAATTGTGTTTCATGGTGATAATGCTCTTTGATTTCTGCTTTGTCTACTTATCATGCTGTAAAAATATGAGATCTCCATCGATGCTTCATTTGTGAATCAAATCGGTGTTTATATAGTCTATATGCTCCATTTTTCTGTCATTATCTTATCTTGTCAAGGACCTCTTCTTTTTCATATGAGTTCTTTGGTTAATGTATTGCTATTTGTTCAAGATAAACTTTATAATTTCTTTGCTCACTTCTGCATGATGCCTTTGATTCAAGGTTCGTTGATTACAGGCTAAGCATATCTAATCCTTTCATTGATATTTGTCCTGGACAAGCCAAATATATTAGCTCCCATTGAGATACAATGGGAGACATTCGTGCTATCAGTATTAGCTTTGTGTTTATCAAAGCGAGCATAGCAACTAGTGCCTTGAAGTTTTGCATGATGCAAATCAAGTTTTCAATGATGCGGAAGCGAGATATGCATCATTCAACCTCTAAAATTCACAGTTCTTCTTTTTTTAAAAGGAACCTCATAAGAGGAGTAAAATTCACAGTTCTAAACCATAACCAAATTCCCAAACTACTAAGTACTAATGTCTGATGACACCTCCAAAAAACATGTACTAATGTCCGATGAACTGGAGGAAGGTCAATTAACATAAAAGGAAAGTTGAACACTCTGACAGTTCCTATTCTTCTCTGTTTTAACTTTGGACATGATAGTTTCTGCCATAATTGTTAACGAGCATCAAGCAAATTGCCTAGCAACTGTAGTCCATCACTTGTGCAAGCTATCGCATTTCGCTTGGCCGTCCGTTTGCATAAAGTCTAGAATTGTTGCTTGGTATTCCTTCCACCTCTTCATAAGTGTTTCTTAGAAATTAAAATTATGCACAAAAATTGAGGTAAAAAAAACTGAGTGACATACCCCTAGTTATGAATATAAATGTTGTGGGAAGAATATGGCTAATGCTTTTAGTAATAGTAAAGATAAGACTGGAAACATTGTCCAAAAATTTACATGGTTAGTTGCATAATCATAACTTATTTTGACCTCCCCCTTCCCTGAGAACGGAGAAAGTACATATCTTGTGCCCCTTCCAGAAAAGTACAAAAAAGCTCCAATTAGTATTTTGAGATGCCATTTCCATTATCCTACCTCGCTTTATAGAAATCAAAATGAGTTTTCCGATCTTTGATGTTCGATAAACTTAAGATGGCGATCCTTCGAAACTAAGAAGGAGAAGCACTTATCAATTACTAAAGGTGGGTCTAAAAATTTCGTCTATTAGTCATATTACATTTATGTTACGTTGCCTACAAGGAAAGCTTTGCAGCTTTTGACTGTTAGATTGGTGACCTTTTTTCAAACAACGGGGTATTCCTATGCTTGTTGAAAATCTACACTGCACCCTTACTATTTTCACAGTCTACAAGGTTGCTCTATGGTGTTGAATATAATGTTAATAAGATATTTCATGTACTCTAAACTCATTTCGGGGTTTGAAACTGATCTAGTTAATTATTTGCTCTTATAAAGGGGGGAAATTTATCTTGAACGCATGTGTTTCTTCTTCTTTATAATAAGAAGTTTGAATTAATTATGTCGATTTGAGATAGGAATGCATAGTCATCTCTCCAACAAAATTTGTGATGGAGACCGGAGAGACAATGTGTGGGGCACAATTGACACCCCCCGCCGCCCTACCCCCGCCCCCTTGCTACACCCCCACCCCCACGCCCGCCAAGCACCCCCGCCGCCCCGCACCCCGCCCCCTCGCTACACCCCCAGCCCCACGCCGCACCAGCACTTCGCGTCGCCCCTTTCTACACCCTCACCCCGTCGTTCGCTACACCCCTAGCCCCCCACCGCCCAAGAAGCACCCCCTCTCCCCCGTTACACCCCCCACCGCCAAAGAGACCCCCACCCCACCCCGGCACCCCCGCCGCCCTGCACCCCCGCCCCCGCTACACCCCCGCCCCCCCACCGCCCAGCCAGCACCACCCCCGCTCCCCCTCGCTTCCCCCTTGCTACACCCTTACCCCCGCCCCCGCTACACCCCCTAGCCCCCCACTGCCCAAGCAGCACCCCCTGCTCCCCCCTGCCGCCCCCTGCTTGCCCCCCTTGCTACACCCTATTTCGTGAGTTTTTGTTCTCTTTCATGTTCTTTTGGGTTTGACAAAGAATTATGCTCAAGTTCAGAATGTTGATACCGCAACATCAACAAAGACAAGCAAATGTTGACCAACTAGTTTTGTTTTTGTCTCCCCTCCCCCTTTTCAAATTCCCGATGTGTTATGTTCATTGCGTTAAACCCTGGATGTTCTCCATCTCCGAGATTACCTTGTTAATTGTCCTATATGCAACCGATATTACAATTGTTTTTGTAGTTACTACATAGTAAAGTGGAATTCTTTGATACAAACTATAGAAATGATAGTTTTAGATTATCATAGAGACTCTTGATGTGATGGATATAATGTGAGACAACGAAATCTATACCGGTTTATGTTTTAACTAAGAGACTAGTTTGTTTCTTCCTATTGCCTTTTGTTAGCCTACATTCTCCTATTTGTGCCTTTTGTAATGTGCAAGAGTGGAAGTTGATTGAATTTTCCATGTATCTTTTGTTCAATGCTATACTGTTTTAGCACTTTTTGTATCTCACATAATTCCTTCTGTCTTTTTTTTTGTTTGTGTGTGTGTGTGTGATGCAGAATACAATTACTGAGAAAATCTCTCACTTCCTCTCTCCTCTTCGGCGCCAGTGACGCTCAACCGACGACGCTTCCTTCACTCTGCAGTGGTTGTTCATCATCGCGATGTCGGCTCGCCGGAGATCGGCACTGCCTCTTCTCTCTCTTTCCTCTCGTTCTTTGTCTGCTTTGTTCTCCCCCGCCGTTGCTCGCGCACCGCCATCGCAGCTTGGGCGCCGCCGTCATCTTCCTTCTCCTATTCTGGTGGTGCATTCTCGTTTGGTTAGGTTTTCTTTCCGTATCTCTTCGATTAATTGGTAATTCGACTAAATTTTCTTTTCTAATTTTTCTAATGGTTAGGTTTTCTTTCCATATTTCTTCAATTAATTGGTTTGGTTTTTGGTGTAATCTTTCTACTTGTTTTTCGTCGTGATTTGATGATTTTCGTTTTGTTATTTGAGTGAAACCCTAGAATTACTGTAAAATTGTTGAAATGAGGTGTGTTAGTAGTTGATGTGTTTTTATTTGTTCTTGATAATTTAGGGATTTTGATTCCATGTCTTTTAATTCTTGAATGTCTTCTGCATTTTAGATTTTGGTAGGTTAGTTTGACGATTAAACAGAATTTATCTATTAAAAGAGTTAACTGCCAAATTCAACAGATGGTGCAACTTAGAGCGAGCGCTTACGCATTCTAGATTTCGTTTTAGGTTTCTTTGTTAGTTTGCTATATATAACCATTGTCGTGTTGTCTTACGGGTTGTTTTTATGTATATAAATGATAATGTTTATAGATTATTAGATTATTCATTGTAAAGTAGTCATTTGGATGAATCTAGTCAATTAGGTATGTGGTAATTTGAATTAAAATGCTCAATTGGTCAATTAGGTAATTTGAATTAGATGTCAGGCCCAAATGATTGTATTGAATTAATGGTTTTATGATGGATGTCTAGAGAATTAGTCTCATTTGGTTAGTGTTTTGAAGAAATTTCTTGTTTTTTCGGTTGGCTTTTTAGCATTGTTGGTTGAATTTTGATGCATAGTTTTTGGTTTTCTGAGTTGGTTAGTGCCTTATTGATTATGATATCCCCCGTCTCGCGCCCTCCCCCCGCCCGCGCCCTCCCCCGCCCGCACTCCCCGCCGCACGCACTTCCCCGCACACCCTCTCGCACTCCCGACCCTCCCCCATTGCCGAATACTGCCCCCCGTTGCACTCCCCCTGCCTAGCCTCCCCGGACCCGCCACCCTCCCCCCTCGCTCGCACCCCCCTCCCCCGCACAGCCCCTTTCACCATCGCACACCCCTTCCCGGCCCTACCCCCACCCCTAATATTTTAGCATCTATATTTATGTAACTTTCTTATATTTGTATAAAAATCATAATTTGTAATGGAAAATGATATTTTTATATATATGTAACTGTTTGGGGATCATTTAGGACTAAAAATGCAAAAAAAGTTGGGTATGTTTGAAATATACTATAAATAATTAGCTTTCACCCCTGCCCCCTTGCTACACCCCCTACCCCGGCCCGGCACCCCCGTCGCCCGTACCCCGCCCCCTGCTACACCCCCACCCCCCCCCCAATGCCCAAGAAGACCCCCAGTACCCCCGCTGCCCCCTACACCCCCAGGGTTCACCTCCAAATTATAGCGATTTTGGTTTTATTTGCCCAGGTTCTATCATCTCCAGAGAAGTTGCTTTCAAGGGATTCGAATGCTAGTCTTGGTGGAGTTGTTGTAATGCTAGTTTGTGTTTGTGATCCCCGCTCATATATTGCAATTCGAACACTTGAGGGCGACCTCAAACTAATGTAATTCAGTTATTGTTTTCTCTATATTTGTGTAAAAAAAACAAAATTTATATTACAAATATATATATATAAACTGTTTGGGAACATTTAGGACAAAAAAATGCAAAAAAATGCAAAAAAAAATTAATCACAAGGGTCGGTTCTAGCAAAAACCGCGGCCCTTGGTGGGTTAAGGGCTGCGGTTAAGGGACAAAACCGCAGCCCTTAACTCACCAAGGGCTGCGGTTTTGGCCCTTAACCGCAGCCCTTAACCCACCAAGGGCTGCGGTTTTTGCTAGAACCGCAGCCCTTAACGCGTTAAGGGCTGCGGTTAAAAATCGCAGCCCTTCCTAAATGCCAAGGGCTGCTAGTCCAATGGTTGCGGTCAAAAAACGCAGCCCTTGGGCCCCTTTTGACCGCAGCCCTTGGGCTTTTTTCCTCTAGTAATTCGTACAAGACACATTGCGGCGAAATCAGTAGAAGCAAAGTGTCTATCTTGCACGAGAGTTGGGATGATGTTCCACAAGGCATAAAAAATACTTTATGGGAAGATGTTAAAGTAAGTAACCTATGTATTTTAAAACCATTCTTTTAATTTAATTGAGATCATGTTTATTATACTAATCGTGTATTATTGGTGTATTTTGTATATTAAAGAGAGAGTTTGGAATACAAGAGGATGAGAGGAAGAAACGAGATGTGTTGACTACTTTTTATAAGCGGTTGAGAGATTTCAAGTCAAGATTGGTGAGTCGATGGATCACAAAAACGAGGAAGGGGCCTTACAATGATACGCAACCGTACGTGCTCTATCCTTTCATCACGCAAGAGATTTGGGACCAATTTGTGACAAAGTGTAGCTCTAAGGAGTTTAAGGTATATAATATGTACGTTACAATCATATGATATGTTATAATCAATTTTTTTGTTGTGAATATTGACTAGTTACTTGATTTCATATTAGGCTAAAAGTAAAAGAGGAAGAAAGTCTCAGGCTGCCAACAAGCATCCTCATTTTTGGGTCAAAAGTCATATGCGGAGATGATTCCCGTTTGGAAACAAAAAGGGTATATCCCTTCATCCTCTACAGCATCATCTGTTGACTCATCTACATCATCAGTTATTTCCTCCTTGCCGATCGAACATTGTCATGGCTTCTCGCGAGATTGAAAAAAGATAAGGAAGGAAATCTTTTCTTGCCTAATGAAGAAACACAAAAGATAAAAGAATCCATTGTAAGCATTCTTCAAATTCTATGATATTTTCTTGTCTAATTACTCGTATTCTACTAATCATATGCATTTTTTAAATATGACACAGGATGATTGGAAAAGAAAAGAAAATGAAGGAGAGTTTGTTCCAGGTCAGATGGATGATGCTTTATCATGTGCTCCACAGAGGACAGAGCGTCATGGGCGTGTGTTAACATATGGGCGTAGCATTGGGATTAAATCTGTTTGGGGAGATCCTGATCGGAGTAGTACTGCTCGAAAGGGTAGGGGCATGGATGATCAGGAGATGGAGGAGTTCGAGGCTAGAGTGAGCCAAAGAGTTAGAGAACAGACGATTCAAGAGATGAACTCGAAGATAGATGCATTAGTTCAAGAAAAGTTCATGGCTTTTGCGGCGCAATTAGGGCTTCAAGTACCAAATCAAACAAGGGAAGATGCGCAGGTCTGAAGTCCTCACACTCCAGTTGATCCTAGTAGCTGTCACTCGGGAGGCAATGATCCATTTGTGAACTTGCAGGTATATATTTACTTTATATCTTCTAAAATTATGATATTATGCTTCTAAGACACTTAATTAATGACATTGTGTTCTCATTGGATGTTAAGAGTCCAGTTTCGTGTCGTTTGGCATTAGCGGATGATTCGGGGCCGATCATTGTAGCTGAGGGTACCATTCCTCCACAAATGGAGTCATCATCACATCCTACGGTTGTGAAAGTGAGTGTTGATGATTTTTTTTTCGGATTACACAGATGCTCCAGTTCCACTACCTACTCCATTCATCACGAAACTCAGTCAAGCTATCGGTTCATTCATATAATGGCCGAAAGAGTTAGTATTTTTAGTCTCAGATAATCAGGTAACTTATGTTTAATATCTTGATTTATATACTAAGTAAGCTTGATTTATATATGAAATAATCTATATACATATATAGTATGAATTAAAAAGAAGTCGAATTGAATTAGGAACATTTGCCTAAGGAAGGTGCGATGAAGAAGAAGAAGAAAAAAATAGTTGGTAGTGATCCTTGCACCGATGAGTTTGCACGTAGGCACGTAGATCCTTTTATTGACTTGTCACTCTAGGATATGGATGATATTGTCAAGGATATGCACCGATTATTTTGCAACCGACCCTCAGATGAGCCTTTTAGTATGCAAGTTATGAAGGGTACCGTCTTCCACTATGATAGTGATCAGATGATCATTCTCTCGCGACAAGATGTTTTTCAACGTCTCACGGGATCATGGCTTAATGTATCCATTTTGCAAGTATTTATGATGTGAGAATTCTCAAACTCTAAACTAATTAACATTGATATTTATTTTTATTGTTTCTCCTAACTATAAGTATTTGGAGTGTAGGCATTTGGAAGAGGATTTTGAACCAGATGGTACTATTGGTTTCATGTGTCCAAGTATGATTTCGGCGACCATGATACGCAATCAACCAGATGTCGTGATCAACTACATGGCAAGTTCAATGAAAGCGAATTACATCCTATGTCCGTATATTCAAAAGTATGTTAGTTAAACTAATCTTTACTTTGTTTTATCTTTATGAACTTGTGGTTATATGAACATCACATTTTGCTTCATGCCTTAGGGAACATTGGATTCTTCTTGTCATTTGTCTATTTAAGAAAGCGGTATATATATTTGATTCGCTCCAGAGAGATAGATCCTTAGCTATCAAGATACCGCTGGATACGTAAGTTCATAGTTGTTATACATGTTAATTATTTTACATGCATTGTATGATATTTTAAATATAAATGTTTATAGTAATTAATTGTTACAAAATTTCTATAGTTAGTGCATATACAAGTTTCACGCGCCTTCAAGGATCCATTAAAGGAACTAAATTGTCTTGGATAACTATGCGGGTAAAACTTTTGGGTTGCTTGATTGAGATGTACTGGAACAGGTTTTGGTTATATATGTAAAATTTTCCCAACGATTTCTTGGGTTGTCCAAATTACAAAGGAGACTCTGCCGAATTTTCTGCTCATAATTATTAATATAATGTTCGTTTAGTTTTGAGGTTTAAGGATTAGCATATGAAAAAAAAAACAACAAAAAATATGAAGCTGGAAAAAAAACAAAAAATATGAAGCTGAAAAAAAAAACACTCATTTGCGTCGTACATCATTCAATATGCGACGCAGATGATCATCATTTGAGTCGCATGTAGAACAATGTGCGATGCAAATGAGTGTTGCTGGGCTGCTAAGGCATGGCTCGGCGCCTTTATCTGCTTCGTATTCGTGCAATGTGCGACGCAGATGAGTGTTGATGGGCATTGGCTTGGCGTCACCATCTGCGTTGCATGCTGAGTGATGTGCGACGCAGATGTGAACCATTTGCGTCGCTCTTTGCTCTGCATGCGACTCAGATGGTTGACGCAAATGCCTGTTGTATGCAGGGGCGAGGCATCATGTGTGTCGCACGTTGCGTCGAGTCCGACGCAAATAGCTCATCAACTGTGTCGTTTCCATATCCGACGCAGATCCTGTATCCTTAATTTGCGTCGAGACCTGTGTCGTCGGACCGATGTCTGACGCAAATGTTGGTCCCAGGTCCGACGCAAATCGTTAATTCTGTACTAATGTAAATTCATCACTAGATGCATTACACCCTTTTATGATATCAATAATAAAAGTTTGCCCACTAACATACTTTGATCCTTTTTCAGCAAGACCAAAGAAATTTCTCTATCTATTGACAACTGGATCACGGACATCTTTATTTGCCGTTGAGCCATCAAGCTTTACTACTTGTTTGCCTGGAATCCCAGAAATCTCAAGAACAGATGAAAAGAAATCATCAGCAATGTGTATGGTACTTTGGTCATGCTGCGTAAGTATCCTAGCCCCACAAACATAATGCTTAATCATATAATTGTACAAACTTCTATCCACCTCAGTTAAATTTAAAAAATGGAGAATCGATCCAAAGCCGAGGTCTCGAATCATTTCCTTCTGCTGCTCATTTAGCTCTTTCACTAAAAAATACAACGAATTTGGAGAGGAGGCAAAGTTCAAGGGCCCATAATCACTGCAAGAAAGAAAACAACTTAAACATAAGCAAAATGACATACATTCATGTAAGAATGACACAAAATAGACTAATAATGACATTGATATATACCCATAATGACATATAATTCGCTAACATTTCTAATAACATAGAATTAAATGATAATGACATAAATACATGCTATAATGACATAAATATGACTTATAAGGACATGAAGACAAGTTATAATGACATGAGTTCATTAATAATGACACTTACACAGGATACATAATGACATAGACATACATTGAATGACATTGAATAAACTTATACTGATATAGAATACAATTACAATGACATATAATTCACCAACATTTCTAATGGCAGAATCCAATGATAATGACATAAACACATGTTATAATGACATGAACACGGGTTATAATGACACAAATAGGACTTATAATGACATGAAGACAAGTTATAAAGACATGTTATTATGACATCAAAAGGAGTTATAATGACATAGATTGGAGTTATAATGTCATGAGTTAGACTTATAATAACATATAATTCAATGATAATTACACATTACTCATACAACATAGATAATGACATAGACACACATTTATACTGGCATAGAATACAGTTATAATGACATAAAATGCGCCAAGAGTTCTAATGACATAGAATCATATGATAATGACATTGAGACATGTTATAATGACATCAAAACAAGTTATAATGACACAAGCGGGACTTATAATGACTTGAAAACAAGTTGTAAATACATGTTATAATGACATCAAAAAAAAGTTATAATGACATAAATTGCACTTATAATGAAGTGAAGACAAGGTATAAAGACCTGTTATAATGACATAAAGACAAGTTTTAATTACAAAAAGTGGACTTATAATGACATGTATTGGACTTATAATGACATAGATTTCATTCACTACAACACTTTAGTCACAGGATAAATAATGACATAGACATATATTTAATGACATAGAATACACTTATACTTACATACAATGCGGTTATAATGACATCCAAAGCGCCAATATGTAAATAAATGAACAATGACATAAAATCCAATGATAATGACATAAATAGCATTCCTAATGACATAGAGTTGACAAATAATGACATATGTGATAGGAAAAAATGACATGACATTCAAATCACCTTATAATGACATAAACGCATTTTATAATGACATGAACAAAAGTTATAAATGACATAAAGAACAAATTTGATGACATGTATTCAAGTCACATAAATTCCAAACATGAACCTAAACAAACAGTGAAAGAACAAAAATTAGCCAAATATTAGCGACAAATACCTAGAGGATACAGAAGTGTCCTTTCATGGAACCCTAAGTGGACGTTTAGAAGCAACATGTTTAAGTTGTGGAGTAGAAGAAACGGACGGTTCATAATCTGATGCTTCACTTGAAGTTGAAGTCGACGGTTTAACAATCTTTGCGGACTTCTCAACACTATCATGGCGATTTTTTGTACGCCTTTTGACATTGTCATGTCGAAACTTTGAACGCTTCTCAGTTGCAGCAACTTCAGTGTCTCCTTTACGCTTATTTGACTGCAATTGCTTCTTCATAGCTCCCAAAACGAAATCGAAAACACTTTCTGACATTGTAGTTTGATTTTTGAAAATACACAGCAAAGACAAGAATTGAGAAGAACGTGTAGATAATAGTGGAGAATATCACAGAGGTTGAGGGCAGAGAAGAACGTGGAGGTTGAGCGAAAAAGTGATTTGAGAAATTTGCAATCCAAATATTAAAATGTGGGGGGAAAGCGGTAGTAAGTGGTGCGCATGTGAAAAGTGGCTGTCACACAATAAGTTATTGTGTAACAGTTACACCCAAGATATTGTGTTTTTTCTATCAACATTCTTACATTTTCCTCTAAATTAAAACCCTAATATTGAAGATAAATTCGAAAATAAGTAAATTTAACGTTAATTAGACACCCTAATACTACCTTTATTCCTAAATAGTAGTTACACTTACACTTTGTATGCATGCCGATGCAAAACTCTAAGCACTAATATCTCTAATTTTGTATTTGTTTATGAAAAGTTGATACTCTAAAAGTATATATCGAGACAAATCAAACAAGACCTCACATGACTATATTTTTCTTTACCCATAAATGACAAATGATAGTCAAATTGAAATTTGTAAATAGTGTCAAAAGTCAAAGTGTAACTATTTAGGAATGGAGGTAGTAAGTGATAAAAAACGTAACTGTAAAAATCAACTAGTTTCAAGTGATGTTCGCACATATTGAAATTCCCAACCTTAAATTGATAATTTCTTCAAAATTAACTAATACTTCATGTGTTGCAAAATACTTGTGACACGTCTCTAAATAGAAATTTCACAGTACTTGCTACACACTTGCAGTCATGTGATTATCTTTTTTTAGCCCATACAATAACTGGTGATGTTTTGGTTCGAAAAGAATCGCCTGGTTATGTTTTGGTTCAAAAAGAATCGCCAATTAATTTTCAAGAAAAATCAACAAAACCAAAAAAATAGAGATTTTAAGTTCGAGGTGAATTTCTTAGTTACATTAAGTAATCAGTATATTTAGTCAAAAATCGCGACAAGTGCCCCAGTAAGTCTCGTGGAAATTAATAAGTTTTCAGAAAGCCTCTTTTCTCATGATTAGAGGTCTGAGATGATAACACACTATAGGTGCTTAAGTAACTCTTGCGATATCCTCTAATTCTTGAGCCAGAACATTTGGAATTTGGCCAGATAATGATTGAGAAAAATAAAATGTAATCTTAATCAGAAAGACCTCAAATCATGTGGTGCATCTGCAATTACTAAAGTTGACATGAAGGCAAATGCTGGACATATCTAGAACTTTGAATTATCAAAATCATACAATAATACCACAATCGCCAATGGTGTATTAAAGAAGTATTCAAGGGATCCACGTGAAGAGAACTGAGAAAGGATAATTGAAAACTCTGAAACCTGTTTTTCAGCAACTCTGACGGAGAGCAAAAATATTTCAGCAGCTGCCACAATATATAGTTGCCTATAAATGATAACTTGGATTGGTACAGGGATAACTTCTGAGAAAAAAGTTGCTCGATAGAAGATGCCGTATATACTATTCATCTCAGGAGAAAACTACTTGTCAGCCTTCCAGGATGCATCCAGGACAAAATGCTGTCCAAGTCACCTCAGCCAAATCAAATAGCTATCACAGTGAACCGAGGTGGACTTATGTAAATTCAGACCCACAAGAAATGGTTTGTACGATTCTGGAATGCTTTCGAACTTGAAGCTTGAAGGAGATGATGCTCGCAAACCTATTGGAATAGGTTCTTTAGCCTCTCCACAGATACAGCTGCTCTTTTGTTTGTTGGTTCGAGAACAAGGGCATATCTAAAATCTGCAAGGTAGAACATTATTTATTCTTTAGCCCTGTTTATCATGATCTTACAACTTGGCTGCATTCACTAATTTCAAATCAAACTAGAATTAAGAGCATTTTGACACAGCTGCTAATCAGTACTGTTCAGCTTAATCAAACAATCAACACAGACATAAACTACCTCTGTCCCACAATAAGTCAAGTCACTTTTACTAGTTCAGGGTGTCAAAATAAGATGTCACCTTTCCTTGATAACGTTGGTTGGTGAATAAATTTTATTTAAGATACTCCTACTCATATTGGGTAATAGGCAGAGCAGGAATGATCGAAGTACTAAAAAAATTGGTTTAGTAAATTGTAGTATTATATCTTTAGGTACAATGTGACAATTATTTCCAAAAGGAAGGAGTATCTTTTGCTATTGTTGCTGAGTACTATATGGTACGTAAGTTGACCAATGCAGTCATATAACAACAGTATAATATGCTAACTACGTAGAAGCCTGTATTACAATAAATTCATCTTGATAAAAACTTAGGTTCTAAACATGACAAAATATCAGCATTGGCTCTTGTAAAAGTATGATGTTCACATCAGAAGGTTCTGACCAACTTCATATTCAAATTTTTTAGATTTTTTTCCTTCCAGTATAATCAAAAGGCTGACTGGCATAATCAACTGCATCCTAGGTTTTGATACTTCACATATATAAAAGTCATGGAAAAAATTCTATACATAAGCCACTTATAACTCAACAATTACTGTCCAAGTTTAAAGCCGGTCGCATTCATATTCCGTTCCACAAAAGATATAACCAAGAAGCACATACACCTACTCTTTGTAGAAAGAAGGGCAGTTGGGGGCAAAAGGGGAACACACCTTCAGTTGCCTCTTTGTAGTAGCCGAGCATTTCTCTTGCTGTTCCTCTACGTAAATATGCCTTCACATTCTGCACAATTACGAAATTGAAAAGAAGGAATAAGCTATATAATTTCGATAAATATGCCTTCACATTCTGCACAATTACGAAATTGAAAAGAAGGAATAAGCTACTTCCTCCGTTTCTTTTTACATGTTACACTTTTGAAAATTGCGGTTACCTAGGCAAAATTTTAATTGAAGATTAACCAAAAGTAAGGGTGGGGATTAAAGGGAGTGGGGACCACCCCTCCCCCTCCCACCCAACCCCTTCCCCCACCACCGCAGCCCCCCCTCCCCACCACCGCAGCAGCCCCCTTCCCCCACCCCCCCCACGCAAACCCCCCCACCACCACCACCCCCGCACCCGCCCCCCCCCCCCATCCCTTCGAATCCCCCACCCCCCCCCACGCAAACCCCCCACCACCCCCACCCCCTGAGCCCCCCCTCCCCCACCCCTTAGAATCCTAGTAGCCCCCCCCCACCCCCTTCGAATCCCAGACCCCCTCCCCCTCCCCGAAAATCGCATTCCTAACCCTAAAAATCGCATTCTCTCTCCTCGGATCGTGGTGAGTTGAAGATAGATCGTGAGACAGAAAAAAAACGAACGATCTACCACTAATTCTTCGTCAAATTCCGCCTTTAATTTCGAGATCGAAGGTTATAAAACGTCGTCGTGATTCGAAGGGGGTGGGGGGGGGGCCGCGGATTCGAAGGGGGGGGAGGAAAGGGTTGCTCGACCGGGGGGGGGGAGGGGGAGGGGGAGGGGGAGGGGGAGGGGGGGCACGACCGAAGGGGAAGGGGGGGGCCGCGGGGAGGGGGGGAGGGGGTGGGGGGGGAGGGGGTGGTGGGGGAAGGGTTGGGGGCTGGGGTGGGTGGGGGAGGGGGTGGTGGAAGAGAGAGAGGAGGTTTAAGTAATTTAGATTAGCATTAATAAGGTTAAATTAAGTAGGTTTAATTTTGGTTAATTGTTATAAGTAAGGGTAAATTGGTAATTTTGCAGCATAAAACTTTCCATTTTGGGGAAGAAAAAAAAGTGTAACATGTATTTTGAACCATTCCATTTTAGGAAAGTGTAACATGTAAAAAGAAACGGAGGAAGTATTTAATTTTGATAAATAGGCCTTCACGTTCTGCACAATCACGAAATTGAAAAAAACGAATAAGCTATGTAATTTCGACCTATGTTACTCAAATACGGCTACAAGTGTCCACTGGGATTCGGTGTTCGGGTCTTGGACTCGGCCGTCTTGTAGAAAGTAGTAAAATTTTTGGTTAGAAATGAAGTAGCCAAAGGTCGTGCCATGTCTGACATGACAGGAGTCCAGCATGGGTATGTGAGGACATTAGAGAGTCCGAGTAGCATAAATTTTGATCATTTGGATCCCAGCAAGATAGCAATGTGAAACAAGGTATGGCCATCCTAAAGAGTAGGAGAGAATCGTCACTAATAGCATCCACTCAATTATTTGAGTACATATGTATGGTTCAGCTTCTTTTTCAGAGTACTATATACTCCATCCGTTCTTCTATACTTCTACCATTTTTACTTAGCATGTTTGCCAGCATACAACTTTGACCATTAAAATCTTTGATAATCGATTATGTAAAATTCTAATAAATTAACATTTTGAAAGTATACAATGAGACAAGTTCAACACCACATACCTAAAAGCATCTCGTTTGAACATTTCAGTAAAAAAATATGGTCAAAATGAGTTATGTGGATAGCGGCAAAAGTCAAAATGGTCAAAGAAGAAAAGATCAGAGAGAATATAAGAGCCTTTTTCCAGGTTTGAAATATTGTTGCTACAAATATAGTGTGTCCATGTTGTGGTGGTTGACTTTGATATAACTGTTTCTTGATATGATACGAACACACAATAAGAGAGTGATTGACAAATTTTGTTATTGGAGACCGTGTCAATTCCATGAGTTCTGTACATGCCCAAAGAAATCAAGCAAGTTGTTAGCAAGTTTGACTTGGGAAGGTAAATTTTAGGTCATAAAAGAAAACTTATAATAAGTATTTACCAAGGTCTATTATCCATCATAAAAAACATTTGATCCAAGAATACATGAACAGAATTTTACAATGTACTTTCCTTTTCATCAAGGAAATGCGAGTTGAGACACAATGGACACAAATGTAAATTGCTATTGAAACAAAAATAGCAATGAGACAATTTAACATAAATGAACACGAATTGACACAAAAAAAGAGGTGATTGAGCCAGTTGATGACAGACAATCTGCATACCTTCTTATCAAGGTTTATGGCTTTAGTGCAATCCGCCTCGGCTTGAACAAAGCTGGAAACAGGAAAGAATTAAGTAGAGAAGATGTCATCAATGACAAGTGACTATCATTTTGTTTAGATAGCAATATAGGAGGGAATGGAAGGGGAGGGAATAGGGATAGAGGAGGAAGGGGAGGGGAAAGAAAGGGAGGGGGAAGATGGGTCTCCATTGGTGATGTTTATCAAAGAGGGAAAATGGATTCTTCCCTCTTCCTCCCTTTCCTTCCCCAATCCCTTATCCAAACAAGGGAAGTCCAGTTCCCTTCCCTTTCCCTCCATTTCGTAAGTGAGGCCAATTAGCCATAAATGGAACAAGAAGATAAACCCCTTACATTAATTAGGGGGCCGGGGGACAGAAATAACAGTTAAACAGATGGACACCAAGCCAAACAATTCAAAAAGCCCAAAATTTTGCCGAATCTCAGATTTTTGGGCAGTTGTTTTCATATTTAGTCCATGTTTTCAAGCCTCTCAATAACCCCAATCAATCAACCAACCCTACAGTTTCCACTTCCCATGGAGCAATCCTAGATCTACCAAGCGAAAAAAGCAGGCAGAAAAAAAGAACAAAATCGAGTCTTTTCTCCTCCATTAAGATGCGACTATAATAAGGTGAACTCATTAAGTTCGTAGGGCTTGACCATATATGATGAAGCCACCATAAGATTTAAGCCGCAATGGAGTGAAGACTAGATATTACTTTTGTGTGTTTGGTTTTGCATTTTTGGGGTTTCTTTCATATGCTGTTGCTTTTGTGGCTTATTTTCTTTCTTTACTTTCTAAAATGATTCAGGCCCCTGCAACAAAGTTTGCAGGTTTTGTGACCAAGTATTTTCCACTAATTACGGAAGCAACGTTTTGTGGTTAAGGCAAAAACAAGTGGCTATCAAACATAGTTTGGATACTATACATATTTCATATAACCATTTGCTATTTTTCTGGTATCAATATGAAGAGCCTAATTTGGAAAAAGAAAGAAACTCCCAGATTAGGACCCCAAAAAAAAAGAGAGAGACAACAAATTGATTAAACTTATTTTACATTCACAAAATAATAGAGGGGATAGATGACATTGACTGAGTTCGCATTAGTCGTTCCTTTGTTTACATATATCACATACTTTGACCCCCAACCATGTCAAATTAGTATCCCAAGTCTAAAATAGTATTATAAGTATGTCCCTTGTAACTTCTAATGCTTACTTGTCACTTTAAATACAAAACAAGGTACTAACTTCAAAGTCAACATTACCCCTATACCTGAACAAAGGCTCTCATCTATACTAGGGTAGGGGGAGAGGGGTAGGTCGTAAACTATCATGTTTCCAACCAATCGGAAATGCAATGACCTATTTCACAACATATAAGAATGTAGAGGATATGGCGAGCCATTTTAATTTGGTCCATTAGAGTCCAAAAACTCTATGAATTTTAGGCTTAACTGGAAATGAACAATGCATAAGATAAAAATACCAACTTGGTACAGCCAAATATAGTTGTAAAGGGTCCAAAACACAATTATTTAGTACCTCCCAAGTTCCAGATATGCTGCAGCCCTATTGCTATAATACGTTGGACTACTTCCATAAAGCTTGATTGCTTCTGTGTAAAAGCTGATAGCCTTTTGCCATTGCTTATCTTTGAATGCTTGATTTCCCTGTAGCAAACAAGAAGAAAGTACAAGAGAAAAGGAAGTTAGAAAAAAAAACATAGCTTGATTTCCTCCCTCCCAACCCCATTGAGGTACAACAAGGTCCAAGCAACATCCATAGCATTGGATTCGAAGAGGACACATATCTTGGTCACATGCAGATCTACCTAATAAGATATTCTAAAAAATGAAAAAAAAAAGTAAAAGATGAAACCACGTATGTGAATGAGTGGTGCATTCAAAGGTTAAAGTCCCATGTAGCATCCTACTCGTGGGGTTCTGAAAACTTATTTGTGAAGGGATTCTAAAAACTTATATGTGAAGGGTTCATGTCAACAGAGAAGTTCTATATTTGGATGAAGTTCGACTTGGAAGAAACTGTAGAACGAAAGTCATCCAAAAGGTCAATTGCAACCCTGTTATTCCTTTAAACATGCACTTGAATTAGCTTTAAGACTTTAACATATGGGTCAAATGGATATTTAAAACCAAGCAATAATGATCCCTCTTCTTCCTCAACCAGGTCAATCTTAATTGATGTCGTAGAACTCTCATGTTTAGAAAGACGGGCCATGAAAAATCATCGTAGATATGTTTCAGAGGTGTTTGGCAATTGGTGGTTGCCTGTTGGTTGTTGGCTATTTTACTTCACTCGTTTGACAGTGCTATGAATCAATATAATGGACAGGAGTACTTTGAGTAGTAGAAATATTATCATCTTGCTAGTAGCTTGGAGAATAAGATAGGTACTATTTTTTGAGCAGCACTATATATAGGGCATCTTAGGGAGAGAGAAAGCATGTTGAAAATTGTTGAGAATATTGGTGAGCTTTTAAGTGTACATTTGGGAGAGAATCAAGCCTCTCGAAAGCTTGAATATCATTTACAATTGCTGTAATTTTAGTTTATCAAGCAAATACTCATCTTCTTCCTTATTTTCTGCCATTAATGATGCTTAGATTATGTTAATTCATAGCAAATGGTATCACAGCAGTACAATTCTGGAAGAGTAAAGTGCTAATTTTCCATTTTTTTTTTAAAAAAGAAATCTGCAATGGAGTTCACTGGAGAAAGTGCAGCACAACAAATGGAAAAGTGGATTAGAGAGATGTTCACCTACATCAAACGACAACGAGATCGAGAAATTTGCAGATCTCAAAGAAGAGCAACGTATTCGGTGAGAGCTTCAACTTCCGGAGTTTGATGGAAGAATTGTGGATTTAGAGGATTTCTTCCACTTTTTACAGTTGACTGAGGCGGCGAAGTTAATGGCTTCCCTAATAGCACTTGATGGCGATGTACGGCAGTGGTTTGAGCGAGAAAACCAGAGACAACCATTCACTAGATGGGGAGAACTAAGGGATTTGGTAGTGTCCCATTTCAGTTCATCACCGGAGACTACTCGACAGATCCAGCTGCCTCTGAAGCGGTGGGACTTAAAGTTGTGGCTATGGTGGAATGACTGATTTTGCAGGTGGAAGCATGGTGGTGCTGGATGAAAACCTAGAAGCACCGGAAGGAGAAGAGAAAGAAGTTGTGACAGATCTGGAAAAAGGTTGGTCTACCAGTGCTTTGTCCTTTACGTTTGGTGGTACTACCGGCTGCTAAAGGGCTGGTGCCGGTGAATCTGGGTGATTGGCAGGAAGTGTTCTCCAAAATTTTATTGAAGATGGACCACCTGGAGGCACGTTCGAGCGAAGTGGAGCTGGAGGAAGTGGTTCCGGTGGAGGACCGGGCTTCGCGAGTGGATCCGGCGATGGCCCTGACAGCAGAGTGGGGCATCTGGTAGGTTGATGGAGGACCATCAACTACATCTACTACATCTACTACTGATCCTAAGTTGGTTCATTTGATTGCTACAACTTTGCTTGAGATCTTAAGTATTATGACTATGGTGCAATTTCATGATGGAGAGTCCATTGTTACTTAATGTCTCTTAAAGTCTTGTAGTTTGTCTTTTGATTATAGTTGTAGTAGTTCTTTTCATCCAGTTGTGATTATCTTATTTCTTTAATAAGTTATGGAGTTTTATGTTGTATGGAGTCTTAGACTTATTAGGAGTCTTAGACTTATTAGGAGTCTATGTAATGTAGGAAGCTGAGTCATTTAGGTTGTAATATCTTCATGTAGCCGTTGCAGCCGACAACCAAGGAGAAACAAGAGTGCGGAAGTGGCACCTTGAAAATAGGAGTTAGTTCCTATCTTTGTGCCGTCCTATTTCAGCTCACTATTGACGTGCAAATGAGGCGTGACTTGCAAGGAGTTCCAAGTTAGTTGTGTTGTTGAGAGAATCATGCTAACATGGAGGAGATCATGGGATTCCAACCGGCCATTACTCACACTTAGGGGGCGTTTGGTTTATGAAGGGGAAAGGAAAGGGCTTAAGAAAGAAAAACAAGGAGAAAGAAATAGAAAACCCGTTGTTTAAAATTGTTGTTTGGGTAGAAAACCCCTCTTCCCCTTCTCACCATTGCTCCACCATATATTCTCTCCCTCTGTCTCTTTCTCAAGTACCGTCGGCCACCACCCTTCCCCTCACTGCCGGCCACCGTCCCTCCCTTCACCGCCTGCCGCCGCCGCCTCCTTAAGGTCGTCCATCACCACCGCCCTTCACCACCGCGACATCATCTCTTGCCACCACCCCCTTCTTTCTTTTCCTTCTCCACCACAATTAGAGATGAAATTTGAGGTTTTAAAGGCCAAATTCGACCATGAAAACTCTAGCTCTAGAGTTTCCATGGTCGGATTTGACCATCTAAAGCCATAAGGAAAGGTATTCATGCTTTCTTACTCTTGATTTTCCTTTTTTTGAATTTTTAGGGTTATAAGTTTTGAAGTAGTGTTGGTGGATTTTTGGGTAGGTTGTGGTGGTTTATGTGATGTTTTATTGGCTAAGGTGGCGCCATTGTAATTTTCGTACACAAGGTGGTGGTTCTGGCGGCCGGGTGGTGGTTTCAATGGATATTGTGGTGGTTGGGGTGGCAGTTAGGGTGGCGTAAGGGGTGGTGTCGGTGGCTAGGGAGTAGCAGTTGTCGTTCGGTGGTTGGTATGGTGGTTCGGTGGCTGGGGTGGTGGTTCAAGTGGTTGGGATGGTGGTTTTGGTGGTGGTCAAATCATTGGTCAAAGTAATCATGGAGTAGAGGAGGGTAGGGGTAAGTGAAACCTTAGGGGGTATGGCCGTGTGGGTAATGGAAGTAGAGGAGTTTGGGAGAAAGAGGAGGGTAAAGAGAATGATTAAAATGTGGAAACAAACAAACAAGGGAATCAACCTATTTGATCCTAAAAACCCCAAACCAAACGCCCCCTTACAAAGATCATCAGATAGTTGTTTGTTATGCTTAGTTAGTTGTTGATTTCATTTTTGTTGTTTTTCTTTAATTAAGAAAACCGGTCATTATGCTTGTATAATTATGAAGTGGTAATGAAATGAAAAGCATTCAAGTTTTATGACCAAACACAAGTGTGTAAAAGTATCTTTGATATTCATTTCTGTTCTTGGATTAGAACCGAAGTTAGAGATGTTTCCTTTGCTTAATTAGCTTGGCTAGCTAATTTGTGATCTTAGGAGAGTTTTAATTTCAATTAGAGTGGTGAGACTTTATCTCTAGTTGAGTTACAACCTACCCCTTGTTCTTCATTGAAACTACCTTAGCTTGTCCTTAGTTCGTTCTATTTCATGTATGCTCCAATTGCTAATTCGAATATACATCATCTTGGTATCAGAGCTGGCTGAAATCCTACCCTAAACACAACCCTTTAATCCAAAATCAAGCCTAAACATCATGCCATCATCCCTAAACACGTTCCAAAACCTTCCCTGAAACCGAAACCAAAATCAACCCATTTTAGCTATGGGAGATGAAACTAATCCACTTGCCGATTGGCGTGAGACTCTAAGGCTTTTAGAAGAAGATAGGAGGGAGAGCAATGCTAGAATGGCTTTGCTACAAGCTATGTTACATGGACACGGGTATGGGTATCTGATACGGGTACGGATTCGAGTATCCGATACGACAATCTTAAAAATTTAGGATACCGGGATACCGTCCTAAATTTGGACTCGGGTACGAGGATACGCGAAATAAAAATATATTTATATTTAAAATAAAACCGAAAAAAATTTCCATCAAATATATTAGAAGTTATTCTTGAAAAGATAAGTACTATAAATGTTAATTTTGTTTCTTGAAAAGATACAAAAAAAAATATTAAATGTGAAGAGTTGTAGAATTCTACAACTCTTCAAATTCTCCTCGTGGCCCTCCTCTCTGCACATCAGTAATAGTATTAGAATTAAATGATAACGTGAGTACTAGACCACTATCCTAGGCCTAGTCCCTAGTAATACAGTATTTACTATTTACTACTTACCCTCTTATCAAAAAAAATAAAGATGACCCTTCAAAAAAAGATAAAAAAAAGATGAAATAATTCAAGAAAGTAAAGTATCAAAAAAAGAGAAAGTACGAGTCCCGAGTTCTTTTCTCTCATTCTCCCTTATCACTGGTGACTTGACCGTCGGCAACCGCTTCAAGCAACTAACTCGTCTCATCGCGGCGTTTAAAAGCCCCAAAATTTCAGTCAATTGGATCGACACTTTCACCTTCAATTTTCAGATCTGGGTTTCACTACTCGAACCCTAGATCTGAAAGTTGATGGTGGTGTCGTTCTTCTTTGGTACAATTGTGCAAAATCAATGAAAATTAGAAGGTATGTAGAGAATTTGGTAACAAATCTATACTTTTTTTCAAATCTGTCTTCACTTTATCTCTTCTCCTACCTTGCCGTATCCGAGTGCAAATAGTCGGATCTGACACGTATTTCGAACCCGGATCCGTGTCGTGTCGTGTCGACACGGGTACGCCGGCAATTTTGCCGTATCCGAGTATCATAGGCTACAAGACAAAGTAAGACAACTCTCAATTAGATAGAACGTCCAAAGAGAGGGTGAAGATGAATCTGATAGAGATAGTGATGAAACCTTGCGTCCAAGGAGGACTTTCCACCAACATAGGCTATCTAAGGACATCCCTGACTATGATGGAAGGTTGGATGCTGATGAATTCATAGAGTGGATAAGAACTGTTGAGAGAGTATTTAACTATAAGCAAGTTCCGGAAGATAAAAGGGTGAAACTAGTAGCCTTGAATTTGATAAAGTATGCTTCCACATGGTGGGCTAGCATATGTTCTAAGAGAGAACGAGAAGGGAAAGACGAGGTGAGGATTTAGGAGAAGATGAAGAAGCTTTTGAAGAAGAAATTCTTGTCACCTTGCTATGTGCAAGAGAATTTCGCCAAGCTTCATCACCTACAACAAGGCACCAAGAGTGTAAAGGAGTATGCACGAGAGTTTGAGGCCTTTCTCATGAAATGTGAGGTTCAAGAAGATGAACCACAAACATTGGTGAGGTTCCTTGGAGGTTTAGATCCTAGAATAGCAAATGTGGTAGATTGCACCATTATTCTACCTTGGAGGAGTTGATCATCTTAGCACATAAGGTGGATAAGCAATAAAAAGCCAAAGGCAAAGTTGAAACCTCACGTTCCTTTGCTAAAACTACCCTCTATCAAAAGCCTACAATTCCCCAAACCAAATCAACCATACCTTTCACTCGAAAACCACCAAATGCCACGACCCCTACCCCAAACAAGGCCCCTAGGAGATGTTTTAGGTGCCAATGTTTAGGACACATTGCCTCGGAGTGTCCTAATAAGAAAGTTGTGAGCCTTATGGAGTTTGAAACATTGCAAGAGGAGAATGAAGGAGAGATAGGCGGAGAGGAGGATTATGAAGAGGAGTACTATGAGGAGAGAAAAGAAGTGGAGGAACTCGATCCAAATGAAAGGGAGTGCCTCGTTATTAGGAGAGCATTGAGTGGAGTTGCTGACCATGAGGGCTACAACAAAGGGAAGCCACATTCCATACTAGGTGCACCATTGGAGGCAAAGTTTGTACCTTGATCATTGACGGAGGGAGTTGAACTAATGTGGCTGCTCAAACCATGGTGGACAAACTCAAGCTACCTACATCTCCTTACCCTAGGTCATATGTGATTCAATGGTTTAATCAAGGTACGGAAATTCAAGTGAATGTTCGAGTTTTATTGTCTTTTAGCATTGGGAGTGTGTATAAGGAGGAATTGTGGTGTGATGTCATGTGTTGTTAGGAAGACCATGGTTGTTTTATAGACGTGTGATTCATGATGGATACAAAAATACCTATTCTTTCCTCCAAAACAAACGAAAGATTGTCCTAACTCCAATCCTATCCCTACAAGACACTAAACACCATTCCACCAAAGAAAAATACCATTCCCTAACTACCCTACTCCAAGCTGATCACCATGAACTTTCAACCTCTCGTGAATTAGTGAATTATTATTGAGTGATTCAAATGAACCAAACAATGAAAACACAAACCATGACCACCCCTTACTTCTTCCCCTCCTTCACACTTACCAAGACGTTTTTCCACAAGAAATACCCCCTGGTTTGCCCCTAAACGTGAGATACAACACAAGATTGACCTCATTCCAAGAGCCATGCTACCAAATAAACCTACCTATAGAACAAATCCCAAAGAAACCAATGAGATAAGAATACTTGAATTTCGATAGAGATACCAACCGAAGTCCTTTCGTTTCATTTATGACTGCGAATTGAATGAAGAAAATAAAGAAAAAGGCAAGTTGAGGAGTTGCTAGCAAAGGGGATGATTAGATTATCCAAGCCCTCTTTGTCCCTAAGAAGGATGGAGAATGGAGAATAGAGAATGTTCGTGGATAGTAGGGCAATCAACAAAATCACTATTAAGTATCGTTTTCCAATCCCTAGGTTAAACGACTTACTAAATGATCTTTATGGTGATAAGGTGTTCTCTAAAATAGATTTGAGGAGTGGTTATCATCAAATCAGGATTTGTGAGGGAGATGAATGGAAGACGACCTTCAAAACTAAAGAAGGTTTGTATGAATGACTTGTTATGCCATTTGGATTGTCTAATGCCCCTAGCATGCTAGCCATCTACAACAAGTGTTTGATGTTAAGAGAAGAGAACGCTTATATGGCAACTTGGAGAAGTGTCACTTCTTTTCTTCTCAAGTTGTGTTGTTCTTAGGTTTCATTGTTTCAAGTGATGGGATTAAGGCGGATGAGAAGATGGTTCAAGAAATCAAGGAGTGGCCAACTCCTAATTCTATGCTGCAAGTTCAAAGTTTCCATGGATTAGCTTCCTTTTATAGGAGGTTTGTTCGAAATTTTAGTGCAATCATGACCCCTTATCACTGAAATTAAGAAAATGAAGAAGTTTGAATGGAGTATCCAAGCTCAAAAGGCCTTTCAGGAGGTCAAGAAGCAACTTGCAACCGCCCCTATTCTAGCCCTACCAAACTTTCAAGAAGTTTTTGAAGTAGAGTGTGATGCATCCGGTGTAGGGATTGGAGCAGTGTTGTCCCAAAATAGTAGGCCCTTGGCTTATTTTAGTGAAAAGTTGAATGAAGCAAAGAGAAGGTATTCAACTTATGACAAAGAGTTCTATGCTTTGGTACGTACTTTAGATCATTGGAGGCACTACTTAATAGCAAAAGAATTCATAGTCCATTCGGATCATAAAGCCCTCAAATACCTTCAAAGCCAACAAAAACTTCAACCTAGACACGCCAAATGGGTAAAATTCCTTCAAACCTTCTATTTTACCATAAAACACAAGGCTAGAAAGATGAATAAAGGGGTTGATGAGGTATTTTCTCTTACCTACTCTAAGTGCAAAGGTGGTTGGATTAGAATTGCTAAAGGAGTGCTACAAAGAAGATAAAGACTTTGGCGTCTTGTTTGAGAAGTGTCACAACCATGCTCGTAATTACTACTTGTTGAAGGGATTTCTTTTTAAAGGAAATCAATTGTGTATTCCAAGGCATAGTGTTAGAGAGTCTTTAATCAATGAGTTCCATGAAGGAGGGTTCGAAGGGTCATTTTGGCATAGAGAACACAATTACCCTTGTGAGTGATTACTTCTATTGGCCTAGATTAGCTCATGACGTTCAAATGAATATTTTTGGAGAGTTAACACTTTTGTGTTGTTTTGATTACCCTTTGTTTATAGATTTAAACTAAGAGTAATTGCCTTTGCTTATTTAAACTTTCTAATAGCTTAAAGTTGAATGGTGATCAAAGGAACCTTGTTATTTAGTTGATGGTGCATCTATATCGAGCTATCGATCTAGGAAAAGCTATTTCTATCCATCACTTTCATTCACATCCATAAAATCATTCCATATTTCCATACTTACCCACCTTTATATCAAACCCCCATATTTGATATACAACATAGGTGCAGTGCACCGGTAACTTCAAGCGATCTTCCAGAAGATTCCAGAAAAGGAGATCGAAAAAGAAGTGTATGGGAGAAGATCTGTTGAGTCATCGATTAGCTTGAGGAAGCTAAATTTAGAAAATGCTGATAGTAAGGGTAAACTTGTACATTGCAAGCAAATTGACATCAACAATGAAGTAAGGTGGGTGAGCCTATGTGCCTTTGGGTAAAAAATCTGGGAAAATTCCAGATTATGTTTTTTTTATTACAGAAATAGGGTTTAATTGACAATAGAAAGCCATACGGCACTTACAGATATTTCCTAAGAAATCTAAAATTCCAACACAAATACATAACACCTTAGAAGTTAGAACTAATTACATCGCACATCCGATCAACAATAGCCTTAATAAAAAACTTCATCTGAAGCAATACAATATGTGAGTTAGCAATAATTCGGCTTAAGATCCACTGATGTGTAGTCGATTGGATGAAAATACTTATGTGGTCCTCTAGATACTTACCGTGATTATTAAACCCTAGATCTTCATTCCTGGCCTGACCCACATGTTAAAGCCTAGTTACTTTCCCCCTCCTTTCATTAACCAACCCAGTTCATCTGCTAAGGATACAAATCAGCTCTCACATACACTATTTCACCCATTTACCTACACTTCTCACCCCACACCTCATTCTCAGCCCAATTGCATACTTCAAAATGTTAAAACAACCCACCCATTTCAATATCCCCTATTTCTCCACTCCTCACCTTACATGTGTACCCTATTTAACATTTCACTACTCCATCCAACTTTTCCCACCAAATCAAAGTTCATATTCCTTGAACCCACCAATTGACAGTTCCACAACCTGCTCTTCGTCCATGATAAAACAGTGCATCATTCTTCCATGGATAAGCCACTTCAAGGCATCCCAGCACAAATTAACAAGGAGCTAGATGGGCAATGGAAACTAAGCACCAAGGATGACATTAACCGCCTCTGAAAATTCAGCGCCAATTACTACCCACCTTAAGGACAAGGTGGAAGTTCGGGGGGACGATAATGCTATGCATCAATATAATGGACAGGGGTACTTTGGGTAGTAGAATTATTATCATCTTGCTAGTAGCTTGGAGAATAAGATAGGTAGTATTTTAGAGAAGCACTATATATAGGGCATTTTAGGGAGAGAGAAAGCATGGAGTTGTTAAGAGTTCATTTAGGAGAGAATCAACCTCTCGAAAGCTTGAATATCATTTACAATTGCTGTAATTTCAGTTTATCAAGCAAATACTCATCTTCTTACTTATTTTCTGCCATTAATGATGCTTAGACTATGTTAATTCATAGCAGACAGGCTGTTTTTATTCGCTTTTTATGTTGGTTATAAAAGTGTGGTAAAATCAGCTATTAATGTTGCTTTTTAGTGCAAAAATGAATGAAAAAGCCAATAGCCAATGAAAAAGCCACCTAAAAGCTGATTACCAAACACCACCTTTAAAGTGTTAGATTTTGGTCATGTGAGCTTAAGTGAACCTTAGCATAACTGCGATTGAAAAGCTTGAGGGAACTTAGACGGAGAGTAAATAGATGATGCTCAAGGTAGATATAATGATAGACAAACTTTTAATGAAGTGAGTTTTGACGATGGTCTTGCTCTAGTAAATTCAAAGACTTGACACATCATCCCTATTTCTTTTTAGGATGAACAAATGTGTCGGTGCTTTTTAACCGTAGGCATCTTGCCAGGAAGTTGGTGGGCTCATCATGAATTAGGTCGGAGTGGGTGGTGGTTTCGGGATCCCGTAGAAAATGCTTCTTTTATGCCTCGAGAGGCCAGTCCCTGAAAAAACCATCTCAATTGGTATCATTCAAATGCGAATATAGGCCTGATTGAAGCATAAAAGTGAAATAATATTAATGAACGGCTTTTGTCCGCGGTAGAGTGCCACATTGACGTGGTGGAAGTCATCGAGCCTGATTATCCCTAAACCCAATGTGAGTTTTTCTATTTTGACTTGGACGCGCTGGGTAGCGAAGCGCATCTGTTTCGAGTACAGAGGCGACGAGGGGTGCTAACCCGGCAAGCAGATGGATCAAGCACGCTGCCCTAATTTAATTTCCTTGCGAAAATTGAACTGGCGAGCAAAGGGGGAATTTCCCCCCCGTGACCCCCCTGGTTTTCAATTCGCTTCTCTCTCTCCGGCGAGGTTTGAACTTCGCGTGGTGGGAAGGCTTTCACAATGGTACTTCGTCAAACCTTCCACGCGCAGCAGATTCAATAGCAATTGCAGCTAAATCTATCTTCCTTATTTGATTTAACTGTGGGAAATCGGTTAAAAAAGTCTACGCTACGAAACTTGGAAATGCAGAAAGTGGGATTCGCGGGCGCCTTTCGAGGGCTCCCTCACTTGTTAGAAAGCGGTAGCAACAGGATCGAGAAATCAAATTCTTTTAACTCTCTCGGTAATGGGATGACTTTGCCGAAGAAAATCATGGGTTTTTAGCACATTTTGATGTCACTGCTGAATGCGATTGGCCCCCGGCGTGACGCGCCGATTAATCGGAACGCCCTAATTTAATTTCCTTGCGGAAATTGAACGGGCGAGCAAAGGGGGAATTTCCCCCCGTGACCCCCCATCTAAACGGAACACCCTAATTTAACGGTTTTTTCACCAAGTACCCCCGAGTTTTCGGAAAATTCACGTGTCACCCTCCATGTTTTCAAAATTCACCAGGTACCCTGAGTTTCATTATAATTCATGTGGTACCTCAAATACCCTTAATGACTAACGGTGTTAACCGCAATTAGTCATTAACCCTAATTTTCTGTTTTAAACCCTAATTAACCTCTAATCCTAACCCTTAACCCTAAACCTAAACCTAACCCTAACCCCCCTCCCACACCTCCCCCCACCCTAACCCTAACCCCTAATTTCAAACCCTAACCCTAACCCCACTACCACCCAACCACTAACCCCTCCCCCACCCCCACCCCACCCCACCCCACCCCCTGCAGCCCCCACCACCACCGCAGCCCATCCACCCTCCCCCCCCCACCCCCACCCCACCCCCCGCAGCCCCCACCCCCACCGCAGCCCACCCCTGCAGCCCCCATCCACGTCATCAATGACAACTAGCAGCAGCCAATGACATTAGAGACCGCTGGTCAGATCTTGTTAGCCATCTGTCTACAATACGGTGATGGAATTTTTTTTTTTTTGGCATAATACTTCCTCCGTCTCAATTTATTATCCCCTTAGGTTAGGGCACGCATATTAAGAGCATACAGTAGGATACTGTCGGTTTTTGGGCAGTTAGAGTAAAAGTAAGAATGAAAACTTGACTGAATAAGAAAGAGAGTTAGTGGAGAGCCTCGTAGCATGTAATATGAAGAGAGATAGAGTTAGTGGGGGGACCCACATGGCCACATCACATGGGTTGAGTGGAGCAAATTTTCCATGTAAGGTTATAGGACAATTATTTGTGGACTGGCCAATATATTATACAAGACCATTATTTAAGGACAATGGGAGTAGGTTTTCCTATCTTAGAGACTTCAACTTAATCGAACAGAAAGATACATGAGTGCCTGTGCACAAGCATCTGTGAAACTGTACTAAGTGCACTGCCACCAAGGTGCTTATTTATGAAACATCCAATTTGTTGCCTCCCTGCATAAGGGGAATCTGATGTGAAAAGTCCCACGCCTAGGTTAAATATTAATGGACGAGCACTTACCTATTCTCCTTTCTAAAATGTATCATTGGCACTTGGCTGAGGATGTAGCAAACATCTTTAACCCCTTAACAACCCCCCCCCCCCAAAAAAAAAAAAAAAAAACAAAAATAGTAAAAAGAAAGATAAAATTCCTTGAGGCCGCACCTAGGGTTCCAATCACCCAAAAGAAAAAAATTATTTGATCAACACCTCCCTCCCTCTCGTTACTAGTCAAATAACTATGCAGCATGAAAACCCATAGCAATACAAACCCCAAGTTATAAACTTGGAGAATAAGCAGGGGAGTAAGTAATTTGACCTTTTCTTTAGCAATCTCTGCAGAGCTTTCCCGACTCAAAGTATTGGATGTAGATTTTGTTTTAGAAAGAACATCTAGTTGCTCCTGAAGAGATGAATACATGGTTTGTATTGTGTCAAGCAAGAATCGATCACCTCCATGCCGCGCTATAAAGGACACTGAAAGGGGGCACTTGTTAAAATATCCAAGAGGCACTGTAACCTGCATTAAGTGACAAAACAAGGCAAGAAACAAGTTCCTTACTAGAAAGCAGATAGCAATTCACCATATAGACATAAAAAAGTAATAGTAAACCAAAATCAGAAAGATAAAGATATGGAAACATATAGCTTACCTGACAACATCCTGATAAGCTGGCAATAGATAAGAGACTATACAAACGACTCAAATAAATTTCTGATGATAACTCTTTTGCACCCACTTTTGGAGGAGGATCAGCAAATGTAGGGATAACCAGCACTCCATCATCCTGCTCAAACAATATAACAATATTAGTAAAAGTGAAGCCAAACAATTTCAAATTGACACCATAACCAACTGAAGGTACTAAGATATATAAGAAGCATGGCATAAAAACTCGGTCGTCCGCTATGTATTGGCCATTAATGAAGGTTTATGTCCATGAAAGGACAGAAAACTTTAAGCTGAAACCAGCATCAATTGCATTGGATAGCAAAGGCAAAAGTGTATTTAAAGCACTAAGAATCCACACCTTCAAAAGTGAGTTGAGTGCAAGCCGCATTTCATTTCTAATTCGATTCATCTTCTGAATCTCACTCTCCTCAATCACAACGGATTCATGGAACAGTGCTGCAATCCCAGCATCAACATCAGGTTTCACTAAATTCATCCACTCTCCATGATTTCCCTTAAATTCATACCTGTACAGGACATCAGATTACGTACAACTATTCTAAAAGAAAATCTTTGAATCTTCAATATGCCAGCAGAGAAAGAGAACATGGCCACATATTACAATTTATCTGCATATAGAAGGCAAGGAAAAACAAAATAGACATGTTACATAAGGAGCACAAACTCCTTGTACATCGATATAAACAGTAATAGAGCACTTGAAGGATAAAAAGCAGAAGGCTGATTTGGCTTGCATTAGAGATTTTGTCTCCAAGAAGCAGCCAAAGCATGACTGGTGTCACCTAGTTAGCAGACTGCTTTACATATTTGATAGCTACTCAAATTTGTGGTTCATTAGAGCTATTAATCTATTTAAGAGTCAATATCATATTTTAGATCATATAATACAAGTAAATAACATTTAATGAAGCCAGTTATTTTTACTTACATAAATCAGTCTCTTTACGGAAAAAATATAAAAAAAGAAAACCTTCTAAACTGCTTTCGTGACACAATTTTTCAATCTGTAGAAGTGTTCCATGACTCTCCATAGTGAGTCTGTATTGGAAAAATGAACAGGGCCACTAAAGTCAAATGCAGCTGAGCTAAGATAATTAAGATGCACATAGGAAAAAGGAAACTTAGACAACAAGAATATAATTTAAACCCCTGTAACTTTCCCTCCCCCCTCCCCCACCCCTGAAACAGAAGAGAGGAGAAATGAAGCATGGATTCTATTAAGAGAAGATAGAATCATAGAAGAGAAAACACGGTAAAAGAGTGATAATTGAGTGTGAGAAATGTGCCTAACATGTTCACCTTACCTTCTGAAAGAAAACACCCAATATGTGCTAGAGATTAGCCTACAACAATAATTAATTCGGGCAATAGAAAAATGCATAAATTAGTAGCCAGATAGTTAAGTTGATTGATGAGCGAGTATGAGTACAACCTTCTCACTATTCGAGATGTGAGAGCTCTCTGCATGTGTTTACCTCACTATATTCTGAATACCCTTCTCTGTCTAGCCATTATTCTATTTATAGACTAAGAGGACAACACCTTACCCCCACACATGTGCTCACACTAGATCCTAGACCCACATCACATAACAGACTCAATAACTAACTTATGACAATTACTAATGTGCCCTTCTTGCTGTTACGGATGGTGACTTCTAGACTAGGTGAATCTAATAGGAGGTGGGGCTGGATATCTTTCATTACCTTCTCGGGAGTTGTGTGGAACACCATTTCTTCAGCGAGTGATGTAGGAAGAGTGGGAGAGACATGAGTCGTGCCTACTGCTTTCATGAATTGAGAGACATCGAAGACCATCAACTTGTATACCCATTTATGATAATCAGGCCCCACTTCCGTATGCTCCATTAAGAGCTTCAAGCTGTGTTGATCAGATCTCATAGTAAACTTCCTACCCAACAAATAATTTCTCCATTTCAGAACACCCAGCACTATGGACATGAGTTCTTTTTCATAAATGGACTTCAATCTCCCTCTAGGGCCAACAATTCACTGTAGAAAGCAATTGAATGGCCTTGTTGTGCCCCCCCACCGAAACACCAAAACCTCTGTCTAGCATAAAAGGAAGAGAAAAGTTGGGCAACTGTAGGATAGGGGACTTTGTCATGAGTGACCTGCTGCAGTTGCCTAAATGATGCGCAGCTTTAGAGGACCACCCAAACTGATCCTTCTTCAGTTGGTCACTTAGAGGTTTAGCAATTTGGAAATAACCTACTATAAATTTCCTATACTTCCTTTAAGCTGGCAGGCATTGGCCAATCTAACATTGCCTGAATTTTGGTCTTGTCTAGAGCCACTCCTATTACTGAGATCACATGCTCCAGATATGCGTCATGTGAAAGACTAGTTGCAAGTGGTTAACATGTTCCTCCTCATAAACTATAAACCAAAATGTCATCAAAGAAAACAAGCACAAATTTCTAAGATATGGTTTAAATTAGTAAGTCCAAATGGCATGACTAAAACTTCATAATGGCCCTCATGAGTCCTAAAGGCTGTTTTAGGCACATCTTCCTTTCTTACTCTAATCTCGTTGGAAAACACAGTGGCCGTGATGCGTGATGGTTTCGCATCTCATCTTTAGTTTCTTGTTTGTTTTGTCTTAAATTGAGTTGTAATCAATTAAAATCTTAAGTGTCATGTAAACCTCCTTATTTTGGTTAATTAGAGTTGATTAAGTTAAGTTAGAAAGGTTAAAATAAGTTAGCAAAGTCAGTTTTAATTTATCGGTTTTGCGGTTTTGCATAGGTTCATTTGTAACCTGGATTTTGTATGCTTAATGGTTGTAATTAGGGCAAAAATTTATATAAGCAAGCAGGTAACCCAAGTAGGAGTCCACCTATGTGCTTGAGAAGCTTCTTAGAGGCGGCAAAGAGCTTACCCAGTTGAGAAGGAAAGCCACCAGCAGCGACCGCCACAACCTGCGAGTTGCAGCGCTGGATTTGCAGCTTTCTGGGCAGCACCCGTTTCTGGTCCAATAGTATCGTGTGACCACTCGTTGGAAAGCTCTTCAAGTCTAGAAGAACCTCCAAATGGCTTTGTGGCCAAATGATCAGCCAATCAAAAGTTATAGCCGAACTGGTTAAGGTGTGCTGATCTGCAACTTACAAGAGTCCTATTTTGATTACTCTTGTATTTCTTTGGTTATTTTAATACTTGAGGAGGTGTATGATGTCCTATAAATACCCTTGAGGTATTCACTTGTAACATAAGTTGAGTTGTGAAAGAAATTTTAGCTTTTTAGCTTGTTAAAGTTTGGAAGTACTTGTATCCAAATTTTCTAGCGTTTAAGGAGTAAACTTAAACTCAAAACCCTTAAATTAAGTGAGTGAAGCTTAGTTTAAGAGAGAGCTAGGATAATTGGTGACTGAAGCCAATTAGAAAACTCTCAAACCCTTCCTAAACCAAGTTATTAGGTGAGTGAAGCCTCTTAACAGATTTAGAACCCTTAAGTGTTGATTAGTGAAAGAAGCTAATCAAAACTTTAGTTCTATCCATCTATCTTCCATTTTCAGTCCATTTTTCCACTTCAAATCCTTCCATAGTCCATCCCCTAGTGAGGTTAAGTGTTAGCTTGCCTTACATAAACAAGAAGAACACAAAAAAAAAGTCCTAAACACAAGCTTAGGCACACGTTTCCAAATCCCCCAGTCACTCCAAAAGCCTTGGAGTTGCCACGAGGCAAACCTAATTTGGTTACAGCATGAGTGGAGATGATTTTGTAGGTTACTCTTGGATCTATCATAACAACAACCTGCTGTCCAGCCACTAAACCAACCAGTTTCAAAGTTTTTGGGTTTGAAATGCCAATACAGAGTTAAGGGAAATCAATATCTCAATTTAGATCAAACAGAGCTATGGCTCATGGCTTTCTTCCCCTCTCCTCCCCCCTCCAAATCAGCCTCTAAAATTTCTCAGTTTCTCCATCTAAAAATAGGGCACGCAATTCCTTCTTCTTACATCTATGCCCCAAAAATCACTTCTCATCACATCTAAAGCACTCCCCCTTCTCCCTTTTCTGTGCATCTCCTTATTACTCAACCGTCGCATTTCTCTCATGGGACGAGCCACCAGAATAGTCCCCCTGACTCTCTGCCAGTTGGTTCGGTTGAAGCAACCACTGACCAAGAAAAGGAGGAAGGAGATGGAGAAACATACGGTTTAGCTAAATCAGCTGGGTTGGAATTACCTCTATAAGATTTTGGGCCTGGCACAAACTTCTTAGTGGGTGGGGCTCACCCCAAGTTTTTCCTTTACTTTAATAGCCAAGTCCATTGCTAGGTCCAATGAATAAGGCCCATGGATCCTCTTGATATCATCATATAACCCATTAATACATTTCCTTTTTGCAATTTCCTCGAGGACTCCCTCCAACGAAGCTAAGAGCTCGATAAACTGGCAGCGATACTCAACAAAGCCGGTTTGCTGAAGGGTGAGCCACTACTCGTGTAGTGAACTCGTAGTGAGGGGGCAAAATTGGCGGAGGATTAAGGCCTTTAGCTCTTCCCAACGTTTCAGCAATTTTTGGCTATGCGCCCACTGGAAGAGCAGCAATGCACCACCCTCCAGAGACACAACCGCAGCTTCCACTTTGTCTTCCTCAATGAGGCGATAAAATTAAAATATCTTTGCTCACAAGATCCATCCGTCGGGGTTCGTACCTTCAAACAACGGCAAGTCCAACTTCTTGTGCTTCCAATTACCCCCATGGTGGTAGTAGAACCCACCACCCCAACTTCCCCCACATAAGTTGATCCCCACCACCCTAACATGGTTGCCTTCATCTCCTCCTAGAATTTTCTTTGCTCGTTTCTCATCATCTTAATCATGGCTTCCTCGGTCTCGATGGATTGTTGGATTCGATCTTCCAACTTCCAAGTCAACGCTTCCATTCCAGTGGCCATTTCCTCAAGTTGTGAGCTCACTACTCCATTTACAGAGTTCTGATCCTCTAGAGGATGGAAACAGAGGCCATTTTTCTCTCTAATTACCCAAAAATTGTCTTGCTGTAATACCAACTTGCTAGAGATTAGGTCTAAACAATAATTAATTCAGGCCGAAAGATTAGAAAAATACACAAATTAGTAGCGAGATAGTTAAGTTGATTGATAAGCAGAGTATGAATACAACCTTCTCACTATTCGAGATGTGAGAGCTCCCCAAATGTGTTCACCGCACTATACTCTCAATACCCTTCTCTCTCGAGCCATTATCTCTATTATATAAGGGAAGGGGGGAGGAAGATGATGTCCCCCTTTTGAAAATACTAAATTAACCTTAATGATCTAATGGAATGGAAAATACAAAAGAAAACAATCTAAGAACCCTTCCTCATTTCAACTTGTCATTCTAAACAAGTTAAAAATGGTATATGCATCAAATATTTCAATCAAAAAATTAAAAGGACAAAATATCTTGACCTTTTTTTTATAAGAGAATATGGTATACATGACGTCCACCTGAAAAGTCTGAAACACTCACTACCTTTAATACTCTTTAATTCAGTCAACCCAACACATTATGTCTATTCTTTTTGTTCAAAATTCATTCACAAAAAATTAATATTAAAAATAACAAGTTTTGAAATTAACACACGCATCGCCTGCATATAAGGCTAGTTCTATTTATAGACAAAGAGGACTACATCTTACTCCAATAAATGTGCTCACACCAGACCCTAGACATAGAATGTTCCCTGATCACATAAAAGACTCAATAACTAATGAAAATTAGTAATGTGCCCTTCTTGTTGTTACTGATGGTGCCTTCTAGAATAGGTATATCTGATAGGAGGTTGGGTTGGATGATTGGATACCTTGCAATATGTCACATCTTAATCTAAGAAACTAAAATTTCAAATGAGTTCATCCATTCAATCTCAAGATCGCACAATTTCCTTAATTTCTGCAGTTCTCACGGTATTTGATCAAAGAGATGAGACGCGTGAAAGGTTTGTGTACAGTGATTTGTCACAAATTGCACACCACAGCATATGGTGTGTATAGTGTGCCGCTGAGCCAGGATTTAGAGCAGACAAACTGAAATGTGGTTCGCAGCGGGTAGGAGCAAACAAGGTAACACTAAGCAAGATCATGACCTTATAGGAAAAACTACATGGCTCATCAGTAGGAGATAAAGATGCATTATGCTTAGCAGATAGTATGCCCCATAAAAATATAAAGGACCCCTTCTCCTGAAAACAAAACATCATTGACTTGCTTCATGGGCAGGAGAGAAACAGTTTCATATTCCTGAAGACACGGTGTCCATATTTCATACTCCCTCCATTCCTTAAAGATAGCCCCATTCTCATTTCGTCGCTTTACAAAGAATTGTGTTCAATGGGTAGGTAATTTTCTATTGTAGTTTTTGGGGTAGAAGAAAAAGTAGAGAGAGAAAGTGGGGGCCATGTTACCTAGATAAGAAATGGGGTAATCTTTTGAGGAAAAATTCAAAAGGAAACTGTGCCCTGGGGAAATCTTTTGAGGAAAAGGAGAAGGGCAATCTTTCAGGGACAGGGAGTAGATCATATGCAATATATAGGAAGTATGCAAATATAGGTATTGAGACATAATATTAATTCCCTTTTATGTATATTCAAATGAAACCTCTTCGTGTAAGCTATTAAAAGGCAGAATTGAATGACATCATGTTAGCAGATAAAAGTTGCATTGAACTTTGCAGCACAGAGCACAAGGATTTCAGGATACCATCACCAAATGGGCATATTACAAACAATGCAAAATTAGAGAGCATTCATACGAAATCTATACCTGTAGAGGGATTGCATCACATGAGCGAGCAGACTAAACATAGAAGTCTTCACTTGATCATTAATTTGCAGGGCCGACAATTCCAATAAACTTGAAACCTTAGAGCTTAAGTACTTGCCAAGGTTTTCATGCTTTAAAACTTGCCCTGTAAAACTGTAAATTAAATTCATGGATACAAATTGTGTGACAAAAAAGACAAATGATGATGCAGCAACAAATTAGTATAAGCTAACATTTGAACACAAGTTTACATCATACTCCTGGCCAGTTGTCCTACTTTCCATTTTGAGATGATAATTTATTGGCCACATTGATTAATAAATGAAAATTTTATATTGTATTCTTCTAAAGTATTCCTCACATTTCACATATTAATAGTGCACTTCCTTATCCAATACTTCAAGGACAACGTAGAGAATTGTACTTTTTTACAGGGAAATTAGTTAAAAAATACATTTGTGTTATTTTTGACAATTACGTAAGATTTTTATTCTTTTTGAAAAGAACTACCTATTAAAAAAATCACCATCTCTTGCCAGAATTCATATAATCTAGCCAATGGGACCCACAATTGCCGCTTCTCATATTAGAATCTTTCCCTCCCATCACTCAATTGTGCTTCGGGAACCCTCAAAAACTATGATGCTCGGACTCGAGTCTCGGATCCTGGATTGGACAGGGGACACGTTTTAGAAGCATCGAAAAATCTGGATTTGGACTCAGGGTGATATGAATTTGGAAGGCTTATTCAAAACTCACGAATTAAAGGTAGGTTCTTTTAGTGATTATGATGGTGTAGTTCAAAAGTTATTTAAGACACTCGAAAAACTGATTAGTAGCAAAGATATGAAGTTATTAATTCCTAACCAAGGATTAACAACAACTAGGGTTTGTAGAAATCCAACTAACCAAGTTGAAAATCAAACAAGGGTTTGCATTCGCTGCTTAGACTTTGGATTCACTCCGAAAACTTTAATTCACAAGGAATAGATTAAACTCAAATCACCCATATCCATAAAGGACTAGGCGTGTGTTATATTTATAGGAGCAGCAAGAAAAACCTTGCTCCCCAAGCTTACAAAGTTACAATACCACACGTCCAACCTAGTAGTAAATAAGGAAAATTGTCCCTTAGTTCATGCCTAGAATCTAGCTAGAACTTAAGGAAAGATATGCAAATCTTTCCTTAATTACACAAAACCACACGGCAGCAAGGACAACTCCTTGACACGCCTCACATAATCCAAACTTAAGGAAACTTTCCTAAATTACAACCCACGACAACTAAGACTCTTATGAACCGAAACAAGCTAACATTTTCGGACATTTTTACAACTGAACTTTAATTAAAAACAACTCAACTTTTGAATTTAACTAACTTAACTAACGAACATAAATAAAGACATATTTTTAGTTACATGTAAACCTCTACTTTAGGAGTAAAGTAAAACCATGCAACGACCTAGGAAAGCGATTAAAGATAGCTTGATGGAGCATCCATGCACGCATCATACTCCCCCTCTTCAAAGGAACTTGTCCTCAAGTTTGATCAGCAAAGCAAGGCACTAAGTCACACAAAGGAAATGTAGCACACACTCCATCCCCCAAAAGCACCTTATATGTCTCATAACCAATCTGTTCAACAATATCAAACGGTCCTTCATCAAGTGGCTCACCATGTTTATGGCTAACATGGAGTTTTTGTGCGGAAAGTGAGAGTCGTACTTTGTCACAAACATCAAACGTAGTACCTCTTCTCATTTGCAGCATTTGATCTCGTTTCTCCTTCTTTGTGGCAGCGGTTTCCAACACTTCATGACGGCAAGAGCTTAAGCACACATGAGCACCTTTTTTCTTCTCTAAATCCGTAGCTTGGGATGATGAATAGCGTTTCGGTGGTAAAGGTTCCAGCAAGACACGTTTAGTGCCTAACAAAAAAGAATATTCATTTGTCTTACCATTGTGAAGAACATGTCTATCACTTTGCCATGGTCTACCAAGCAATAAGGAACAAGCTGTCATAAGTAGTGCGTCACACCAAATTTCATCATGATAATCTCCAACCTTGAAACTAACAAGGCTTGTTTTCGCACCCATAAGCTCCCACCTTCATTCAACCAAATTTCAACTTGTATGCATTAGGATGTTTTCTCTTCGGCAATTGTAAAGCATCCACCATAGTCAAAGAACAAGCGTTAGTACATGAACCACTATCAATAATGAAAGGGCAAACCTGATTTTTAATCATGCAATTCGAATGAAAGAGATTGTTTCTTTGAACATCTCCTTGTTCTTCATAAGGTTCCGCAAGCAAAGACCTTCTTAAAACCAAGACCGAATTTGCACTTTCCGAGCTACACTTAGCTTGATTACTCCAAAACTCCAAGCACTAGCCATATCAAGCACTTGTGTTTGTTGCGCCACCTCTTGTTCTTTCTCTTCTGTTTCGTTCTTTTCATGCAACGAAGAAGTTGTAATATTCATCTCTTTGTGATCAAGACACGATTTGGACAATTTCGAGCAACATGTTCTAAACCTTGGCACTTGTAACACACCACTTTCTTAAGAGGAGTTTCCTTAGAACCACCAAAGAAGTAATTTACCTCTCAAAACATCCACGACTTCTTGTGTTGAGGTTTTCGAACAACCACCCTCCTTAGATGGAATCGGGTTTTCAGTTTCGGAATTTATGATCTTAAATCCTCCAAAGGACGAACCTTTGTGTTGTTTTTCCAACTTACATGCTAATGAACATACTTCATCAAATGTGGTTAAGGGTTGAAGTTCCACAAAATTACGCAAGTTTTTAGTTAAACCAAGCACAAATTTAGCAATCTTTTGTTCTTCTTGGTCTCGACAATCACAAGCAATATAAAGTCGTTCAAATTCCTTAATGTACTTCTCAACACCCATGACCCTTGAGTTAAAGAATTCGGTTTTAAAACAAATCTTGTTTATGTGTTCTTGGAACAAACCGTTTCTTTAACTTAGTTTTCAATTCGACCAAGTATCAAGTGGTTGTTTTCCTTCGGTTTCACGCCTAGGATCAAGTGATTCAAACCAAAGAGAAGCATACCTTGTAAGCTTAAGCGTGGCATAGGAGAAACGTGTGTGATCTTCGAGTTACTTGTGTTCAAACAAACGCTCCATTCTCCTTTCCCAATCTAAGTATGTTTCCGCATCTTCATCACCATCCAAGAATGGTAAGTCCGAAAGTTTCAGCTCTTCTTCTCTCTTTCGGTTATTCACACTAGGATTAGAAGTAGTAGGTCGAGTGCTTTTCAGTTCATGCATATCACGTCTCATCTCCAGCATGGTTGATTGCAAACTTGCGTTCATCTCCATAAGATCAGCAAATCTCGAGGCGAAGGTTGCCACTGTCTCATTAGTTTCCGTCATCTTGTACGAAACAAGCCCTCAAAATCCAATAAAATCCCTTTCAATCCCAGCAGCCACACCAAAATGATATGAATTTGGAAGGCTAATTCAAGACTCACGAATTAAAGGTAGGTTCTTTTAGTGATTATGATGGTGTAGTTCGAAAGTTATAAGTTTAAGACACTCGAAAAACTGATTAGTAGCAAAGATATGAAGTTATTAATTCCTAACCAAGGATTAACAACAACTAGGGTTTGTAGAAGTCCAACGGTTAAGTTGAAAATCAAACAAGGGTTTGCATTCGCTGCTTAGACTTTGGATTCACTCCGAAAACTTTAATTCACAAGGAATAGATAAATCTCAAATCACCCATATCCATAAAGGACTAGGCGTGTGTTATATTTATAGGAGCAGAAAGAAAAACCTTGCTCCCCAAGCTTACAATACCACACGTCCAACCTAGTAGTAAATAAGGAAAGTTGCCCCTTAGTTCATGCCTAAAATCTAGCTAGAACTTAAGGAAACTAAAGCTTTAAGGAAAGATGTGCAAATCTTTCCTTAATTACACAAAACCACACGGCAGCAAGGAAAACTCCTTGACACGACTCACACAATCCAAACTTGAGGAAACTTTCCTAAATTACAACCCACGACAACTAAGACTCTTATGAACCGAAACAAACTAAAATTTTCGGACATTATTACAACTGTACTTTAATTAAAAACAACTCAACTATTGAATTTAACTAACTTAACTAACAAACATAAATAAAGACATATTTTTAGTTACATGTAAAACCTCTACTTTAGGAGTAAAATAAAACCATGCAACGACCTAGGAAAGCGATTAAAGATAGCTTGATGGAGCATCCATGCACGCATCACATGGACACAGCAATTAATAAGAAATGTATTGACTTATTAAAAAAATTAATAAAAAATAATTTCAAATAAACTTAGTATAAAAATTATCTACAGCCATTTGAATTTAAATTTTTTTGTTAAGTCTAAATTGTTCTTAAGTGTCAATAGTCGAAAATAAAGTCTTTTGTACTAAACTACTTCATTTTTTGAAACTAGGACTGCATAAAGAAGAGAAAGAAGGTGTAATAAGTCATAACTGGAGTATAATACTTAATTAACAAGAAAGAGAAAAGAAATTGTCAAAAAGATGTTGTCAGCTCTAAATTTAGTAATTAAATCTTCAACCCTTCCCCCTGCTGGTTTTATCGGCAACCTCCTCTCACTCTCCAAGTCTCTCTCCTTTTCTCTGCAACTAGAGCAACCCAAGTCCAATTTCACCCTAGCAAGCCTGACGCATATCCCGTGACCGCAATCAGGTCGGGTCGTGTCGACACGGGTATGTCATGGGTAAAAGCCGACTCCCAGTATGACAGCTTAAAAAACAACAACATTTTTTATTTATTTTTTCCGGCAAAAGGTTGTGTGGTACTTGGGAAAAAAAGTTCTTAGTAGGTACTTTCTCTATTTCTAATCGATTGTCCCATTTTTCATTTGAGTTTGTCACTAAGAGAATGTTTATTTCCTGTCATAGTAACATAGCCCACACAATCTCTGTCTCCTTTTCTCCTATCCAACATGCAAAATTATCCAACTGCAAAAAGTGAAAGAAGATAAATGGAGCAAACAAATAGGGATACAGGGAGTATTTTTATTATAAACTAGTTTTTAGGCACGGGCTATGCCTCGGGTAATTATATCTTTCATTTATTAATATTTAACTTTAAAATGATAACATCAAGTATCACTTGGTTTAGTGGTTAAGACTTTAGTATATATATTTGTGATTACGGGGTCGAATCTTATACAACGTATTTTCTATGTTATTATTATACATGGATTACATGGAGTTAAACACTCTAAGGGAAGCAACACGTGGCATCGCTCCTTGTTTGGGAACGCCTTATAATATATTAGTATAGATACTTCATAAAAAAAATAAAAGAAACTAAAAATAGTTGTTTCCAGAAATTGAAGGGTATTAAGTAGTGGTCAACAAATTTTCCTTATTTTGAATTTCACATGCATTAGTATTATGCCTCAATGTTTCAACTAGGACTATCTCCATAAAGAAAGAAAGTAAGCAAAATGGATATATGAATGTAAAGGATAGTTTTGTATTTATATTGTCTAAAAACCAATCTAAAGATGCTGAAGAGGGGCATAGGAAATTTTCATGTCATTCATGCCGCGCAACACAAAGATAGCCATGAAAACCTCTAAAGCAAAGGCAAGGAGGACACACGGCAAATTGCACACCAGATATAACCACAAATACCAAACTGCCACCCCCCCCTCTACTCGCGGGGGGTCAAAAAAAAAAGAGACCTACTAGATGAAGGGAAGGAAAAGGAAATAGAGAAAGGCAAGACAAGATTCTTCCAGATGATCATAAGTTAATCTCAATTGTCTGATCTACTAGCCAAGAGAATCAAGCACCTTGGTTACATATATCTACTAGCCAAGAGAATCAAGCACCTTGGTTACATATATCTAGCCTAGATAGAAATTTTACAGAAGTCCTAAAATAATAACAATCACTAATGAAAAACAAAAACATCATGCAATATACTCAAACACCCATGAAAATAATCGAAAAGGACAAAATACCACACAAAATGAGCCAATATATGCATAAAGTGCAAAAGCATTCAACAGTCCACATCCCTCTCCCTCAAAGAGCTCTCCTAACCAAATGTTTTGGATCCCAATAAATCATAATAAATTTATTGTGCCTTCTACTTCTTTTAAAGAGGCTCTAAAGAAGACAACTTTTCCTCCATTATGGTATCACATTGACCTTCATTCCTGACACATACTTCTCTCCTTTTAGTGTTATGTCCCACAAGGTATCCCATTTACCAAGACAAATGTTTAAATATTCAGTCAATAAGCTCCGAGTTCCAACTCATGAGATTCTTTACAAGACTCCACTCCCTTACTTATACATATACGAAGATTTCCTAAGAGTGACAATTCAGGTCATGCGATCAGCAAGGAAGTGCATGAGCATGGCAAACCATGCACAGACAACATTCCGAATTCTTAGATCAAATCGCTATATCATTTTAGGATGTAATTTGTAACTTAGGCCATAGGATGGCATGGAGAATGACCCTCGGGTGACAAGTTAAGGAACCCTAAGCATGATTCAAGTAACTTAGAAACAAAGATAAAATAAAAATAAAAAACCAAGTGTAAACGGGGCGAAAGAAAGGGATGCAAGGTAACATTGCCACCAGTTATATATAAGAAAACTATAGAGGAATATAGGGCTAAGAGCACCCTCCTTCATGATCTTAAAATAAGATCATCCCACTCTCTTTCTAACTTTCTCTCTCTAAAAAATAACATCCCACAATCTTTTCCCACCTATCCTCTTAACCATGAACAACAAAAAAGTCATCCCAACTACTTTTGTCTCTCTCTCTCTCTTATTTTTTGACCCCATCTAACTACTTTTTCTCTCTCATCACTCAACCACCATTATACAATATATATTATTTATTTCTTAATATCATGATATATCCATTAATATTTAATAATAAGTATTAATAAATAATTAAATAAATAATTAGCATTTTTATCGTTAACTAAATTAAAATGCACAATGAGATTTTTATTTTTTTTGAAGTATAAAAATGGAAGATATTTCATATAAAATAAGCAAAATTAGAGGAAATTAGTAAATAGCTGAAAAAAATATTTGTCCAAAATATTACAAAATGGGTCTCTATTTATAGAGACCGCTGGTATTTTTTTTTTCTTTGTATTTTTTAAAATAAAACCGTTGGAAATTTTACAACAATTATATTTTAAAACCCCAATAAAATGACATTTGACATCACTCATCCCACAATCTTATTCATCATTTCACTCATCCCATCCCAAATGTCTTCTTCAATCATCCCACAATCTTATTTCTACTCATGATTAAGGGCCAAAAAAATAAGATTGTGCTCACAATCTTTATTTTCAATCATGAATAATGGTGCTCTAAGTTTCACATATCTAACTCCAAATATCGCACGCAACTTCACACAGAGCATGAATACGTACTTCCAAATAGCTTCTCCGTAGATTGAATCACAGGTTGAACAAGCCGATCAGCAGGAACTTTAAGCAGCTCAAAGCAGTCGTCAGCTATTATTATCTGCCTCGGACTTCGTGGAGTTGCAATTTGAAGTTTCATCATGACATGAACAACACGCCTAAGCACACTAGGATCCTTGGCAGAGCAACCTGTGAAAGTTTCAAACAATTAAATAATGTAGTTGCCAATCTATATCATCCATTCTCAAACAATCAAGGTACTGCCGTACTGATGATGCAAGAGCATCCAAATCCGTATGAGCTTATTTGGCAGCAACTTATTTAAAACCTGTAAAACATGTGCAATGCACAAACTCGAAAATAAACCATATAAATACAAAATTATGCAATAACTTATAATACTATACTCCAATTACTACTATAATTTATTTTTTCTATGATACTTCCTCCATTTTAAGATACTTGACACAAATCTCCTTGGCATGCAGTTTAGACAAGATAAATGAATGAATTTTTTAAGATAATTTAAACACATGTAAAAGGAGTGAGTAAGTTATTAAGTGTTAAAATTATTTTAATTAATTTTTCCATTGACCTCGTTTATCATCCTTCTAAAACTGAAAGCCAAGGAACTACGTGTCAAGCATAAACAGCAGAGGAAGTATAAAAGTCCTACAATTGTTATAATTTCTTTATTACTATATGCTTCTATGCACGGATTATTAAAAAAAACTATAAACGAAATGTGTGTGTTTATCTAAAGAAATCGTATTTCAATAGGTTATATAACTAAAGCATTTATCGAACACTCTCTAGCGGTATTATAAATTAGTATATTTTGAATTATGTAGCAAAAGTTATACTTAATTTTACATAGTATAATATTCTTAGGTTGTTTAAATCAAACTCTAATGCCCTTATCCAAAACTCTGTGTTTTTAATTCTATAGAACTATAAATTTTTTAGATTAATTTTCATAAAGATCTGGCATGGCTATGCTTAGATGGGCTTGCTCTATGCTCCCAGAAACATCCACTTTAATATATTTGTGCGTGTGTGTGTGTGTCTGTGTGTTAATATGGGTTCCAATTGCATGCTAGCTGGCTATCTGAATTGAGTCCTTAATGATAGTTTTATCTTTGATTATGGCATGCATTACGTGAACAAAGAAGGTCCTCATGATTTTGAGATTTATATGACAAGTGATTGGAGCCATAAGAAAAGTCATAACTCATAAGGCTTAAACATGGTCATCAGAAAGTTTAATGCTAAAACAAGATGAAAAGCTTGATTCTCCACAAACCGGATGACTTTGGGAGACCAAGTCTTTTTCCCTACAAATCGTTTGAAGGTGAAATCACTTCAGAGATGAAAGTAAAGTTTGATAAGAAAAGTCATAATTCATAAGGCTTAAACATGGTCATCGGAAAGTTTAAGGCTAAAACAAGATGAAAAGCTTGATTCTCCACAGACCGGATGACTTTGGGAGACCAAGTCTTTTTCCCTACAAATCGTTTGAAGGTGAAATCACTTCAGAGATGAAAGTAAAGTTTGATGTTTCCACCAAAAGGTCATATGCGAAAACAGACTTTGACAAGTGAGATATAGCCATTACAAAGCACTGTCACACTAACTCAACGGAGGCACGGACCTAAAGAGGTAGACGCCTCGTTCTTTCCAGTGGAGCAGGAACCTAACTAATATTGCGCGCGTAACCTGTACAGGGTAGGCACGAGCCTGGTATTCTAGTGATACTTAGTGGTTGTCTTTTTTTTTTTAAAGGCAAGTCCCCCTTCATATGTGTTCAAAAGCCTGAATTAAGGGGGTGTTTGTAAATTGGTTAATGGTTGTTTTACTTGACTAGTTCGACTTGATGTTTGACTATGGTTTTTATATATGTGTTTTGTAAAAGCAAAAGCTAAAAGCTAACACAAAAAGCTAGTAAAACCAATAATAAAAAGCTGACTTTTTAGCTACCCAAAAAGCCATTTACCAATTATCTTATTTAGGTTGTTTCACCACATAAAAAGCCAAAAGCCATTTACCAAACACCCCCTAAACCTTGCTTAGGGTTACCTTGCTCTATTACAATAGGTTGTAAAATGTAACTTCTAAGAAAACTGACATGAATATCGAAAAGCTTCCACCAAGGAGTCTATTGGCTTGGGGTGATAAATTTCTCTCAACCAATCTTAATTTATCTTTTCTCTTTGATCCTTTAAACCAAATAGCTAAATGTGATTATTTGGTTTAAGATCACCCCTTCTATGTGTTGGATGAGTGAGCTTAGTTCTTGAATCACTTGTTCAAGTTCATATCTTTGATTTCATTATTACTTGCTTTGTGCTTGGACCTTGGATTTTTTATATTGTGGAATCTATGGTGTTATCTCACTTTCAATCTCATATCCATTTCATATTTCCTCACAAATCAAACACAAAACCCTAAAAGCATTTGTCGTTTGATGAAGTTTCCTTTCAAAATGTGATCCAGATATCTACAAATCCCCGGCGGTGACCATTATGGATCAACTAATCATCAACAATATCAAGCCTTTATGGCATCTTTTGGAGCTACATTGATTACACAAGAAGCTAGTATTCTTTATAAACACGTACCTATTGTATCAAGACTTGTTGAGACAGGAATAATTCCTGAATGTGAAATAGCTCCATGTGACGCCCTAAATCCTATAACACCACAAAATCCAGACGGCACTCGAACACCGCCAACGGCATCAACACCTGCCAACATAGTAAGCTACAACTTTTATAAAAATATAAATAAAAGGTACAGAAAAATTTAACAAAACAATAGGGTGCAAAAAACCTTTATCTCCCAAAGAAAATAGCATAAAATATATGCAAGGTTGTTTGGAATTGAGGTATCAAATTGAAAAATCAAACCCCCGAATTTTGCAACAAATATTTAGAATTCATGCTTAGCTTTTCATGCTTTCTGCAACAATATCCTCAAAACTCCCCCTTCACCACAAGTTCCACCACATATAGTGCTAATCCAGTTCTAGGCCATGGAGAAAGCAAACCCATCTAGCATTTTCTCACTCAAGGCTGACGTAATTGCATGAATATCATCCCTTTTAGCCCCTTCTGACAATGAAAAGGAATTTGCCAAAACAGGTTGATCATTACGGCAACCATGGCTAGATGGAAGGGAGAGGAACACCTCTAACTTTCAGCTAAAAGAATAAATTAAATCTAACCTGCTGCTAAAGACAAGCTATAGAAAATAGCCCATGTTATAACCACATCATCATATCAGCAACACATGCTATTTCTCAAACCCTTCAATATTAGAAATTCAAGAGGGGAGTACAAATTTGAGAAATTTTTATCTAATAAGAGGCCAAAACCATATAATTTAATTGGAATTTCCAGCAAAGGGCAAAGGCCTGGCCTTTCAACAGAGCACAACAAAGCTCTACTGACCAAATCAATTTACTACAACCAAAATACTTCTCATCCCAACTCAGAGATGCAAGAATGTGAGAGTTTCATATCAGAAAAGAAAATACTTAAGCAGCTCACCCACAGAGAAATCAACAAGGTTAGATGCAACGCAAACAGCAGCTCCACTACATGAGCCCCCAGGAACTCTGCCAGGCGCGCCAGGATTTGAGGGTGTATCATAGTGCTTATTTTCTCCACTGACACTGAAACAGTAATGAACGTTAACAAAGCAAAACACAAAACAATCATTGTAATTAAAGCCATAGGTAACACATAATATTGCAAACACTAGGTTTCCCAGCAACGTTGACAATTAAAAACAAGTTTAGCACATACTGATGAAGTATGCATTGGGCAAGACAATGAAGTGAGAATCGGAATTTGTGAGCTAGTCCATCTGATTATGCTATAGATAGAAGAGCACATTGTTTGTTCATAGATCTTATTTCTAATAACTCTTGACAATAGAAAACACTTTCAGCACATAAGGACAGCTTATGCGTAGAGCTATGCCTCAGCCCACAAGATCAATAAGGGTAACTGTCATGCTTTGCGAGCTAGACTATCTCATTAAGCTAAAGAATAGAACACATAAAGTGCTCATAGAGCTTGTATCATTATAACAGTACAGCCAAAATTAATCATAAGTTCATATATATAATTACTCCTCTGCTATAAAATTTTGTGAGAAGATAACTCATCAAGACAAGAAGTTTTTAGTGTATGCACCATGATATGTCATATGACACCCAAAAAGTAGTACATTACCTGTATGCCATCTCATCAATAGTGGTTTTCCCAACACAACTAGCACCACCATCTACGAGAGTTGACACCACAGAAGCGGTCCTTGAAGCAGCCTCATGAGTCCTAGCCCAGTCCGGATTGCCAAACCCAGTCACAAATCCCTCAATGTCAAATCTGCACAAAATAGATGAGATATATAGGGGGGGAAAATACAATTCAGATTGATGAGACAATGGTGACCGGTTTCATACTATGGAAACAACACGGAACAAAGTTAAGCTAGTGAGTAGCACTATAGCACAGCTGACTGACAATTACCGCATAACATGTTGATGGAGAGACGTAAATTTCCAGAAAATTACTTTATCAGAACTCCTATGGATGCCCATTACTACCTCATGAAATCTATCTTTTAGAAGTAATTCCCATAATGAGAGAAGGGTAAATAAACTAAACGATTAGGTACCATTAGTCAAATTTGTGATAGAAAATGGAATAAAAACACAAATTTTAGGGCAGAAATGAAGGATAGTAAGATTGATTAAGGGACTAAACCCAGGTCTCAATACAAAGTAGCTCAACTTTCGAGATGTGAGCAATCTCCCACTACAAAATTATCACTCAAATTCTTCTATGCCTAAACTTATTACAAGGCCTACTACTTATACTAAAACCCCTCCTTAAACCAGAGGACACCCACATGTGTAATCATTGCTAGGCGTCAATCCCAAGGAATATTTTGCTAAGCCTGACATTCCCTTCAACCTTTGTCCTGGAGTGGTGATATTCCTTTCTTACCCCTCCTTACGTAAGTAATGAGATTGTTCCTGGTGTCCCTTGTGCTCTGTTGATGTCCATCATTACCCCCGGTCCAAAGAACCACCTTGTCCTCAAGGTGGAAGGAAGGAAACCTAGAGGCCATCAGGGAGAAGTCTTCCCATGTGGCTTCATAAGGTGGAAGATCCTTCCATTTAATCAGAACTTCAGTTGGATTGAGGGCTCCAGGGCGTGTAGCTCTGATGTTCAGCAGCTCCTCAGGCTCAGTTTCCATCACCAAGTCAGCAGTGAGTTGTGTAGGAATTGTGGGGTTAACCGGAAGAGGCCCTACTGAGTGTTTAAGTTGCGAAACATGAAACACATACCTGTTGGATTACCTCAAATGGACCATAGTAGCGGGCTGAGAGCTTGTCATTCAATGACTAAGAGAGATTTCTGTCTATATGGCTGAAGTTTCAAGTAGGCTAAGTCCCCTACTTGGAAAGAGATCATCCTCCTCTTGTCATCAGCATACCCCTTCATTAGTTGTTGAGCCCTCGAGAGATTGAACTTGAGCTCATCTAGAATGGAGTCACGTTCCAGCAACTGTTCTTCGACTGCCGTTTGCCTCCCTGTATACCTGGTTAAATGTGGAGGTTCCCTCCCATAAAGAGCTTGGAAAGGAGTGCATAAGGTGGCTGAATGCCAGCTGGTATTGTACCAATACTCAGCCCAATGAAGCCATCTGCACCATGACTTGTGTTTACCTCCTATAAAACACCACAAATAGCTCTCCAAACACCTATTAATGACCTCAGTTTGTCCATCGGACTGGGGATGGTATGCTGTGCTGTAGTGGAGGGTAGTGCCTTGGAGTTTAAAGATTTCTTTCCAGAACATGCTGAGGAATATCTTGTCTCGGTCAGACACAATCTTGAGGGGGGTACCATGAAGCCTGATGATTTCCCTTGTAAAAATGTCAGCAACACTAGGCATATTTCGTAAGCCTATCCACTACAACCATTATAGTGTCCTTCCCTTGAGAGGTGGGCAGCCCCTCCACAAAATTCATGCTAAGTTCTTCCCAAACTTGAGAGGGGATGGGTAAGGGTTGCAACAAACCTCCGGGTGTGAAAGAGGAATGTTTGCTTTGCTGGCATGTGTGACAAGATTGCACATAGCTCGCTATTTCCTTCCTCATGCCTGGCCAATACCACTCTGATGCTATTCTTTGGTATGTCTTCAGGTCACCAGAGTGCCCTCCTCTTGGGCTGTCATGATATTCCTTGAGCAACTCAGCAATTAAAGGGCATTTACTCGGCAGAACAAGCCTCCCTTTATACATGAGTTGCGCCGCTTGCATAGTGAATCCCTTAGGGTGGTTCTCCCCTTTGAGACCTAATCTATGATGTGAGCTATTAAGCATACAGTGCTAATATTGCTGAGTTCTATGTCATATGAGGTTTGCCTAGAAAGGGCATCTGCTACGACGTTGGTCACCCCTGACCTATAGCTGATGTCGAAAGTGTAACCCAACAACTTGCTGACCCGTATTGCAGACCGATTTCTCTCTGTTCCATGAGGAACTTGAGACTTTGTTGATCAGTTTTTATAGTAAATCTCCCGCCCAAAAGATAATGCCTCCATTTCAAAACCGCAAGCACAATAGCCATCATCTCTTTTTCATATATGGATTTCATTTTGGCCCTTGGCCCAAGTGTTTCGAAAAAAGCTATGGGGTGCCCCTCTTGAGATAGGACTGGCCCCAACCCATAGCTTGAAGCATCCGTTTCCACGGTAAATGTCTTCGCAAAATCTGGGAGTGCTAAGTTGGGGACCGTAGTCATTGCCCGTTTGAGTTCTTCAAAAGCATTCTGAGACTCGGGTGACCAGGAGAAATTGTCCTTCTTGAGGAGTTGTGTTAGAGGAGATGCAATTTTCGCATAACCAGAAACAAATTTGCGGTAGTAACCAATTAACCCCAGGAAGCCTCTGAGCCCCTTGATGTTGCTGGGCACAGGCCAATCAATCATGGCCGAAATCTTGGTGTGGTCCACTGACACACCTTTGGCTGAAATCACATGCCCTTAATAGGCTATCTCACGCTGACCAAATTCACACTTGGCAAGGTTCACATAGAGGTGATGACGGGTGAGTTGGGTTAAGGCTAAATGCAAGTGTTCTTTGTGGAGTTCGGTTGTGGTGCTGTAAATTAGGATGTCATCGAAGAAAACAAGGATGAATTTTCTGAGGTAAGGTTGGAAAACATCGTTCATTAGGGATTAGAAAATGGCAGGGGCATTTGTAAGGCCAAAAGGCATTACCATGAGCTCGTAGTGCCCTTGGTGAGTTCTAAAAACAGTTTTATGTTCATCACCCTCCCTCATTCTGATTTGGTGGTACCCCGATTTAAGGTCGAGTTTGGAAAAGGTAGTTGCCCCCTTAAGTTCATCCAAGAGTTCATCAATTATGGGGATTGGGTACTTGTGTGCCTATAGCTTTATTTAATGCACGATAATCGACACAAAACCTCCAACTCCCATCTTTTTTCTTCACTAGCAAGACTGGACTCGAGAAAGGGCTAGAGGATGGCCAGATAAAACCGGCTTGGAGCATGTCTTGTATGAGTCTTTCTATTTCATCTTTTTGTATCTGGGGATATCCAAAAGGTCGGACACTAATGGGGTCACTGCCCTCCTTCAAGTGTATGGCATGTTCGTGTCCCCGGAATGGTGGGAGGGTGTTGGGTAGTGAGAAAATTTTGTGGTGTTGGTTTAAGATGGTTTCGAGGAAAGGTGGGCTGGTGTTTTGTGGTTTGTCACGACCCTCCAATCCATTCAACTCAACTAAGTACCCCCGCCCTCTTTCACCAACGTTTTCATCATAGCTGGGAGAGAAATTAAAGATCTTCCCAAAGATGGATCTCCTCTCAAGGTGACAGTTTCTTGTCCTACACTGAACTTATGAGTTTGAATCCTCCAATTATTGGTCATTGTCCCCAATTTTTCAAGCCATTGTATACCCAGTATGAGGTCAGAGTTTCCCAATTCAAGTGGCAGAAAATTTTCAATGATCTCAATGTCTTGTAATTTAAGGAGAGACTTACATTCACCTTGGCCTTGCACAGATTCTCCGGTTCCAAGTGTGACTCTAAATCCCTTTGTCGAAGTGATGGGTAGTGAGAGCTTTTCCACCAACGCGGTGGATACGAAGTTGTGAGTAGCCCTCGGATCTACCATTACCACCACTCCTTGACCTTGAACTTCTCCCCTCAGTTTCATTGTTTTCGGGTTACAAAACCCCAAAACGGAATTTAAGGAAATTTCGGGTTCCCCTATTCTTGGTGGCTCCTCATGTCCTCCCCCATCTTCACTTAACTGAGCTTCTTCTCCCTCCTCCGGATCTTCGCACCCCATTAGAACGCTAAGTTCTTTCTTTCGACAGCGGCGGCCAATGTGCCACTTATCATCACAGCGAAAGCAGAGACCTTTCTCTCTCCTCGCTTTCATCTCCTGGTCAGATAGCCTTCGTATCTCGCCACTGGGCTTGGGTAGGGTGTATGATTGGGTGGTTCGGCTTGAGAAGGGGTTGGATTGGAAAGAGTTTAAGGTGTATTTTGGTGGGTGGCTGGTGGAACCTGTGGATCCGGTTTGTGAATGAGTAGAGAGAAGGGTATTTGTGTTTTTGGGTTGAGAAGGGGTGGTGTAATGGGTTTTAGAAGAACTAGGGCCCGATCTATAGAAATGTGAACATTTGATCTTGTCCTCATGGCTAAGTCCATGGCCATGTCTAGGCTTCTTGGGCCCAAAAGACAGACCTCGGCCCTAATATCATCATTTAATCCCAAAATAAACTGACCTTTTGAGACCTCTTCTGTGATTCCCACTAATGGAGCCAAAAGCTCGATGAACCTGCAACGGTATTCAGCCACCCCATCCAGGTTCTGCCTATGAGCCAGCCATTGCTCGTGTAGGGTGCCGGCGGCAGCAAGTCGGAACTGACGCAAAACTAACCCTTTTAGCTCAGTCCAGCTCTGCACCTCTCTTCTCCCATTCTCCCACTGAAACCAAAGGAGGGCATCTCCCTCTAGCGCGACGGTAGCCGCCTCCACTTTTCCAGTCTCCTCCAATTGGTGGAATTTAAAATAGCGCTTAGCGCGCAAGATCCAACCATCCAGGTTTACGCCGTCAAATAAGGGAAGGTCCAGCTTCTTGAAACGCCAGTTCCCAGAACGGCGGCGGGGGTGGGTTCGTTGTGTTGTAAAATTGGGGTTCCATCCAAGCTAAAAGGAGGGGGTTGTGGCTGAGGTTGGGCTGAGGCTGTTGTACGCTAAAGGTGGCTGATGAGTCAGTTTCCCCGTTTCTTAGGGCTTGCAGCGTGGCCCTCATCTCCTCCCTGAAACGCCTTTGTTCAGCCCTCATGGTATTCATGACGCCATCCTGGGTCTCACGATTCCGTTCGATCCTCCCTTCCAGCCGCTGGGCCATCTGTCCCATCTCACTCGCTAATTTCTCCCCTAGCGTTTGTTGGTTGGTCATGACTTCAGTCAGGGTGGTGTTAATCCCTGCGAAGTCCAACTCCAACTGTTCGATTCTTAGGTGCCATGGCAGCTCTCTTTCTCATTTTTTTTTTAATAAGAAAAATCAACTCTCACCGCCCAAAAAAGTACGGCTCTGATACCAAGTTGATAGAAACTGGAATAAAAACACAAATTTTAGGGCAAAAATGAAGGATAGTAAGATTTATTAAGGGACTAAACCCAGGTCTCAATACAAAGTAGCTCAACTTTCGAGATGTGAGCAATCTCCCACTACAAAATTATCACTCAAATTCTTCTATGCCTAAACTTATTACAAGGCCTACTACTTATATTACTGAATGAGAGTGCAGGAAGCTTCCCTCATCCTTACAGCAATTTCCTAAAGGACACCTCACCATGTGTAATCATTGCTAGGTGTCAATCCCAAGGAATATTCTGCTGAGCCTAACATTCCCTTCAACCTTTATCCTGGAGTGGTGATATTCCTTTCTTACCCCTCCTTACGTAAGTAATGAGATTGTTCCTGGTGTACCCTGTGCTCTGTTGATGTCCATCAATTTATTACCAGATTGTGTTGATCAAAGCGAAAGAATGGCTAATGCTCACTCTTATCCTAATTTGAACTACATTGCTCGTCAAGACATGACGTAGGGAGGTTAGCTGCACGGTTCGACGAAGAAACCCATCGTCGAAAAAGCCTAAAATGATTTATACTAGTCTATTACAAATAGGTTTGAAGACTTTGAAGTTCTAACGTCTCTTCGGCGAGGAGAATACTCTCCCCGTCAGGCCGTCACCGCCTAAAAAACCCCAAAACAACTTCCAGTCAGTGGAGCTCACCGGTGGCCATATTTTCTGCGCTACTCTTCTCCGGTCGCTGGTGAGCCTCTTGTCTAGGTTTGCTTTTTGCTGTCCGGTAGTGGTGGCCTATTACCCTGCCTTCGCCGGTCGTAGTCTATAAACTGTGGTGGTCCACAGGTGTTGAAGTGTGCCGCAACTTCTGATTTCCACTGACAACAGTAGTAATTCTTGTGAGTGGGGTAATTTTTTGTTTGGGATCTTTATTATTTTAGTTCATATTCCTGCTTTTGTTCCTACTTCAATCTTCACCGTGTTGTTGGGGTGTAGTATAAAAATGTTGGATCCTTTGTCTTTGAATTCTAGTCTAGGAAAAATCATGTTTTTTTATCTTAGTATGGTTTCTCAAGATGATAAAGAGATGGAAGAGTTGTTTGAGAAGTTTGACAGTCCCCATGAAGCCTTCCTCAGTTCCTCTGTTGCTTCAGTAAAAGATGAAGGAAATTCGTTGTTTAAGCTTGGTGAATTTCAGAGGGCTTCTTCGAAGTACAATAAGGCTGCCAAATTTTTGTGTGTGGTTATGGTTTGTAGGTGGGAGGGTTCTTGGTTGTTACTCTGCATTTGAATTTAGCCCCCTCTGCTTTGAAATTGAATAAGTTCAAAAAAGTCATTGTCTACTGTTCGCTTGTCTTAATTGTTCAGGAGAGAATCTGCGTTCGCTAGGACAAGAAACATTGCGGCTGCACGTTGTGATTTATGTAAAGCAAGGGAATTAGAACCCAAGAATAAGGAGGTGCTAAAGGAGTTAGAAGTGCTTGATTGCCTGACTCTAGATGACCTAGGTGATGGGAAAAGGGAACAAGGTCCAACGGTTATCTGTAGTACGGAAATGTCTGAGACTTTGGCTGATCATCCTTGTTCCCTAGTGTCAAAAGACAATGATCAGTTGAAGTATGAATTAAAAGGGAAAAGAGTGTTGGGAGAATATAGAGGGAGCTAGTTCTTCGAAGGTCAATGAGTTACCTAGTTATTTGATTGTAGTTCTGAATGGTCTTGGTCCAGTCCTTCCTCCTCTAAAAAAGCAAGTTCCAAATGATACTCTTGCCTCTGAGAAGAATCAAAATGCCCTTCCCCCACATTCAGGCTACCCGTTGGAGAGGATAATTTCAAAATCTCCTTGTCCTTCGGATCATGTCATGTATTCTAATACAAAGAGATTTTCCTGGTTTCTTAACATTTCACGGGAAGATATGCAAAAGCTGCAACAAGGGTAAGTGTTGCACTTTTATCAATCTAATTTGAGGTCGATGTCAATTCGTGCCTCAAATCGTAAAAACCCTATCAAGGAGACCCCCCTCATTTGAGACAAGCAGAGGTCTTTTACACAGTAAAGGAGTCGTGCTCCATGAATCATACAGGTTACCAGCAGGATCATGTAGACAAGCTAGAGGAAGTTTCAACCGCTGAAGTGCGGCAGGGCAAGGTATGTTATGCAGGTGATCCCATTACCGGTTCCAGGGTGCAAGCGTTACGGATCGCCAGGTTCAATATGTCTAAGACATTGCCTAGTGCCAAGTGCAGACCCATCAGAAGCACGTCGTCGAGGAACAAGTGGTCAGATTATCTCCAAAAACAAACACATAACCTAACACCAGTAGAATAAACATAAAATTGGTCCAAGAACTCGAAACGCTTCAGGTATAATCTATCTTGAAAACAAACCCATTAAATGCTTCCTAATGAATATTTTCATCAACTAATCACAATAGGACACACTTATTCAAACAGTTTAGTTGTAAAAATGTCTAATTGGTATCATCAAACACGCAAAAATCTTCCTTTCCGTTGGGTTCCAAAATAACACAACCAACAAAAACTCATCAGAGCCCCCTAAATATGCAAGTTGTTTTGAGTATCTCCTACAATTAAACAAAATGATGCTGCTTAAGAAGCCCCAGGAAGAAAATATATACACACATAAGTTTAACAATGAAACCAACAAAAACCCACCAAAATCCGCTAAAGAGTATGCTCCTATGATTAAACCAACTGATGCTGCTGAAATGCCACAGATAAGTAAATATGTCGATATGTATACACAATATCCGTCAAAGTCCCCTAAATAAGCAAGTTATTTAGAGTATTCTCCTATAATAAAACAAGCAGATGCTACTGAAAAAGCTACAGATAGATAAAATGCTACATATATACACAAAATATTAACAACCAAACCAACAAAAACCCATCGAAGTCCCCTAAATAAGCAAGTTATTCAGAGTATTCTCCTACAATCAAACAAACACTACTGAAGAAGATACAGATATATAAATGTTACATAGATACACAGAAGTTTCACGACGAAACCAACAAAAACCCATGAAAGTCCCCTAAATAAGCAAGTTATTCAGAGTATTCTCCGATAATCAAACAAATATATGCTAAGAAAAAGCTAGAGATAAATAAAAGCTACACATACACACAATTATAACGACGAAACCAACAAAGTCCCCCAAATAAGCAAGTTATTCAGAGTATTCTACTATAATTAAACAAACTGACGGTGCTGAGAATTCACAGAAAAACAAGTATACATAATTTAAATGACGAAACCAAAAAAATTATGCACTTACAAGTCGGAAACAGCGAAAGTAAGAGCAGTAAGAGGGTAAGGTGCTTTAGGAGGAGCAGGTTGAGGAGGAGGAAGAAGTTGAAGTCTTTGAACGAATGCTCCAAAGTCTTCTCTGACGGTTTTTTTAAGTTTTCTAGTCATAAGCAAAATACCAGCCAAACCCAGTCCTAGCATTACCCATATATTAGCGGAGGAGGACGCCATTGATGTCCGCTTGAGAGTTAAGAAGAAAAGAGAATTTGCAGAAAGGGTATTTTTTACTGTTGAAGGTTGAAAAGGATGGATGGATGGATTGCTGGGGTGGGAGTTCGCGTACAGGAGGAGGGCTTGTGGAGTTGTGTTGAAATGACTCGAAATGAGAAGACGCAAACATCTAGGACATGTAAAAACGTACTTCTATTCAGTCATCTCATCTACGCATTATTCATTAAGCAACTTTGATAAGGGTCCTGTTTGGCAAATATAGTTTAGAGTTTAGGTGTTAGAGTTTAGAGTTAGCTGTTAGATTTTTAACTTTTTGTTCAGCAGATTTGACAACTTTCTTTTATAAATGTGTTTGGTAACAATTAACCGATTCTTTAAAAATTATCATCATTTGTTTGTGTGAAATGACATTTATAGACATTTTAATACATATGTAGTATTATTATTAGTGGCAAAAAAGTCATTAAACATATTTCTACCTAATCCTCTAAAAAAAAGCTCATACTAGGAGCTTTTTCATTTTGGAGAGTTTTTATTCCAAAACTCTCTCTAAAACTCTCTTTTACCAAACACCCCTTTTAGAGTTTTTGACTAGTCAAAACTCTAAAAGTGGTCCAAAACTCTCTTTTTGCTCCAAAACTCTAATTGCCAAACACCCCCTGTTTCTATCACCATTATGTAAGAAAAAACATAGTCAGGTAGGATCTTGTTAAATTCCCCTCAATGTGAGAATTCCATATATCAACACTTTATAACTTATGTTCATACGCAATTAGAGATATTAATATTTAAAGAAGCGTATCGGAGTACGTGAAGAAGCAAATGGTGCATGTATTGTGAAACGGAGGTAGTTGATGTTTATACTATGCACAAAATTCATGATTTTTTATATAATATTTTTTCTTTTTTTGGTGAACAAGGGGCAAATTTAATTAAATACTAAAGAGTTTGTTACAATCCTAACTTAGAACATCCACACAATAACTAGGGGGATGGGAAGGTCCTAGTTACGCTACTACATAAGTCCTGTCTTCTACAACTCTTTGCAAAAACATCTGCCACCTGGTTGTATTCCCTACTGCAGTACCGGGGACTCTCCATCTGTAATCTCGTAAGCTTGTTTCTTCAATCCATAATAGTATTATAGTAAAGGGAGACATCAGAAGCATTAGATAATAAATCAATACTCCCTCCGTCCCAGAATATTCTTGACACTTATTAGGGCACATAGTTTTAGATGATAAGTTGTTGTTTGGTTATCAATTATTATTTTATTGAAAAAGTAGTTGTGATAGGAGTTAGTACGTAGTAAAAATAGTATTATTTTATATGGTAGAGAGAGTGTGTGGGTCAATGGTTAGAGTTGGTAGGTAGTAGGAGTGGTATTATTTTATTTGGAGGAGAGAGAGTGTGGGCCAATGGTTAAAAGGTAGAAGGATTAAAATAATAGTGGATCATATCCAAAAATAGAAGTGTAAAGAGTATTCTGGGACAGATGAAAAAGGAAAGTGTAAAGAGTATTATGGGACAGAGGGAGTAGCAATCTGGCAATCTGAGTAGATGATCATGGTTGAAATTCTCTCAACTCAACCAAGATAAGACTCTCTCAAATGCTCATAAGCTCGGCATGAAGAGCATCCTGGCATATGTGCATTTCTCAAAGCCAACAACACAATTTCTTTGACGATGTCGAATAACACCTCCTAAACCAGTGGGAGAGTATGGGCTCACAAATGAGGCATCCACATGTACAACATTGAGAAAGGGATTATTGGAGATGTTCGACATAGGGGGAATCTTAGGCATAGTACCCTGGGGACAGGCAGTAACCTTTATGAACTGGAAAGCGAGGAGGGTTGCCCTATAAACAATTACATCGGGAGGGACCAGGTTGAAAACAAAAAACACAAGAGTTTCTATCCTTCCAAATTTCATGGCACATGATGGGGAACAACACACTCCATGCAATTCCCTGAAAGGACAACGTGGACAAGAGGTTAGCTTTGAGCCAGTTCAAGAAAGGGGAAGAGTCGGGTCGAGTGACTTCAGTGAGAGCCCAAACCAACTGGGAAGTAGCACAATCATGGATGATGTGAGAGGAGTTTTCAGGATCCCCAAAGCAGCAGGGCCAGCGAAGGTCGTTAGAGATATGCCTAAGGGTGAGAAGGGTTCGATAAGGGAGCCTATTGTGCCAGGGAAGCCAAAAGAAGAATTTAATCTTTGGTTCCATATTGCCCTCCCAAATCCACAAAATATCAATCGGGGGGGATCCTGAGAAGAGAGTTGTAAGCTTGCCTTGCAAAGAAACCCTTGTGTGTGAGAAAATTTGGAATAAGGATATCTCCAATGCTAAGGCCGGTCGAGGTTGAACGTTTTGCATGTGACTTAGAATGAAAAAGGGAAGCTGCAGCGAGATAAGGTCCAGGTTCTACACTCCTTGGTGACAAAACTAGCAAACCTAAGGGTAGGGATCCTTGTATGAGAGCACGCATTGGACCTATGGGAAGCCAGTTATCATACCAAAAAGCCGACAGTCTCACCATTTCCCGCCAGCAGCCAAATTCTATTTTGTTGGAGAATAGTCTAGCCTTTCGCTATGTCCTTCCAGATGTTAGAACCATTTAGGAATTGGGTGACTCTCCCTTTCTTGTTATATTTCGAATACACTCATGGGCAAGACTAGAGGGACCTTGAGATACCTTCCACCCTAGTTTTGCTAAATACGCTACATTCATCAGGTCTTGATCTCTAATCCCAAGACCCCTAAGACACTTGGGACGGAAAGTAATCTCTTTTATGGACAAGGTGAAGGCATTTCTTATCCTTGGTATCTCCCCAAAGGAAGTTGTTACAGCAGAGTTTAGGTCCTTGAGGGTAGAGGTTGGGAGGGAGAATGTAATAGCCTCACTTTTGAAGCCGATATTATTTTGATGAACGGAATTTATTAGCGTACTCAGTACATAATATGTTGTGCTATTGAGGAACAAAAATTTATTAGATTATGTGAATTCTATCTGTGAATGTGAATATTATATGTTATTATGTGATTATTAATACGAATTATGAGTTAAGACAAGTCATTGTAAGTTACTTTAGGAACATTGAATATCGTTCTGGAATTTTGGAATTTGCGGTTATTATCGGTAATGTCTTTAAGTTATCTTAAAGATTGAGATTAAAGGCTGGTTAAGCTAAAATACTTCCATTACGGTATAAAATATATTTTGGGAGATTTAGTTAAGAATAATTAAGGATCAGGTTGTAATTGAGGAGATAATTCAAGTTCTAATAGCTCCAAAATTCTAGATTGTTCCTAAGCAAGCGAAAAGACGATTTTACCCCTAATACTAAATCAAAATCACGAGTTTGCCATTACCCATTCTCTATATATATGCAACCAAGATCCCAAAATAATCCATCTGATTTCATCACCCAAAATTCACAAAAACTCACTCCCATTCTCACCCATCTTTCACGCCAAATTTGCGTGAGTTAGAGCTGCTATTTGACAGCTTGTTTCTCCTGGATTCTTGCTCCAAAACTTGCATGCAACTCTTGTTCTAGGCTACTCAAGTTGTTCTCCATACCAGACAATCCTTAGATTTGAGGTATCACATCAGTAGCATCAAATATAATCAAGGAAGGTAAGAAGTGGCTGAATTGTAGCACTTATGAGGTTTATTAGATTAAACTTGATTACTTTGGGTTAATTGCTGAATTTTAACTTATGGATGTTGTATTTAAGGTCTTAGAAGATTGTTGGAGGAGTTCTAAAAAAGTGGTTAAAGGAGATTTAATTCCTAAACACCGAGTTAAGGTACACAAGAACCATCACTGAATTTTGTTTTTAAAGCTTTGATCATGGAATTTGTTTATGAAGTTATGAATACTTTGATTATGTGTGTATATGTACAAAACTGATTTGCATGTGGTATCTTATGAGTGATATTGTGTTAAAACCGTTTTGCATGTCAAGTTTCCCTAAGATTGATGAATTCTCTAGATAACCAAGTAAGAAAATGATAAACAAGTTTCCTGAATCATGCTGTCATGCTCGTCCAGGCCCAATATATTCCTCTTCCATTCGTATTTTCGTCTTGGTGTCTTGATGAAAGTTGTAGATATTGAGAAGTTGTTGAATTTAGACACAAAAATCAGTCCATTTGGAATTCTACACCAAACGTTATGCTTCCCAGAAATTGTTGCATGCATAACAAGTTTCTTCAAAAATTTATCAATCTTTGCTATTATCTCGATTGCGTCTTGATGAAAGATCTTGTTGTGGCTGACCTTTCATGATATTCCCCTAGAACATTTTATGTCTTGATTATAAAATAAACCTTTGCATCATTTCCCTAATCAAACGCCACGCGCTACCTCAATTCGTTGAGTAAACGAACATCTAAAACCCGATTTATGCTTAGTTGATTTTCAAATTGATTAAACGATATTTCTTTAGTTCAGTAAGTACCTTTAAATTTTGAACACCTACTACATGTATCCACTTATTTGTTGACCTACCTAACCTTAACTAAGCATAGAAGTTACAATATAAATTCACACCTAAACCTTCATATTTTGATATTAACATTGAAAACGTGAAGTTGATCATTTGAGTACTTGCGTGGCGTCGCCTTTACATATATTTAAGAGCCACTTTGTGAACCTATTCGTACTGCTCTATCTTGTTGATCACCTTATTAACCACTCTGGAGAACCGTGATGTCGTTTCTGAAGTCTTATTTTAGGTCCATTTTCCGCAATAGTGGAACTTGATATAACAAGCTTGTTTTCTGGAACTTATTTGATAAGTTAAGTTGGTTTTAAAAGTTGATATAGTTGATTCTGAATAAGTATTTAAGTAAAGTATTTGAATACAAGTATGTGAGAATAAACATTTGAATTTTATGAATTAAGCATAAGTATTTGAATAACATGAATAAAGTATAAGTATTATGATTTAGTTTTGGGATATTATCTCAGATAACCCTGTCATATAGACCTTTTTCCCAAATAACCCCGACATTTTCACCCCTATCTCAGATAACCCTAAACTTGTATTTTGTCATTAAAGTTGACGGAACGGTTGACGACGTTAACTCTAAACCTATTTTTTGTAAAAAAAAAATTGTGTTAGTTGTTCATCTCCCTCTCTCCTGTTCTTCACCCATGTCTTCATCTTCTCTGCTTCACCTTCTCTACCACCATGATTTTCTCTCTCCTCCTCTATCCACCTGTTTCGCCATTCTCTCTCCTCCACCACCTCCTAAATTCTCTCTCTCCTCCACCTCCTCAATCACCCCCTGATTTTCTCTCTCCTCATCAACCTCTAAAATTAGAGTTATTGCTCTCCTTTAATGAAAATCTTCAAGAAAAAAAGAAGGAAACCCCTATAAAACCCACATCATACCCATCCCATCAATTCACAGTCACATTAAAATTTCATCCTAAAATATGTTGTCATCCATTAGCAAAACAGAAGAATTTCATAATACATCAAAATAAACCAATCAAAACCAAATAGACCCACATAAAAAAACATGAACTTTTAGAAATGTTCTTCAAGTCTTCTCCTTCCAACACACCATCAAGAACCCTAAACCCGACTACCAAAGACGGGAATCCAAGGGACTATACCACCACCCAGATCCGGCGTCACCCTCCCCCTCAATCTCCTTCCGTAGAAAATTCGTCATTTCCAAAGAATTCACAGCTGCAGCAGCGCCGTTTCTGTCTCCTCCAAGACGGATGCTCACCTTGAACTTCTTCCTGTGTCCCCAACACCATTATTATCATCAGCCAGGACAACCACCATGAACAAATTGACAAGCATAGAACCTGCATTTTTTAGATTTGAGGCAAAAAGTGAAGCCCAAAGTCGCTAGAAATCGAGCAAGGCTATCGAGAAAATTGATCAAAAACAACCCAAAATATGGCTGAAGAAAAATCTAGACGCTAGCGAAAATTTGAGGAAGACAAAGAACTATGAGGACTGGACAAAAATAGCCGCTAAACCGAGCACAAAATTGGTCAAACAACCGCCAGGAAACTCGAGCAAAGTATAGTCCACAAAGCGAGTAAAAAGAATCTCACAGATCATATCTAGAACATTCCCAAAAGTTTGAAGAAAATGTGAGGTTTAATTGAAGATTGGTAAAAAAGAGAGAGGGTGGCCAAGCAGGTGGATGGTGGAGGTGAAGACATGACAGGGGTGAAGAACGAGAGAGAGAGGGATGAAGAACAAGAGAGAGAGGGGGATGAAGAACACTTATGTTTTTTTTCTTTTAATATAAAATAGGTTTATAACTATAAATACCAAAGAGTTAACGTCGTCAACCATTCCGTCAACTTTAATGACAAAATACAAGTTTAGGGTTTGATGTCTTGTTTATTGCTTTACTTTTTGATAGTTTTTAGTTGGTATTATAGTTGTTTTTGAGTTAGTTTAGGCTAGTTTGTTAGCTATTTCCTTAATTTGTGCAATTTTCCTTCTTGTATGCACTTTCTTTGGGCGATTTATTTTGTTTCAGGATTTAGGAGCATGCTTGGAGGACACTTGCACAACCCCGAATATTAATATCAAAGAGGAAGGTCAAGGAAGCATCAAGGAAGCATAACCGACTTCCGGGGGCAAATATAAGAAGTTTTGGAAGGGTTTGCGCACAAGGGTCAACTTCAAATGACCATAACTTTCAGTATACAAAATATTTTTGAGCAATTCAAGTTGGAGATGAAAGCTTGGCTCAATATCTTTCCAACGAGTGGTCATAAGCTCAATTCCGATGAAAAACGAGTGAGATATGGCCGTTTGAAAATGAACTGACGAAACTGATTTCAGTTCTGACGGTCCGACCCGCCCGGGTCACTCCACCCGCCCGGGTCGCTGGGCTTTTCCGGAAATCTTTCATTTTAAATCCTCTTTTTGAATGGGGGTTAATTTGTAATTATGCCTAGTTTATTTTAGGACTATATAAGGCAAACTCCTCTCATTTTAGTGCAAGCTAATTTACATTGTATTTTAATAAAGTGAGATTTGAAATTCTTAGAACCCTAGGAGAGAGAAAAATCCCATCTTCTAGAGAGAGAAGTAAAGAGAAACTTGTTGAAAGCTTGGAATTTGAAGAATCTAAGAAGGAAACTTGAAGATTTGGAGGCTCCTTGCAACTTTAATGAGAATTTCTTACTCTCTCTCATATTTTATTGCTTTATTTTCCTATTTTCATGTCATTTTCACTCTATTTACTTGTTCATCCTAGATTATTGTTTTAGTTCATGTTAATAGTTGTTAATGTCTTTTAGTTTACAATTTATCATGATTTGTGAGTAGCTATTTCTTTGGGAAGGGTTTGAAGCCATTAATGAGTTCATGAACCTCTAAATCCAACATTGGGTTTTGAATTGGGATAATTTTGGTTAATTGATTTGGCATTTTCATGAATGTTTGTGTGATTGGCCATCATAGGAGCATGATTTAGGTACCCTTAGTGAAGGATCGAGATGAAGTTAAGGGGTTGCCTCAAATCGATTATTAGGCTTGAAGGACCATGAGAATAGGGACTACCTAGCCTAGGGGACTTAGTTTGCTTGTTTAAGTTCATCATGTTTATGGATATGCTTGGTTGAATGCCTTAGCCATGAGAATAGGTCTTTGGTAAGAGACTAGGCCAATCTAGCTAGCTCGAGAGAGCGGTTAGAGTACCAATGGATGAACAATTCCCCTCAATTGATCCCCATTGTTGATTCCCATTGTGATTGCTTGGTTTGTGAATGAGTTGATTGGTGGATACCCTTTCCCAAAGCCATTTTTCTTATTGTCCTTTCATCTATAAATCTTCAAAAACATAGAGTTTGCTTAGCTTATCATAAATCGATACTTATTGGTGCTTCCCTTAGTCCTTGTGGATTCGACCCTTTACTTGCCCTATATTGGGTAGTTTAGGTATCTTTGACGTGTTTACAACGAGCGCGTCAGGGTTATCTGAGATAGGGGTGAAAATGTCGGGGTTGTTTGGGAAAAAGGCCTATATGTCAGGGTTATCTGAGATAATATCCCTTTAGTTTTTATTTTATAGGAAAGTGAAAAACATTTGTGGAGCGAGTTGCTCATTATGTGTTATGGAGAGGATATTGCTCCTTTGTGTAGGGTCATGACCTAGATGTCTTGCAAGCAGGAAATAAGAAAGGTGGGGAGACGTTCCTCAAAAGTCTAGAGTTGTGGCTTAGCCCTCCATTCGTGTTCCTTCCTAGAGTTAAAATATATTAAGTTTGTGTATATAAAGTGTTTAAATGATTGTTGAGAATGATATAACGGATATTCATGGATAGTTTTTATTGCAGATTACTCGATATACTCATGATATGATTGTTACTCTTGCAATACTCAAAAGAGAAAGGTATCTTAGTGATTAAATAAAGTGAAAGCATTTGATCTGAGAAATCAATTACGTTGTTTACACTAAAGTAAATCCTATTTTCAGCCACCCTATTATTTTGCACTTGGTAGGACTTGTGTACCAGCGTGAGGTGACCTGTTTTGTTCTTTGAACCTGTCCTGGTGGGGGCAGAATCATCTGTTTTGCAGGATTAGAGAGAATATTCAGATTAGCTCTTGTATGTGCAAATGTGAAGTCGTAGTCAAGTATTTCATTCCGCTGCTATGAGATAATCTATCGTATACGATGATTTCTATAGAGTTAAACATGTATTTCCGATTTATAATCTAAGTACTCAAGTTATGTTGTAATAACTATTTTACTATAACTTATTTTTGTAATATGCTTTGATACTATATGATTTCCTAACTTTTCCTAGCAGGGAAGGTGCGGAAGTCCGCTGTGACAACCTCTCTAATTAGTGGCTTAATTTGTAGTTAATGGTACTAGGCCTTAATTAAGCTGTTACTTAGAGCGGGCTTTTACAAGTGGTATCAGAGCAAAGGTTTTCGAAATCCAAAATTAAGTATTCTATTTACAAGTGTTTGAAATAATAAGTAAAGGGTATATATAAGTATTTCCTTAAGAAATGGAAATTAAAACTAATTTCTTATATATGTAAAAGTTTTTAAAACATATGTGAATATGTGTGTGTGATTTTGTGTATGATATGTGAATTTATGTGTATGAATGAGTATGTCAATGTTATGAGATTTTGGTGTAGATGGTTCAGAGCAGATTCCGTGAAAGCGAAAGTGAGAACATGCTTATATAAAGAGGACCCAACACCTAATATGATGTCGATAAATGGTAAGATGATGCGGCGGACCACGCTAGCTAGCTAGGCACTAAGTCACTATTGGGGAATGAAAAGACGATGTGGATGCTTGTAGAAGTCACTAAAGGCGACCGAGGACCTAAGCCGACATGATTTGTGAGCCATGGGTTAGTTTTCGACAAATTTAATGGAGTTTGTTAAAATCGTATAGGATTACTGAAGCGGTTCAAGGTTATGATGTAATTATGGAAAATAAGGATAAGTGCTTATTAAGGTTGAAAGTGATGTGGAAGAGACAAAAGCAAGGTGAAGAACACTCTGGAGCATCAGAGGCGGGGTTAGGCATACCAGACATTCCTCAGTACGGAACGATGTATTAACGTATAACTCGTGGAGAGAAAGACGGAGTGAAAAAGAGTTGGTTGTGCTAAGGCTTCACTACTGCATAAATGAGCTATTACAACCCCTGAAAACCGTTGCAATAGAGCCAAAAATTGTTGCAATAGAGCTATTGCAACTGTCCAACAACCGTTTGTTGTTGCTGCCGTTGCATTAGACCTAATGCAACGGTTTTTTAGGCCTATTACAACGCCCGTTAGCATACTCCAAGAACCGTTGGATTAGCTACAATGCAACACCACTTTTGCTCTAATGCAACGCCCCTTTTATATTATCCTAAGCCATTGCATTAGCCTAATATAATGCTTATTTGCACCTGATGCAACGCCTAATGAGTTGTTGCAATACAGTAGTTGAAATGTATGTCCAAGCCTATTGCAATGGTGTATCATATATAAATATATTCCCTTATAATTTAGTATTCATAATAAGCTAAGTAATTAAACAAGCTAATGATGATTAAATATCATTTTTATAAATAAAAAAATTCATAATGCATGATTATAAATATACTAAACATATCCAATCGTTTTGACAATTTACAAAATCAAGTACATAAGTAGTACTTGTACCAAACCAGAAGATACAATATTTTCCCTTCGTTGATATCATGAATATATTCACCAAAATGTTCCAACCAATACCAGATCAATAACTAGCCAAGTAATTCTAAAACTACATTCTACTTAAAAGTGAAATATACCACGAAGTAATAAACTCTTCAGTGTGTACTGGTGAGCATGTATATGCATATGTCCTGCACGGGAAGAAGATGAGTCAGAGAGAAAACTAGAAACATTGACAAAAAGCTAAAAAGTCCACTAACTTCTCATCACAAGTGAAGAAAAGATAAAACCTATTGTTAACATGTTGCAAACCTTTCTGGATGTGAAAAAGAAGTGCTACACATTGAAGCACTACACTTGTCATCACAATATAATCTACTCAATCTAGACTAGGATTCATGATTTCTTTGAAAATTCATAAACAACAAGACTACATTTGATAACTTTAGCATAAGCAGTCCGGACAGCGGCATCCAAGACCATATTACCCCTCCTTTAAAAAATAATCATGTATACACCCCCTATCACACAATAGCCCAAGTTCCCACATGCAGCGACATTATTGCAAATAAATCTTTGGTTCAATTTTTGTTTTCAGTATATTCCTAAACAGCTTCAATACCTTGTAAGCCAACCCACCTTTAACATAACAAATCATGAGCACAAGCCACTTATATATCAGTAGTGGCGAGTTAATCAAACAACTTACTAGGAAATTCGATTAGGAAATTGCTCAATATTGAACAAAATAAATATTCATCACAATTACTCTATGTTAGCAAGGAAAATAAAAAAGGCTTTAACAAAATTCTAGTATGGTTGAGTAATCAATTTAAATTTTTTTGTATAGTTATTACGTACAATTTGTTTACTCCCCACATATTTATATTGATATTTGGTTGTCCATTTTAATTTTTAACCATTTGCAGCATACTTGCTAGATGCATATGGTACACCAGATTCAGGGATCCACTTATCACCACTAACAAACAACTTAGCTGCAGTAAAACCTTTGGCTTCTTGAGGACTCAAAGTGCCTATAACTATTGTATCAGGATTTAAAATATGATGGTGAATTTCATGGATTAAATGCTTTCCCAAAAGACTTTGATGTTGGAAAGTACATCTTTGATTTCAAGGTGTCATTCTATTCTATACTTTTACCTAATTAGTTACACCTCTCAGTTGGCTAGTGCAAAGATTGACCATTGTTTTTTTTTCTTAGTTTTTAGGACTTGGGGTTAGGTTGTTTTGAATGATTAAGATGATATTGGTAGATATAAACAGGTAGGGCGAAGTCGGTTCGAAGTTTATGTTACGGGAGAAATTAGAGATGAAAATTGTTGTATTCCATGTTTTGATGATGCCAAATACTTAGGTTAATTTTACTATATAGTTTTTATTTAGCGAAAATTATAAAATACCAAAAATAATGTAATGTTTAATTTTGCATTTATATCTTGTGGAGAAAGATTAATTATTTAATCTAAGTCAAGATATTTATTTTATGCACTTTGAATTTTTATAATATGGTATGTTTAATATGCTAGTAACTTAGAATCTTTGAATAAAAGATTATTTAAGTTATTAGATATTTTTGTTGTTGTTGTTGTGCGTGCAAAACAGTTGGAGATTGCGGTGCATAAAATGTGGAGCTAAGTCCTTGAAGCTCTCCAACTAACTCCTTCAACCTGCGCATGACTTGCTGGAAGTTAGTCCACTAACGGATAAGTGGAGCGGTTTATTTCCGTTGCACTAAACATTGAGAAAATGCAGCGAAAAGTGAGCCATGATCTCCACAACATTACACGCGCACATAATGGAGAACGTGGAGCATAACATGTCCAGAAGAAGAAGGTTAATTGCAGCAGCTGTATAAGAAGAAATTTTTTGAAGAAAAACTTGAGAACTTTCAAGCGAAAATGTCAATCATTACTTAGAAAGTTTTTCTTGTAATTTCCTCTTTTATTCAACATACTCATTAGTGTAATATTCATAGTGTGTGGGTGAGAGAAAATTCAGAGAATATCCTTGTATTCAAGAGAGAGAAAGAAAGAGAGAAGAGAGACGACTTCGAGTGAAGTCAAGAGTGAGTGTCATCAGTTCAGAGGGAACTGAGTGACTGGGGAACAAGTTCCTAGAGGAACAGAGAAGGTCCAGTTATAGGTTGTACAAAAGAGAGTCTTTTGGCCTATTATATTAAAAAGAGTTTGAGTCAAAATCCCTCGTGGTCAAGGTTTTTCTTCCTATTGGGCCTAGGAAGTTTTCCTTGTAAAAATCTCTTGTGCTTGTCTATTTCTAATTTCAAGTTTGTTTTAATTCCGCATGACAAATCGAAAATTTCTCCTCAACTACAATTCACCCCCCCTCTTGTAGTTGGTCTAGTGTTCATACTAGAATAACAATTGGTATCAGAGCCTAGTACCTTCAGAATCAGCTAACACTGAGGAGATTGTACCTGGAACAATGAACACGACGGGAGAAAAGCTTGATGAAGGGTATTCAACTCAGCGCCCACCCATGTTCAATGGCAAACATTATCCACACTGGAAGAACCGTATAGAGATATTTATTAAAGCTGAAAATTACCGAGTGTGGAAGGTAATTGAAATCGGTGACTTTGAAGTCACAAAGAAGAATGAGAAAGGGGAGCTGGTTCCAAAACCCCTTGCCGAATTTGACAAAGAGGAGTTCGACAAAATGGAGATGAACAACATGGCCAAGAAGCTACTCCATTGCGGTCTTGGTCCCCATGAACACAATCGAGTCATGGGATGCAAGACTGCAAAGCAAATGTGGGAACTCCTTCAAATTACTCATGAAGGAACAAGCGAAGTGAAACGATCAAAGATCGATATACTCATGCATAAGTATGAATTGTTTCATATGAAACAAAAGGAGCCTATTCAAGATATGCTCACTCGCTTCTCAAACATTATAAACGAACTTGAATCTCTGGGAAAGTTAATCTCTCTAGAGGAACAGGTCCGAAAGGTACTAAGGAGTCTACCGCTAGATGAAAAATGGATGGCCAAGACAACGACACTATTGGAAACCAAGGACTTCACAACGTTCAACACTGAACAACTTGCTGGTTCCTTGATGACCCATGAGTTACATCTCGAAACTCATGAAACTGAATCATCAAAGCCTAAGGCTCTGGCTCTCAGGTATGAGGAACAAGAAGACTCAGAAACTGATGATGAAGAAGCTGCAATGATTGTTAGAAGATTCAAGAAGTTCTTCAACAAGAACTACAAAGGAAAGGTTACCAAGAAACCAACGAAGCTAAGTTGTCACAAGTGTGGAGGCCTTGATCATTTCATCAAGGAATGTCCTCAATGGGAAAGCGAGAAAGCTAAAGGAAGATACAAAGAGAAGGGCAAGGAACAACAAAGATCATTTTCGAAAAATGATATGACGAGAGCCATGGTAGCAGCATGGGGAGAGTCTGACTCAGAGGAGGAGCATGAACAAACTGAGGAAGAAACTGCACATCTATGTCTCATGGCAAATATCGAAGAAAAAGTGGAATCATCAAACCCCAAGCTAAGTTTGAATGCCATTGAAGAGGAACTTACAGAATTGAATAAAAGCCAATTAATAAAACTTTTGCTAGAAATCTTAGATGATTACAAGGATGTATGTGCAAAAAGAGATCAATTAACTAATGCCTTAAAAATCACTAAGAATCATTCAAATTGGCTTAACTCACTAAAACGTGACACTGAGAAAAAATTCTTTGAACTTTTTGACAAGAGTATAGCTTATCAAGATGCATTTGAAAAAGTCAAAAATGAAAATTATCTTTTGAATTTGGAACTGGCAGAATTGAAACTGTTTGTTCCTGAAGGAACAATCTCTTCATCTAATACCAGAAATATTGCTGAAAATTTGAAAAACGATTTTGACAATATTTTTCAAGAAAATCTGGTATTAAAGAAGAAACTGGAGCCCTCAAGGAACAAGCTTCCTGACCCAGTCACATGGATACAAAAGTATCAAAACAAAGGAAGAAACGGTCTAGGTTTCAATCACAAAAAGAAGAACAAAAAGAAAAAATATGTTGATCTCGCCAAGTAGTAAAATATGTTCTTCTTGTGGGAACAGTGGTCACATTGTGTCATTGATTCCACCGAGAAGAACGTATTGAGAGGAACACGTACCTAGTGAAACGGGTTTGGGAAATTAAGAAAGGCTCAAGTCCAACAATGGAACCCAAGCTAGACTGGGTTCCTACCACTAACTAGTTTGCTATGGTACAGGCTGAAGTGAGGGGGAACAACTTGTGGTACCTTGATAGCGGTTGTTTTAAGCACATGACTGGAGATAGATCAAAATTTCTCTCACTTTCAGTCTTCAATGGAGGAACTGTGACCTTTGGAGACAATCTTACGAGAAACATTGTAGCAGTTGGTAAGATTGGTAAATCTCGATCACATTCCATAGATAATGTATTTTTGGTCGAGGGTTTAAAACATAGTTTACTTAGTATATCTCAGTTTTGTGATAAGGGAAATACAGTGAAGTTTACTAATGAGTCTTGTGTAGTCAGCAATGAAAGTACAGGAACCAAGATTCTTGAAGGAACGAGGAAAGGGAACACCTATATGGTTGACCTTAACCTTGTTCCTAGGAATAATCTCACATGCTTAAGTATGATTGAAGCTGATTCTTTTCTGTGGCACAAACGATGTGGTCATGCAAGCCTGTCCCTACTGCATAAACTAAGTGGGAAGGACTTGGTGGTTGGTCTACCAACAATTAAGTCACTAAACCACGATGTTTGTGATTCATGTGTTAAAGGCAAGCAAGTGAGATCCTCATTCAAATCCAAGAAAATGGTAAGCACACAAAGTCCATTAGAACTTCTTCACATGGACTTATGTGGCCCTGTACGCATCCAAAGCAGATCCGGTAAGAAATATGTATTAGTCATAGTAGATGATTTTTCGAGATACACATGGGTTATTTTTCTTCATAGTAAGGATGAAACGTTTGACGAATTTTTAACCTTTGCTAAAAAGATTCAAAGAACAAGTGGTTTTAAATTAAAGCATTTAAGATCTGACCATGGTACGGAGTTTGAAAACTCCAAGTTTAATGAATATTGTAGCAATGAAGGTTTAGATCACAACTTTTCGGCTCCAAAAACACCACAACAGAATGGTGTAGTCGAAAGGAAGAACCGGACTCTTGAGGATATGGCAAGGACAATGATTATTGCAAGCGGTCTTCCGAAGAATTTTTGGGCTGAAGCAGTGAACACGGCATGCTACATCATCAATCGTGTCATGCTAAGACCAATCACCATGAAGACTCCTTATGAGCTACTTAGAGGAAGAAAACCCAATATTTCTTATTTTCGTGTTTTTGGATGTAAATGTTTTGTACATAATAATGGAAAGGACAACTTAGGAAAGTTTGATGCTAGAAGTGATGAGGCTATTTTTCTAGGATATGCCTTAAGTAGTAAGGCTTATCGCGTCTATAATAAACGAACAATGTGTGTCGAGGAAAGTGTCCATGTTATTTTTGATGAAACTAACAGCCTGCAGGAACAGAGTCACAATGATAACTTTGAAATTAGTTTGACTCATCCTGATGAGTTTAATCAAAATGATGAGGAACTAACCCCTGCAGGAAAAGAGAAGACGCAAGTTCCCGATCCTGATAACCCTGTGCCTGATCCTAATGAGGAACAAGCAACAGGAGGAACTCAGGAGAATCAAGGAGCACCTGATCCAGAAGAAGATCAAGTGAATCAATCACCTCAAGAAACTCAAGAAGCAACTAGGAGATTTGATCCAATGCCTTGGAAACTCCAAAATTCTCATCCTTTAGAATTGATAATAAGTGACATTAAAAAGGGAACTCAAACGAGATCCCAATTGAAGAATTTTTGTGCTTTTCATGCCTTCTTATCTATGACAGAACCTAAGGACCATATGGAAGCACTCAAGGAGGCTGATTGGATCAACGCTATGCAAGAGGAGCTAAATGAGTGCCAGAGGAACAAGGTATGGCACCTGGAGACCAAACTAAAGAACCAGAAGGTCATAGGACTAAAATAGGTCTTCAGGAACAAGCTTGATGAGCATGGAACTGTGGTAAGGAACAAGGCCAGACTTGTTGCCAAAGGTTATAATCAACAAGAAGGTATTGATTTTGATGAAACTTTTGCTCCTGTTGCTAGAATAGAAGCAATTAGAATTTTGATTGCCTTTGCTGCCTTTATGGGATTTAAATTGTACCAAATGGACGTCAAATGTGCATTTCTAAATGGTTTTTTAATTGAAGACGTCTATGTGGAACAACCTCCTCGATTTGAAAATCCGGAACTTCCAAATCAAGTCTATAAGCTTGATAAAGCTCTTTATGGGTTGAAACAAGCTCCTAGATCTTGGTATGAAAGGTTGTCAAAATTCCTGCTTTCACATGATTTCATAAGAGGTAAAGTTGATAGAACCTTGTTCCTTCGATCAAAAGGAATAGACATATTAGTAGTCCAGATTTATGTTGATGATATAATTTTCGGTGCTACTAATGATCTTCTTTGTAAGGAGTTTGCTGATCTTATGAGTAGTGAATTCGAAATGAGCATGATGGGAGAATTGAACTTCTTTTTGGGATTGCAAATCAAGCAAGCTGAAAGAGGAACAATGATCCATCAACAAAAATATGTCAAGGAACTGCTCAATAAATATGGACTGGAACACTCAAAAATCAACCACACTCCCATAGGAACAGGAACAAGGTTAGATGAAGATTAAATGGTAAGTGTGTAAACGAGAAGCAATATCGAGGTATGATTGGTTCATTACTTTACTTAACTGCAAGTAGACCCGATATTTCTTTTAGTGTTGGTTTATGTGCACGGTTCTAATCAAATCCCAAAGAATCTCACTTAACAGCAGTTAAGAGAATTCTAAGGTACTTGAAAGGAAGCGATGACTTATGTTTGTTCTATCCTCGAAGTGATGTGTTTGACCTAGTAAGCTATTTGGATGCGGATTATGTTGGAGACTTGGTTAACCGCAAGAGCACATCGGGCATTGTCCGATACCTAGGAACAAGCTTGGTGTCATGGAGCTCAAAGAAGCGAAATCATTGTTGCCTTATCCACGCAGGCGAGTATGTAGGCTCTGCTGCTGCATCTTTGTTCCCAGTCCTTTGGATAAAGCAACAAGTAAGAGATTTTGGCATTAAGTTTAAGTGTGTTCCTATCTCTTTGTGATAATACTAGTGCTATTTGTATCTCTAAGGATCCAGTTCATCATTCAAGGGTCAAGCATATTCACATTAGACATCATTTCCTTAAGGATAATGTAGAAAAAGGTCTTGTCAAAGTCGAATTTTGTCCAACTGAAAATCAAATAGCTAACATTTTTACTAAACCACTTCCTAGAGAAAAATTTGAGAAAATTCACTTAGAGCTAGGGATGATTAGAATTCATTGAGTGTGCTACTTCAAATAAAACCCTTAGTTACAAGATTACACTAAGTGGCCAGCAACATTTTGTGAATTTAATCACTCATTACACAGTCATTGTTAAGGACTCACATTAGTCTTCATAATACTCCCCTTATTGTCCATGCATATACTTGAGTAAAAATAGAAAGGTTGCTGTACATATAGATTGAACATGTTACATGCATGAGTTCACACTTTCTACTCTTTTCTTTCTTTTCACGTAAATATTATCTTTATTTTACTTTATTTTCTATTCTTCCATTTATTATCCTCTTTCATTCATCCCCCACAAATATTTTTTAATGGCAACGTTTCACCAACGTTCATGTACAAACCTATAACTAAAATCATTCACCGGATTTAAAGAAGGAAGGGAAAAGCCACATTAAATTCCTCTTCACAATTCCCATAAATTCCGCTCCAAATAAAAACCCATCAAATCAAACCAAAATTTACACGGCAATTAATCCCATTTACCCCAAAACCATTACCTCTGCAAAACCGCCTTTCTCTACACAAATCTGCTATCTTCATCTTCCTCACCTACAACCCTAAATGGCTCCCAAAAGAAAAACCTCAGAAGATACCAAAAATTTTCCGACTGAAAAATCTTCACCTCTGGTGGATTATAACGAAAGCGAGAATGAATCTTCCAACTCAAATGAAGATTATCTGGGTTCTCAAGCAAATTCGGCGGAAAATGAAGTGCTCTCTCCAAAGAAAGAAGATGATTTGAATGATGCTGAAACAGAGCAAGAAAAGAAAATCTTGGTACCTACGAAAAGGGGTAAGAAATCAAAATCCTCTAAGTATATCATTGGGTTTTGCGTTGATTTCACCTGGTGCAAGAAAGTTAAGTGGAGTCAATTTCTTGATCTTGTTAAGTTTCAAAAATGGGTCAAAGTGTTGAGTTTTGATGAGGGTCTTTATGAGAGCGAGATGAGTGAGTTTGTTGCTAAGTTTGAAAATAACGAGGGTTTATGCATAAGTGTGGTCACTGGGAAATTGGTTAAGTTCAATGAAAAGAACTTAGGGGAATGGTTTGATGTACCTATTGAGGGGTACAAGGAATATGTGAAGGGAAGGGCTAAGTTAAATGTGAATGGGGCTTCAAACGCTACTATTTTGAGTTACTTTGGGGGTAAGGAGTCTGACCAGTCCCTTAATAAAAAAGATCTCTCTCCTTTTCACAAATTTTTGTTTCACCTAGTTTGGCGCTTTATTCTGCCAAGGACTTCCAAGAGGACTCAAGCGAGCCTTATGGATCTTTCTTTGATGTTTTGCCTTGCTAAGAACATAAAAATAAACTTCCCAGCTTTAATGATTTCTCACCTTTCCTACTGCATTTCCCACAACACAAAAGTGGAGTATGCTAATCTGATTTCTGTTATCCTCAAGAAGAATCACATTAAACTCCCTTCTAGTACCTCTTTTGATCTAGAGCCTGATAACAATTTAACCAAGGAGACCTTATCCAGGCTGTCTCTCAGGGTACAGGGTGGGATGTTAGACTTTGAGGTAGCAGAAACTAAGGGGAAGGTTGAACCGGGATTAAGAGGAAGTCAGAGGAGGAGGTCGAGTCTTGAAGGACCTAGGTCTGTGCGTAAGAGTCAGAGAATTGCTGAGACCAAGGCTCCCAAGGAACAAGGTCAGGGAGCAGTTCATATTGATTTTGAGGAGGATCAAGCTCCTTCAGGATCGAGGATTGTTGATTTTGCTCTTCTCTCTACCACTGGTCTTCATGGTATACTTCATACAATTCAGGAATCTCTGTCTCTCATGCACACCAGAGTTCAGGGCCTTGAAGCAAGGGTTGCTCGTGTTGATCTTCAGCAGGAGCAGATCCTCGCAAGTGTGCAAAGAGGAGAATCAGCTGTTCGGGAGAAGATTGATACTGTGGTCGCTATTTTCCTTGTTCGCCCAAAGCCCTCCAAGCCCTCAAAACCCTAATCCCCTTCCCTTCTACTTAATCTGATGAAACAATATTTCTTTTTGGTTGGTTTGTATTAAAACAATGGTGACTTGTTACTATCTTTTATCACCCATCCCTTTTTGGTGATAAAATATTTTGGTTTATATCTTTTCTTCTCTTATTTCTCTTTCTTTGTGCTTTCTTCTCTTTTTCTTATCTTCATCTTGAACTCAGTTTGTGCATTTTTCATGACTATGTGCTTTAGTCTCATCTTCATGTGCTCATTATAATGCATGGATGGCTAGTATTATTAGATGAGTGTTTGAGCTACTACGCATTAACATTGTTGTATATGATTCACTCTTAGAGTACTGCTGGGTACTTATTGTTTTTGATGATGACAAAAGGGGGAAGAAGTAGAGTGGCACATAAAAATTCAAATTCTAGTCTTCTTAGTTTCTAGGTGATGCTTTTTGGATTTTTCTTATTCAAGACTGATATATGTTAGTGTTAGATTTATTTTCTTAGTCTTTTGTTTGTTTTGTTAGTTTTACTTTTTAAAGTCATTAGCTCTTAATTCTTTTGCTCTAGTTAGTTTATTTTTCTTGTTTAGTTTTTATATGCCTTATATTTGCCATCATCAAAAAGGGGGAATATTGTTGTATATATTCCATGTTTTGATGATGCCAAATACTTAGGTTAATTTTACTATATAGTTTTTATTTAGCGAAAATTATAAAATACCAAAAATAATGTAATGTTTAATTTTGCATTTATATCTTGTGGAGAAAGATTAATTATTTAATCTAAGTCAAGATATTTATTTTATGCACTTTGAATTTTTATAATATGATATGTTTAATATGCTAGTAACTTAGAATCTTTGAATAAAAGATTCTTTAAGTTATTAGATATTTTTGTTGCTGTTGTTGTGCGTGCAAAACAGTTGGAGATTGCGGTGCATAAAATGTGGAGCTAAGTCCTTGAAGCTCTCCAATTAACACCTTCAACCTGCGCATGACTTGCTTGAAGTTAGTCCACTAACGGATAAGTGGAGCGGTTTATTTCCGTTGCACTAAACATGGAGAAAATGCAGCGAAAAGTGAGCCATGATCTCCTCAACATTACACGCTCACATAATGGAGAACGTGGAGCATAACATGTCCAGAAGAAGAAGGTTAATTGCAGCAGCTGTATAAGAAGAGATTTTTTGAAGAAAAACTTGAGAACTTTCAAGCGAAAAAGTCAATCATTACTTAGAAAGTTTTTCTTGTAATTTCCTCTTTTATTCAACATACTCATTAGTGTAATATTCATAGTGTGTGGGTGAGAGAAAATTTAGAGAATATCCTTGTATTCAAGAGAGAGAAAGTAAGAGAGAAGAGAGACGACTTCGAGTGAAGTCAAGAGTGAGTGTCATCAGTTCAGGGGGAACTGAGTGACTGGGGAACAAGTTCCTAGAGGAACAGAGAAGGTCCAGTTATAGGTTGTACAAAAGAGAGTCTTTTAGCCTATTATATTAAAAAGAGTTTGAGTCAAAATCTCTCGTGGTCAAGGTTTTTCTTCCTATTGGGCCTAGGAAGTTTTCCTTGTAAAAATCTCGTGTGTTTGTCTTTTTCTAATTTCAAGTTTGTTTTAATTCCGCATTACAAATCGAAAATTTCTCCTCAACTACAATTCACCCCTCTTCTTGTAGTTGTTCTAGTGTTCATACTAGAATAACAAAATTATTGAAATAGCAATCCTTGATGCTGATCTTGGCAACGTTGAGCCTCCTAAAAACTAAGTATAAAACAAAATTTGTGAAACTTGTGATGATTCTTATTTGTCAATTTTTGTTTTTTTAGAGGATTTAGGTGTCACTTCAGCCCCAAGCTTGCTATTTATAATTTCTTTTACTGATGAAAGTGGTGATGATGAGTCATACCTGAGAAAGGAAGCAGAGAAGGAAAGATAGGCCTCAACTAAAATCTAAAAATAAATGTTCTTTTCTTACTAGCTCATTTTACTGAACTAATTAACTAATAAAAAGGTAGGGGTAAGTCTGAATCATTAGGGACCTGAGTTGCAGAGGCTAGTTTTAAGATCATGCTAAGACACGCAAGGAGCATATGCACAAGGAGCAGACAAAAAGAAATAGTTGATAAGAGAAAGAGAGCTCTAATTTACAATAGTGCTGAATCTTAACTTTTAATTGCATTAGTTCAAATTTGTTCCCTAGTTATTAAATTATTGCTGCCATGAGCATACCTACTGAGTTGGTTGCTTTTGTAGTTGACTTGTATTTTTATTTCTATTGGAGTTGAACTTCATACAAGTTTTAACTTGGCTCTTCTGAATAAATCCTTAATACGTGCAGAGCCAACACCAACAAGAACTTCAACAAAGTCTGACCCAACCATTTGGTAAAATGGAACACCAGCTTCACGCTTCATTCTGAATTCCCAATTGAGCATGGTCTAGATCATCCTGGCTAGCATCATCTTAACTTGATCTCGTTTAATCTACCACATTCGCGCCCTTAAAGTCAACTAGAATTATACCACACATCAATAATAACTCTCATTTCATGGATTTAGAGTATCTGTCAGTACTCACTAGTAGTACGTGAGATTTGTTAAATTATCTTAATACCCGTCAATTAGTGAAAGATCTACTTAATCACAATACTGATCTAACTAAAACGGATCTACTTACTCAAGTTCTATCAGACGAACATTGAACTAACTACAAGACTACATCATCATATAAATTTTCAAAACCAAATTTCGATCCGAACTAACATACATAAATCCGAATCCTATATCTTAAAAGTTCGAAGATCTAGAATTTGACAATAAAAAAATTCAAAAAGTACCTTAGGTATAACTTCAACCTTGATTCAATTGAAGATGAAAGTGAAAATTATGAAACAATTACAAAACTTTAAAATTCCACAATAAAAAAATGAAATCAAAGAGAGAAAAATTCCATCACCTAGGATCCTTTATATCGGAATGGACAATGTGGAAATCAGGGTTCTGTAGATAGGATTTCAGTCACCGGCAAAACTTAAGTCGTCCAATGGCCGGTGCATCTACTGGTGCGAGCAGCAAGAGTGATAGAGGAACAAGTTACCAGATGGAGACAATGGAGAAAAGATTGAGTGCGTGTGAGAGGAATAATGGTTTAGGGTTTTAAATTTGTTGGGAAAATAGGGAGGGATACATATTAAAAGGGCAGCGTGCTTCTAGGCAAGAATTACACCACCGTTGCATTAGCTATTAGAATAATGCAATGCCATACACCTTATTGCAACAGTTATTTAGAAACCGTTGCAATAGATTTAAATGTCGTTGCATTTAACATATTAATGCAACAATTTAGTATAACTGTTGCAATAAACTGTTACACGAGCATGCGTCGTTGCAGTATACCGTTGCATTATGACCAAGCGTTGCATTTGATTGTTGCATTATGGTCACCTATTGCATTTGACTGTTGCAATTGCTTCAAAATGTAGTAGTGTTTGTGTTAGTCTTTCTTTTATGTACGTAATTATAAATAAATGTGTTGCGAAATTATGATTATGAAAAGAAAAGAGGGTATATATATGCGTGTGTGAATGATAAGTGCGTTTCTAACGCACTTTACGGGCTCCTATTAGCTTGATTTGATCCTCTTTCTCCCCTTTATTCCCTCTTTCTTCTTAATTTCTTTCTCTATTTCATTCACTTGATCATTTTTTATCATAGTGACATTTTGCTAGATTTTCGGTCAATTTTGATTGGATTTCTAGTACATTTGATTTCACTGTGTTTTCCCGTACTTTGATTGCAGGTGTGACCTTTTATGAAGTTGAAAGTTGGGAGATACGACATAAGGCGGGAGTTTTGAGGAGCTTGCCCGCACGAAAAGAGAAAAAGGGAATTTTGAGCAGGGCCTCTGGTGCGCCTGCACACCATCCTGAATTTCGTGAGTTCCAAGATCAGAGAGATTGGTGCGCCTGCACCAGCCATTGAGGTGCGCCTGCACCTATTTGGTGCGCTTGCAACACTCACAATGGTGCGCTTGCACCACTCACAATGGTGCGCCCGCACCTTTCAACTCGTAGTGCTACTCTGAGATCAGAAAGAATGGTGCGTCCGCACCTGTTACTATGGTGCGTCCGCACCATTTAATTCCGTCAGAAAAATTGTAAGGCTCGTGCCTATTAAAAATAAGAGAAGGTTATTATTTTCGACTTATGCTTTATTTTAGATATGAGAGAGTTATTCTAGGGTTCATATTAGAGAGAAAAACACATTAGTTTTGTCTAAGATTTGAGATTAAAGTTGGTGATTTCTACACTTCCAAGGTACTTTTTATTCAATCAAATTGCAAAGTCTAAGTTTTTATTTTTCCTTTTCATTGTTATTCTTTATTCTTCCATAGTAGTAGATCTCTTATATTATAGTTTCATAATTGCTTATTTATATTCTATTAATCATCCCTTAATAATGTTTAACCCTAGATTAGTTATAAATTTCTGATTTTTATGTTTAGATTCCATGATTAGTGAGTAGTCTCCTATCTAGGGTTAGGGTGAAAGTATGAATTAAGGTTTTCATGTATTGTTAATGTGATTGTGATGATCTAAAGATGATTATGCATTGATCTTGGTGTTTTCAGGCCTTAGGATAGATATTGATCACATTTATGCATGTGTATTTTGATTTCAAATGTTCTTAGTCGAATTTTGAACTCTTGTATCATCCCAATGAATCAACTTAATTTCTAGGCCAAGATATTGGGTAGAAATTAAGGGGATCCTTGTATTAAGGGTTTTCCGTATTCATTGGATCTCTTAATCAATTGACTAAAGACCATTCGAGAGAGGATTTAGTTGATTGATTAAGCGGTTATTCTTAAGGACCATTCGAGAGAGGACTCGAGTATTTTAGAGGAAAACTAAACCTTGCGTAATTGTCGCCTTTGAATCACAATTGCATTAATGATCGTTGTTCCGCTTTGATTCATACTAGTAACCTTAACTCTAGTGTCTTTCTTATTGATATTTTCATCTCGTATAATTTGATAGTTATTTGATAATAGTTAGTTTTAGCTGTTACAAAAATCATTCAAAACCGTCAAAAATCCCTCAATTATGTAATTTAGACTTGATAGACTTTGATTAATCCCAATTTCCCTGTGGATCGACTCTTGACTTGCCTTTACTACGTTCTTAGTAATTGCTTGTTAGGTGTTACAAATGTTGTTTGAAAAACAATTTTTGGTGCCTTTACGACACACTAAAAACCTCTTATTAAAATGGCGCCGTCGCCGGGGATGTTGTGCTATTGATTGAAGTTTACTTAAGTTTAGTATTGCTTAGTTGATTCTTTTCTTTTCTTTTATTTTTGATTGTGGTTGTTATTTGCTAATCCTATGCTTTCGCTTTGTTGTGTTACATGAGAAGAAGAACTCACGGTCAAGGGTGTTCACAAAATATCGAAACCGAAAACCCTTACCGAAAAACCGGTCAAAATAGGTGGTTACCGAACCTGAAAATTTGGGATTAAACGGTTCAGTTACCGAACCGGTAAAAATTACGGTTAAACTGTACTGTTAAAGTTACGATTATTAGGAAAACGGTTAACCGAAAACCGGATATATTTATTTTATTTTATTATTATCTAATTTTTTATAATAATTATATTAATTAATTAATATTTTTTTATCAAATGCAGTAATTTAGTAAGTAATGTAGTGTAGATTGATTTATGAGAAAAGGTAAGTCAGTAACTAAGTAACAAAATGTGAAGCCCAAAAGTCCAAAATCTGAGATAGGGTCATGTGAAGCCGAAAAGTCCAAAACCAACACAAGTTGAGTAATTGACTCTCATCACTCATCAGTCATCAACAACTCTCCCTCTTTGAATTTCCCTGAGAAAAGAGGAAGCTAATGCAAACTAGGGTTTCGACTTCGAGCAACTTTAGAAATCTTCGAATTTTCTTCACTCTCAGTCTCTCTCTCGTGGTCTTCGACTTCAAGTCTCGCATCTTCATCTTTGAGCAACCTGCACTCCACAGCACTTCGAGTCTCCCATCTTCGTCTTCGAACCACACCGCCGAAAGCAAGTAAGATTTTCTCTTTTTGTTCAAGATTTTCTCTTTTTTTCCCCTAAATTTCCCTAAAGTTGCAATATGTTTTGATTTTTAGGGAGTTTAAAAGGATTCTAGCACTGAAGATTATGATGCAGTGAACCCAATGTACTTATCTGATGGTTCAGAATCATTGGGAGATTTGGATGACAACGTACAAGAGGTGCTAGAAGTGCCACCAAAAAGTAATCAAAAGGGGAAAACGTGTAAACTCTGATTTAAATGGATTTGACAAAGCAAGTGGGAAGGAAGAAATCACCATATTGGAGCCATTACAATAAAACGGAAAATATCAATCTGGTGAACAACAAGTATTGTGGTAAGCCTATCATTGCATCTTCTGCAAATAGCACTAGTGGTATGAAAAATCACACTTTAAGGTGTAAAATGTTCCTTGCCAATTTAGATAAGAATCAAAAATTGATTGATTTTGAGTCTAGGACAATTGTATATGCTGATGGAACTTCTGAAATAGTTAGTATTCCCAAAGTTGTGGGTGTTTGATTCTGAATCTACTAGGAAAGCTCAAGCTAGGATGATCATTGTGGATGAATTACCTTTTAGTCATGTGGAACATGAAGGTTTTCGTTCCTTTTGCAAAGATATAAATCCTGAATTTGTTGTCCCTTCACGTTCTACTGTGACTAGAGATTGTTATAGCTTGTTTATTGAAGAGAGGAAGAAGCTGAAAAAAATGTTGAATAGTTTAACTTCTAGAGTTTGCCTTATTACAAATACTTGGATTTTGGGTCAAAACTTGAGTTTTATGTGTCTTACTTGTCATTTCATTGATAATGATTGGAAGTTACATAAAAGGATCATCAATTTTTGTCCCATTGCCGGTCATAGTGGTGAACTAATTGGTTGGCCGGTTGAGAAGTGTCATTGATTGGGTTCATCAACAAATAATATAAAGAAACAACAGCAACATTGTACAAGTCACATCAGCAACATTAGTATCACGTTCACAGTAGCAACATTACGTTCACAGAATCATGGCAACAACATCACATTCATAGCAACATCAGCACTTTCGCAGCAGCCCAATAGGCACTAGCACGTCATTCTTCAACAATATTGTTTCAGGTTTAACACCCTCATCCACTGACAACTTTTCTAAGTCTTGTAATTGATAGAAAAAGATACGAGTATATAAAGAAACTACATAGGAATATATGATTAAGTAGAAGATAATAAAAGAGGGTTTACCTTCTTCAAGTTGCTCCACCTCTTCCAAGCACTCTTCAATATTTAATTGAGTTGGACATGAGCAAAGCCAATCTTGAGCATACACAAGACCTTCTACTACTTTAGGAATGAGGGAACTCCTAAAAGGATCAAGAACCCTTCCACTTGTGCTAAATGCACTCTCAGTAGCTACTGTCGAAACAGGGACAACCAACACATCACGAGCTATCTTACCCATTGTAGGAAACCTAGAAGAATTAAACCTCCACCATGCCAAAATATCAAACTCATCATTATCCTCCTCAAATCCTCATCCAAATACTTGTCCAACTCAAGCTTTGTCTCCCCATCCTTTTCACACTTATATTTTTTGTACTTACTCTTCAAAAGCTCAACCTTCTTTTGTGAGGAAGTTGAGACATTTTTATCTCTATTAGTAGATGAAAAGTCTTCCCTACCAACTTCATTTCCTTGCAAACCTCGATATTCCTCAAACAAAGCATTCAAAGACTCCTTCAACTTTTTTATTAGTTAATTACCAAGTGTTTCACCATAAATCTCAATCAACATCCAATCAACATAATCAAGTTTATAGCGAGGATCAAGTACCACAACAATAAAAATCAACATGTTAATTTTTTCGGGATCACCCCAATACTTATACTTTTCTTTCATCCTACTAGCCATCAAACACATTTCCAGCTCATTAGAAGAAGACATCTTGTAACACCCCGACAATTCTCTATTTTATAAATTACCTTTTTCCCACAAAACATAGAAAATCACTGAAATATTATCGCCCGTGTGAAAACGTATCGGCTTACTCAGAACTTTGCAGCGGAAAATAAATAAAGTACTTGAAATCATTAATTAAACTTAAAAGATATTTTAATGTCTAATAACCACAATGTTCTCAAACTAAGTCAACCATAAAGTCAACTCCAAAATCAAACCAAAGTCAAAGCAAACATAAAAAGTCAAACTAATGAAACATAATTAAACCAAAAGTATAAAAAGTATTAAAAGAGGCTAAAACATAAGCTCTCCAAACTATTTCCAAAAATCCCAATGGATGCATCATCTTCAAACCTGGAATGGTCGATGCTTTATTAATCCTGAAGGATTGCTCACCAAATAGGGTCACAAGATCAATAAGGCACAACCTGACCGACACACAGAAAAGCACGTAATCAGCAAAGCTGAGTACTTACATGATAAATAATTCACATAACCTAACATGACACTAATAAGCATTAAATCATGGATATATAATAACATAATAAAATATCACTCACTTGACTGAACTTAACTCCACAAAAACCAACAGATTATTTTATTAATAAATTTGAATAATGGATAGAGTTGTCCAACCAAACCTTGTCTTCAATTTAGAAGACGAAGTACGGGCGCGACTCTGTACTCCCGCGACCAACGATATCGAGGTACTAATTAAATAAAATAGGACACGGTGATCAATCCGGCCCCAAGAAAAGTCATGGGCTACCACCATGTACTCCAACTCATACTAGTCCAATACTTCAGACGTGCACCAGTCCAAAGCTTATTGCTATTCACTTTTCACTTTAAATATTAATATTTTATTAAATGTTGGGACCCACAACAATAAGACAACCAACACAAAATATGAATACACAAAGACTCCAATTTTTATCTTAGGATTAAATACTGTGATCATACAACTCAATTGACCCAGAATTAATCTCATTTATTTAATGGCTAAGATCAATAACCAACCAACTTTTATTTGTTGACTTAAATCAACAACCAACCAACCTATCAATAGGTAAATATTCAACTTTACTAAACAAGGCCCACGGTCCTTATAAAGTAAATAATATAATAAATTCAAGGGAACAACATGATACATTTCATGATCCAATAAACAATACATTTATTAATCCCTCATGTGAATTAATAAATTAAACGTTCCCAACCCATATGCTTGCATCAATCATCCATACAAACATATAATACTTCATAATTGTAACGCCCCAATCCTCAGTACCAGTAATACAAACCATAATCAAATAATGTCATTAGTTGGCTCGAAATTTCAGCATAATTTCCTCTAAAAATTAGACAACCCAAAATGGGAAATAATTTAAACCTGTGTACAAACACAATAAAATAATATTCTCAATCTCAAGTCCCAAATTGTCGACGCTTTGGCGGAGAACAACCTCAAGAGGGAATCAAACCCAATGAAACTACTCAATATTACAAACGAATCTAAGAGATCTTGAATCAAAACTTTATAAAGAATGACATAACCAATACATGTATCAACCAAAGTATAATTTATATTTGAAACTCTTTGAACACAAAGTTCCTCTAAGAATTGTCATCCTCACCTTAAACATCGCGAGTCCAACCTGAAACCTACTCTAGTGTAAACTACTCACCATTATACAAAGTAGGGTTTTTTTGTCATAAAGGACCTAAAATACAAGTTTTGTAGGGAAGGACCTAATAATTTTTTTTTTGTCTAAAAGGACCTATTAAAATACTTTCGATTGTTAACAGGAACCAATTTCTGAATTTCAGGCCAAACTATATTCCGGCGTTGACTTTTTGCAATGGGGACACCACAACTACATTTGACAAGAATTTTATTGCTTGAAGATGATTTCGCAGACATTTTCCTTCAATTTCTGAATTTTTTTTAGAGTTTTTTGGCCTGAAATTCATAAACTGGTTCCTATTAACAATCGAAAGTATTTTAATAGGTCCTTTTAGACAAATTTTTTTTATTAGATCCTTCCCTACAAAACTTGTATTTTATTAGGTCCTTTCTGACAAAAAACCCTACAAAGTATATGGGTCATCACAGGTTCAACCCCAAAGGGGAAAGAACAATAATACAGACACAAACAAATACAACACACGTCAGCAAAAGCTGAGTACCAACACTCTACCTTAAACAAAACAAAAAAGCATTGAAATATATAATCCACAATACAAAAGTGTAACTCAAATTCTCATGTACATTCTTATCACAAGTTCTCTTATTTAAGTTTATATGTCAATCTATATCCACTCAAAACAATAGAAACATCAAAGTCTTCATACCTCAAGATAGGATCAATGATTCTCAAATTTCAGAACCCTCATGTTTCAAATCCAGTACCAGAACCATGATTTAAGTAATATCAAATTATGTACTTATATAACATTTACAATTACAATAATCCAGGTACTATTAAATTCTAAATCAAGTTACTACCGCTTCATCATCATCTCATCAACTCTATACGTCTTTAGAAACAGACAACGATTATGTATATCCATTCAATTGAGTAGTTCAGCTTTGATAACTAAAAATCAAATAAAGAATAAATAAACTTCAATCACGATCAACTCTAAAGATCATTTTATTAAACAATAGTAACTAAATAATCTCAAAGGATAGTTAGAGTGGATCCGGGAGTCCCAGCCGACCCACTTATTAGTAAAAGATAGACCCAGGAGTCCCGGCCGGTCATATCATAATGTAAACCTGGGAGCCTCGGTCGGTTTACCAATAATATCAATGGCCAATAACCTATAATGTGCACACCCCTCACTCAAGCTTTTATGTGACTCGGGCAAAGTAGTTCCCACATACGGCGAATATCAATCGCCAATATCTTCCAAGAAGAGGACGGTTTAGTATCTTACCACATACCCACAATCAACCAATATCTTCCCAATCCTTCGGGCGAAGATAAAATAACAAAACATCAATATCTTTCCTTTTTCATCATTAATATCCTTTAAGAAATCAACAACAAAGATACAATCTTTCTTTCACAATGATCAAACACAAATAACCTCTTTGGGTCTTAATTCAATCCAGTCCAATCAATATTGTCGAGTTGCCAATAATCAACAAATCATTCATGTAATACCATTACAATTGAACCATAAGTTTGTTATGAATACTAGTTTTAATGAAAATTTAGTCCAACAATTCTAAAATTCTGGAATACAACTCAATAAAGCACGGTAATACAAATCTCTAATAGTACTAAGAATTTGTCCAACAACTCATCTTACCCACCATAATCCATGACCAAATTCTAACTCCTCAATTACTAACATTATGTACTTAGATCACGCAATACTGAATCAAAACCTTCAAATTAATTCTAGATAATATCTGAAATTTAACTTAAATACATATTTCTTGTAATTTAGTTTTATCAATCATCACTTTATCACTACATAGCACAGTAAATCCAGAATTTCACCAAGAAAACATAACGCAGGAGAAGAATCAGGAATATAATCAACACTTACTCATCAATTTACTTATCAGACAATAATTTATAATTCAAAACCCATATATTACATTAACCATCTCAATGAAACCAAAGTTCAAGAGTGAAGACAAAGAGAAAAGAAGGGTGAGCATGGCACCTCATGATGGGCCGTGATTAAGCAGCAACACTGCACAACATCGGTGGCGGTAGAGGAGCGAACAACAACGGCGGCAGCACCGCCAATTCACAACAACACCAACAACAGCAAATCGAGCAGAGGAGAGAGAGAAAGAAGAGAGCGCGCGCCGCTAGCTTTTCGGCGGCGACGACGAAGCTCCGGCGAGTCTACCGAGGCGCATCAATTGTAGTCCGAGTGCCCGACACGCGGGAGGAGGAAGGTGCCGGGGACGAGAGAGAAAACAAGGGTTTGGGATTTTGGAAAAAGATGGAACACGAGAGAGATGGAAGACGGGTTTTTTTGGGGTCTTCTAATTAAGCGACATAAGGGGGGGGTTCATAATTTTCGGGTTTTCTTTTCTATGAACGTCCAAAATGTCTCCAACACAACTTACTGACTTAATTCTGTAAATGTTTGCAAATATGATATACTAACATATAACAATATCCAATTGAACTCCAAGTTATTCAAACTCGTTTTCAAAAATATAATAGTATACTTAAGCTAATATAATATTTAACTTATAAATTATAATTAAACGCGTCTAAGGTATTACTTGCTACGTATAAATAACATATAATATCAACACCAACACAGCACTAGAAGATCATTAATTTCAACTTAACTATAATATGAATATTTAATATATAATTTTGATTAATAATAATGATTAAAAGACTCTTAAACATTTGGGTTGTTACACTCTACCACTCTTATAAGAAGTTTCGTCCTTGAAACTTGAAAATAGACATTTGAAGAACCAATAAGTAAAACAATTTAACAAACTAACATTCATTTAAACAAATAATCAAGAGAAAGTTCCACACTTATATGCCAAATCCATTAAAACAAATGAAAAACCTCAAGCTGTCAAGATATTAGGTGTCCAGCCTCCATTCTGCCATCATCTTTTGAATCTCTACTTCAACTCGACTCGTGAAATCGAGGAGCAAAGAAAACAAAAAGGGGCAAACTTATTGACATTGGATTCTAATTACCTCATTTGAAGCAAAACTCAGTTGAAATATTTTTAAACTCTTCAAATTATAAAAGTTTCACAAACTCATATTTCAATCCAATAAGTAAAAGTCATACACTATTACAACACACAACATGAAATACACCACAATTTGAGTTGTAAAAAACATGGAAACATATGAGGCATTACATAACATCACCCTTAAAAGAAAGTTCGTCCCCAAACTTTGAAACATCAACTATGAAATGAGGTTATACCATAAAAATTTAAGAGTTTGACATTCGAAAAATAATCACACAACTAAATCACAACCAATATCAATGGTCCCCCATATTTCAGGCAAAACAAAACAATCCCCAAGGTCTAAATATAGAAACTCTAATTCATTAAGACCTGATTTGAAATTTTATCACCATAATGCATTGCTTAATTCTTAGCTGCTAATAACCCAAATTATCAATTAAACTCCAACAATCTCCTTTCTAATAATTACAAAATCCTCAATATGATATTACATACAATACTCAACTCGTGTTTCTAATTCTCCAAAATACTTTAATAATCCAAATGACTATCTCCCAAATCAATACTCAACTCTTATTTCTCAACTCATATCTTTCTTCCTCACTCCTGACAACTCAAAATGCATTAACAGCAATCCCAAAGATCTTTTACTCCCGCTAGGTGGCTACTAAGCACACGGTCGCAGGGTTGCTCTGATACCATCTTGTAACGCCTAAATCCTCAAAACCAGTAATACAAACCATAATAAAATAATGTCATTAGTTGGCTCGAAATTTCGGTATGATTTCCTCTAAAAATTGGACAACCCAAAATGGGAAATAATTTAAAGCTGTTTACAAACTCAATAAAATAATATTCTCAATCTCAAGTCCCAAATTGTCGACGCTTTTGCGGAGAACAACCTCAAGAGGGAATCAAACCTAATGAAACTACTCAATATTACAAACCAATCTAAGAGATCTTGAATCAAAACTTTCAAAAGAATAAGATAACCAATACATGTATCAACCCAAGTATAATTTACATTTGAAACTCTTCGAACACAAAATTCCTCTAAGAATTGTCATCCTCACCTTAAACATCGCGAATCTAACCTGAAACCTGCTCTAGTGTGAACTGCTCACCATTATACAAAGTATATGGGTCATCATAGGTTCAACCCCAAAGGGGAAAGAACAATAGTACAGACACAAACAAATACAGCACACGTCAGTAAAAGCTGAGTACCAACACTCCACCTTAAACAAAACAAGAAAGCATTGAAATATATAATCCACAATACAAAAGTGTAACTCAAATTCTCATGTACATTATTATAACAAGTTCCCTTATTTAAGTTTCTATGTCAATCTATATCCATTCAAAATAATAGAAACATCAAAGTCTTCATACCTCAAGATAGGATTAATTATTCTCAAATTTCAGAACCCTCATGTTTCAAATCCAGTACCAGAACCATGATTTAAGTAACGGTTTTTCACCGGTACCCACGAGGTTTCACGAAATGCACCAGGTACCCTCGTTGTTTCGGAAATGCACCAGATGCCCTTGTCATTTGCATAAAATGCACCAAATACCCTTAATGACTAACGGTGTTAAGTTTCCGTTAGCTTTATTTACCATTTTGCCATTATTAACCCTAAGTCCTAACCCCCAACCCCTAAACCCCTAAACCCCAACCCTAAACCCAAACCCTAACCCCTAAACCTAAACCCTAACCTAAACCCTAATCCTAACCTCCTAACCTTTCCCCACCACCCCAGCGGCCCCCTCCTCCCCCCACCCCCAGCCGCCTCCCTCCCCCGCCCCCGCGCCCCCTCCTCAGCCTCCCCCCCCCTCCCCCCCCTCCCCCTCCCCCACCTCCCCCACCTCCCTCCGACCCTCCACGGCTCCCCCACCCACGTCGAATCCCCCCACCCTCCCCCACCCTTGTCGAATCCGGGTCCATGAAAATGAGAAGAAAAAATTGAAAATTTAGGGGGGGGTTTTCTTCGATTTTGATGACCCATGAATTAAGATTTTGATGACCCACAAATTTGGATTTTGATGACCCATAAATTTGGATTTTGATGACCCACATTAATTGGGGGCGGATGACCCACAAATTCGGATTTTGATGACCCATGAATTCAACGGGGTGGGATTCGACGAGGTGGGGGGGGGGTGGGGGGGAATTCGACGGGGGGGGGGGAGCTGCGGAGGGTCGACGGTGGGCTGCAACGGGGGGGGGGGGAGGGGGCTGCGGGGGTTGGGGGAGGGGGGACTACTGGGGATAGGGGTGTGCCGAGTCCGGGGCCCAGACCGGAACCGCTGGACCGGGATCACCGCCTTTTCTTGGGACCGGGACCGGACCGGTCCCGAGCCGGAAAAAATTCCGGTTCGGTCTTGGGCCAAGTTGGACCGTAATTTATATATTTTTTTTTTAAAAAATCTTTTTTATTTTATTTAAATATATTTATAAATTAGATATAATTTTTAATAACAATAATCCTAAAGTAATAAATAGTAGGTTTTTAAATTTTTAACTTTCTACCTTTTTAAACTTTTTTTAACATATAAACTTTTTTTTTACTAAAATAATAGAAATTCCGGTCCAGCCCGACCGGTCCGCCACCCCCACTGGGGGGGGTGGTGGGGTGGGGAAATCGACGGGGAAGGGGGGGCTGCGGGGGGTGGGGTGGGGGTGGGGGGGCAGCTGGGGGGTGGGGGAGGGGAGGGGGAGGTGGTGGTGGTTGGGTGGTGGTGATGGGGTGGTGATGGGGTTAGGGTTTGAAGTTAGGGGGTTAAGGTTAGGTTAGGGTTTGAAGTTAGGGGGTTAGTATTAGGGTAGGGTTAGAAGTTAGGGTTTAGTTAGTTAATTAGGGCTAATTAGGCTTTAATTAGGATTAAAGGTGTTAATTAACCCTAAAAGCTAATGGAAACTTAACACCGTTAGTCACTACGTCTTTAGAAACAGACAACGATTATGTATATCCATTCAATTGAGTAGTTCAGCTTTAATAACGAAAAATCAAATAAAGAATAAATAAACTTCAATTACGATAAACTCTAAAGATCATTTTATTAAACAATAGTAACCAAATAATCTCAAAGGATAGTCAGAGTGGATCTGGGAGTCCTGGCCGACCCACTAATTAGTAAAAGATAGACCAGGGAGTCCCGGCCGGTCATATAATAATGTAAACCCTGGAGCACTGCCGGTTTACCAATAAGATCAATGACCAATAACCTATAGTGTGCACACCCCTCAACTCAAGCTTTTATGTGACCCGGGATCCCCGGCTGACCACGCTAGAGAAGAGGACGATTTAGTATCTTGCCACATACGGCGAATATCAATCAATCCAATATCTTCCCAATTCGGGTGAAGATAAAATAACAAAACATCAATATCTTTCCTTTTTCATCATTAATATCCTTTAAGAAATCAACAACAAAGATACAATCTTTCTTTCACAATGATCTAACACAAATAACCTCTTTGGGTCTTAATTCAATCCAGTCCAATCAATATTGTCGAGTTGCCAATAATCAACAAATCATTCATGTAATACCATTACAATTGAACCATAAGTTTAAGTCCAAATCAATTTCATATGATTCCATATCCATTTCCGACAATTAGAAGTCAAGCTGATTTGGAACTATAATATACATACACAACTTAATTCCATACTTTTTAACATCTATTTCAAGTAAGTCGATGTATCCAAATAATATCATTCTTCATATTACTGAATATAACGAACTCATAAACTTGTAAATTTTGATAATATAATTTACATACTCTAATCTCACAAAACACATCTCCGCATAGAAACCCATTAACCCACTTAATAAGAATTTTTAACGAGTATCCCAATATCTCAATAAGGCTAACTAATTATCTAAATAACTCATTACTACATAATCTTAAGTTCTAACTAAGAATTTCATATGGTATATCATTTCCAAGGACTGGAGTATAGAATCAAGGCATAACAACTGTTATGAATACTAGTTTTAATGAAAATTTAGTCCAACAATTCTAAAATTCTGAAATACAACTCAATAAAGCACAGTAATACAAATCTCTAATAGTACTAAGAATTTGTCCAACAACTCATCTTACCCACCATAATCCATGACCAAATTCTAACTCCTCAATTACTAACATTATATACTTAGATCACGCAATACTGAATCAAAACCTTCAAATTAATTCTAGATAATATCTGAAATTTAACTTAAATACATATTTCTTGTAATTCAGTTTTATCAATCATCACTTCATCACCACATAGCACAGAAAATCCAGAATTTCACCAAGTAAACATAACGCAGGAGAAGAATCAGGAATATAATCAACACTTATTAATTTACTTATCAGACAATAATTTATAATTCAAAACCCATATATTGCATTAACCATCTCAATGAAACCAATGTTCAAGAGTGAAGACAAAGAGAAAAGAAGGGTGAGCGTGGCACCTCATGATGGGCCGCGATTAAGCGGCAGCACCGCCAATTCGCAACAACACCAATAGCAACAAATCGAGCAGAGGAGAGAGAGAAAGCAGAGAGCAACGTCGCTAGCTTGTGGCGGCAGACGACGAAGCTCCGGCGAGTCTACTGAGGCGCGTCAATTGCTGGTCCGAGTGCCAGCATGCAGGAGGAGGAAGGTGCGAGGACGAGAGAGAAAACAAGGGTTTGGGATTTTGGGGAAAAATGGAACACGAGAGAGAGAAAGATGAAGACTGGGGTTTTTTTTTTTTTTTTTTTTTGGGTCTTCCAATTAACCGACATAGGGGGGGTTTCATGATTTTCGGGTTTTCTTTTCTATGAACATCCAAAAAATTTCTCCAACACAACTTACAGACTTAATTCTGTAAATGTTTGCAAATATGATACACTAACATATAATAATATCCTTACCGTAAAAAAAAAAACATATAATAATATCCAATTGAACTCCAAGTTATTCAAACTCGTTTTTAGAAATATAATAGTATACTTAAGCTAATACAATATTTAACTTATAAATTGTAATTAAACGCGTCTAAGGTATTACTTGCTACGTATAAATAACATATAATATCAACACGAACACGCACTAGAAGATCATTAGTTCCAACTTAAATATAATATGAATATTTAATATATAATTTTGATTAATAATGATGATTAAAACACTCTTAAAAATTTGGGTTGTTACAATTATAGGCAACATGCTTCACACAAGAGTATAAAACATGCAAATCCATTTAAATATAAGCCACATATGAACTATTAAAAGTTCCCTACACATGATACTATATGAATCCTAACCTTAGGACATGATACTATTCTAAAAACACATAGGCATGTACGTACCTTGTGTAAACAATACGGGATGCCACTTTAAACTCTTTAGAAGTCACTCAAAGTAAAGTCTCCGCCTAAACTCTCTCAAAGAATATTTTAAAACTCTTTTAAACACTAAAACTTCAACCTTTAATATCCCTTAATATAGTACTACCAAAATAGTCATTTAAAACCCTAAAAATCCTTACTTTAATAATTAAAATCCTCTTTAAACATAAAGCATATAATATGAAATTTATAACTTTAATTAAGAATTACTAAAATCAGAAATTTATTTATTAAAACAATAAAGTCACAAACTTTAACTATTAAACCACTAAAACAATATTTAAAACATCAAAAGTAATTATTAAAATAATATAGAGGAAAAAGAGAGGAATTAAACCAAAAGAAGAGAGAGAGAGGAACAAAGGCGCCGAGGGGGAGGGACACCGGCTAGGCTGCGGCGCGGCTAGGCTGGCGGCGGTTGTGCGGAATCTTGGCTGGCGCCAGGTGTCGCCGGCGGTAGCTGGCGGTAGTTGAGAAGAACGAAAGAGAGAGGGAGAGAAAATCGGGTGAGGAGAGAGGGAGAGTGAGTGCCGAGTGAGGGGGAGAGAGGAGAGAAAAATTAGGGCTTTGTCTTTTAAGTTTAATGAGAGGCAAAATTTGAGAGGGATTAAAATGTATTTATAGGTTCCCATTAGAGTCCAATAGACTAATGGGCTTGCTTGGTTAGTTTAGTGAAAGATGACAATATGAAAAGGCTACAAAAGTTTGGGCTCCTCTAACCCAATATTAAATTCATTTATACTACTACTCAAACTTATTTAAATTTATTGTTGACTCTCAAAGTTCATCTTAAAAAAAATAATTTAAATACTTTGACTATTTAAAAGATTTAATAATCATTGACTTTAAAATAGTCAATACTCAAGAATTTAGTTATTAAAATACTAAAAATACTTATAAATATACTTTAAATATATTTATAAAATTCATAAAATTGTGGGGGATTACACATCTCCTTCAAAAGCACAACAACATTCACAAGCTCATGGAAAAACAGATTTGAAGTGACATACAAGGACCCAAAACACGCAAAGTGAGCTAATAAAAATCTCCTAAGAATTCACTAAACCTCCTAATATTAGCCCAATCATCAGGTCCTGGGCTACCTTTCCCCTCCCTTTCACCTAATTCAACCACATAATGGGGATCCTCTTCTTCATACCTCTCAAAAGCATCCTCAAGATCAAGAGCAGCACTCAACATTAAATAGGTGGAATTCCACCTAGTAGGCACATCAAGACATAAATGCTTTTTGCTACTAATTTTTGCTTCCTCAACACATTTTTTGAACTTTTGTAACCTTGCAGGAGATTGCTTAATAAACCTTACAGCTTGCCTAACACGAATGATAGAATCATGGACAATTTTCATACCATCCGTAACAACCAAATTAACAATATGGGCCACACAACGCACATGAAGGAAATGACCTTTAAGAACATCAGTTTTCCATGTATTTTTCCGTTTTTCATGTATGCAATGACAGTGTCATTGGAGCTTGCATTATCCACATTTATGCAAAAAATATTGTCAATTTCCCAATCAAACAAACATTTTTTGATCCCCTTACCAATCTCCTCACCTCTATGACTAGCAATAGGACAAAAATTCAGAATCCTCTTTTGTAAGTCCAATCATTGTCAATGAAATGAGCAGTCAAGCACATATAATTTATTTGTTGAATTGATGTCCATGAATCTTTGGTTAAAGATACCTTTGAATTACAATTCTTCAAGAAAATAAACCAAAAGAAGAGAGAGAGGAACAAAGGTGATGAGGGGGAGGGATGCCGGCTGGGCTGTGCGGCGGCTGTGCGGCATCGTGGGTGGCGGCAAGTGTCGCCGTCAGTAGCTGGCGGCAGTCGAGAAGAACGAAAGAGAGAGGAAGAGAAAATCGGGTAAGGAGAGAGGGAGAGTGAGTGCCGAGTGAGGGGGAGAGAGGAAAGAAAAATTAGGGCTTTGTCTTTTAAGTTTAATGAGAGGCAAAATTTGAGAGGGAGTTATGTATTTATACGTTCCCATTAGAGTCCAATAGACTAATGGGCTTGCTTGGCTAGTTTAATGAAAGATGAGAATATGAAAAGGCTACAAAAGTTTGGGCTCCTCTAACCCAATATTAAATTCGTTGTACTTCTACTCAAACTTATTTAAATTCATTGTTGACTCTCAAAGTTCATCTAAAAAAAATAATTTAAATACTTTGACTATTTAAAACATTAAATAATCATTGACTTTAAAATAGTCAATACTCAAGAATTTAATTATTTAAATACTAAAAATACTTATAAAAACACTTTAAATATATTTATAAAATTCGTAAAATTATGGGGGATTACAATCTACCCCTCTTAAAAGAAGTTTCGTCCCAAAACTTGACACGAAAACTCTCACAGTTTCAAAATTTTTGTTCAAATCTTTCATTTTGGAAATACTTGTGTCGTAACGTGTGCACACTTTACTAATCCTAAAACCACTTGAGTCACTATATGGACACATTTTCCAAAGCGGGAAACCAATTTATGCTGCACCAACATGTGCAAATCGCCAAAATAAGCATAAAAATGCATAAAAATACCATAAAATAAGGCAAAAAGTGCGAAATTCTATCGCATTCTACCCTCTTAAAGAAAACGAGTTACGCCCTCGTAACTCACCTCAATGAACAATTCAGGATACTTCTTCTTCATTTCATCTTCGGCTTCCCACGTTGCCTCTTCGGACTCATGGTTAGACCAAAGCACTTTCACGATACTCACATCCTTATTGCGTGTATTACGCACCTTTCTATCCAAGATTTTCACAGGTCTTTCCTCATACGTGAGGCTACTATCTGGATTCTTTCGGGTTCCAAAACATGATTCTCATCAGGGATATATCTCTTAAGTTGAGAAATGTGAAATACATCATGCATCTTCTCAAATTCATTGCTAAAGCCAACTTATAGGCTACCTTTCCAACTCTTTGTAAAATCTCATATGGGCCAACATACTTGGCACTTAATTTTCCCTTCTTAGCAAATCTCATCACACCTTTCGTCGGTGATACCTTCAATAACACCTTATCACCAACAGCGAATTCATCTTCCCTTTTCTTCAAATCAGCATAGCTTTTCTGCCTATCTTGGGCAGCTGAATTCTAGCTTGAATCAACTTCACGTTCTTGACAGTTTCCTTAATAAATTCAGTCCCCAATACTACATTCTCACTAAAATCATTCCAATAAATGGGACTTCTACACTTTCTTCCATACAACGCCTCAAATGGTTCCATCTTGATGCTTGCATGGTAACTATTATTATACGAAAATTCGATCAAATCCAAGTGGTCTTCCCAACTTCCTTGGAAATCAATCGCGCACGCTCTCAACATGTCTTCCATAGTCTGATTGGTCCTTTCAGTCTAACCATTTGTCGTAGGATGAAACACAGTACTCATCTTCAACGTCGTTCCAAGATTCAACTGGACCTTTTGCCAAAATTTCGAGAGGAATCTCGAATCACGATCTGAAATAATGTCCTTCGGGACTCCATGCAGTCTCATCACGTGCTTGATATACGTCTTGGCAAGTTTTTTCTTCTTCCATGTTTCCTTGATCAGAATGAGCACGACATATTTTGTCAGTCGGTCCATGATAACCCAAATGGTATCATTGCCATTTTTCGTCTTTGGCAAAGCAGTCACAAAGTCCATTGATATCGAATCCCACTTCCATCCAGGGACTTCTAATGATTGGACCTTCCCCATTGGTCTCTTATGATCGATCTTTACTTTTTGACATGTCAGACACTTCGACACGAACTCGGCGACATCTCGCTTCATATTCGGCCACCAAAAAGTCTCCTTAAGATCCTTATACAACTTATCACCACCAGGGTGCACAGATTATGGAGTATTATGCCCTTCCTCCATAAGCTTCCTATTAAGCTCTTCACACTTCTGTGGTATACACCACCTTCCTTTAAATCTCAAGATTCCATCATCATGAACCTTGAAATCAACTTCCTTTCATTGCTTCATCTTCTCCTTAATCTTGTCTAGGTGCTCGTCTCCAACTTGACGCTCTTTGATCTCGTCGAAAATCGACGATCCCAATGACAAAGAACTCAATCTTACTTCAATCTCTCTAGGATTCAAAATTTCAAGGCTAAGCCTTTGCATATCTCGGTACAGTTGGAGGAACTACCAACGCATTCACGCTATGACTCGACTTTCTACTCAAAGCATCTGCGACTACAATCGCTTTCCCCTCATGGTACTGAATATCTAGGTCATAGTTCTTAATCAATTCTAACCATCTTCTCTGTCTCATATTGAGATCCTTCTGAGTGAAGATATACTTCAGACTCTTGTGATCTGTAAAGATCTTGCAAGTCGCTCCATACAAATAATGTCTCCAAATCTTCAACGCAAACACAATAGCAGCGAGCTCTAGGTCATGGGTAGGATAATTCGACTCATACGGCTTCAACTGACGCGTCGCATACGCGATCACCTTCCCATTTTGTTGCAGAACACACCCAATCCATTCTTCGAAGCATCACTATACACCTTGAATCCTTCATTTCCATCAGGCAGGGTTAAAACAGGTGCGGAGGTTAAACACTCCTTCAAAGTCTGAAAGGATTCCTTGTACTTCTCATTCCACTCAAACTTCGACTCTTTCTTCATCAGACTAGTCATCGGCTTTGCTATCTTCGAGAAATCTTTCACAAATCTCCTATAATAGCCAGCTAAACCCAGAAAACTTCTTATATCAGACACATTCTTCGGTCTAGGCCACTCACTAACGACTTGTATCTTCGTAGGATCCACACAAACTCCTTCCTTAGATACATAATGACAAAAAAATGCTACTTTCTCCAATCGGAACTCACACTTAGAGAACTTTGCATACAATTGGTTCTTCCTAAGCGTCTCTAAAACTATCCTCAAATGTTCATCATGCTCTTCTTCACTCTTTGAATAGATCAAAATATCATCAATAAACACTACGACGAACTTATCTAAAAATTGATGGAATATCCTATTCATCAAGTTCATGAATATAGCCGGAGCATTAGTCAATCCAAACGGCATCACTGTAAACTCATAGTGACCATAACGCATCCTAAATGCAGTCTTAGGTATGTCCTTATCGGCTACCTTCAATTGGTGATACCCCGAACACAAATCGATCTTCACGAACACACTTGCTCCATTCAACTGATCGAATAGGTCATCTATCCTAGGCAAAGGATACTTATTCTTAATTGTCACATTGTTCAACTCCTTATAATCAATGCACAACCTCATACTTCCATCTTTCTTCTTCACAAATAGCACATGTGCTCCCCAAGGTGACGCACTAGACTTAATATAACCCTTCTCCAACAATTCTTGCAATTGCGTCTTCAACTCGCTCATCTCAGGAGGTGCCATTCTGTACGGTGCCTTTGAAATAGGTGCAGTACTAGGAACTAAGTCTATGGTAAACTCAACGGCTCTCTTAGGTGGCATACCAGCAATCTCATTTGGAAACACATCCATAAACTCATTCACAATCGGTACATCCTCAATCCTTAACTCAACTTCTTTGCTCACATCTCGCACACTACAGAAGATCAACTCACACCCCTTCTTTATTAACTTCTTCACTTGCATTGCGGAAATGATCCCGAAACTCTTAGGTTTCCCAAATCGTCGGTATGAAGTTGACTTTCCTAAAGGACTCTTCAATACTACCTTCTAAGCTTCACAATCTATCTTGGCCTTGTAGGAACCTAACCAGTTCATCCCCAAAATAACGTCTAGATCTCCCAAATTGAATTTCATAAGATTAGAAGGAAAAACACACTCTCCTATCTTTAAAAGTAAGTCTCTATACATCTTAGTACACCTTATAACTTCTCCAGTAGGTATACTTATGGGTAAGTTAATCACTTCGTAGTCTACTAACCCCAAACTCTTTACGATGGACGAAGAAATAAATGAATAGGTCGCTCCAGAATCAAATAACGCTTTAACTATAACGGAGTTAATAGAAAAAGTACCATAAACTACATCGACAAACTTTTGAGCTTCATTGCGACTCATCACGAACAGCTTCCCGGGAGTTTTGCTCTGGTTGTTGTTGTTGTTGCCATTCCCATTAGCAAGCTTTCTGTAGCTTCCTTGACCATTATGCGATCCTATAGGCTTCAACCCTTGGTTGTTCGCTTGATTGTACCCAGACCTTCCTTGACTACCATTCCCATTACCATTCTGTTCTCTCTTCTGCTTGATGAAACACTCAAATTCTCTATGCCCCTTCTTCTGGCAATAATGACAAGTCACTAGCTCTCCTTTGCAGTCTTTACCAGGATGATTATTGTTACACCTCTTGCAATTGTAACTTCTCTCAGACTGGGCCTTACCATTAAAACCTTAACCACTTCTCCCTTGGAAATTTCCATTCCCATTCCCATTCCTATTTCTCTTAAAACTATCTTGGTTTATATTAGCATTGAAATCCTTCCTTTTCTCACCCATCACAGCATTCTTCTTATCATGCCTTGATTGAAGTCCATAAATATGGGAAGCTCTCCCATAAACAATATCTAGGGACGCAAAAGTCTTACCTCCTAATCCCAATCGAATCTCTTCAGTTAGTCCTTGCTCAAACCTCTGAGCTTTCTGTTCTTCAATCGCTACAACCTTAGGTGCAAATCTAGACAACGCTATGAACTTGATGTAATACTTAGAAATAGTCATACTCCCCATCCTAAGGTTTATGAACTCTTGAGCCTTTTGCTTCCTCATAAAGTAGGGTAAAACTTTCCTCTCAAAGCAGTAGTAAGAGAATCCCAATTGAAACCTTCCTCAGCACTAATCCTATTCCCATTCTCCTTCCACCACAAATCGGCTTCATCTTTCAAGTACAACACAGCTTGACCCACTTTCATCGCCTCAGGGTAAATCATAGCCCCAAATATCTTATCAAACTCTCTAATCCAGTTTTCAAAAAAAGTAGGGTTAGCCTGCCCCTTAAACAATGGCGGCTTAATCTTAGCTAACCTTTCAAACATGTCCCCCGCAGGATCAGGACGCTCTGTCCTTTCTTGAGTTAATTTCTCAGCCAAAAGGCGGATAGCAGAAGCTAAAGCGGTATCGTTGTTCGACATTCTACTTTGTGACCTGAAATTTAACATAGGTCTACTTTAGGCTTCGATTCACAACTCCTTGCCATTTACCACGAAGGTATCAAATTGATTTGATCATACAAGATCGCATCAAAATAAAATTCAATGGAATGATAATAGCGCTAAGTTCATCACTATAAACCATAAACAATCATGTATTCACTTATGTATAATTATTCACATCAATAATCACATAAGGATCAAACAAAATCAATCACAATAACCAAATAAAATATTTCCCATATGCGTACTAAAATAAATTCTTGCTCAATTCGAATAACTAAATAATTACCGTTATTCCTAAAAAATAATAATAATATTTCTCCAATCCAAAAATTGTCAAACTTATTCCTCAACAAAGTAAAGATGCTAAAGAAAAGAAATTTAAACTATTGTAGCTTAGCTACTTATCCAACTAAACTAATCTCAGAGCATTACTTTGTGGAGTGACATAATCATTCCTATCCTTATCTTCCTTGTACTTCTCTGGAGTAAATATCTCATCTTCAAAATCTTCAATGTCTTCAATAACACAATGATGATTTGGCTCGTCAGCTCTAGTAGACCTTTTAATTCTTTTGGGTTGAGGTTTATCTTCCTCCAACCCTGTATCACTATCACTATCTAGATAAGATCTCCAAGTAGCGGTATAAATATCCTTTCGGGTTTGTCCTCTAGGATGGTCAATTTCTCGAATTACTTCATCATCGCTATCAGGGATGCCTACCTTCAAGATACGTCGCATCTCAAGATCTAGACCGGTATAGCTCTCACTGTCGGACTCCACGCCAGACTCATCGTCACTAATCACAATAGGGTTGGAGTAGCTTCCCATTCGGGCAGCTTCACTATCAGTCATGCGTAAGGGTCCATTTACGGTTGAACACGACATCTATAATAAACAATACTCTCACTTAGCGCATATCCCCAACACTAAATAATAAGCAAATAAATAAATAATTTAAAGCCAGGAATAACGTCAAACAGCTAAGCAGTGAAGAAAAACACTGAACATGTATTCAGGCAAATAAGCATTAAACAACACTTCAGACGAGTAGGCACTGAACAAACATTTAGACTAAAATAACTTAACTGACTAAACAGACTTACAGACACTGAACATACTGAAAAGAGAATATATTTAAATGTAGACATATAATATTTCTATCCTATATGGCCGTCCTATTCCACCCATCTCTCACAAAATCAATAAAGTAAATAAGATGCATACTAAATTCATAAAAATAATACTTCGAATAACAAAATTTTTGAAAAATATAACATAAGAACATAAAAAAACCGAAAAAATTTTGATTAAAAAAAAATTTCGAACTAAAAAAAAAAATTTCGAACCCTTAAAAAAAGTTTCGAATTCATCAAAAGTGATTTAAGAATAATGAATAAGTAGGAGCTTGTATTCTTTGGAAATTCTTTTTAAATAACTAGGCGCCTAAAAACAATTGATTGGCACGAGAGACCAATAAAAATCTAAGCTTTGATACCACTTTGTAACACCCCGACAATTCTCTATTTTATAAAATACCTTTTTCCCACAAAACATAGAGAAACACCAAGATATTATCGCTCGTGTGAAAACGTATCGGCTTACTCAAAATTTTATAGCGAAAAATAAATAAAGTACTTGAAATCATTAAGTAAACTTAAAAGATATTTTAATGTCTAAGAACCACAATGTTCTCAATATAAGTCAACCACAAAGTCAACTCCAAAATCAAACCAAAGTCAAATCAAACATAAAAAGTCAAACTAATGAAACATAATTAAACCAAAAGTATAAAAAGTATTGAAAGAGGCTAAAACATAAGCTGTCCAAACTGTTTCCCAAAATCCCAATGGATGCATCATCTTCAAACCTGGAATGGTCGATGCTTTATTGATCCTGAAGGACTGCTCACCAAATAGGGTCATCACAGGATCAATAAGGCACATCCATGGTAGACACACAGAAACACACGTAATCAGCAAAGCTGAGTACTTACATGATAAATAAATCACATATCCTAACATCATACTAATATGCATTAAATCATGGATAAATAATAACACAATAAAATATCAGACTCACTTGATAGAACTTGACTCCACAAAAACCAACAGATTATTTTATTAATAAATTTGAATAGTCAATGGATATAGTTGTCCAACCAAACCTTGTCTTCAATTTAGAAAACGAAGTACGGGCGTGACTCCTTACTCCCACGACCAACGATATCGAGGTACTAATTAAATAAAATAGGACACGGTGATCAATCCGGCCCCAAGAAAAGTCATGGGCTACCACCATGTTCTCCAACTCATACTAGTCCAATACTTCAGACGTGCACCAGTCCAAAGCTTATTGCTATTCACTTTTCACTTTAAGTATTAATATTTTATTGAATGTTGGGACTCACAACAATAAGACAGCCAGCACAAAACATGAATACACAAAAACTCCAATTTTTATCTTAAGATTATATACTGTGATCATACAACTCAATTGACCTAGAATTAATCTCATTTATTTATTGACTAAGATCAATAACCAACCAACCTTTATTTATTGACTTAAATCAACAACCAACCAACCTATCAATAGGTAAATATCCAACTTTACTAAACAAGGCCCACGGTCCTTATAAAGTAAATAATATAATAAATTCAAGGGAACAACATGATACATTTCATGATCCAATAAACAATACATTTATTAATCCCTCATGTGAATTAATAAATTAAATGTTCGCAACCCACATGCTTTCATCAATCATCCATACAAACATATAATACTTCATAATAGGCAACATGCTTCACACAACAGTATAAAACATGCAAATCCATTTAAATATAAGCCACATATGAACTATAAAAAGTTCCCTACGCATGATACTATATCAATCCTAACCTTAGGACATGATACTAGTCTAAAAACACATAGGCATGTACGTACCTTGTGTAAACAATACGGGAGGCCACTTTAAACTCTTTAGAAGTCACTCAAAGTAAAGTATCCGCCTACCAATTATCATAACATTCAAGTATTATTACTCTAATAAAATTACATCAACTTTAAAGTGCTTTAAACTCTCTTAAAAAAAATTTTAAAACTCTTTTAAACACTAAAATTTCAACCTTTAATATCTCTTAATATAGTACTACCAAAATAGTGATTTTAAATCCTAAAAATCCTTACTTTAATATTTTAAATTCTCTTTAAACAAAAGCATATAATCTGAAATTTATAACTTTAATTAAGAATTACTAAAATCAGAAATTTATTTATCAAAACAATAAAGTCACAAACTTTAACTATTAAACCACTAAAATACTATTTAAAACATCAAAAATAATTATTAAAATAATATAGAGGAAAAAGAGAGGAAATAAAGCAAAGGAAGATAGAGAGGAACAAAGGCGCCGAGGGGGAGGGACGCCGGCTGGGCTGTGGTGCATCTGGGCTGGCGGCGGCCGTGCGGCGTGGCTGGCGGCAGGTGTCGACGGCGGTCGCCGGCGGCGATTGAGTAGAACGAAAGAGAGAGGGAGATAAAATCGGGTGAGGAGAGAGAGTGAGTGACGAGTTGAGGGGAGAGAGGAGAGAGAAAAATTAGGGCTTTGTCTTTTAAGTTTAATGAGAGGCAAAATTGAAGAGGGAGTAATGTATTTATAGGTTCCTATTAGAGTCCAATAGACTAATGAGCTTGCTTGGTTAGTTTAATGAAAGATGACACTTTGAAAAGGCTACAAAAGTTTGGGCTCCTCTAACCCAATATTAAATTCATTTGCACTACTACTCAAACTTATTTAAATTCATTGTTGACTCTCAAAGTTCATCTTAAAAAAAAATTAAATACTTTGACTATTTAAAACATTAAATAATCATTGACTTTAAAATAGTCAATACTCAAGAATTTAATTATTAAAATACTAAAAACACTTATAAATATACTTTAAATATATTTATAAAATTCATAAAATTGTGGGAGATTACACATCTCTTTCAAAAGCACAACATTCACAATCTCATGGAAAAACAGATTTAAAGTCACATACAAGGACCCAAAACACGCAAAGTGAGCTTATAAAAACCTCCTAAGAATTCACTAAACCTCCTAATATTAGCCCAATCATCAGGTCCTGGGCTACCTTTCCCCTCCCTTTCACCTAATTCAACCACATAATGGGGATCCTCTTCTTCATACCTCTCAAAAGCATCCTCAAGATCAAGAGCAGCACTCAACATTAAATAGGTGGAATTCCACCTAGTAGGCACATCAAGACATAAAAGCTTTTTGCTGCTAATTTTTTTGCTTCCTCAACATTTTTTGAACTTTTGCAACCTTGCAGGAGATTGCTTAATAAACCTTACATCTTGCCTAACACGAATGATAGAATCATGGACAATTTTCATACCATCCGTAACAACCAAATTAACAATATGGGCCACACAACGCACATGAAGGAAACGACCTTTGTGAACATCAATTTTCCATGTATTTATCCTTTTTTCATGTATGCAATGGCAGTGTCATTGGAGCTTGCATTATCCACATTTATGCAAAAAATATTGTCAATTTCCCAATCAAGCAAATATTTTTTGATCCCCTTACCAATCTCCTCACCCCTATGACTAGCAATAGGACAAAAATTCGGAATCCTCTTTTGTAAGTTCCAATCGTTGTCAATGAAATGAGCAGTCAAGCACATATAATTTATTTGTTGAATAGATGTCCATGAATTTGTGGTTAAAGATACCTTTGAATTGTAATTCTTAAAGAAAATTTTAAGCTTCCTATTTTCAGTCAAAAAAGACTCATAACAGTCCTTAGCTACTGTTATCCTAGAGGGAACATGAAATCTAGGCTCCATAACACTACAAAAGTACCCAAACCTTTGTCCCTCCACAAACCTGAATGGCAATTCATCAACAATTATCATGAAACACAGAGCTTTTCGGATAGCTGCAGCATCAAATTTATGATAAGTTAAACCACTACCTCCACCTTGACTATCTACCTTCTTTAGATTGAAAAGAAAGCAAGCTTTGCTTAGATTGCTTTGGGGTATTGTAAGGATACTTACGACATTTGGAGATGTGAGCCCACAAAGGGATGGTTCCATTCCTCTTTGGGTTGCAATTATACTGAATCTGGCAGTACTTGCAAATTGCTTTAATACCATCATCAGTTTCCTCTTTGTCGAAGTGCTCCCACACTGGAAATCTATCCTTCATCATCTTTCTTTGGATTTTTGAAGTAGCATATTTAGATTTAGAAGCAGAAGCATCCGACATTCTACACGTTTTAGAATTAAAGAGAGAGTTAAAGCAAGAAAATTAAATAAAAGAATTAGAGAAAGGTTCGAAAGTACCTGAGAGAGGCTACCGGCCGCCGATTGAGATGAGTTCGTCGAGGTTCGAAAATGTTTTTGCGGGGGAAAAATAAGAAAGGGAAAGAGGTAAGCTCAAAGCTGCGCTTAAGGGAATTAGTGTTGTACTGCTGTTAGGGTTTTAGGGGAACCCGGGAAGGGTTGAAGAACCACTTAAGCCCTACGCCTACAAACTGGGCTATAGACTGGGCTTTGTTTTAAAAAAAAAAAAAAAGTTAAGCACTTAAGCCTAATCCAGATACATAATAAAAGGCATATTACTATTCGGTTATATTGGATTTTCGGATTCAATTACCCTCAATCCAATCCGATCCGAAAATTCAATTTTTCCAAAAATCTTAATCTGAATCCAATCCGAACACAATTCGAATCTGATCCGAGTTACTAATTTGGATTGGATTGGATTGGATTGGATTGGATTTCGGTTTTTATCCGAATAACTTTCAGTCCTATTGTGGACTGGACGTAGCTACGCGGAGCGCAAGCTCTGGCCAGGAGCGCACGCTCAGTTTCGTCAGTTTGTTGGTCAGTTTTGTAGCGAGTCATGTTATGTCCAAATGATGGTTGATGCATGACTTCTATTTACTTACACTTGATGTTATATATTTATATTTCCAGTTTATCATGTTGTTAATGTTGTACGTATTACTTGTTGAGGCCGTTAATAATTGATTTATGTGTTGTTGTGATAGTATTGTTAATTGGAGATGTTGTGTTTGTGTGTTGAAAATAATCTTTATGAGTTGTGAACATTTGAGCATGTGGAATGTTTTTGTTGTTGTTTTGGTATGACATTATAAGTTAAAGTTTGGTATTGTTAGTTTTAATAAGTTGTCGACGTCGTAGTACTTGAGGGAGAATAATACTGCCTTTAGTACCACTTCGCCAAGAGTTATGTACCGGGGGTATTATGACTTACGTTGTAATTAACCTCGTACCCAAACTCAGACAACTAGCAGAATTGAGCTTACTTGGTTATTATGTTGATGTTTTCCCTTTTTTGATCATAGAATTTCCATCTATCGATTTATGTAAATTTTGAAGGATATATTATTGTTATTGTTATTGTTATTGTTATTGTTATTATTATTATTGTTATTAATATTATTGTTTTTTTTATGATATTTTGAGAAGAATAATTAAATTGAGTCTCTTAGGTTGTGATCCGGGATTCTCTACAGACTTATGTGTCAGGCCTAAGGGGCATACTTGTTAATTTGATGAATTATGATGATTGTTGAAGCATATATTAGTTTATTATTTTGTTTGAGTATAAGATAGCTGGCGAGATAGACGTAGTCCCCGGTGGAGAACATGCTACCACCTAGGTTGCGATTTAGGGTTAAACCTTGGTTATGTTGTCGTCCGAGAGGACATGAGGTACTGAGCTGGGTATTATCCTGCATTAGGAGTAGGGCCACTCTTAGACACAGACAGTAGGGAACGTAAGCTCATAGGCTGTTTTGGAGGTTTCGATCTGATATATCCATAGGAAGTGGGTTGCGATCCACTAGCGTTCTGTTCTATCTCAAACTATGAATTTATTATTTTCGAAAAAATGAACATTTTCCTTGGTGATGATGTTGTGATTATATATATTCTCTTATTAATATGTTTGACTCTTTAGTTGCCCAGTTTTGTGGATTTATCATATTAATTAGCTTGTTATGGTATTGTGGTTGTCACTTGATTTCTATGACTTATTTAATTCTTATGTGAATCCTGATTGAGCTTGGAGAACTGTTAGTTACTCTCCACTGATTGTGGATTATCTGTTGCTTTCCATATAATTACAGATGACCTATGCTTTGCGGATGACATAATCTTGTTTGCGGAAGCTACGGTGGAACAAGCGGTAGTTTTGAAGAATTATCTTCACAGATTGTGCGTTGCTTCTGGTTCAAACATTAGCTACCCGAAATCACGGGTGTACTTCTCTCAAAACATGAGCTCGATGGAAAAAAATAATGTCAGTTAAGCTCTTGGAATAGAGGCTACGGGTGATTTAGGCATGTATTTTGGAATGCCTACCTTAACAAGTAGAGTTACTAGAGACACCTTTGGCTACCTTTATGAGAAGATTGATAGAAGATTATCGGGCTGGAAATCAAAATACTTGTCTTTGGCTGGCCGAATTACTCTTGCAAAATCCACAATTTCGACGATTGCATCCTATGCTATGCAAACGACAAAAATCCCCAAATCTGTTTGTGATGACATAATTGATAAAAGAACAAGAAGATTTGTGTGGGGAGGGGATGAAGAAACTCGGAAAATCCACTTAATCTCATGGGAAAGACTAATGCACCCTACGGATCAAGGTGGGTTGGAGCTTCGTTCAGCGCGTCAATATAATACAACCTTTCTCACCAAACTGGGCTGGCGAGTACTCACGGAGCCAAATGCCCTTTGGTCTCGTGTTCTACGCAACAAGTATTGTAAAGGTAGATGTGATATTGAGATGTTTACTCCCAAATCTAGCATGTCTAATGTTTGGAGAGGGAGAACTAAAAATGCTAAAACTATTTAGGAAGGTGCTAGAGATGCTACTAGTAATGGCACAACTACTCTCTTTTGGAAGAATAAATGGGCTACTGACAAAACTCTTCAAGAACTTGCGGTATGTGACATTCCAATAGAGATAGAGGATGCTACAGTAGCTGAATTCTGGGATACTGAATCGGGCTCGAAGTGGAATGAGTTTGCCAACTTCCTACCTCCAGACGTCATTCAGCAAATTGACTCGCATGAGCTGAAAGAAGACCCCGACGTAGGGGACCTGATTTATTGGGGTCGTACCCCTCGAGGTAAATTCTCGATCAAATCGGCTCTCAATATTATTCGAAAGGTTGATATGGAGGTTCATGATGGTAGTTGGAACTTGATTTGGAAATTAAGGGTACAACAAAGAATTCGAGTTTTCCTTTGGCTCGTAATGCATGATCGGTTTATGTGTAAAGCTAACAGAGCCAAGAGAAACCTTACCAATAATCCGAGATGTGGCCTTTGTGAAGACCAAGATGAAACCACTCTTCATGTACTAAGGGACTGTAAAGCGACAAAGGAAGTATGGAGACAAGTGGGAGGACCCGCAAATTCGAATACCTTCATAACGAGTAACTTACAACAATGGCTGACTTGGAACATTAAATATCAGACCCGTCAAGATTTAGCCCCAGAAACTTGGCCTATCTTCTTTGCCATTGTGGTTTGGTGGTTGTGGCGCTAGCACAATTATGTTGTTTTTAACCACAATAATGAGCTACCGGTGGATGTTTTGACCTTTCTCATGAATCGTTTTGAAGAAGCATGGAGGACTCTAGGAGATACTATTGTGGATAAAGAGTCCTCTCCTATGCCGAAATAGGAAGTATTCATAAGATGGAAAGCACCGCCTCATGGGTGCATGGTTCTCAACTCAGATGGAGCAGCCAAAGGCTCATCACCAGGGCCTGCGGGTGGAGGAGGATTAATAAGGGACAGCTCAGGGAAGCTGCACATGGCTTATTCCATTAACTATGGCGCTTGCAGGTATTTTGCTGCTGAAATTCGAGCGGTGGACTTTGGCTTAGAATTAGCTAAGCCAATGAACATTCCAAAACTTCAGATCCAAATGGACAACCAGGCGGCAGTGTGGGCTCTTAAAGGAACATAAGATTATGGTGGTGAGTGTGCACATATTATTCACCATTGCAGAAAGTTGATTAAAGAAGAAACTTAGGAAGTGGAAGTCATACATTGCTATAGAGAAGGTAATAGACCTGTAGTGTAACAGCCCACACTTCCGAGCTACTAGCTAATGACACTTATTATACACAAATCTCAATTAACACTTAACAAACCTCAAATTTCATTTTCTTGCAGCGGAAACATAACCTTACAAATTGATCCTGAACCTGTGGGTCAGGGCCCACAACACAACAACTTCAAAACCAAATATCATACTATAGAATACTTTACTCGATTCCCAAACAAGAATATTTTATTCTCAAATAAATACTTGAATACTTCTAGATACAACATCTGAATCATCAATCTAACTACAATTTCATAACCAAACTCTCTCTTTTGATCCCCTTTGAGCTTCCAACACAAAACCTGCGAAATCACCAACAATGAACTCTGCCCCCACCAGGACAGGTTCCAAGAACAAAATCAGGAAAACTGAGTACACACTGTCCAACCATAAATTCATTTTGGTGGCTTAAAACATATGTACGTAATTTACTAGTTTTCCTGAAATAGGTAAACTCACGATATACAACACATATTGAGGCAATATAATATATTCTTCCACATACGAAATAAACATGCTCGGAATGTTCTTTAAAACATTTCAAAATGCATACTAAACCATATAATACCTCATAAATCTTCTGAAAACGGAATATAAATGTTAGTCTATCTTGAATATAATTTAATTCACTTATAATCTGTTTTATAAACACTTTCTTATCTTTCAGCTATATCATATATTCCCTTAAATAAATTTACCAAATGCATATACATTACTTTTAAAAAATAATATGTTCTAGGATCCAAAACCTCTTAGTAGAAATTCTTTTTGTAAGTTCACCTTCTTGGTATTACGTCAAAACTGACACTCCTTTAAAAGCTTCACCAAAACAAAATACATAATTAAATATTAATTCAAATATATTCTGGTAACATAACTCAATTCCTCAGAAGAAAACTCACTCATAAATCATTAAAGTATCGTATCAGATACTAGCTCGTGCAAAATAAGTATAGGAGTTCCATACACGATTTTAGGGATCAAAATATACTTTTATAGTTTCCGCCTTAAACAACTTACTAATTAACCGGGGAAGAGAATACAAATAGAGAAGGGAACTTGTCACCATCTCTAAACTCATGGGAACGTCTTCCCCACCAACCTTGTACTGCTTGCAAGACTTGTTTCCAGGACATGTCCCATTATTTTATACTCACACATACTATGATGTGTTTATCACTGTTGTTGCAGTATCTTCCCCATCACAGCGTAGAAATACTTAATTCATAATTTCCAAATTTTCATCTCCTCATAACTCAAATTCGTAGTTACGAGAACTCATATTATATATATAGTCAATATCTCATCTCGTAAATACACTTTGGTTATACACTCAAAAGTTCTATAAAAAGCTTTATATCATGAATCATCAGTCTACGTTGTATACTTCAAAAATCACAAGTCAAACAACCTCTAACTAATATCTTTATCTGCTCCAAATCCTTCAAATACAACTATAGCTTAGATCAAAATTGAGTTCATAAGAATATGTCAATACTACTTAGTTTCATAAATAGGAAATCTCGTGGTAAAACCAACTTACGTAAATAAGAGTTTTGCAGGTTCTAGCTCAAATGTTCTTAGCTACACTTTATTAATGTCCACATAAAGAAACATTTCCAGAGGCAGACGGAAGTTTTGTAAACTTGGTTTCAAAACATGTAGTTGTGCTAATAACACAAATTTATATTCTTGGGAAAATCCCGTGCCTTCGGCATTTCAAAACAACGATATTTCAAATACAACTTCATTCTGCAACTCTTCACAATTCATAGTCAAAAGATTAATTAATAAAATTTACCATATAACCAATTCTCGCTTTTGGCTTAAAACCCATAAATATATATATTTAACAAATCTTATAAATACATCGTTCACGCACGCATTTAAACAACTTATATATATATAATCATATATATATCAACTCAACCCATAAAATCCATATAATCATATGAATTACCAATTTCAAGTTTGAAGGTGGAGGGACATGTGTGTACCTTGAAACGATTCCCAATAATTCGACATTCTGGATCACCAACTATAGCTCGAACTCCATAATCGACCTCCATATCCATTCTCCAACAATTACCTCAAACAAATAACAAGAATTAACAACCATTGACACTAAAATTCACTAAAAGAATCAACTTGCTCATTCTCTTTTATCAACTAATTTCATACCTTTATATAACCCATTCCACTAATCTAATCCACATAATCAATCTCACAAGCTAACTCTGATTAATCCTATTCTGATTTTTGGAGAATATAATCAAACATAATTTTGTCGAAATTCTGATTTTGTAAGCTACTTAAGAAAGCCTACTACAGATTATGAGCTTCAATTCATTAAATACAAAGGAAAGATTCAATCTTTAATTTTAACAAATGTTCACCACAATTTAATTTTACAAATCAAAGACAAAATTCAGAATTGAACTAATTACTGAAAGTTATCGCAAAATTCCCAATTTACTCTAGAAACTGAATTCTTGGAACAAAAATAAAAGGAGAGATGAGAACTTAATTTGTACCTTCCCAAACTAGAATTGGTTTGCTTTTAAAATAGAAAGTAACAGCTTGCAGACAACGGGAAGAAAAACAACATAATATCAACAACCACCACGAGAAGAGGAGAAAGGAGGAAAGGACAACACCCCAGCTGGCGGCAGCACCCATAAGCAATGGCGACAGCGGCGCAACAATGGCAGAGCACCGTCACTGAAAAACAGAGGAGAGGAGATGAATGGCGATGAAGGAGGATAAAGCTGCTCCGACGAGACCGTAACTCATGCAGGGGAAAATGGAGGTGGAACGAGAGAGATAGGAAGTAGAAATGATGAGTTTTGGGTTTCATTCCTCAAATAAGTTTTGGAGGATGGCTAGGCTTTTGACATTACATCACAATGGTGGCTTTCTTACACCAAGCCACGTAGGCAAGAAGCTTCCCCCTTTTTTTGATCTATTTTTTTTTTCTTTTTATTAAAACTCAAAAACTTTACTTTAATACCTCATTTTAATAAAACCCACAATAATATAATTGTGCTTGAACTTACTTTAGATTATAAATAATAATTTCAAAGCCATTTCTTATTAATATTAGAGCTTAGTAACTAATAATTACTAACTAAAACATGCTTAAAAACATGGGCTGTTACATGTAGATTAGTTGGCAAATCAAGGAGTCAATTAGAACAACGAAGTAGAGTTGATTCAAGTCCCCCCGTTAAATTTAGGTAGAATTTTGTTTGAGGACGTTGTAGGTGTGGCTATGCCATGTTTTGTTACCCCATAGCTTTTTATGTTTTTTATTTATGTTCTTTCATGAGGTTTGTCCCTCTCTTTTTCTTAAAAAAAACAGATGACCCTGAAGGCTAGATTAATTACGATTTGGGCGCAGGAAGAACAATTAGGAAGCTTGTCCAAGTTTATTGTTTTAGTTTTGGTAGATGACATCTATGAGGGTTATAGGAAGTCGTTTAGCCTCATAGGTGTTAAATAGTTGGTTTGGTTTTTTTTTTTTTGTGGTTGTTTTGCCACGTGGGATTTTGATACTATGTTTTATGTTTGAGATTTTTGGAGGTTTCTTTCTTTTAGATGACTAGTTTGACTTGAGGATATTATCATTTTCTTTATATTTGACTTTATCTTTATAATAATGGTCTTTTGAACCCTTAGAGTGACATTTCCATTTCAGCGATATAACCGCTATCGTCCATTTATCTTTTCTTTAGTTGTTTGCTTTCCTTATTTTATTTTGTATAAGGACGAAGTGTTACAGTGGATTTGTTCAATCAAGAGTATAAGCAACAACTTTGACCCAGCCTTAACTCGAATTTAGCCTGAATGGTCGCCTCTAATTTTTCACAACTTTAGGCTCAGCCTACTATGGATGTTCAGAACCGGGTAACCCAATATGCGAGTAGCTATAAAAAGCGAGACAATGACCCTATCCGAAAAAATCGGCCACTCGCTTTTTTGGAGTCCCGGTCATGGGTACCCAGTTGTAAAATGATACTTAATAATCTATATTCTATGTCGGAATTTTGCATAAGAAAGTGATGATTTTGTTTATATAGTTCATGATCTTGAATCTTGGATCCTAAGAGAACAAAAAAGAGTTCAAAAGATAATAGTTTCAAAAATTAGAATACACTAATGGTCACAAAAGAGTCCAAATGTGTGAACTAAAGTTGACAAGTATTTTTTTTCAACTAGTGAGTAAACAAGAAACAAGAAACAAAAACTCTGATTATCATGCCGTTCCTGAAGAAAAACAAGAAAGGTTAGCGTGGGGTATGAAGCTCAAGGCCACACCTAGGAAGGGACGCATGAAGGAAGTCGAGGAGGAAGAGAAATTTAGACTGTGCAAGAAGGTGCTATTCACCAAAAACTCTTTACCAGGTACTATTGTTACTTCTCTTTCCCCACAAAATAGTAATTCTGTGCCACACCTACCTGATCAATCCCATAGTACTTCCCAAAGCCTCATAAATGCCTCCAACTCCCCACAAATCCCCACGTATTGGTCCCCCCTCAACCCGACATTAACCACCCCAACTCTCAAGTACCTCCCCCCCAGCAACATACTACTTCATAATCCACGATATTAAACCCACACACTCATGATCCCTCGACAACCTGGCCAAGCCACCTGCAGCCACATAAACAAGTCCCCCATTAGCACCACACCAACAACTTCATATTTACCAGCCCAGCTACAAATACCCTTTCACCGAAAAATCCAAAACAACTAACCACCCTTACTACTACTCCACAAGATGAAGACAAGCCTGAACTAATGTCTTTTATCTCGAAGGAAATTTCTGGGAGAAGCCGTGGTTGGAAGAGGTTGGCCGGAGGGTCATAAAGGAAAAAGGAAGGTTGGAGAACATGGTTACTGATTGTGATTTGATCATAAAGAAAAGGTTACTTGATGACTCTATGGAGTGTGACAATCTTGCAGGTACTGTGAAACGTTCTAAGTCGAGGCAGAGATTTTTCTAGCTCTACTTTTGAGGTGGAGGTTGGTTAAGACCAACCCCGCCCAACATTAGGAATACTTTATGCTGGAACTGCCGAGGGTTGGGTAACCCTTGGTCATTTCGACAACTCCGAAGATGGAGTAACACTTATGCCCCCGACATTATCTTTTTGTCGGAGACCATGTTAAGGATGCCGCTGAAAATTTGAAAGATTGTTTGGGGTTTAAAAATGCTTTTGGTGTGGCTAGTATTGAGAAAGCAGGTGGTCTTTATATTTTTTGGATGGAGGATGTCAATTTTACTCTTGTCACTTTATCTAAAAATCATATATGTGGTGACATTGAAAATGATGGTGGTCGAGAGAAGAAGAAAAATTTAAGACATGGACCTTAGTTCGACATCTTTTTGCTGAGTCGGAGCATCCAATTTTGTTTGGTGGAGATTTTAATTGAAATCCTTTTCTCTCATGAGAAGGAGGGGGGATTTGATAGAAGCATACCAAACATGACCACGTTTCGGGATACTATAGACGACCTACAATTATGTGATCTTGGTTATATGGGATAGTGGTGCACTTGGGAGAGGGGAAACTCAGCCGTCACTAGAATCCGTGAGCGCTTGGATAGGTTCATTGGTTCAACTTCGTGGGTGGATTTGTTCCCGGGGTTTGTTATTGAACATTTGATGCAGTATAAGTTTGATCATACTGCTATTGTGACTCGTTGTAAAAGCTACAAAAAAGGTGAAAGAAAGAGGAAAGGTTTCAGATTCGAAACCTGTTGGTTACTCGACGAGTCTTGCGAACACTTAGTGTAGCAGGCCTGGGCTAACTCCACTGGTGAGCGGATTTACACTCGGCTACAGTTGCTAGGAGGTGAGTTGGTTGTGTGGAGCAAGGAAAAGTTCGGGAAGCTCGGGGAACAAATTACGAAAGTGGAAAAGAAGCTTCTCCTTGCGTAGCAAAATCCAATTTCAGATGAAAATTATCTGCAGTGGGTTGAACTAGAAAAAGTGCTTGATGATCTCAATGAGAAACAAGAGGCTTACTGGTATCTAAGGTCTCGGGTGTCTGAGGTTCGAGATGGTGACAGAAACACTAAATATTTCCACCATAAGGCTTCACAGATACGGAAAAGAAATTATGTTACAGGCCTCTAGCTATAACAGTACTGGTGTCTGGGAGGAAGACGTGGATTCGATTGAAGGAATTTTTGGAGACTATTTCGGTGGCATTTTTACCTCGACATTCTCCTCTGAGTCGTGTCTACAGGAGGTCCTTAATCATATTAGCCCTATTGTGTCTGATGATCACAACTGGAGCTTGTTACGCCCCTTTACCAAAGCGGAGATTTTTTAAGCTCTTCAGCAGATGCACCCCTGTAAGGCTCCGGGCCCTGATGGTATGCATGCTATTTTTTACCAGAGATTCTGGCATATTGTGGGTGATGATGTGTCTGAATTTGTATGTAATATTTTGCATAGTGTTGCTTCCTCTAGCTGTATTAATAAAACTAATATAGCCTTGATTCCCAAAGTAAAAAATCCTACTGTTGCTACTAAGTATTGGCCTATTGCTCTCTGTAATGTGTTGTATAAATTGATTTCCAAAGCAATGGTGATCCGTCTCAAATAATACTCCTTGATATTGTTACGAAAAACTAGAGTGCTTTGTCTCTGGGGGCCTTGTTACTGACAATGCTCTTATAGCTATGGAGATTTTCCATTTGATGAAACACAAAAATTATAGCAGGCGTGGTATTGTTTCTATGAAGCTTGATATGAGCAAAGCCTATGACAGTGTAGAGTGGGATTTCCTGAGGAAACTTCTTTTGACGATGGGGTTTGATGGTAGATGGGTTAACTGGTGATGGATTGTGTTTCCTCTGTTTCTTATTCCTTCATTATTAATTGAGGTGTCTATGGTGCAGTTACTCCTCATAAGGGTCTTCGACAAGGTGACCCCCTTTCCCCGTACTTATTTATTTTGATCGCTGACACTTTCTCTAAAATGACTCAGAGTAAGGTTCGGGATCATCTGATTCATGGTGCTAAAGCTAGTCGCAGCCGTCCGGAAATTTCTCACCTTCTATTTGCATATGACAGTCTTCTGTTTATAAGAGCCACCCGTAAGGAATGCATTGTTATAGTTGATATTCTCAACCAATATGAATTAGCATCTAGACAGAAAATTAATTATGAAAAATCGGAGGTTTCTTTTAGTAGAGGTGAACTGTTGAACAAAAGGAAGAGTTGATGGGTATCCTGAAAATGCTTCAAGTGGAGAAACATGAGAAGTATCTTGATATCCCCTCTATTTCTAGAAGATCAAAGAAAGTCGTTTTTGATTCACTCCTAGATAGAATTTGGAAGAAACTCCAAGGTTGGAAGGAGAAGTTGTTGTCCGTGAGCCGGAAAGAAATCCTCTTAAAATCATTATCCAAGCCATTCCAACATATCTCATGGGAGTGTATACATTTCCTAGCTTGATTATTCAAAAGATTCATTCGGCTATGGCCCGCTTTTGGTGGGGGGAGCTCGGACTCTCATCGGAAAATTCATTGGAAGAATTGGGACTTATTATGCACTTTAAAATGTCTTGGTGGCCTTGGTTTTAATAATCTTGTTGTATTCAATGATACCCTTCTTGGGCATCAAGCATGGCGCCTCGTTCGTGAACCCAACACTGTTCTTGGGCGTGTTATGAAGGCGAAATATTATCCACATTGTGACTTTCTTGATGCGTCGCTTGGGTATTCTTGTAGCTACTCTTGGAAAAGTATATGGAGTTCGAAAGCTCTTATTAAAGAAGGTAGCATTTGGAGAGTTGGTGATTGTAGACACATAATCGTGTCTCCCCATTTAAGGATCCAATGATGAATCATACCGCGGTATTAGTTGGCGCGACCCACGGAAGAGCAATCTGAAGAACCAATCCAAAATTATGTTTTGAAATGATATTCTAAAGCCCAATTAATTATTCATGATGATTAATTGTATTTTAAGCCCATAAAATGTTTAAAGTCCACTTAAGAGCATAATTGAATATTTATTATTTTAATAAATATTTTTTTATAAACATTTTTATTATCTTTGATAAATATTTTAAATACAAATCAGATTTTTTTTAATCCGTAAAGTTCAATCCCCGGATTTTAGGGATAAAAAAGTATCTTCGAAAGACGCGTAGAATAAAAAACGAATATGCTGGAATATGCGCTGGACGCGGCGGTTGCGCTCTGCGCGCCACGTGCGTCCAGCGCATTGGCCAGAACGCATCAGGCGAGCCAATGAGCGCCTGACACGTGGACTTGTGACTCACACAGAGTCCTGCGTCTGACGCAAGTCCTGTGTGAGACGCAACCTTTCTTTTCTATCTTTTCAAAAATGCGTTTACACATGTTTGAATCTGATTGGGCTGGTTGCGTCAGGCGCACACCGATGTGCGTCTGACGCGTGGCATTGCGCCTGCCACGTAGGCTTGCACCTGGCGCAGGGCTTGCGTGAGGCGCACGGTTCTCTTCGCCTATAAATATTCGTGATTTTCGAATTACGGAGGGCTTTTCATTATTATTTTACGCATACAGAAACTTACGAATATCTCCGCAATACACTTCGAATCTCCAAATACTCAAACACTCAAAGACTTCAATCCTTTCAAATTAATTTCAATACTTCAATCTATTCTTAATCATACTGCGTTCCTGGTTCCGCAATTGCTCCGCCTAAAGATCGTTGTGCTCATCAATCTAAGCCGCATAGGTATAATCCCTTAGGATCCTTGAATAATCAATTATATTTATTGCTTTGAAGTTACTAACAATTTATTTCATGATGTATTGTAGATCTTTAAGTAATAAATCGTTCTACTGTATATTCTAACCCCTTTTCTATGCTTTATTTCGTATTATATTTATTCATGCCTTTGTATATTATATGCTTGCCTGATCATTCTATGCATATTGTATGACTGTCCTGTTTTAATGCTTTTATCACCCACATGTTATTTTTGTTAATCAATGACCTAAATAAATGTTCTAACATTAATCTGATTAATTTGGACAACCTGCTAGGTTCCATGTAATTTGATTGCCTAATAACATGTCACTAAAAATAGTCTTTGTATGTCTTTTCTGAACCAATTTAGACTAAATATTTTTTGGGTGTTTCAAACGTTATATGATTATTCTTTGGCATAAAATCTGTAATGAATCGATATTTAGTAGAGGCCATCAATGGGCAATGTGGTTCCTGACTGTATTGTACCCTCACCCCCGAACTCATTCTTTGGTTCATTTTGACCATCTACGGAGTCAGGACGGGGAAATCTACGTTGGATAATTTGTCCCTACGGTTTTCCCATATCCAATTAGGTTTATGATTCTTCCTAAAAAGAATTGTTGGCGACTTCTTTCAAAACAATTTTCAATAAAACCTTAACAATGGGGTAGTCAAATTAAATACGCGCTCACATCGCGTAGGCGAAATAAAAAACACGCCTACAATTTGGCGACTTCACTTGGGGGGATTTTAAAAAAATTATTTTTTTTAAAGTGAGTGGGTGAAACTTAAAAAATACGATTCATTCTTAATTTATGCCTTTGAATAATATACAGTTTTGCATATGCATGGCTATTGTTCAGCCACCATAAGGACAATCTACCTTGCCTCATTAGCACATGTTCTATGTGTGAGGTCACCCCGGGGGGTTTGCGCTTTGTCCTTCCAAAAAGCTTCCTGAGCGATAGTGTTGGATCTTAGTCATAAGCAAACCTACCCAACCATGGCATTGTTCTCTTGTTCCCGACTTCAGAACTGGAGTGCGTCTTACACGTGACCACTTCTTTAAGCAGGGGTACGAAGCGTGGAATCAATCTCTTAGTCATGGACCCTTTTCAGCCTTAACCTAAACCTGACCAATAGTTGAATGTAGAACTGGACTTTAGGTTGAGAACTTTTGCATCCATGTTATATGATATTTGCCTGTGATTGCAATTTTTGCCTATTATTATCTTGTCAAATTGTCATTATTATGCGTCGTTCCTACAAATCGCGTCTAAACAAAATCATCAATCAACCAAAACTTCGCCTAAATCCCCGAAAAACATGTCGAGGGAATAGTGCGCCAAGCGCATTAAGTTGCGCCTGGCGCACCACTTGTTGGAACATTTATAGTTCAAATGTGTCCGTTGATGTTATGTGATGAGAAAGGAGGAATAACGAAAAGGCAAGTCAATAGAGCGCTCGCTCTAAGTAGAGCGCACGCTCAGAATTGTCAGGGAATTGGAGTTTAAACCAATTTCCTTGACAGGGCTGAGGAGCGTCGGCTCCTTGAAGGAGCGCCGGCTCCTGCCTGGAGCGCTGGTTCCTATTCGTCAGTTTTCCTGACGAGGCATTTCTTTCGTGAAATGGTGTGTGTCTTTTCGTATATGGTTGCATCTTTTCTTCTGTAAGTCTTCCCTAGTATATATAGGGATATATCACATGTGGAATGGGTGAGAGAGAGAAATTATTTATGCTTGCTTAAAGTGTGAAATCATTCCATGGTACTTGCTTAGAGAATAGAATTCTCTTGTGTTTTCTCTAAACAAAATCAAACTACAAACTCTTGTTGGGATTGTTTCTTGTTAACAACCAAGATTCAATGTTTCTTCTTCGTATCTCATAAGTATTACCGTGATACTCTGTTGTTCCTAGTGGGTCGGTAAATAACTTATAGGAAAGCGTATCTAATACGTGCTTAGAAGATCTAATATCCTGTTACTCATTGTTTTATCCACACACACCTCTAACAATCTATAAGTTAGCTAATCCTTGGGTAATTGAATCTTCCTTGGGTGAGATGTTTTGAATTTGGAATGCCATTGTTCAATGGAAAGAGAAGAAGAATGTTACAAGACAAGAGGCCGAGAATGATGGATTTCTCAAAACCCAATTTGGGTTGTATTGTAAGTTCTATATTTTCCTCTTTAAGAGAATGTTTTATAGTAAACTTGCATGTTATAGTATGCTGATACTATTGTTAATTTCGGTTAAAACTTTGACAAAACTTTTTGTTTTGAAATTTGACTTTCAAAGATTGTCAAAAGTTGGATATACCGTGGACATTTTTAATTACCAAATGATGGTGAAATTTGGTTGTAGTATAGAGCAACGTTTTGACAGGATTTGATTTCGCCATGAACATTTATTTTATTTTGTAACATGGGTTGGGTTATAATGATCCAGTAAAAGGATGTTGTGTCAACCATAATTATGACAGTTGGTGGATTGCAAGAAAAATATTCTTTCAATGTTTGGTTTCTCTGACTTTGCAACATGTTGTTTCGATTAAGCTAAGGAACCCTTAACGCAATTTCATAAGAGAATTTTTTTTTTGTCAAAGGTTGTCAATGGCAACATCTTCTTATTGTTCTTGTCAAGAAATGTTAGTAATTTCATCCTATCTTTCATGATTTCCATGTTTGTTTGGAAGAAGAATTTTATTCTTGAACCATGATGAAAAGGGTAGATGATTTTTATTGATATTGATATATCATGTTATATTAAACTCGTCCAAAACCTGAATTTTTTAATTATTTTTTGTTAATGCTAAAATGGAGAAGAATATTAATTTATTTGTTTAGTTTTAGTATTAACATGTTAATATTCATGATTTTGGTTTGAGTATTAATATGATGATCATTAAGTTTATTTATTGATCATGTTATAGTTAGTGGGTTACTATCACTAATTATGTTTTTTATTATATACTCATGGACAAGTTATAATGTTTATTTTATTAAAGTAAATGTGTTTTTATGATTTGTTGAGTATATAAATTATTGACATGAACATGAACTTGTGGAAATTATAAACATGTTATTTGTTAGTAGGCCATCCTTGTATGGGCTATGTGTTTAATTTCATTTTCACCATGTATTGTCTAAATGTTATAAATGTGATTCTATGTTCTTTAGAATATTTATATTTTAGACATGTGGTTAAAATGATTATTAAATGTACTTTTCAATTTTATATAAGTTGGGTGATGTTTATAATTTACAAGTTGGAAAAGTCAAAATATTGATCTATTTCAATGATTTTGTGGTAATTACTAGTATAAGTGTTTATATGTTTTGTTAATACTAAAATGGGGAAGAATATTAATTTATTTGTTTAGTTTTAGTATTAACATGTTATAAATTTATACTAGAAATTAATTATGATTTAGGGAATGTTATTATTTCATAGTTTTTTCACTTTTTAGAGTGACGTGTGTTATACTTGAGTAAAGTATAATGAAAGACATGGTAATTAATTTTTTCAATTTATGAGATCATTAAGTTCATGATTTGGAGGAAATCGGTTGTATAAATTGGTTATGTATTAAATTTGGGGACAATGAAATTTTATCTAAATTTGGTGTTGTATACATATGATTTTTACCGATTTTGTTTAATGGTTTAGTGTCTTTGATCTAATCTATTTAATAGACATAATTATATGACAATAAATATGTTCTTCGGTTTGAGAAGGATAATTTGGCGTGAGTTAAGTCTTGGTTCAGGGATTTGTTTCTTACAAGAAGATGATATTTCTTCTTGGATGAGGTACTTCATGGAGGAGGTTTTTTCATGCAGGAGGTTAATTCCTTGTTATCCAAGAAGTGTACTTATGTGGTTGTTTTCATATACAAGTCTTGGTTTAAATAGATAAGATGTTCATTTGTTAATATTAAAATGGGGAAGAATATTAATTTATTTGTTTAGTTTTAATATTAACATGTTATTTGTTCATAATTGATGTTTGAAGTGTTTGCATCATATCACTAGTTATTGTGATATACTTCAATGAGTATCAATGACATAGGAAGTAGAAATGATGAGTTTTGGGTTTCATTCGTCAAATAAGTTTTGGAGGATGGCTAGGCTTTTGACATTACATCACAATGGTGGCTTTCTTACACCAAGCCACGTAGGCAAGAAGCTTCCCCCTTTTTTTGATCTATTTTTTTTTTCATTTTATTAAAACTCAAAAACTTTACTTTAATACCTCATTTTAATAAAACCCACAATAATATAATTGTGCTTGAACTTACTTTAGATTATAAATAATAATTTCAAAGCCATTTCTTATTAATATTAGAGCTTAGTAACTAATAATTACTAACTAAAACATGCTTAAAAACATGGGCTGTTACATGTAGATTAGTTGGCAAATCAAGGAGTCAATTAGAACAACGAAGTAGAGTTGATTCAAATCCCCCCGTTAAATTTAGGTAGAATTTTGTTTGAGGACGTTGTAGGTGTGGCTATGCCATGTTTTGTTACCCCCTAGCTTTTTATGTTTTTTATTTATGTTCTTTCATGAGGTTTGTCCCTCTCTTTTTCTTAAAAAAAACAGATGACCTTGAAGGCTAGATTAATTACGATTTGGGCGCAGGAAGAACAATTAGGAAGCTTGTCCAAGTTTATTGTTTTAGTTTTGGTAGATGACATCTATGAGGGTTATAGGAAGTCGTTTAGCCTCATAGGTGTTAAATAGTTGGTTTGGTTTTTTTTTTTTGTGGTTGTTTTGCCACGTGGGATTTTGATACTATGTTTTATGTTTGAGATTTTTGGAGGTTTCTTTCTTTTAGATGACTAGTTTGACTTGAGGATATTATCATTTTCTTTATATTTGACTTTATCTTTATAATAATGGTCTTTTGAACCCTTAGAGTGACATTTCCATTTCAGCGATATAACCGCTATCGTCCATTTATCTTTTCTTTAGTTGTTTGCTTTCCTTATTTTATTTTGTATAAGGACGAAGTGTTACAGTGGATTTGTTCAATCAAGAGTATAAGCAACAACTTTGACCCAGCCTTAACTCGAATTTAGCCTGAATGGTCGCCTCTAATTTTTCACAACTTTACGCTCAGCCTACTATGGATGTTCAGAACCGGGTAACCCAATATGCGAGTAGCTATAAAAAGCAGACAATGACCCTATCCGAAAAAATCAGCCACTTGCTTTTTTGGAGTCTGGTCATGGGTACCCAGGTTGTAAAATGATACTTAATAATCTATATTCTATGTCGGAATTTTGCATAAGAAAGTGATGATTTTGTTTATATAGTTCATGATCTTGAATCTTGGATCCTAAGAGAACAAAAAAGAGTTCAAAAGATAATAGTTTCAAAAATTAGAATACACTAATGGTCACAAAAGAGTCCAAATGTGTGAACTAAAGTTAACAAGTATTTTTTTTCAACTAGTGAGTAAACAAGAAACAAGAAACAAAAACTCTGATTATCATGCCGTTCCTGAAGAAAAACAAGAAAGGTTAGCGTGGGGTATGAAGCTCAAGGCCACACCTAGGAAGGGACGCATGAAGGAAGTCGAGGAGGAGGAGAAATTTAGACTGTGCAAGAAGGTGCTATTCACCAAAAACTCTTTACCAGGTACTATTGTTACTTCTCTTTCCCCACAAAATAGTAATTCTGTGCCACACCTACCTGATCAATCCCATAGTACTTCCCAAAGCCTCATAAATGCCTCCAACTCCCCCACAAATCCCCACTTATTGGTCCCCCCTCAACCTGACATTAACCACCCCAACTCTCAAGTACCTCCCCCCAGCAACATACTACTTCATAATCCACGATATTAAACCCACACACTCATGATCCCTCAACAACCTGGCCAAGCCACCTGCAGCCACATAAACAAGTCCCCCATTAGCACCACACCAACAACTTCATATTTACCAGCCCAGCTACAAATACCCTTTCACCGAAAAATCCAAAACAACTAACCACCCTTACTACTACTCCACAAGATGAAGACAAGCCTGAACTAATGTCTTTTATCTCGAAGGAAATTTCTGGGAGAAGCCGTGGTTGGAAGAGGTTGGCCGGAGGGTCATAAAGGAAAAAGGAGGGTTGGAGAACATGGTTACTGATTGTGATTTGATCATAAAGAAAAGGTTACCTGATGACTCTATGGAGTGTGACAATCTTGCAGGTACTGTGAAACGTTCTAAGTCGAGGCAGAGATTTTTCTAGCTCTACTTTTGAGGTGGAGGTTGGTTAAGACCAACCCCGCCCGACATTATGAATACTTTATTCTGGAACTGCCGAGGGTTGGGTAACCCTTGGTCATTTCGACAACTCCGAAGATGGAGTAACACTTATGCCCCCGACATTATCTTTTTGTCGGAGACCATGTTAAGGATGCCGCTGAAAATTTGAAAGATCGTTTGGGGTTTAAAAATGCTTTTGGTGTGGCTAGTATTGAGAAAGCAGGTGGTCTTTATATTTTTTGGATGGAGGATGTCAATTTTACTCTTGTCACTTTATCTAAAAATCATATATGTGGTGACATTGAAAATGATGGTGGCTGAGAGAAGAAGAAAAATTTAAGACATGGACCTTAGTTCGACATCTTTTTGCTGAGTCGGAGCATCCAATTTTGTTTGGTGGAGATTTTAATTGAAATCCTTTTCTCTCATGAGAAGGAGGGGGGAGTTGATAGAAGCATACCAAACATGACCACGTTTCGGGATACTATAGACGACCTACAATTATGTGATCTTGGTTATATGGGATAGTGGTGCACTTGGGAGAGGGGAAACTCAACCGTCACTAGAATCCGTGAGCGCTTGGATAGGTTCATTGGTTCAACTTCGTGGGTGGATTTGTTCCCGGGGTTTGTTATTGAACATTTGATGCAGTATAATTCTGATCATACTTCTATTGTGACTCGTTGTAAAAGCTACAAAAAAGGTGAAAGAAAGAGGAAAGGTTTCAGATTCGAAACCTGTTGGTTACTCGACGAGTCTTGCGAACACTTAGTGTAGCAGGCCTGGGCTAACTCCACTGGTGAGCGGATTTACACTCGGCTACAGTTGCTAGGAGGTGAGTTGGTGGTGTGGAGCAAGGAAAAGTTCGGGAAGCTCGGGGAACAAATAACGAAAGTGGAAAAGAAGCTTCTCCTTGCGTAGCAAAATCCAATTTCAGATGAAAATTATCTGTAGTGGGCTGAACTAGAAAAAGTGCTTGATGATCTCAATGAGAAACAAGAGGCTTACTGGTATCTAAGGTCTCGGGTGTCTGAGGTTCGAGATGGTGACAGAAACACTAAATATTTCCACCATAAGGCTTCACAGATACGGAAAAGAAATTATGTTACAGGCCTCTAGCTATAACAGTACTGGTGTCTGGGAGGAAGACGTGGATTCGATTGAAGGAATTTTTGGAGACTATTTCGGTGGCATTTTTACCTCGACATTCTCCTCTGAGTCGTGTCTACAGGAGGTCCTTAATCATATTAGCCCTATTGTGTCTGATGATCACAACCGGAGCTTGTTACGCCCCTTTACCAAAGCGGAGATTTTTTAAGCTCTTCAGCAGATGCACCCCTGTAAGGCTCCGGGCCCTGATGGTATGCATGCTATTTTTTACCAGAGATTCTGGCATATTGTGGGTGATGATGTGTCTGAATTTGTATGTAATATTTTGCATAGTGTTGCTTCCTCTAGCTGTATTAATAAAACTAATATAGCCTTGATTCCCAAAGTAAAAAATCCTACTGTTGCTACTAAGTATTGGCCTATTGCTCTCTGTAATGTGTTGTATAAATTGATTTCCAAAGCAATGGTGATCCGTCTCAAATAATACTCCTTGATATTGTTACGAAAAACTAGAGTGCTTTGTCTCTGGGGGCCTTGTTACTGACAATGCTCTTATAGCTATGGAGATTTTCCATTTGATGAATCACAAAAATTATAGCAGGAGTGGTATTGTTTCTATGAAGCTTGATATGAGCAAAGCCTATGACAGGGTAGAGTGGGGTTTCCTGAGGAAACTTCTTTTGACGATGGGGTTTGATGGTAGATGGGTTAACTGGTGATGGATTGTGTTTCCTCTGTTTCTTATTCCTTCATTATTAATTGAGGTGTCTATGGTGCAGTTACTCCTCATAAGGGTCTTCGACAAGGTGACCCCCTTTCCCCGTACTTATTTATTTTGATTGCTGACACTTTCTCTAAAATGACTCAGAGTAAGGTTCGGGATCATCTGATTCATGGTGCTAAAGCTAGTCGCAGCCGTCCGGAAATTTTTCACCTTCTATTTGCATATGACAGTCTTCTGTTTATAAGAGCCACCCGTAAGGAATGCATTGTTATAGTTGATATTCTCAACCAATATGAATTAGCATCTAGACAGAAAATTAATTATGAAAAATCGGAGGTTTCTTTCAGTAGAGGTGAACTGTTGAACAAAAGGAAGAGTTGATGGGTATCCCGAAAATGCTTCAAGTGGAGAAACATGAGAAGTATCTTAATATCCCCTCTATTTCTAGAAGATCAAAGAAAGCTGTTTTTGATTCACTCCTAGATAGAATTTGGAAGAAACTCCAAGGTTGGAAGGAGAAGTTGTTGTCCAGAGCCGGGAAAGAAATCCTCTTAAAATCTGTTATCCAAGCCATTCCAACATATCTCATGGGAGTGTATACATTTCCTAGCTTGATTATTCAAAAGATTCATTCGGCTATGGCCCGCTTTTGGTGGGGGGAGCTCGGACTCTCATCGGAAAATTCATTGGAAGAATTGGGACTTATTATGCACTTTAAAATGTCTTGGTGGCCTTGGTTTTAATAATCTTGTTGTATTCAATGATGCCCTTCTTGGGCGTCAAGCATGGCGCCTCGTTCGTGAACCCAACACTGTTCTTGGGCGTGTTATGAAGGCGAAGTATTATCCACATTGTGACTTTCTTGATGCGTCGCTTGGGTATTCTTGTAGCTACTCTTGGAAAAGTATATGGAGTTCGAAAGCTCTTATTAAAGAAGGTAGCATTTGGAGAGTTGGTGATTGTAGACACATAATCGTGTCTCCCCATTTAAGGATCCAATGATGAATCATACCGCGGTATTAGTTGGCGCGACCCACGGAAGAGCAATCTGAAGAACCAATCCAAAATTATGTTTTGAAATGATATTCTAAAGCCTAATTAATTATTCATGATGATTAATTGTATCTTAAGCCCATAAAATGTTTAAAATCCACTTAAGAGCATAATTGAATATTTATTATTTTAATAAATATTTTTTTATAAATATTTTTATTATCTTTGATAAATATTTTAAATACAAATCAGATTCTTTTTAATCCGTAAAGTTCAATCCCCGGATTGTAGGGATAAAAAAGTATCTTCGAAAGACGCGTAGAATAAAAAACGAATATGCTGGAATATGCGCCGGACGCGGCGGTTGCGCTCAGCGCGCCACGTGTGTCTAGCGCATTGGCCAGAACGCATCAGGCGAGCCAATGAGCGCCTGACACGTGGACTTGTGACTCACACAGAGTCCTGCGTCTGACGCAAGTCCTGTGTGAGACACAACCTTTCTTTTCTATCTTTTCAAAAATGCGTTTACACATGTTTGAATCTGATTGGGCTGGTTGCGTCAGGCGCACACCGATGTGCGTCTGACGCGTGGCATTGTGCCTGCCACGTAGGCTTGCACCTGGCGCAGGGCTTGCTGAGGCGCACGGTTCTCTTCGCCTATAAATATTCGTGATTTCCGAATTACGGAGGGCTTTTCATTATTATTTTACGCATACAGAAACTTACGAATATCTCCGCAATACACTTCGAATCTCCAAATACTCAAACACTCAAAGACTTCAATCCTTTCAAATTAATTTCAATACTTCAATCTATTCTTAATCATACTGCGTTCCTGGTTCCGCGATTGCTCCGCCTAAAGATCGTTGTGCTCTTCAATCTAAGCCGCATAGGTATAATCCCTTAGGATCCTTGAATAATCAATTATATTTATTGCTTTGAAGTTACTAACAATTTATTTCATGATGTATTGTAGATCTTTAAGTAATAAATCGTTCTACTGTATATTCTAACCCCTTTTCTATGCTTTATTTCATATTATATTTATTCATGCCTTTGTATATTATATGCTTGCCTGATCATTCTATGCATATTGTATGACTGTCCTGTTTTAATGCTTTTATCACCCACATGTTATTTTTGTTAATCAATGACCTAAATAAATGTTCTAACATTAATCTGATTAATTTGGACAACCTGCTAGGTTCCATGTAATTTGATTGCCTAATAACATGTCACTAAAAATAGTCTTTGTATGTCTTTTCTGAACCAATTTAGACTAAATATTTTTTGGGTGTTTAAAACATTATATGATTATTCTTTGGCATAAAATCTGTAATGAATCGATATTTAGTAGAGGCCATCAATGGGCAATGTGGTTCCTGACTGTATTGTACCCTCACCCCCGAACTCATTTTTTGGTTCATTTTGACCATCTACTGAGTCGGGACGGGAAATCTACGTTGGATAATTTGTCCCTACGGTTTTCCCATATCCAATTAGGTTTATGATTCTTCCTAAAAAGAATTGTTGGCGACTTCTTTCAAAACAATTTTCAATAAAACCTTAACAATGGGGTAGTCAAATTAAATACGCGCTCACACCGCGTAGGCGAAATAAAAAACACGCCTACAATTTGGCGACTTCACTGGGGGGGATTTTAAAAAAATTATTTTTTTTAAAGTGAGTGGGTGAAACTTAAAAAATACGATTCATTCTTAATTTATGCCTTTGAATAATATACAGTTTTGCATATGCATGGCTATTGTTCAGCCACCATAAGGACAATCTACCTTGCCTCATTAGCACATGTTCTATGTGTGAGGTCACCCCGGGGGGTTTGCGCTTTGTCCTTCCAAAAAGCTTCCTGAGCGATAGTGTTGGATCTTAGTCATAAGCAAACCTACCCAACCATGGCATTGTTCTCTTGTTCCTGACTTCAGAACTGGAGTGCGTCTTACACGTGACCACTTCTTTAAGCAGGGGTACGAAGCGTGGAATCAATCTCTTAGTCATGGACCCTTTTCAGCCTTAACCTAAACCTGACCAATAGTTGAATATAGAACTGGACTTTTGGTTGAGAACTTTTGCATCCATGTTATATGATATTTGCCTGTGATTGCAATTTTTGCCTATTATTATCTTGTCAAATTGTCATTATTATGCGTCGTTCCTACAAATCGCGTCTAAACAAAATCATCAATCAACCAAAACTTCGCCTAAATCCCCGAAAAACATGTCGAGGGAATAGTGCGCCAAGCGCATTAAGTTGCGCCTGGCGCACCACTTGTTGGAACATTTATAGTTCAAATGTGTCCGTTGATGTTATGTGATGAGAAAGGAGGAATAACGAAAAGGCAAGTCAATAGAGCGCTCGCTCTAAGTAGAGCGCACGCTCAGAATTGTCAGGGAATTGGAGTTTAAACCAATTTCCTTGACAGGGCTGAGGAGCGTCGGCTCCTTGAAGGAGCGCCGGCTCTGCCCGGAGCGGCGGGTTCCTATTCGTCGCGTTTTCTGACGAGGCATTTCTTTCGTGAAATGGTGTGTGTCTTTTCGTATATGGTTGCATCTTTTCTTCTGTAAGTCTTCCCTAGTATATATAGGGATATATCACATGTGGAATGGGTGAGAGAGAGAAATTATTTATGCTTGCTTAAAGTGTGAAATCATTCCATGGTACTTGCTTAGAGAATAGAATTCTCTTGTGTTTTCTCTAAACAAAATCAAACTACAAACTCTTGTTGGGATTGTTTCTTGTTAACAACCAAGATTCAATGTTTCTTCTTCGTATCTCATAAGTATTACCGTGATACTCTGTTGTTCCTAGTGGGTCGGTAAATAACTTATAGGAAAGCGTATCTAATACGTGCTTAGAAGATCTAATATCCTGTTACTCATTGTTTTATCCACACACACCTCTAACAATCTATAAGTTAGCTAATCCTTGGGTAATTGAATCTTCCTTGGGTGAGATGTTTTGAATTTGGAATGCCATTGTTCAATGGAAAGAGAAGAAGAATGTTACAAGACAAGAGGCCGAGAATGATGGATTTCTCAAAACCCAATTTGGGTTGTATTGTAAGTTCTATATTTTCCTCTTTAAGAGAATGTTTTATAGTAAACTTGCATGTTATAGTATGCTGATACTATTGTTAATTTCGGTTAAAACTTTGACAAAACTTTTTGTTTTGAAATTTGACTTTCAAAGATTGTCAAAAGTTGGATATACCGTGGACATTTTTAATTACCAAATGATGGTGAAATTTGGTTGTAGTATAGAGCAACGTTTTGACAGGATTTGATTTCGCCATGAACATTTATTTTATTTTGTAACATGGGTTGGGTTATAATGATCTAGTAAAAGGATGTTGTGTCAACCATAATTATGACAGTTGGTGGATTGCAGGAAAAATATTCTTTCAATGTTTGGTTTCTCTGACTTTGCAACATGTTGTTTCGATTAAGCTAAGGAACCCTTAACGCAATTTCATAAGAGAATTTTGTTTTTTGTCAAAGGTTGTCAATGGCAACATCTTCTTATTGTTCTTGTCAAGAAATGTTAGTAATTTCATCCTATCTTTCATGATTTCCATGTTTGTTCGGAAGAAGAATTTTATTCTTGAACCATGATGAAAAGGGTAGATGATTTTTATTGATATTGATATATCATGTTATATTAAACTCGTCCAAAACCTGAATTTTTTAATTATTTTTTGTTAATGCTAAAATGGAGAAGAATATTAATTTATTTGTTTAGTTTTAGTATTAACATGTTAATATTCATGATTTTGGTTTGAGTATTAATATGATGATCATTAAGTTTATTTATTGATCATGTTATAGTTAGTGGGTTACTATCACTAATTATGTTTTTTATTATATACTCATGGACAAGTTATAATGTTTATTTTATTAAAGTAAATGTGTTTTTATAATTTGTTGAGTATATAATTATTGACATGAACATGAATTTGTGGAAATTATAAACATGTTATTTGTTAGTAGGCCATCCTTGTATGGGCTATGTGTTTAATTTCATTTTCACCATGTATTGTCTAAATGTTATAAATGTGATTCTATGTTCTTTAGAATATTTATATTTTAGACATGTGGTTAAAATGATTATTAAATGTACTTTTCAATTTTATATAAGTTGGGTGATGTTTATAATTTACAAGTTGGAAAAGTCAAAATATTGATCTATTTCAATGATTTTGTGGTAATTACTAGTATAAGTGTTTATATGTTTTGTTAATACTAAAATGGGGAAGAATATTAATTTATTTGTTTAGTTTTAGTATTAACATGTTATAAATTTATAGTAGAAATTAATTATGATTTAGGGAATGTTATTATTTCATAGTTTTTTCACTTTTTAGAGTGACGTGTGTTATACTTGAGTAAAGTATAATGAAATACATGGTAATTAATTTTTTCAATTTATGAGATCATTAAGTTCATGATTTGGAGGAAATCGGTTGTATAAATTGGTTATGTATTAAATTTGGGGACAATGAAATTTTATCTAAATTTGGTGTTGTATACATATGATTTTTACCGATTTTGTTTAATGGTTTAGTGTCTTTGATCTAATCTATTTAATAGACATAATTATATGACAATAAATATGTTCTTCGGTTTGAGAAGGATAATTTGGCGTGAGTTAAGTCTTGGTTTAGGGATTTGTTTCTTACAAGAAGATGATATTTCTTCTTGGATGAGGTACTTCATGGAGGAGGTTTTTTCATGCAGGAGGTTAATTCCTTGTTATCCAAGAAGTGTACTTATGTGGTTGTTTTCATATACAAGTCTTGGTTTAAATAGATAAGATGTTCATTTGTTAATATTAAAATGGGGAAGAATATTAATTTATTTGTTTAGTTTTAATATTAACATGTTATTTGTTCATAATTGATGTTTGAAGTGTTTGCAGCATATCACTAGTTATTGTGATATACTTCAATGAGTATCAATGACATATGATTAATGATATTGTAATGTTTATAATGGAAAGTCACAACATATTTTGGATTGCGACATTGTGGTGCTTGTGATTTTATAAACATGGAGTCGTGTTAATGAACTTTTATATGTTTTGTTAACTTGATGAATTTGGCCAAAATTATTGTCAAGTTATGTTATATAAAAGTAGGGATGTGTTTTAAGCCTTTATTAAGTAAATTGCAAATGAAGAAAACTCAATTCACGTCTTGTACAACGCAAGATCTTGAATTCATTGAGGATCCCACTTTATTTGTAATTTGGAGCACTATAATATTTTTATTACATCCCAAGGTTAGTGCTTGTTTTTCGCAATGTTGGAGGTTGATTAATTTCTTAATAAATCTTTGGTTAGTTGCTCGGTTGCGAGAGCATGTTATAGAAGGTTTACCTATATGAGTAAGAAGTTTGGCCGCTTCACCTAGTTTGGGGCATAACTAGGAACACCCATGAATGTGGATATGGACTCAAGGCCTATAATGGAGTCAAAGGTGACAATGTTGTTTGTGTAAGCTTGTGTGTATAGCATCTTCAAATTTTCATATGGTTAAGTGATTCAATGCTTAGTCAATCATTTCAATCGAAAGTTTGTAAAATGTGTTGTACTAAGTGGAAATTCAATCTTTAAGACATTTTCATTTGTGCACAAGTTTAGTTGATTTTGTGTAGTTTGCAAGTGTACAGATTCAAAGCATTTATACTATAAATGGAGGAGGATTGTTGGAACATTTATAGTTTAAATGTGTCTGTTGATGTTATGTGATGAGATAGGAGGAATAACGAAAAAGCAAGTCAATAGAGCGCACGCTCTAAGTTGAGCGCACGCTCAGAATTGTCAGGGAATTGGAGTTTAAACCAATTTCCTTGACAGGGCTGAGGAGCACCAGCTCCTTGAAGGAGCGCCGGCTCCTGCCTGGAGCGCTGGCTCCTATTCGTCAGTTTTCCTGACAAGGCATTTCTTTCATGAAATGGTGTGTGTCTTTTCGTATATGGTTGCGTCTTTTCTTCTGTAAGTCTTCCCTAGTATATATAGGGACATATCACATGTGGAATGGGTGAGAGAGAGAAATTATTAATGCTTGCTTAAAGTGTGAAATCATTCCATGGTACTTGCTTAGAGAATATAATTCTCTTGTATTTTCTCTAAACAAAATCAAACTACAAATTCTTGTTGGGATTGTTTCTTGTTAACAACCAAGATTCAATGTTTCTTCTTCGTATCTCATAAGTATTACCGTGATACTCTGTTGTTCCTAGTGGGTCGGTAAATAACTTATAGGAAAGCGTATCTAATACGTGCTTGGAAGATCTAATATCATGTTACTCACTGTTTTATCCACACACATCTCTAACACCACTCCCGTGCCAGACGCACGGCTATGCGCCGCAAGCAACAATGCTGCGTGGCACGCAGTCTATGCGTCGCATGCTTTTCTTTGATTTATTCGTCGTGGTGGTCGATCCGATGTTCGGTCTGTCTGCATTCACGTAAAAAATGGTCATTTTAGGAGTCTCACCTAATTCAAAAAAGGGTGTTTTCATGCAAGGTCGAGTTCGTCCTAAAAAGTGCATCAAGAAAACTGGTCATAGTAGAGTTAGAGTCATCATGCATGTCTACCTCTTCCCATTCCCTCCCTGTTGCTCAACAAATTTTCCCTATCAATCTTACCTTACCATATTCAATCAATTTCAAAAACTTACATTTTTTCAAAATCAATCCTACACCCATGTCTATTCTACCTTTTTCGAAAAGCATTTACTAAACACCATCATACACGACATTTGCAAAAATATATTTTCAAAATTAATCCATCATCTTTTCCTAACAAAAGATAAAAACAAGGGGTTTTTTTCAAAAAATGAATTTCGAAAATTCTAAGCGCAGTCTAAACACCTTCAATCCAATCCAGTTCACTTGCATTCATTTTAGGCCCATGTGCATTAGAGTCTATTTTGCATTCATTTTAGGCCCATATGCATTAGAGTCCATTTTGCATTCATATTAGGTCCATCTAATTTGAGTCCATGCATTCATATTAGGCTTGCTAGCATTAGAGTCCATCTTAGGCCCATATAAGTCTAGCCCATGTCAAAATCTAGGCCATGTGCATCTTTGTGTGAAACCTAGTCTATGTCAAGCCCAGTCCAAGTCTATCCAACTCTATTCCAATCCAATGTCAAGCTCATGTGCATCTTCCAGTCTAATTCAAACCAATACAGGACTAAGTCCAAAATCAGGTCCATATAAGGCACAACTCATTTTCTAAGTCTAATCCAGTCTATTTCCAAACCCATATAGGACGAAGCCCAAACCATTAAGTCTAGCGAAGCTAGCATCCCTTTAAGACCATAACGGCACCCCTTTGACTTAGCTAAGCTAGTCACCCTGAAGACCATAACGGCACCCCCTTTGACTTAGCTAAGCTAGTCTCCCGTAAGACCATAACGGCACCCCTTTGACTTAGCTAAGCTAGTCCCCCGTAAGACCATAACGGCACCCTTTGACTTAGCTAAGCTAGTCACCCGTAAGACCATAACTTGGCACCCCTTTGACTTAGCTAAGCTAGTCACCCGTAAGACCATAACGGCACCCTTTGACTTAGCCGAGCTAGTCACCTGTAAGACCATAACGGCACCCATTTGACTTAGTTAAGCTAGTCGCCCGTAAGACCATAACGGCACCCATGGACCTAGTGAAGCTAGTCACCCCTAACACCATAAAGGCACCCTCAGAGTTTAGCGAAGCTACTCCTATCTTACATCTATAGTAACCCCAAACCATTAAGTCTGGCGAAGCCAATTCCTTCCTAAGTCTAGCGAAGCTAGCATAGGCAATCCTTTTGAGTCTAGTCTATTTGCAAAGTCCAGTCCATTCTGCTTGCATAGTCCAGTCCAGTCTAGTCCAGTCCACATTTGCATATGCATATAGTTAGGCCCATGTCGCCAACGTAGCCATAATGATACCCATTTCCACTTCCATTTTTCATTTTCATTTCCACTTCCATTTTTCATTTTCATTTCCACTTTCATCCTTATTTCTCATCTCCATTTCCACTTCTCTATTCCTCATTCCCATTTTTCATTTCAAAAGCATCATTTCTAAAAATTTACGAGGTCCATTCGATTTCTGTTCAAGACATGTGGTGAGATTATAACTTGGGAACGCCCAACAGAGAGGCAACAAGGTCAACCTACTCCCAGACTCGTCAAGCGCATCCTCACTTTTTCAGATGAATCCTCCGACTCTTCCGAATCTTCATCTGAAATGGGGGACACTAATGAACAGCTCAGTGCCATTATGGCTCAACTCCCACTTATGAACTCTCGTCTTGAGGAACAAGACAAAGAGATCACTAGTAGAATAAATGCTTATTGCGGCGGTCATTAAGTAGCCTATTGCGGCGGTTTTCGCAGCGCAGCAATTAAAGGCGCAACAATAGGTAATTACCTATTGCTGCGGTTTTTAACCGCAACAATAGGGCAACCTATTGCTGCGGTTCCTACCCAAAACCGCAGCAATAGGTAGTGTTAATAATAATAAAAAATAATTAAAAAGCAACATATTGCTGCTGTTGTTGGTAAAAACAGCAGCAATATGTGAGTCTATTGATGTTGTTTTTACCAAACAACAGCAGCAATAGGTTGTTGTTTTTTTTTTTAAAAAAAAAACATACATTTCTAATGTCATATACTTCAGTACTTCACCCAAGTAATATTTTCACAAAGAAAACTATACATCCAGATTTTTTGGAATTCATTCAAACAACAAATGAATTAATAATAAAACCCATAACTACAACATTTACATTTGATATTATAAGAAATGAAACTATGAAACACACCAAATCTGAAAAATGTAACCAATACCAAAAACTAAAATATCATATTCATTACAAAATTAAAATGGAAATTAAACTAAAATAGAAACTCTAAAATAATTCATTCAAAAAAGTAAAAACAAAAAAATAAAAATCCTAAACATCAGATCTAAACTGAAAATAAAAAAAATGAAGAAAATACAAAATACAAAATACGAAGGCCGACGAAGGAGATGAAGGCCGACGAAGTGAACGGGATTCGAACCGTTGGTCTGAGCACCGGGATTCGAACCGTTGGTATGAGCACCGGGATTCGAACCGTTTTCGTCAGGTGAATGACCGACGAACGAAGGAGACGAAGGCCGACGAACGAAGGAGACGAACGGCCGACGAACGAAGGAGACGAAGTCGCCGGTGTTCAACGATGCCCGAAAATGGTGCGACGCCATTTCGAACTCGCCGCGAAGTCGCCGGAAGACGAAGAAGAGGAGAGAGAAAATTGAAAGCTTCGCATGACGAACGGCGGAGACGACAGGCTTCTCTCAGATCTGGAGAGAGTTTGAAAGACGACGAGGTCCAGGTCGTGAGAGGCACCTTCAAAGGTCGTGAGGGTTAGGTGGTTCAAGTTTATCGCAAAAAATGGGTGATTCACATCGAAAGAATCACGCGTGAGAAGGTTAATGGATCTGAGAGAAGAAGGAAGAGGAGGAGAGAGAAGAATGAGAGAGTGAGGAGACCGAATGTGAGGACAGAGAAGAATGAGAGGACGGCGCCTATGTTTTTTTTTTGAGGGAAGTAAAAGGAAACCTAGTTGGCCCCTTTTATTTTTAATTTTAAAAGTCTATTGTTGCGGTTTTGGGTAAGAACCGCAGCAATAGGTTTAAATATTATTTTTTTAATTATTACTGCGGTTTTTATCAGAAACCGCAGCAATATGTCTGGTCAAATAGTCAACTTTTTTCAAAATTTTTCCCGTTGAAACCATATTGCTGCGGTTTTCGGCCGAAATCGTAACAATATGGTTATTTTATATTTTACCTTTTCTTTTTACGTGATATATTGCTGCGTATGGGTAAAACCGCAGCAATACCACCGCAGCAATAAGCAATTATTCTATAACAGGCTAAAGTCGTATCACCTTATCAAAAATAACCTAAAGTCCACTAACAAGTAGTCAGGGAAGTCAGGATCGAATCCACAGGGAGAAAGTTATATTATTGTATCTGAATTCTAATATTATACTAACTAAATCTGATGAAAATTGGTGTGTGACTAAACTAATAGGCAAATGATAGAACTAAATATGAAGATAATAATCAATTGATAAAGAACTAGGATTATGGATCACTATGCATACAATTTGGGAAATCAGAGACGAATAATAATCACCCAATACGTCAATTTATCTAGGGCACATGTAATTTCTCTCGAACATTACCTCCCTCAAAGATCACCTAGCCGCTCTCGCATGGTCAAGGATCACTATGCCTAATGATTGAAAGCCTATACGAAATCTCTCCTCTCGAAGCAGATTCAATATTGCGATAGTAGAAATACAAATCAGGCCTAATTCATAAATCTAGCATGAACGATTCAATCACAGGAAACAATTGAAATAAAGGGTAATTATACTAATCTATCAATCTTTCATTGCATACATAGATCCCCACAATCCTAGAAATAAAACTACTCACTCATGCTTAAGAAAACAATAACAAATTCCATATAAAAATCCATACTTTGAACTATTGCAAATAACTAAGAAACTAATCTAATCAATAATAGAGAAGCAAATAATAATGAAAAGAACAAGGAAGAAGATTACCAAATTAATGAACTATATTAAACTTGCGAATAATCCAAAGGTTCAATCTTGAATCACAATGAAGAGTAGTAAAAAGCTAGGGTTCTTGAGAGAAACTATGAGAAATAATGACTAAAAAACAAGATAAAACAAAGATGTTCTAACTTTTCTATTTATACTTAGTGCCCGAAATCATTAAATGAGTGCGCGGAGTCTCGCCGCCCGACGGGCCAACTAAGCCCGATGAGATCGGGCTCAAACGCAAAGCAATGGGATCAAAACATAACCTCGCCCGATGACATCGGCCCCGACCCGCCCGATGGAGTCGGCCGCACACCATCGCTCCACAAAGCGGGCGGCAGACATACCTAAGGACGCCCGATGAGATCGGGCCGAACCGCCCGATCGGGCTCCTCACCGTAATAACGATCGGGCGGCGTTGCCCGATCGGGCCCGCAACGCCTCTTATCTGTTGCTTCTGAAGACGATGACCGCCCGATCGGGCGTGTTGCGCCCGATCCGGTCGGGCTCGGTTCCAATCCTCATTCCTTGTCCAAACGCCAAGGCTTCAATGCTTCTTCGCTCGAGAGATCCCAAAAAGTATCCTCGGGACTTTAGAACTCATCAAATATGTTTTCGAACCTCTCCGAGTCCGAGTGAAATAGTCGATAGTGGTAGAAAATAGAGAGATAACTCCCTAAAACCCGCAATCGACACAAAATAGAAAACCACAACTAGATGGAGAGAGTTAGCATAAAATGGCTCCTAAGAGCACCATTGATACACATTTTAGCTCAAATACAGGGGGAAAAACACTATATTAAATCATCACATCATTCTACTAGTGGATTAAGGCACTGAGGAAGAAGCTAACTGAAGAAGACGAGCAAGACGACACTCCACCACCAATCAAGACCAACACGGATTTGAGGTTTGAAAAACTCGAGCAATTGATCCAGTCAATTCCTGCACTCGAGAGTCAGGCTCATGGCCATGACATCATTGATCCTGAACTAAGGGACAAGCTCCCTAAAAAGGTAACATTAGGTGACCTCCCAAAATTCAAAGGGGTCGAAGATCCAAATGATCATCTGAGAGCTTTTTCCGTTTCTATGACTCTCAAGGGCATGAGCAAGGACCTGTTTGCTTATGTTTTTCCCTTGACCTTGGATGCACATCCATCCAAGTGGTTCAAATCACTGAACAAAACCAAGCTGAATGACTGGGACTACATCAGAAAAGAGTTCCACAAACAATATATATACAATACTCAGCTTCCCATTGGCCTTCGTGAGTTGGAGTTAACTAAACAAAACTCCAATGAAGACTTCGTAACCTTCCTTAACAGGTGGAGAGAAAAAGCTGCACAAATGACTAATAGGCCATCTCAAGAGGATCAGGTCCGACTGGTGATCCGTAACTTGCAGCCCAAGTATGGGGATCATATTAAATTTCAACCCATATAGTCTTTCACGAAGCTTTATAAGGCGGGCTTACTGATCGAAGAAGAGGTACAAGCCAATAAGAACAAGAGTTCCAACAACAACAACTCTTTCAAGAAGAGTAATAACAACCCTTCTACCTCTAAGAGCAACGACATCAATGCCCTAACTACTGACAAGAGAGGTTATCAAGGATTTCAAAGGACATTCACCCCTTTAGGCATGTTTCTAGAAGAAGCCTTCACTAGGCTTCATGCAAAGGGAGCGCTTCAGCCTCTTAGCCTTATTCCGGACCCTGCTCCTGAGAAGAGATCCAGTTGATGGAATCCTAATGCCTACTGCAAGTACCATCAAGGAAATGGGCATATGACATCACACTACTGGACTTTGAAGCATCATCAGCAGGATATGGTCGAAGACGGTAGATTGTCAATTCCGCCTGCAGCAAAAGTCAGCAATAACGACAACCCCTTGGGCAGTGCCTAAATAACGCCGAGGCATGGTCATTTAACGCTAGTTTTCTAGGTTGAGTCGAATAGTCCCTCCCCTAGCTCCTTCATTTCCTTTCCCGTCGAGTCTATGTCCTTTAGGACTATAATGTTTATCAGCCTTGTTTCATTTATTCTTTTTAATTAATAAAATAATTGCATTTTCATTTTCATTGGCCTTCCATCATTTTATCTATGCTTCTAATTCAACGATGAAACTCAAATCACCTAACGAACTTGACTAATAATAGTAATAAAAAGAGATATGAAATAAAAAAAAATGAGAAAAATGAAAAAAATGGACATACTTTGGATAAAGAGTTATATCCCTCTTCCCTCCATCATTCCAATAAACCATCATCCATGAACCATCTCATGCTAGCCAAAATAAAATCCCTTAAGCTATCATCCTCCATGATCCTTAGCCAAATAAACCTTTCAAAATCAAAGCTCCATAAACAACCTTTAGACCTTCCAATACCCATAACCATAAACTTGTGTGCAAGCCCTACTACATAAAAAGAAATCAATGCCTAGCAAATGTAAAAAAAAAAGTGAAAAAATCAAAGTGAAAAAAATGCAAAAAGAAAAAGCCAAAGGCAAAGAAATAAAAGTCAAGCTAGGGGGCTTGCACACAAGTTCTACCCCTCATTCAAATCCTGCAATCCATCAAACCTTTAACCCATATAATCCAAATCCATGATCCTTACCCTATTCCAAACCAATTAAACATTCATCAAGCCTTTAAACTTTCAACCTTTCAACCTTTCATCAATCCTAACTCCTTCTTCAAGGTATGTCCAAGCCCGCCAGATTGAAAACCCGAAAGGGCGGCCTAGGCAAAAGTTAGGGCACGAAAAAAAAAATCGGATCGGGAACTACGAATGGTCTGATTCCGCAAGGATACGTATGAATCCTTATCTCGAGGTCCGACCACTTTATTAGTCATGGTCTAATGATTTGATTTTCTAGAGTTTGGGAGCATACTCTTTCTAGATCCCGACATAGACTCTAGTCCGTACCTAGCCTCGTTAAAGCCTGTTCCCACCTATATTTGTTTGAGTCATAAATTGAACCTTTTTATTTTTCAATCCAAACTCTCCTTTTCCTTGAAGGACTCTCCGACAATTCCATGGTCTTTAGCGATATTTGACTTTGCCTAAATCACTTCCCAAAGAAGAATCCCCAATGACAACTTTCAACGTTCAATATCAGATCAAGTACATTTCAATTAAGGCTCAAGGTGCTTAATTCAAGTCAAGCTCACCCAAAGTGGGGGCATCCTTTATGAGTGGTGGTTCCTCCAAATCAAACTCCCGAAAAGTTGTAATTTGCGGACCTCGTTTACGAACCCCAATTATTTACAAAAAGCAGTTTTCGAAAATCATTCAATCATTTCTAATCATTCTACACATCTTCTAGCCTTGCAAAATACTGACCTTGCATTGCAGCCTTACAAAACCCTGACCTTGCATTGCATACATTCTAGTCTTGCATAACCCTGACCTTGCATGACGTATCATCCCTTAGCTTTGCATAACCTTAATCCTTGCATAGCGTCTCATGCATCCTTAGAGAGCCTAAGTTTGCATTATGGCATCATTATGTGCTTTGTCTGAGTTGTTTGCACCTATCTGCTAACATCTTCTTCTACAGGTAATCAGATTGCTTGTAGTTATTGTCCTGCATACTGACTTTGTTTTACAGAGACCGGCGTATATAGATCAGTCTAAACTGCAGAGCGTTTAGAATCGTTCTTCGTCCCGACACCGTATACTTTGACTATCGGTTTCCTGAACCTCAGTCAAAGTGGGGGCTTCTGTAGACACATAATCGTGTCTCCCCATTTAAGGATCCAATGATGAAACATACTGCGGAATTAGTTGGCGCGACCCACAGAAGAGCAATCTGAAGAACCAATCCAAAATTATGTTTTGAAATGATATTCTAAAGCCCAATTAATTGTTCATGATGATTAATTGTATTTTAAGCCCATAAAATATTTTAAGTCCACATAAGAGCCCAATTGAATATTTATTATTTTAATAAATATTGTTAATAAATATTTTTATTATCTTTGATAAATATTTTAAATACAAATCATATTTTTTTTAATCCGTAAAGTTCAATCCCCGAATTTTAGTGATAAAAAAGTATCTTCGAAAGACGCGTAGAATCAAAAACGAATATGCTGGAATATTCGTCAGACGCGCGGTTGCGCTCAGCGCGCCACGTGCGTCCAACGCATTGGCCAGAACGCGTCAGGCGAGCCAATGAGCGCCTGACACGTGGACTAGTGACTCACACAGAGTCCTGCGTCTGACGCAAGTCCTGTGTAAGACGCAACCTTTCATTTCAATCTTTTTAAAAACGCGTTTACACATGTTTGAATCTCATTGGGCTGGTTGCGTTAGGCACACCAATGTGCGCCTGACGCGTGGCATTGCCTTTGCCACGTAGGCTTGCGCCTGGCGCAGGGCTTGCGTGAGGCGCATAGTTCTCTTCGCCTATAAATATTCGTGATTTCCCGAATTACGGAGGGCTTTTGATTATTATTTTACGCATACATAAACTTACGAATATCTCCGCAATACACTTCGAATCTCCAAATACTCAGACACTCAAACACTTCAATCCTTTGAAATCAATTTCAATACTTCAATCTATTCTTAATCATACTGCGTTCCTGGCTCCGCGATTGCTCCGCCTAAAGATCGTTGTGCTCTTCAATCTAAGCCGCATAGGTATAATCCCTAAGGATCCTTGAATAATCAATTATATTTATTGCTTTGAAGTTACTAACAAATTATTTTATGATGTAGATCTTTAAGTAATAAATCGTTCTACTGTATATTCTAACCCCTTTTCTATGCTTTATTTCATATTATATTTATTCATGCCTTTGTATATTATATGCTTGCCTGATCATTCTATTCATATTGTATGATTGTCCTGTTTTAATGCTTTTATCACCCCACATGTTATTTTTGCTAATTAAAGACCTAAATAAATGTTCTAACATTAATCAGATTAATTTGGACAACCTACTAGGTTCCCTGTAATTTGATTGGCTAATAACATGTCACTAAAAATAGTCTTTTTATGTGTTTCCTGAACCAATTTAGACTAAATATTTTTAGGGTGTTTAAAACGTTATATGATTATTCTTTGGCATAAAATCTGTAATGAATCGATATTTAGTAGAGGCCAGCAATGGGCAATGTGGTTCCTAACTGTATTGTACCCTCACCCCCGAACTCAATCTTTGGTTCATTTTGACCATCTATGGAGTCAGGACGGGGAAATCTACATTGGATAGTCCCTACGGTTTTCCCATATCCAATTAGGTTTATGATTCTTCCTAAAAAGAATTGTTGGCGACTTCTTTCAAAACAATTTTCAATAAAACCTTTACAATGGGGTAGCCAAATTAAATACGCGCTCACACCGCGTAGGCGAAATAAAAAACACGCCTACAGTGATGGATAAAACATTAAAGTTTGGGAGGATTCTTGGGTTGGTGATGGAGATTTATAACAAGTGCTCAGTGTGAGAGTATTATTTGGGTGAATCATTTGATTGATTCTCATAGGAGAGATATAGAGCTTATTGAAGAACATTTTGATGAACGAGATGTGCGCGGCATCCTTGCTATTCCTTTGAGCTCGAGTTTAGGTGCGGATGAGTTGACATGGTCTTTAACAAAAAATGGCCTCTATTTGGTTAAAACAACATATATGCTTGGCAAAGGGTGTAATCTTGACCTTTTCCATCAAGCTTGGGTACGTGGCAATTTGGGGAATGGAAACGAGTCCTAAAGTTCGTCATTTTTTGTGGCGTCTTGGTACCCACTCTCTTCCCTCTCGTGTACTTCTCAACCAGCGTCACTTAATTGGCGAGGTGATGTGCCCTCGTGGATGTGGTGTCCCGGAAACAGCAGCTCACGCTGTGTTTAGTGTCCTCACATTAAGAATATCTATATCTAGAGCGAGAGTGGTTGCAGTTCAATGATCGTTGTTGTATCTCATAACTCGATGTGTGAAGTTATTGCTAGCTGGAGTTCTGTGGAGAAAAATATCATTTCAAAAGGGATTTTTTGGCTTGGTGTATTTGGGGATACCGTAACCAACTGGTTTTTCAAGGGAAGTGCAGCCCTTATCACGTTAGCTTGCTCGGGTGAATAGATTGGTTGAGGAGCACAATAAGAACTCATCTCGCATTTACTCAGTGTCGAGTGCTAAGGCATCTCCTAGCTCCAACAAATGGCTAGCACCTCCTGCTGGTCTTGTGAAACTCAACACTGATGCGTCGCTCGAAGTGGAGGGTTGGGTAGGCTTGGGCGTTGTGGCTCGTGATGCTGCTGGGAGTGTTTTGTTCTCGGCAACTAGGCGCTACAAAGCCTACTCAAGAGCTATGGACTCAAGGAAGTGGTGATTGAATCGGATTGTCAGGTGATCATAAACCATCTATCCAAGAAAGCTATTTTTCTTTCGGATCTGGATACAATTCTCCATGATATTCTCCTTTCTTGTATCTCTTTTTCTTCTCTTAGTTGGTCACATGTTAACCGTGACTGAAACTTTGTGGCTCACCATTTAGCTAAGCTAGTCCCCTTTGGTTTTGAACAAATTTGGGAAAACCACACTCTCCCCCGGAAGTGGCACCCTATGTACTCATGGATTCTTTGACATTGAGTTAATACTAGCTTAACGTTTCCCTAAAAAAAAAAAAGTTGACAAGTAAACTAAGCAATTAAAAGAAAAAAAACAAGAATTGAAACTTAAACTATTGAAAACATGTAGTAGCAAGAAACTTTTTTGTACTTCCTCCATCTTTTTAAATGTGACACTTTCACTTTTCACGCATGCCAATGCAAAGTTTTGAGGACATATATCTCTAATTTTGTATTTGTGAAAATTATAAAAAGTACATATTAAAAAAATACATATTAAGACCAATCTAAGAAGATCCCAAATGACTATATTTTTATTCACGTATAAATCACAAACGATGGTCAAAGTGAAATTTGTGAATAATGTAAAATGTCAAAGTGTCACATTTTAAAAGAAACGGAAAGCAGGTGTGAGGGGAACAAAATCCAAAAGAACAAAACAGTGCTCAGGTACACGGGTAACATAGAAAATCATCGAATTACCTGGCCCAATTCACACCCATTATCCAGGTTGGGTGCCTGACCTGTTAAAATAGAAAAAATTGAATTTATTACTTGATACATTTGTTGCGGGTCGGGTTTTTTTGAACACTGAACAACCTAACTTGGACCCCAAGGGATAGGGGTGTGGACAGGTCTAGACTCAGACCGGCTGAACCTATGGACCAGAGTTCTCGAATTTCTTAGACCGGGGATCGGACCGTTTTGGATCTGATTTATGAAAAAATATAATTCTGGCATATAAAAATCATTTTTGCACTTATTGTTTTGATTTTAATCTTCTTAAATATGTTTGAACCTCTTATAGGAAAGAGAACGGAGGTATGGAGTTAGAGAAATGACTTAACGTTTCATATAAAATTTGGGAACAGAAGTAAATAAGAAAAAAATATTTTTTTAAAAAAAACTAACAAAATTTCAGGTTATTCTTGATCACAATTTTCCGGATCTAATCTTGATCGCACCAATAACCCAAAATCAGAGTCCAATTTGGTTCGGTCCAAATTTAAGTCCGATTGTGATCTTTGCACACCCCACCCACCTACCAACAGATACAAATGTTGACTTGTCGAAACTGAGCCCTCTGAAGGAATCAGAGCCTCCTGCCAATGAAGAGTTGCACACTCAACAGTCAACAGCGTAACTCCCACCCGAAACAACTCAAACCATAAAAAAAACGGTTTTTTCACCAGGTACCCCTGAGGTTTCACGAAATGCACCATGTACCCTCGTTGTTTCAAAAATGCACCAGATGCCCTTGTCATTTGCATAAAATGCACCAAATACCCTTAATGACTGACGGTGTTAAGTTTCCGTTAGCTTTATTTACCATTTTGCCATTATTAACCCTAACCCCGAAACCCCTAAACCCTTACCTTAAACCCTAAACCCCCTAAACCCTAACCCTCCCCCCACCACCCCCAGCGCCCCCCCCTTCCCCACCACCCCCGCAGCCCCCTTCCTCCCCCCCCGCAGCCTGCCCACCTCGCAAGCTCTCCCCCCCCCTCGTCGACCCTCCCACAACTCCCCCACCCCCGTCGACCTCTCGCAGCTCCCCACCCCTCCCCCCACCCATGTCGAATCCCCCCTCCCCCTGTCGAATCCCCCCTCCTCCATCCCCATCGAATTCCCGTTGAAAGCCGATTTTTGATAATTATTTTTTCGATTTTTCTTGAATACCAAGTGGTTCCGAAGTTTAAAATTGAGCGGTTTGAGAGGTTTTAGAGCATGGGTGCGAGCTGGGCCGGGAATTGGGGGCGGGAATTCGACCGGGTGGGGGAGGGGGGATTCGGCGAGGGGTGGGGGAGGGGGGGGAGCTGCGGGGGGGTCGACTGTGGGGCTGGGGGGGGGGAGGGGGGGGGGGTGGGGGAGGGGAGCTGCGGGGGTGGTGGGGGTGGGGGGGAAATCGACGGGGCCGGGGGTGGGGTGGGGCTGGCAGGGGTGGGGGAGTGAAGGTTGTGGTGGTTGGGTGGTGGTGGTTAAGGTTAGGTTAGGGTTTGATGTTTGGGGGGTTAGTGTTAGGGGAGGGTTAGAAGTTAATTAGAGCTAATTAGGGTTTAATTAGGATTAGATGGGTTAGAGGGGTTAATTAACCCTAAAAGCTAATGGAAACTTCACACCGTCAGTCGTTAAGGGTATTTCGTGCATTTTATACAAATTACAAGGGCATCTGGTGCATTTTTGAAACAACGAGGGTACCTGGTGCATTTCGTGAAACCTCAGGGGTACCTGGTGAAAAAATCGTTTTTATTACTACTAAAATCTACACTGTTACTAACATTTTTAAAAAGACCAAAGTGCTTCTAAAAATTTTAAAAAAAGACTAAAGTGCTACTACCATCATTTATATCATAATATATTGACTTAATACCATTATTTTAAAAAAATAATTATATGTTCTTTTAAGTCTTTTAGATTTAAGTTATATATTATTTATATCGTAAGATATAGACTTAATGCCATCATTACGAAAACTAATTATTGAAATTTATTATATTCCGACCTTTAAATATTGTTTTCATATTGTTATGATGTTTACACCTATTTGATCTATGCCGTACGATCTTACGATCCTACGATCCGATCCTACCGATTAGATCTTGTTTAACGTTTAGATTGAAAGTAGGATCTTGATCTTGACAACATTGTTTAGCATTACGAATATATGTGATCCTATTCCTTAACATGAATATTTGACAACATATTACTATTATTATCTCTTAAGTAAAACAAAAACCATGTTCTTACAACTTATTGCTTCAAAAGACTAAAGTGCTACTATAAATTTTTATAAATACTAAAGTTCTACTACAAATAAAAAAAAAGCTACAAATTGTTAAACCAAAAGTATAAGTTCTTATTACTACTAAAATGTAAATTGTTACTAAACAAGTTACAATTTATAATCCTTTTAACCTGTTTTATTCTCAAGATGTGCAGATTCACATATTTATTCATTTTTTTGTTTTATTTAATTAAATAAACTGTAAATGGAATTTAACATTAAATAATCGCTTTTGAATATAACCAAATTCAAATTCGCAATACAATTCCATTTTCTAATCGTAATTTCCATAGTTCCACTGATATTTCTATTTCTCTCTCTATATATCATCCATCAATCTCACATTCTCACTCTAACTTCCATTCATAATTCTATTTCTCTCTGTATCTATCATCCCTTAATCTCACATTCTCACTCTAACTTCTATTTATATTGCTATTTCTCTATCTATCTATCATGTCTCAATCTCACATTCTCACTCTAACTTCCATTGATATTTCTATTTCCCTCTTTATCTATCATCCTTTGTCTTCTAGTCATCTCATACTCTCTATCTATACAAAATGGCGATGATAACAATGTGGTATGGGGGCAATTTGGTATCACATCCCATTAGAAGATATGTTGACGGATCGTCCTACACTTTTAGTTTCGAAGAGGGAGAATTCACTGTGGAAAATTTAAAATCCAAAATTCATGCTTTAGGGTACCCAAAGTAAGTTAAGGTACGTAGCATCAATTGATGATTTACAAAATTCCATTCATCAAGTTGATAAAATGCGGGACTTCAAATAACTCAGGCAAATGGCTCACTCAGAAGGATTTGTAAACATTTTCGTTCAAGACAAATCGAAGAGATTTAAAGAAAAAGAAGCAACAAAAATTGGAATCCCAAACCCTGATACGAATGTAATACAAAACAATCAAACTCGCCGACGAAAACACGTAACAATGGGACCAAAATGGAGATTTGTACTACATGGTACTGGCAATTCAATGACCAGCGAAGATGAACATCAGGGGATCTCTTATGTATTTTTTTGACATTAGTGTCTCTGTTGCCTAATAAACAGGTTTACCAAATATTCATTCTTGTTACCAAATAATGTTGTATCTATGTTCTTCAGTTAACCAACTACTCATACCCTTACCTTTAGTGTCAATGTTACCGAATAAATCGGTTTATACAAGTGTTTCATTAGTTTGTTACCAAATAATTTTGTATCATTTTGGTATTATATTATATCTATGTTCTTTAATTAACCAACTACTCAGAGCCTTACCATTAGTGTCAATGTTACCAAATAAATCGGTTTATAAAATTATTTCATTTGTTGTGATAATGCTTGTTACCAAATAATGTTATATCTACTAAGTAATATGTGATGTTTCAGTCCACGGACACTGGCAAAAATTCTCGTGAAAATGATGATAAAGAACAACAACCGACTAATGAGGCAACCATGGTTCCTCCTGTTGTTAGAAACAAAGTAAGTTTTTTTCATAGAGTAAATTTCAAAATAATTGCTAGGTAGGTTATTCACTTTCAATGTAGCTTAACGTATTCCCTGCTTGTAAAAATATTCTTCAGTGCCCATCTTTGAGTTGTGATGTTGCAAGATATGCTAAACTCATTGGTAAATTGTCAAGAGATCAACGACAGTGGGTTAAAGATATAAGGTTCAAACACATATTTAGCATTAAGATCACCAACATTGACCCGTTGTTTGGTGTTTGGGTTACTTCTTTGTTTGATGCTTCAAGTAAGACTCTTAAAATGAGGGATAACATATCATTCACCATAGATGATGAAATGGTAGGTTGGGTATTAGGAATTTCCGGCAGCCCTGATCTTTTTCAGCCCGAAGAGGCAAGCCTGAAAGAATTCAAGGAATGGAAAAAGAAATACGAAGAAGAGACGACGTATGGTGTGTTAGCTGAGGAAACAGTATACAACATGGTTCTCTCCGAGAAGAGAAAAAAAAACAAAGTTTCAACGACATTTCTTGTTGTACATGTTAGGTGTTCTACTATGTCCTACACAAAAGTGTGGGTGGATAAGTCCCATACACCTGTATTTGTTGGGGAATGCATCCAAGGCTTATAAATATAATTGGGTCAAGTATGTGCTAGACTGGTTAGTGAAATATAGAGAAAAATTCGCCACGGCAAAAGAGGGTCTAGGAGGATGTACCTTACTGCTTTTGGTAAATCGCCAAATCATTCACTCTTGTTTCATAACCTTTGTTCTATAAAAATTAGGAAAAAATGTCAAGAATAAGTTAACCTTTGCACGGTCTTCTTAAAATAAGGCAAACTTTGGATTAACTTAGAAAAAGCAAACTTTACACTCACTTAAACTTTAAATGGGTTTAAAATAAATGCGACCTACAATAGTAGGTAATAGCAGGTAAACCTACTGACGTGGCAATTACCACTGGGGTTTTTTCATTTTTCTTTTTCTTTTTCTTTTTCCTTTGAACCCATTAAAAGCCCTAAAAGCCTCCCTTCCCTAACCTATTGTCTTCTCCATTCTCCCTCCACAACATTTTTGGTTTCCTCTTTGTATCATTTTTTCCCTTAATTTAAAAAAAAACAAAATCAGCCCTTGAAGCTCCCTCATCCTCCTTCTCCTCCATATGTATACCCCTCTCCTTCCAGTTGCCTCCCCACCCCAGCCACTAGCCTCCTACCCTATAACCACCATACCATACCCATCACCAGTGAAATTGTGGACTTTGTACTTGTATATTGAACAACTTATAAGGGCCAAACTTGTGCATGCATTTGTTGATTTTTGTGTTTGCAATGCTTAGTTTTTGGTGAACAGCGAAGAAATGCAATTAGATAGATGTTAGAGGCACTATGACGAGGAGAATTGAAAATATAAACTGTATGATAGAGACAAAATTGAATTTGATGTCCCTATTTCATGAGTAGCATATATCTACGGAATGGCAGAAGTATTTCTGACTAGTGACGATTTTAGTTGAGGTTGGATTAACTATATGGTTTGATGCACTGTTGCTGTAGAATTTGAACAAGGCAAGGTCAAGCTAGTTCTCAAGTTTATGTGTCCCTCCTTGCCATATCTTATCTTCATTTCTCCAACTTTCTTTTTTAGTTCATTTTGCAACCTCAATTCGGCTTTTTCTGAGCTATTTCAACCTGGAGAACTTTTATTTAGAAAGGAATGATGCAAATTAGACAGTGCATCAGACTTGAATTGGGGACAGCATGCAATGGCTCCTGTTTATTAGTTGTTTAGATAGTAATAAGGATGACGTTACATCTTTTTTATGTGACCAAAAAGTGCACCATTTTAGCTAGTGCTTAGGGCCACTTTTGATCTAAAATAAAGGCGTAAATGAAGTTTAGGGAGTAGGTCATGAGTTAAAATGTTAGGTTTCAAAGGAGAAGAGAGAGTTTGGGTGGACAGTTGAAAAAGGTGGGAAAAGAAGTCAAAAGGTTAGAGAGAGATGGACTCAATCGGTCATCGGTAAAAAAAACTCATTTAATGTTTAAGTGAGTGTAAAGTTTGCTTATTCTAAGTTAATCCAAAGGTTGCCTTATTTAAAGAAGATGGCGCAAAGGTTAACTTATTCTTGATAATTTTTCCTAAAATTAAGTACGATGTAGAAGTTTCCTGTGTTCATTTGGAATTTTACTTTATCGATTTGTCAATTCGTAGGTGATTTACATAGATAGAATTGCCCATGAGAGGAATGTTGATTGGAACATTACATCTAGCATACTTGGGACCAAACTGATGTTGATTATGCTTTGAAAATTGACATGGGAAGTAATGGGAGCTTTGGTGTTCCACAGGTAATAAAATGACATATGAATAATGATAATAGTGTTTCAACACCCATATTGACTCGTTATACTAGATGTGTTATTTGCAGGCAATGGACAATGTGCTTTATGGGGAAGACCACCCTACCAGGTAGAGATACTACAGATCACTTGGTGAATACATTAAAGACAAATCTTATTAAGCATATGTCTAGGTTTTTACATTTTATGTATCACATGTATTATTATACATTCTACATTTTACGAACTTTATTATTTATTTAGTATCATTAATATATTACGTAGTAATACATGTGAATATGTTATATTCACCTGTATAACGTAGCTTTTTAAAATTTAATGTGTTTATAGTATTATTATACATTCTTCATTTAACCAATTGAGTTATTTATTTAGTATCACTAACAATTTATTTAGTATCACTTACAATTTATTTAGTGCATATGTTTGTAAATGAACAATGCATGCAAATTTTTTATTAAATAAACAATACATGTAATTATTATAAAACCTTTTTTAAACAATATCTCAATGCATTTATAGAAAATAACTAATTATTAAAACGATTTCAATTAAAATACTCTTATAAACGTTCCTTCATTGGACCAAATATATTAAAACAGTAAATAATCTAAAATAATTACTTTCACAATAACCCATATAAAGTTATAATTACAGCTACCTTTCTTTTGGTCCCAATGCATAATTATACGTTACATGTGCATTTCCCCCAACCACTAATTAATGACGATGCTAAAGTCATTTTTCTTTGTGGCGGGAAACAATTATTGGCCTTAATCTAGAATCGCAAAAGTTCTGTTACTAATTAAATATGTTATTTGTATGCAATTGTGTTTACGTTGCAAATAAACCAATGCTCTTCGTTACTAAGAGAATGAAGGTCTCGTATTTTAAGTACACAAGTGTTTCCCGTACTAATATGCTATTTTAGCGGGAAAACACCTACAACAATACACCTTAGGGTAGGTGAATTCTCGTCTATAAATAAGGCTAATGTGATTATCACATAATATCAACATCTCCAAGAAATCTAATCCTTTTTTGCTACAAGAACTTCATAATCAAAAGACTAAAGTTGTGGCTAGGTGCAGCAACTTCTCCAAGAAATGTTTGGGTAAAATAAAATTTCACTTGCATATTCCTTTGTTGTTATCTTGTTTAATAATTCCCATTGTATTTTATAAATTTTTGGATGCTTTACTAACAATGTAATTCCTCTTTGTAGCTCCACGCATTACCAAGAAGTTAAAAGAAGAGCTCGAGCGCACTAGGGAGAACATATTTAACCGATTGTTCATGCGAGAAGTTATATGGAGTATTGGTCCACTAGAGGCTGGTAAGATCGTTACCCGAATTGGTCACGCACCAAATGTTGAGAAACTGTATAAGGAGGAGAGACAACATTATATGTTAAACCATTTCTACTTCGACCAAATGCCGACAAACTCAAAGGGCGAAATCATTCAATCTGTGCCTGAGGTTGACAACCGTATAATCAAAACTGAACCATATGAATGTGGTGATGAGAAACAAGTCTGTCCCAAGAGGTTCAAAAAAATTCATTTCATCGACCTGAGTAACAAAGACTAAGATTTCTTTTATGAGTATAAATTATAGTTGGTCTAGTTATAAATTTTGCATTGGATCTGCTATGTTTTTTGTTTGGTATCATCTTTGGTTTGTTTTGTTTTACGTTTTTTGGGAACAAACTAATGAATGAGCTTTTGTGCTCATTCAAGGTCGTCTTTTAGGCGCCTTTTAAGCTTTGGTCGAGTCATTTTCGTTAGTTTTTAGCTTATTTTCCGTAGTTTTATGTCTTTAAGTCTTTTTAGTGTCCTAGGGTAGTTTGTCGTTGTGTTTTGGTGTTGTTTGTGTTGCTTCACATGTTCCCAAGGTGGCTCGTGGCATTGGTTGGCGTGCTCTCAACCTGTGGAAGCTTATAGGACGCTGATCTTGTTGCTTCAATCTAGGAGCTACGGCTCTTCACTGGAGCTCCAGATCAACTTGGGCAGAAATCGTAGAGAAGCTGCAGAGCATCAGGAGCGACCGCTCCATCTGAGAGCGAGCGCTCTGAGGAGGAGCGGGCGCTCCCCTTGTGATTTCGCCGAACTTCGTTTTCTCCGTCGCGATTTAATGTTTTATTTTTAGTGTCGTATAAAAACAAAAGGGCGGAGAATGCAAAGGGGGGGCTCATTCTACTTCATTAGTTTAGTTTAGTTTTAAAGCTTTCAAGCACTTAGTTAGTGAGAGAAACTAGAGAGAGAAGGGGTGACAACTTCAAACTCTTGTGGATCTCAACCAATTTATGCACTCTTATTGGATTGTAAGGTTTAATCTCGACAGTTAACCTTGTAGTCAGTAAGCTTGTACTCTTTACACTTGATTTTAATCTAAGTAGTTGCATGTTTTGAGTTTCTTTAGTTTATCCAATTTCTCTACTTGATTTCTACTTGCATGTTGGTAATTTGTGTTTCTATGTATGCTATGTTGTTTATCATGAGTAGTAAGTAGTCTCATTTTAGGGCTTGGGAGTGTAAACCTCTCTTTGTGACTATGAATAGTTGATTGGAGCATGTCAATGAGATTGTGAATGTGAAAATTGAGTTTTAGTGTGATTTGATTGTGGGTCTCTTTGCTTGATCACCATTGAAACTCTTCTAAGCTCTCCTAATAGTAATCGAGAGGTGAATTTATGATGTGTAGCTTACTAGACTCGCTTGTCTTGAATTCATTAAGAGATTAGGTCTTTGAGTCAAGATTTTGTGAACTTGATGTACTTATGCATGTTAAATTGAGTAATTACCACGAGAGTAGGAGTTGCTTAGTCTAACATAGTACTAATTTGCTTGAGAAGGTGGTTAATTATTGCATATATTTCACTTTCATCACATTCATACCTCAATTAACTAATTCCCCATTGACTATCTCATATGAACTTAGATTGGAGCCTCATCCCCAAGACCTATCTTCATCATATTGTATTCTCATTATAACTTAATTACGTGTCCTAGTATAATACAACCCTCTATCCTAGTTGTAACCGAGACTCATCCTCTGATAGTCCGAAATTTGTGTTCACTACCGGTCCTCCCTTGGGTTCGACCCCTTGCTTGCCCTTGCTACTTGTTAGTGGGTTGTGTCGAGGTGTTTTATAAATTGTATTTGGAGGGGATCCTTAGGGCCTTAATGACACCCTGAGTGCCGACTCCCCCACTAACTTTCTGGCGTCGTTGCCGAGGAAGCAACGGAGGTGAACTTTAGATTATTTATTTTATGAGTTACAGTTGTTTATTATTTCCATATTCTTAATTCATTGCTTGGTTCGTTAAGTCCGTCCTTGTTATTACTAACCCTTCTACTTAGCTTTGGTGTTGTACATGAGCACAAACCCCGCAGGTGATACTCCATTTCCAAAGAGTCAAAGGGGTAGACCTCCGAAAAGGCAAAGGGGTAGACCTCGAGTTATTTCACCATCTCCACGAGTAAGAGTTAGTGATACACCGGGCTCATCTTCTGAAGGCACTCCAAAATTTCTATTTCTCCTCCTAGAATGGCTGAAAATCACCAAAGAACTCTTGAGGACTATAGGGTTCCAATGGCATTCGAGGAGAGAAGTGGTATTAACCGTCCGCCTCTTCCGGATGGTAATTACGAATTTCCAAGCCAATTGATAAGAATGATCAAGGAAAGACAATTTGAAGGGAGAGGTAGTGAATGCCCTTACAAGCATCTTGCTCACTTTGTAAAATTGTGCAACATTGTTAATGAACATAATGCTACTCAAGTGCAAACTCGACTTCATCTCTTTCACTTTTCACTTGATGGTAGAGCTTGGCATGGCTTGAATCACTTCCCACTAATTCTCTAACAACATGGGCGGAGATGACTAAGGCCTTTTTGAGGAGATTTGTTTGGGAAGAGAAGACGGCGGAGCTAAAATGTTAAATAGCTACAATATCTCAACTAGATGGTGAGACATTGAGTGAAGCATGGGAAAGGTTCAAGGACTTGAGACGAGCTTGCCCTCATCATGGTTTTGATTTGGCTACACTTTTGAGATCTTTTTATGATGGCCTAAATCCCATAACTCGTGCCAATCTTAATGCGGGTGCGGGAGGGCGACTTTTGAAAATCAACGATGTGGAAGCTACTATTGAAGAGGTAGCAAGGCATAGTGGTTGGGGTGGTTCCGGTCGGAAACAAACTACAAGGAGCGCCGGTAAGATTGATGTTGACAATTATGAAGCTTTGGCATCCAAGTTGGAAGTTGTGATGAAAAAGCTTGACAAAATCAACTTGGCATTGTCTTCATCATCAAGCCCGGTAAATGTCATACAGTCTTGTGAAACATGTGGAGGTTGTGATCATGTGGCGGCTCAATGCATGGCCACATTGGAGCAAGTAGCCGCAGTAGGGGTCCGAAATGACCCTTATGCACCTACTTTTAATCCCGGTTGGAGAAATCACCCAAATTTTGGGTGGAAACAAGGAAACCAACAATCTCACCTACCACAACCCTACTACCAAACACAACAAGCACCCTTCCAAAATCAAAACCAATTTACTCAACCACCAAACAACCAATTCCAAGCAAATTCGAGACCACCTCCCGGTTTCAATCAAGGAGGCGGTTTCCAAGCACAAAGTCCCCCATATAACCCTCCTCCATCACAAAAGACTTCACTTGAGGCCGCACTTCAAGCCTTCATGACCCAACAAACTAAATTTAATGCGAAAGTTTCCTCCACCATCCAACAAATGCAAGCTCATAATAAGATGATGGAGACACAACTTTCCCAATTAGCCCAACAAATTAGCCAACAACAATCTCAACAATCACTTTCGAGCCAACCTAGTAGCAATCCCGCTAATCATGATAGAGTGAATGCCGTTACCTTGAGATCGGGTAAGAGCTATGAGGGCCCAGTTATGAAAGAGGTTGAGGTTGAGAAGGGAAAAAGTGAGGTAGTTGTGGAGAAAATGGGTGAAAAAGAGAAAAAGAGTGAAAAAGAGAAAAAGAAAGAAGGAGAGAATGAAAAACAAGAGAGTGAAAAAAATAAAGAGGAAGAAGAAAATGAAAATGGGAAAGGAGCACCAACTCGACAATATCTCACGTCGATTCCTTTTCCACAAAAATTTACGGCGAAAAAGTTGAATGATAAGCTTGCTCAATTTCTTGAACTCATGAAGGGCATCCAAATCAACATTCCATTCTTGCAAGCCATAAAGGAGATGTCGGCCTATGCAAAGTTTCTAAAAGATCTCTTGACTCATAGAGATAAACTTGAAGATGCAACGGTTTCTCACCTTCCGCACAATGTTAGTGCGATCATTCAAGGAATTATGCCGGAAAAGAAGTCCGATCCGGGTGCTTTTCTAATTCCGGTAAAAATGGAAGGTGTTGAACAAAAGAGTGCTTTGGCCGATCTTGGAGCCGGAGTGAGTTTAATGCCCTTAGTTATAGCTAGCAAGCTTAATCATGCTTTGGAGTTATCAAGGAGATCTATTCAATTGGCCGACCGCACCATTAGAAGACTCGTTGGATAATTGATAGATGTGCCGGTTCAAGTTGGTAAGTTCACCATTCCTTGTGACTTTGTGGTGATGGACATGGATGAGGATCCTTGCACACCTTTGATACTAGGGAGGCCGTTCTTAGAGACGACTAGAATGCTCTTTGATTGTGATAACAACACTCTCACCTTGAGAGTCAGAGATGAGAAAATGGTGTTCGGGTTCCCAAGGTCCATGAAAAAGCCACTCATGGAAGAAGTTATGAATGTTGATGTGCTAGATGAGGAGATTAGGAAGATGGAGAGAGCCATGGAGCTTGAGGACCATCTCCAAAAGACTTTGCGGGGTGAGATAGGTTGCGGTACACTAGAAGAAGAGGAGTATGAGAAGCTCCTAGATGAGTCCGAGGTCTATCACTCACCAAATGGAATGTTTGAAGTACTTAATGTTGATTTGGGGGAGAGTTCTACGCCTCCTCCTAAGGTAGAGTTAAAACATCTCCCCATCTCATTGAAATATGAATTTCTTGATAATGACAAAGCTTTTCCCGTTATTGTTAATGCGAAGCTAGAGGGCACCTAATTGAAAATTTTGATACATGTTTTAAAAGAAAATAGAAGTGCCTTCGGCTATTCGCTTAATTACCTTAATGGGATAAGCCCATTGCTTTGTATGCACCGTATCTATCTTGAAGATGATCAAGCTTTCTCCATTGAACCTCAAAGGAGATTAATTCCAAACATGAAAGAAGTTGTGAAAAATGAGGTTTTGAAACTACTCAAGGCTGGGATAATCTATCCTATTTTGGATAGTAAATGGGTAAGTGCGGTCCAAGTAGTTCCAAAGAAGGGAGGCTTGACCATCGTTGAGAATGAGCACGGTGAAGTTGTGTCCACAAGGTCGGTTACAGGTTGGAGGATGTGTATAGATTATAGAAAGTTGAACAAGTCAACCCGTAAAGACCATTTTCCCATCCCTTTCATTGACCAAATGTTAGAGAGGTTGGCTAGTCATACACACTTTTGCTTTCTTGATGGGTACTCCGGATTTTTACAAATCCCGATTCACCCACAACATCAAGAGAAAATAACTTTTACGTGTCCCTATGGCACCTTTGCTTATCGAAGGATGCCGTTCAGATTGTGTAATGTCCCTTCAACGTTCCAAAGGTGTATGACCGCCATCTTCTCCGACATGCTTGAGTAGGAAATAGAGGTTTTTATGGATGATTTCTCGGTGTGTGGTTTGTCTTTCGACATATGTCTTAATAATTTGTCTAAAGTGCTTCAAAGATGTCGAAAGATGAACTTGGTATTGAATTGGGAAAAATGCCATTTCATGGTAGAAGAGGGAATAGTTCTTGGTCATGTGATTTCTAGTCGGGGCATTGAGGTTGATCCCGCTAAAGTTGAGACAATCAAACGCCTTCCACCTCCAACAAATGTTAGGGGTGTAAGGAGTTTTCTTGGCCATGCCGATTTTTATCGGCGGTTCATTAAAGGTTTTTCACAAATGGCCAAGCCTTTGACTCAACTTTTAGCGAAGGATGCCCCCTTTGTGTTTACTAATGATTGTCTACAAGCTTTTGATAGGTTGAAAGATGCGCTTGTTTCGGCCCCAATAATGCAACCACCTAATTGGGAGCTCCCTTTTGAGCTCATGTGTGATGCTTCAGATGTTGCGGTGGAGGCCGTTCTAGATCATGCAATCTACTATGTAAGCAAGACATTAGATGATGCACAAAAGAACTACTCCACAACTGAGAAAGAGCTATTGGCGGTGGTCTATGCAATTGAAAAGTTTCGTCCTTACTTGTTGGGGTCGAAAATCACTATATTCACCGACCACTCGGCATTGAAGTATTTAATGTCAAAGAAAGAAGCTAAGCCAAGGATCATCCGATGGATCCTATTGTTGCAAGAGTTCGACATTGAACTTAAGGATAAAAAGGGTGCGGAGAACTTGGTGGCCGATCACTTGTCTAGGCTTCCGTTAGAATGCATGGAAGGAGTTGAGCCAAAGATAGATGACTCATTTCCGTATGAAAAGCTAGATGCAATGGTGAAAGATTCGGTTCCTTGGTTTGTCGACTATGCTAACTACCTTGCTTGTAACTTCATGCCTCCGAGCTTGGATTCCCAACAAAGCCGAAGGTTTTTGAGAGATGTTCAAAACTATGTTTGGGAAGACCTTTTGCTCTTCAAAAGAGGCCCGGATAGTATTTACCGTAGATGCATTCCGGAAGATGAGGTTGAAAATGTGATTAACATGTGCCATTCACCCCCTTGTGGTGGGCATATGGGTGTCGCCAAAACAACGACAAAGATCTTAGAGAGTGGTTTATGGTGGCCTACCTTGTTTAGAGATGTGTGGATGATTGTCAAAAAGATGCGATGCTTGTCAAAGATCGGGTAATATTGGAAGGCGGAATGAGATGCCTATGAACACAATTCTTGAGTTGGAAGTATTTGACGTTTGGGGCATGGACTTCATGGGACCCTTCCCTAGTTCTTTTGGAAGTAGATATATCCTAGTGGCATGCGACTATGTTTCGAAATGGGTGAAAGCTTTGGCATCCCCCACCAATGATGCCAAGGTTGCAATGAAAATGTTAAAGAAAGTGATATTTCCAAGGTTCGGGGTCCCAAGAGCAATCATTAGTGATGGAGAATCACATTTCACAAAGAGGTCCTTCAAGGCACTTCTAGAGAAGTACGGGGTCCGACATAAAGTTGCTCTTGCCTATCACCCGCAAACGAGTGGCCAAGCGAAAGTCTCAAACCGGGAGATAAAGATGATTCTTGAGAAAACGGTTGATCGAGCAAGAAAGGATTGGTCTAGTAAGCTTGATGATGCTTTATGGGCCTATAGAACGGCCTACAAGACTCCTATCGACACTACACCTTATAAGCTTGTCTATGGCAAGTCATGTCATTTACCGGTTGAGCTTGAGCATAGAGCATATTGGGCTATCAAGGCTTTGAATTTTGACCTCAATTCGGCCGGTGAAAAATGAATGCTTGACCTACATGCATTGGAACAATTGAGAAGGGAAGCTTATGAGAGCTCTCGTATTTACAAGGAAATAACAAAGGCATGGCACGATAAACATATTTTGAGAAAAGATTTCAATGTGGGTGACCGTGTTCTTTAGGTCAAGGTGGAGTTGTCCGTTCGAATTCAAAGAAGTGTATCCATATGGAGCGGTGCTTATATAGAGTGAAAGAACGGGGGCATTCAAGGTCAATGGTCAAAGGCTCAAGCTTTACTTTGGTGAGCTCATTCTAAAAGTTAATAGCATTGATCTCAAGGAGTACGACTACTCCTCATTCTCTCATCATTGAAGATTTTCAATACCGTCAAGCTAATGACGTAAAATAAGTGCTTCTTGGGACGCAACCCAAGTGTTTGTTTGTTTGTTTTAACTTCGTATTTTTGTACTAATTTTTAGAACAATTTGGTTTCGTTGTGGATAGTTTGCATTATATAATATTGTGTTTGTGAGATCTTGTAGGTTTGTGAGGTAAAACGAGCTAAGCTTGGGGGAATTTGAGCTCAAAGTATGATTGACTCGAGTTCGAAGGTATAGAGAAGCTCACATCTTGATCATCGTTGTTATTTTTGAGGCCACAAAGGAGAAGAAGAAAAACAGAAAAAAGAAGGAGAAAGAAAGCAATTAGGAAAAAGGGGCATTTATCATAGAGTACAAGGGCTTGGAGCTGTCCAATTTGAGCGAGCGCTCCTTAGCAGCTCCCTAGAAAAATTTCACCCTGCCAGATCTGAGCGAGCGCTCAGGCACAGAACCAGCGCTCCAACAACTTTTCTGCAAGAGCGACCGCTCAGACAAAGAGCGAGCGCTCCCTAAAACCTGCTCAAAAAAAAAACTGAATCCCTGCCCAATCTGAGCCGACGCTCGCGCACCGAGCGAACGCTCCTTCAAGAACAGAGCGAGCGCTCCTAAAGGGAGCGGGCGCTCCCGACAGCGCTGAGGACTTTCAACCCTAATAAAACACGGTAAAATCCCTAACTCCCCTCATTTCTTTCGAACCCTTCTCTTGCACTCCTTACTCCCTCTCTCTAACCCTCCCTAAAACACTCAAGAACTCCCTCAACCTCACTCAAATCTCTCACTCTTTCCCTCTTACAACCACAAATATCCATCTTCAACCTCCAACCACAATTGAAGTCCTTCACTCTCTCCCTCTTCAAGCTTCATTCAACCACTCAATCAAGGTTAGGGCAACAATTTTCAGAGCAAAAAAGAGCAAATTCAAGCAACCAAAGTGTTCAAAAGCAAAAACAAGGCTCAATTCTAGCTTTAAAAGGGAATGCACGCATCAAGGGTAACAATTTCTTCGAAACCCCCTATTTTGTTCAAACCCTAGGTTAAGACTTGTGCTTTTTCAATCTTTCATTGGTTGTTTTTGCTGCTCATTGGGTTATTTTGTGGTAAATTGAGTTAAACTACATTCCTACTATGATTTGTTGGTCGTCGGTTAGGTTGGGGAAGTCATTTTTATTGAGTAGTTGTGGGCTCTTGTCTTTGTTTGTTTGATTATTTGTGCTTGCCTTTGTCCACATTGTCATGGCTAAAAATAAGAGAGCCCGAAACAGTAGTAGGCCTTCCGGTTCTCGTGCTTCACCCGAACCGGAAGTAGAAGTCCCCAACCTTGTCATCCCTCGTCCATTTCGGCACATTTATGATGCCCTAGAGTCAAGGACTGTGTTTTCAACCCGATTCTATGACCAACGAACATGTAGGAGGTTGGGTATTCATCGTGACATGGACACCTTATTGCAAAGAATTGGTTGGGATAAGTTCAAAACTGAACAACCCAAAACAATTAAGAGGCTAACTTTGGAATTTGTTTCCACCTTACAAGTTGTTGTCACTTCCGAGGAAGGTGTCTTGCCTCCCGAAGCCCAAATCTCATTCCGTAATTTCAATCGGCAATAAAACATCTCCTTTGAGAGATTGAATGAGATTTTTGGGTGGAAAACGGACGCAGCATGCCTTGCTCCTAGTGACCCGGAAAAAGCTTTCAATGCCACATTATGGTGGAAAGAAATAACAAGTAAGAGAACCTATGTGTCCCGAAATGCATACCCTAACCATCTCATAAGTCCCTCCCTTTGAGTGCTTTCTAGACTTTTCCACTACATTCTTTCACCGAAGAGAGACTTCCACAAAATCAATGCGGAAGAACTAGCAACATTGCATGCCGCCCTCTATCCCCCAATGCTTTATGAATTGAACTTTGGTTGGCTTTATCTTGGGTGTTGTGCAAAAATTCTTAACACCAAAGGAGATATTCATATGGGGGGGATGGTGCCGTGGCTCGCGAATGAGCTAGGGTTCAAAGACCTAGTAGATGCTTGTGACCCAGTTGACCACAACCCTACACTTGACATAGATGCCCTTAGAACCTTCGGCTTTATTCGCAACACGAATAAGGAAGATAGATATAGCTGGAGGGTCCATGGGGTACATTATTGTTATTTGCCTAACTCTAAGCTAACCTCTTGTCAAGGTCCCCCGGGTAGTACTTGGCTCAAGTGGATCTTCCCAATGGAGAACCTTGAGCCTGAGGATGAGATTAACGAGTTTCCAGAGGCTAGGGCTAGGGCAACTGTGGCCCAATCTGTTGGACTATTTCAAGTAGGATCATCTTCCTCTTCTTCCCACGCCCCATTGATGTTAATGACGCCATCCTTGATTTTCGTAACCGATCGGAACGGATTGAATTGAACACTAGCATTGTGCCTGAACCTCCTTACCTCAACTACCCCTACCAACGTCCCCATTTGGGACCCCTAAACCAGTATGGGCACCCCTACTTTCAGCCCAACACCCAATACGGGTATGATTGGCAAGTTCCGGGGCGGATGAACCCTATGGGTGACCCCGCTTATCCTTACACCCCCGACCCAAATGTACGAGGGTATAACCCGGACACACCCGACTTTCCAATAGGATTTACAGGCGGATGGGAGCCACATGGTCCACCGGAGTTCGGGGACTATTAGCTTACAAGCTAAAGGGCCGAGGGCGGCGCTCACCTTAAGCTTGGGGGGGTAGATGAGGTTGAAGTGCTTTATGTGTGTTCAGTTTTGTTTTCTTGGGTGGTGGTTGTCTGAGATCTCCATGGAGGGTGAATGCATGAGGTGGTGGTTGGTTTTGGTTGTGTGTTCTTTTGATGTTTGCTTATTCTCTTGTGTTTGTGTGAGTTTGCTCCCATTTGAAAATCCAAATCACCTTAAAATCCAAATTCCCGCTAATCCAATTCGACTTTGGTAGTTAGTTGTTTTTCTTTTGAATGCACTAACCTACTAATGTTTGTTCATATGTTTTTCTTTGTTTTCTTTTTATATTATTTACTTCTTTATTTTCCATTATTTTTCTTACTTTCTTTCTATTTCCGCATTTTGAGTCATTTTTTTTGCTTTGTGTTTTTCTTTTTCATTAGTATTTGATGTATTTGTGTCGTTAGTGCTAGTTGTAGTGTTTTTACGTTCTCTTAGATCGAGTCTAGGTCCTTTAGTCGAGTCTTGTGCATGGTTAACATCCTAATTAGCTCATGTCTTATTCCCGATTCCCATTCCCCGCTTTGATGCGTGATGGTTCTTGGTGTAATGAGGTAAGCTTGGGGGAGGGGTTGGCAAGGTGTAATTCCTAGTTGTGCTGCTTTTGAAACTTGCCAGAACCCCGTAAGCCTCGTATGGGGCCCTCTCTATAGTTTGGACGTGTTAGGGTCTCCTTATTCACATTCGTATCCCGCACCATGAATCACTAGGAAGAAGGATAGTGGGCGTTCATTTATAATTTAGGATTAACTACATAGCCAAAAAGCCTACCTATGCATCAAATTTTTTCGACTTTTGGCCCCTCTTAACCTTTGTTCTCCCTTCTTTTTGAAACCTATATCTCTAGTCACATGCCAAATAATTCCCACTAGTGGAGTTCATCTTTGAGAGATTAGGAGGACATTCGATATTAGTTCATTGTGGATTGACGATTCGGTTTGCATGATGGCGTTTTTTGTAGTCTTGTGTCATTTTTTTTTTTGCTTTTAATACTATCTATCTATTACCTCCAACCTAGGGGTAATTAAAAAAAAAATCATATGAAAAATTCAAAATTCAAGAAAACATTTTGAAAAAAAGGAGAGAAAAATAAAGAAAAACCTAAAAAAGAAAAGAGAAAATAGGAAACATCTTCAACTCTTATACTTATGTTCGTTCCTATTGAGTAGTTGTTTGTATAAAGGAAATCTTCTTGTAAATAGAATAATCTAGCTAGTTTGTTGGTGTTTGGCTCCTGCCCCGTGGTTTTCGAGTTGTGGTTTTATCTTAAGTAGTGGATTGGTGTCTCGGTTCTCTTGACTTTCCTTATCTCTCCAACTTCATTAGGACCTATGTAGCACCACGTTCCTAAAATTTTCCCGCAGCCCTAACCTAGCCAACATTACAAGCCATTAAAAGACCCCTTGACTTTCTAGTCGCATTCATGGTCCCTCAAGACGGTTATGTTGTGAGCATGTGTTTAGACCCTAATAGTGGTGGTCGTCCTTACTTGAGGGTCGAGCAATTGGTGAGCGGTTGGATTGGTCCCGACTTGGTTTCCGCGCTCCTTTGTCCCCCATTTAATACTCCATTACCCCCTTTTTCAATCGCGAGTGTTCTTGCGTTCGGTGGGGCTTAGGATTGAGCTATGAGCTAGATTGAGATGTTTCTCATGCACATTTTTGAGTTTTGTGTCCTCTTTCCTCATGTTTGCTTGAGGGAAAGCAAACCTCAAGCTTGGGGGAGTTGATGAATGAGATTTTGTGCTCATTCAAGGTCGTCTTTTAAGTGTCTTGTTCGAGTCATTTTCGTTAGTTTTTAGCTTATTTTCCGTAGTTTTGTGTCTTTGAGTCTTTTTCGTGTCCTAGGGTAGTTTGTCGTTGCGTTTTGGTGTTGTTTGTGTTGCTTCACAAGTTCCCGAGGTGGCTCGTGGCATTGGTTGGCGTGCTCTCAACCTGTGGAAGCTTATAGGACGTTAATCTTGTCGCTTCAAGCTAGGAGCTACCGCTCTTCACTGGAGCTCCAGCTCAACTTGGGCAGAATTCGTAGAGAAGCTGCAGAGCATCAGGAGCGACCGCTCCATCTGAGAGCGAGCGCTCCGTCAAGACCCTCAGAGCGAGCGCTCTGAGGAGGAGCGGGCGTTCCCCTTGTAATTTCGCCGAACTTCGTTTTCTCCGTCACGATTTAATGTTTTATTTTTAGTGCCGTATAAAAGCAAAAGGGCGGAGAATGCAAAGGGGGGGCTCATTCAACTTCATTAGTTTAGTTTGGTTTTAAAGCTTTCAAGCACTTAGTTAGTGAGAGAAACTAGAGAGAGAAGGAGTGACAACTTCAAACTCTTGTGGATCTCAACCAATTTATGCACTCTTATTGGATTCTAAGGTTTAATCTCGACAGTTATTCCTTGTAGTCAGTAAGCTTGTACTCTTTACACTTGATTTCAATCTAAGTAGTTGCATATTTTGAGTTTATTTAGTTTATCCAATCTCTCTACTTGATTTCTACTTGTATGTTGGTAATTTGTGTTTCTATGTATGCTATGCTGTTTATCATGAGTAGTGAGTAGTCTCATTTTAGGGCTTGGGAGTGAAAACCTTTTATTGTCACTATGAATAGTTGATTGGAGCATGTTAATGAGATTGTGAATGTGAAAATTGAGTTTTAGTGTGATTTAATTGTGGGTCTCTTTGCTTGATCACCATTGAAACTCTTCTAAGCTCTCCTAATAGTAATTGAGAGGAAAATTTAGGATGTGTAGCTCACTAGACTCGCTTGTCTTGAATTCACTAAGAGATTAGGTCTTTGAGTCAAGATTTTGTGAACTTGATGTACTTATGCATGTTAAATTTAGTAACTACCACGAGAGTAGGAGTTGCTTAGTCTAACATAGTACTAATTTGCTTGAGAAGGTGGTTAATTATTGCATATAGTTCACTTTCATCACATTCATACCTCAATTAACTAATTCCCCATTGACTATCTCATATGAACTTAGATTGGAGCCTCATCCCCAAAACCTATCTTCATCATATTGTATTCTCATTATAACTTAATTGCGTGTCCTAGTATAATACAACCCTCAATCCTAGTTGTAATCGAGACTCATCCTCCGATAGTCCGAAATTTGTGTTCACTACCAAAACCTCCCTTGGGTTCGACCCCTTACTTGCCCTTGCTACTTGTTAGTGGGATGTGTCGAGGTGTTTTATAAATTGTATTTGGAGGGGATCCTTAGGGCCTTAACGACACCCTGAGTGCCGACTCCCCCACCACAAACCATGTCTTGAAATATGTTGATGTAAGGATTTTATGTTCATAATACCCTTTTCAATGATGAATGCTTTATCTTCTGGAATTAAATATGAGCTTTATATTTTCATACTTGTACTAACTGTACGAGCTCCATTCTAATCATTGTCAAAAACCAATCAAACATAAAATTATAATATATGTTTCAAAAAGTTACTAAACAATAAATTAACAAACATATCCAATAACAAAACACTTCACCTACCTTTTTTAATTTTTTTAACGTTACCCTATACAGTGACAACGGTCATCTCCCTAATCCACCCATTAAAAAAAGACGAAGTTGATTATGGTTTACAAACTTTATATTCGAATCAAAATACCAACGAAAAAATCACAACAATCAAATGACTATTGTAAATCAAGTAACACTGTCCGTTGATTCGTCAACAACTCATTCATCAACTATTCTATACAGACATGACATTCCAGCCAAACTTCAATTGTGCAAGAAAACAAAAAACGCAGGGCGTAAGTTCTATTGTTGTTCAAAAGGGAGGGTAATATATTTAGACCCCAAATAATAATGTACTCAGTTTTAGATAACCTTTTTATCTGCTAGCAATAGTTACTTATTTGATATGGCAGGAACCAGATTGCGATTTCTTCGCATGGGAAGATGAAATTAGTGGGAGCGACAACCGTAGCTTACAAATCCAAATTTTGCACCTGAAAGAATAACTGTTGTTGCTAAACATTGAGTTTGACAAAATAAATATGGAGAACATCCTGCTCAAGTCAGAAATTGAACTAACACTAAAGATGATGGTTGAGTTGAAAATAGAAAAGAAAAAATCCGAGGAGTTAAATTTGAAGTTGATAACACAAATTGCTTATGAAGCCATGTTTGAACAGCACAAGATTAGGGGAATACTGCTTTGCTTTTTTTATCATTGTAGCACCATTACTTATGTGGTTGTTCTAATCAATTTTTTGAGCTTTGGTAAAAAGTCCTTGTTAATAGCAAATTGATCTTTAATGAAATTTTAAACGACATAATGACTTGACTTTGTAGTTTATGTAAGCAAATGTTGCTAATAAGTTACAAGTACAAATTTAATATTTCTTCATGATACAAAAAAAATCATTTTAATGGGGGAAAAATGTTACAAGTTACAAATTAAAAGTGCTACTACAAAATAAAATAAAAACAAAAGAATGGGGGGGGGGAATGTTGAACAAATAGCAAGCATGGGATTCGAACTCGAGACCTAAAAGTCAGAAACGCACTTTTATGTTTGCATTTGTAACCAAGTTGACGGGATATTCAACCGTGTTAACAAGTGGATACATTAAGTAGTTGTAGTAAATACCAGCGTTATTTGTAAACTATAATATAGGTGATGTTTACTTTTTAAATGTATCGTGTTACTAAACAAATAACAAACTTACAATCGTTTGAACCTTTTTTGTTATTAATATAATTGATATTTTTTATTATATAATCTGTTTTACTTTCAATTTTAATCTATTTATGTATGTAAAAGAACATCCATAAGCCAAATTAAAAAAGGTTTTGTTTACCAATTAAATGTATCGTGTTACTATATATGATTTTTACAAACTTAAAATCGTTTGAACCTGTTTTGCTACTAATTTCACTGATTTTTTATATATTTATTTTTTTATTTTATTTATATATATATAAAATAGAAATTACATTAAGATGTTTCACTACAAGATGTAAAAAGACTAAAGTGCTACTACAAAATAAAAAAACGAAAAAAAATGGGGTACTATGCTAACGGCAAGCAACGAGATTCGAACTCAAGACCTAGTAGGCAGGCAGGCGCTTTCAGTGTTGATGTTGTAAATAAGTGGGCGAGATATTCACCCTGCTAACAAGTGGATACATCAAATACTTATAGTATACATAGCCGTTATTTGCAAACTGCAATATAGGTTCTGATTACCAATTAAATTTATCCTGTTACTAGAAAATGTACAAACTTGAAATCGTTTGAACCTTTTTTTGCTACTAATATAATTGATTGTTTTTATTTATATAAATCTGTTTTACTTCCAATTTTAATTATCATATTAATGGATTTCAAACGTTTCTTGGATTCAAAATCTTGATGTTTGGTTCTAAACAGGAAGCTTAATCTGTTACTGTGATGAATCAAGGAGCTTAATGTGTTGTCATTGTGATTAATCTAATGTAACACCCCCGCCAACCCGAACCCTTTTTCATTTAATAAAACTCGAGATGGGGGAAAATCCACGAGGGTTCGAGTCAACGGGCGTGCTACCGCCGCACTTATCTCCTTGGAAATAAATGCAAGGCTAGATTAAAGCATACTAAATTCAAATTAATTAATCGTTACAACCAAGTAAATCGTTCATTAAATATTACTAATTACTTAAGTGTTTCAGAGTTCCAGCGGAAGCTAAATCATAAGCTAAGTGGATGACAACTCTAAATGATCTCCCTTTTGTTCCCCCGTCGATCACCCACCTGCACAAATACATTGAAAAGAAACAAGAGAGACAAGCTCCCAAAAATCAGAAAAACTGAGTAATTCCAACTCCATCCCGTAAAATACTTAAGTTGAAAATACTTTGTAAATAGTAGGTTAATAGGGTTAGAAAGCATGGCACACATACACATATATATACAATGATTAATCACATACTTAATTCAATAAATCCAGTTATTGAAGGAGAGGAAAGAGAACGCCAAGAAGTCAGGGGTCAATCCCCGTAACCACTTACTTCAACATTGTAGGCCTAGGGGTCAATCCCCGTAACCACCTACGGATAACATAATGGCCATAATAACAAAGTCCCTAGTGTGCACACCCCTTCTACTTGGATCACAACAAGATAGAAGGAAGACAAGAATGTATCAATCGGCATAGTAACCAGAAAACCTGTAGGGGCCGCTGAACCTCTCATACAGGGCAACCTGTTCATCATTTCCCTCCGATATTTCACTTTACGTGATTAACATCTTTTAAATTACAAGTCATCACATAAATCACGTACACATTTACGTCATCTTGTTCAATCCAGTGTGAACATATTCAATCCATCATAATCTCAATCCATTCATAATCTCAATCCATTCATAGTGGTTTCAATAACTCATTTCATAAACACAACCGTCACTTGTGTTCATTCATCACTTCAAATTCATAATCATTTCATTATCACAAGTTCTTACCAATTTCAACTTTCATAAAGTCTCAATATTAATAATAATAATATTCATGATAATCATAATGATATATAGTAATAATAATAACAATAATAATCATAATAATAATAATAATATAATAATAATAATAATAATAATCATAACATTATTAAATGACATTAACCGATAACGTCCATAGTCATGATTCATAATCGAAATCCATAGTCGTTGTCCATTTTATCCTTCATATTCATAATCCGCATTAAGTCGATAATTCATAATTATAGTCCATACTTATAAATTTTATAAACACATAATGATCACGTAATCAATTCTTTTCACACTAACGGGATCTATGTTTAGATGGACATCGGAGATTACCTCGTGACGCGTGCCCAAAAGTTAGATTCACGAACCGATTAACACTCTTGATATTCCTCGTCTACACAATCGGAATCTACATTAGACGTTAACGATATCTAAGTTAGTTACCTAAATAACCCCTTTTTATATAAATTAAACAATTTAAATAATATAAATAACTTAAAGAATTCTTAATGATTTTAAGAGAGTTTAAAAATCAAAGTTATGGCTTTTAAATTAATAATAAAATCCTTTAAGTAATCAAAGATTACTTCAAATTTATTTTTATTAACTTAAACAACTATTTTAACATAGAAAACTAACTTTCTTATACTCATTTTATTTAAGAAACATTTTCAAGTTATAAAAGATTAACTTAAACTAAAATATACTAACTTAATTAAAGTAGGCTAGTTTAGGAAAGTCATGGGTTTTAGTTTAAAAAATAAAATAAACAAATAAAGCTAAAATAAAGTGAAAAGAGGGGGGGGTTTACCGATTCAAAGAATCGGTTTCACCCAACCGAAGAAAGGAAAAAAAAACGGAGGAGGCGGGAAGGAAGAACAAGGGAGGCGACTCGGGGGAAGATAAACAAGGAAGGGGTGCTTGGTGTTTCGAGCGGTGGACCGGGCAAAGTCGGGGCGGGGGGGTGCGGCTGGGCGCGACTGGGCGCGGCTGATCTGCTGCGAGGGAGGTCGCGGGCTGGGCAGGAGTAGGGCTGGCGGTGTTGGGTGGCGTTGATGGTGGCGCGAGGTTCAGGTGGTCGTGGTGGTTCGTTCGGTGGTGCTCGGCAGTTCAGCGTGACAGGGAGGAGTTTAATGGTGGGTTTTTATTTTAAATTTCCAAAACAAAAATCAGAAATTAGAAGAGAAGAGAAAGAGATTGAAGCAAACCTTTGAAGTTTGGTTTGCTTGGGCAATTGGGTGAGAGAAATTCAGTATTTATAGAGGAGGTTGTCAGAAATTTTGAGCTTTGGTCAAGCTCCATTAATGGTGGATGTGAGGTGTGAGGGCTATGGTGTTTAGGCTTTTGAAATTGTTGCCCCTAATATCTGAAAATTGTGGATTGAGTTTCAATTTGCACTGACAAAGGCTGAATTTTGTGTTGAAAATCTTGCTCTTGTGTGCTAAAAATCAGGAACGAAGGAAGGAAGGGGAGGGAGGATGAAGATCACGTTTTCACCTCTCTTTTTTTTTGTTTTATTTTCCTTTTTCTTTTTGACTAAAAGACATATGGCTATGGACTTGTATTTGTGCTTTGGATTACTAAAATGGATGGACAACTTGTATAAAAATACCCACCACCAAAAATAAAGAGTTTAATTAATTAGAAATAATGAAATGAATAATAAAACAAGTAAATGATTTATTTTAAACTTGTTAAATAAATCAAAACTAAATGAAATCATTATTTTAATAAACATAGTTATCAAATAAAATCGTATTATCATAAAATAAATTTTAAGTGGAAATAATATTAAACCTTAATAATAAAATAATCTTTGAAAATTCGGGGTATTACATCTACTCCTCCTTAAAAACAAAGTTCGTGCTCGAACTTTAAAGTTAGATGTTTAATATTAACGAAACAGTAGCTTTGCGCTTTGTTAGTATTACATGCGGTCCCCCTTAAGGAGTTTCGTCCCCGAAACTCGATAATCGTACCTCATAAAAGAGTTCAGAATAACGCTTTTTCATGTCATCTTCCGCTTCCCAAGTTGCTTCCTCGGTTTGATGATTAGACCACAAAACTTTGACAAACTTTACTGCCTTATTTCGGGTATTTCTCGTTTTGGAATCAAGGATTCTAACAGGACGTTCTTCAAAGGTGAGGGTCTCATCTAGTTCAATGGTTTCAAGTTGGATGACATGGGAGGGATCGGGGACATATTTACGAAGTTGAGACACATGAAAGACATTATGAACATTGGCTAACTCTGTGGATAAGGCTAATCTATAGGCCACTTCCCCAATTCTTTCGAGTATCTCATAAGGTTTGATATAACGAGGACTCAACTTTCCTTTCCTACCGAACCTCAAACTCTAAATCCCGTCTCCTTTGATCAGCATACGATTTTTGTCGATCCTGAGCTGCTTTCATACGCTCTTGAATAAACTTCACCTTGTTGGTAGTCTCTTCTATCATTTCTGGTCCCAAATTCAACGACTCGTTCACATCGCTCCAACATATAGGACTTCTACATTTCCGTCCATACAATGCCTCATAAGGAGCCATTCCTATGCTCGAGTGATAACTGTTGTTGTACGAGAACTCAATGTACATCAAATGATCATCCCAATATCCTCCGAAATACATTACGCATGCTCTCAACATATCCTCCAAGGTTTGAATGGTTCTCTCCGTTTGACCATCTGTTGCTGGGTGGAAGGCTGTGCTGAATTTCAATAGTGTACCCACGGCTGTCTGAAGCTGTTTTCAGAACTTAGATAAGAATCTCGAGTCTCTATCCGAAACGATGTCCTTCGGAACACCATGTAGCCTAACGACCTCATTAAAGTAAGCATCGGCCAACTGTTTCAACGACCAAGTATCCTTCATTGCCACGAAACTTGCCGTCTTAGTCAAACGGTCCACTATTACCCATATTGCATTCTGTCCCGACCTCGTATGCGGTAACCCCATGATGAAATCCATAGAGATAGATTCCCATTTCCATCCTGGCACTTCCAAAGGTTGCAATTTCCCTCCAGGCTTCATATGCTGTATTTTCACCTTCTGGCATGTTAAACATTTTGCCACGAAGTCGGCTACTTCTTGCTTCATCCTAGGCCACCAAAAATGCTTTTTCAAATCCTTATAAAGCTTATCTCCTCCTGGATGTATGGAATACGGCGAACTATGGGCTTCCCTTAGAATTCTCATCTTGAGTTCCTCATCCTGTGGCACACACAATCTCCGTTTATACTTTGCAACGCCATTGCCGTCGATCTCGAACTCCGGTGCTTGACCACTTTCTTTCATCTCTCTTAACTTGCTTAACCATTTATCTGCAGATTGTTTCTCCCGAATCTCCTCAAATATGTCTGGTCCAACAGTAAGAGCATTCAACTGAGCTTTCACATAACCGGACTCAACTATTTCCAAACTCAATCTCTTAATCTCCTCACACAGTTCATCGGCTAGGATCAACACATTTAGCTAATGAGCACTCTTCCTACTCAACGCGTTAGCTACTTTGTTCGCTTTTCCCTCTTGATACACTATCTTCAAATCATAGTCGTTTATAAGCTCGAGCCAACGTCTCTGTCTCATATTCAACTCCTTTTGCGTATACAGATACTTCAAACTCTTGTGATCTGTATAGACCTTACATTGCACTCCATACAAATAATGTCTCCAGATTTTCAGCGCAAACACGATTGCTCCTAATTCCATGTCATGAGTAGGGTGATTTTGCTCATGCGATTTGAGTTGTCTCGACGCATAGGCCACTGCTTTACCATGTTGCATCAAGACGCACCCAAAACCTTTCTTTGAGGCATCACTGTAGACTTCAAATCCTTCTACTCCAGAGGGCAATGTCAATACCGGGGCTGTTGTAAGTCTCTTCTTCAGCTCTTGAAATGCTTCCTCACACTTATCATCCCAATGAAATTTTGTTGTTTTCTTCATCAGGTTAGTGAGAGGCTGGGCCGTTCTCGAAAAATCTTTCACAAATCTTCGGTAATATCCAGCTAAACCCAAGAAACTCCTTACTTCGGTGACGCTCTTAGGTTGGGGCCAATCGGTCACTGCTTGAATCTTCGATGGATCTACGGAAACGCCTTCTTTAGATATCACATGACCCAAAAATGAAACCTTTTCCAACCAAAATTCACACTTCGAGAACTTCGCGTACAATTGCTTTTCTCGAAGAATCTCCAACACTTTCCTCAACTATTACTCATGCTCTTCTCTATCCTTCGAGTACACCAATATATTGTCGATAAACACAATCACGAACTTATCCAGGTACGGCTGGAAAGTCCTATTCATGAGGTCAATGAAAGCTGCTGGCGCATTAGTGAGTCCAAAAGGCATAACTGTGAACTCATAATGGCCATATCTCGTACGAAAGGCTGTCTTAGGGATGTATTCTTCAGCGATTCGTAGTTGGTGATAACCTGATCGTAAATCGATCCTGGAAAACACTGTTGCACCCTGAAGCTGATCGAACAAATCCTCGATCCTCGGGAGCGGATACTTATTCTTCACTGTGGCATTATTCAACTCCCTATAATCGATACACAACCTCAAAGATCCATCTTTCTTCCGAACAAACAATACCGGGGCTCCCCAAGGCGAAACACTAGGTCGAATGTACCCTTTTTCCAACAATTCCTCCAATTGCACCTTCAACTCTTGCATTTCTGCAGGTGCCATTCGATACGGAGCCTTAGAGATAGGTCCGATTCCAGGGACTAAATCGATCTTAAAGCTCACTTCTCTCTCTGGCGGCATTCCTGGAAGCTCTTCGGGAAATACATCCGGAAACTCCCTTACTACCGGAATTTGAGTCAACTCCTCGTTTTCCACGCTTACGTCCCTTACTTGGCACAGGTAGACTGGGTAGCCTTTTCTAAGATAGGTTTGAAGGTTCAGGGCTGAGATTATCTTGACATCAGGCTGGAAAGTTATGCCTTTATAAGAGATCCTATTTCCCTTTGGTCCTCTAAGAGATATTTTCTGGTTATGACACTCGATTTTGGCTTTATACTTAGCTAACCAATCCATTCCCAAGATAACGTCAAAGTCTTTTAGGTCAAAAAGGATAAGATCGGCCGGTAATTTAGTACCAGCTATGACTACAGGGATACTTTGGAAAAGAGATTTACAAGAAACAGTTTCACCGGTGGGCATGGCTATATTGGCTCGACAAGACTAGGTGGACTTGAGGGGATACTTATTAACAAAAGTGCTAGAAATAAAAGAATGAGACGCTCCGGAATCAAATAGTACATAAGCAGGATTTGAGTTTACGAGAAATGTACCCGTCACAACATTGACATCGGTGTCAGCTTCAATTCGGCTCATGACATTGATTCTTCCATTGGTGTGGCCTCCGTTGCCATTCTTTCCAAAGTTTCCATTTTCACCTGCAAAACAGCGGTTGTTCTGGATCCCGTTCTGCGCAGCATTTCCACCACTTGGGCGGTTGTTATTGAAGTTTTGAATTCTGTTTCCACCTCCATTGTTACCATTGTTCCCATTTGGTGCATTTTGAGCTTGCTTCTTGGGACAGTTGAACGATTTGTGACCTACTTCTCCACACTCGAAACACTTGATCCTTTCACCCCGACAAGTGAACCCCGGATGGCTCTTGGCACACTTCCCGCAAACAAAGTTCTTTTGGTTCCTATTTCCTTCTTTGGGCCCGTTGTCCAGTCGATTGTTGCGGTTGTTGTAGCATCCACCATTGTTATTGTTGTTTCCACCATTGTTGGGCCTTTTGTCGTACTCTTGGCTGTTGCTGTTGCCGGCAGGTTCCTTTCTTTTATGTTTGCCTAGCACCTCTCTCTCACGCTGTAAGATTATTTCCAAATTCGAAGCTTTAGCATACGCTTCCGCGAAAGTGGTAGAGGTGCTACCTCCCATTCGAGTCTGAAGATCAAACTTAAGTCCGTCTTCAAACTTCTGGGCCTTAGTTCCTTCATCTGGCACTACAGTCGGGCAGAATCGGGCATACTCATTGAATTTCTGAGCATACTCTTGCACACTCATGTTATAACTCTGATTAAACCTACTAAACTCATTGTACTTTTGTCTACGAATGTGCTCGGGGAAGAATCGAGCTTTAATCGCTACCTTAAATGCTTCCCAGTTAAAGTTCTCTTGAGCTTTAACAGTAGGTCCTACACTTTCCCACCAAGTATCGGCATCTTCATGCAGATAAAAGGTTGCTTGGTCTACTTTCTGGGCCTTAGGCGTACCCATGGCCGTGAAAATCTTTTCGAAGTCTCTTATCCAGTTTTCGAGAAATAGTGGGTCTTCTCTCCCAACAAAGGTTGGTGGTTTCAAAGCGGAAATCTTTTTCGCCATGGTAGCTTGCGGATCGTCTCCATGGTGGTTGTTGTTGATCTGGTTTTGAAGGACTAAGCCAAAACTCTGAGCTAACTGCTCGAGAGTCCTAAGCCGTGCTGCAACTTGTTTCGGTGTTTCGGCCATTTGGTTTTCTTGTCGCCTTGCTCTAGATCGCGTATAAACGTATTGCATAAGCTACCTGTGTTATTCACATTGGTGTTTCCACCATTCACATCGATTCTTATAAAAGCTAATTCACATAATCATGGTTCTCACCATTCATTCATTTCATACTCAATTCACATATCAAAAGTTCATCATTCATTTCACACTCAATTCACATGTCAAAAGTTCATCATTCATTACCCCAAAAGTGCCATAACAATTCGTTCATAGTAGCAGAAGAGTTTTTCAAATAGTCAAATAAGCATTAGTCGCACCATCCTTAACTAAGTTAACGAGTTAAAAGGTCCTTTACGACCTTAATTTGAAATCTAAGGGTCAGGGCTAGAGATATGGGTTTCTAGTCAGCGTACTCGGACGGATCCTCGTCTTCACCTTCATCTCCGTCTCCATCTCCATCTCCATTGAGATTTACAAGGGGTGAGGCAGGGTTGCTTCCTACTTCTTCATCGTCACTATGGTTGGGTTCCTCGTCATCAGTGGGTAAATAGTCATTAAGCCACTTGGCCCTAGCATCAAGCATTCTTTTCTCCAGGTAACTCAACGTGAGATACCATTTCCCTTTCAATGTGTATCGTTCATAGTTTGGCCTTCCATTTTTCAGAACATCAGAGTATTCGCTCTTGATTCCGGCATAAGGACCATCGTTGGGGAGAGTGTGAATCAAAACATCGGCCTGTTTAGGTGGCGTGAGGTAATCTAAATGCCCGTGGCCTTCATTGAGGTGGTAACACTTCATTGTTAAACGTAACCTGTAAATATAAGCTGAAACAGACTCTCCTACCCTCATTCTTAGAAGGTAAGGTCCTTGACGAGGGGTTCTGGTGCATTTCTTGGCGGTCAATCGTGTCTTGGTCATCTAATACAATAAACAATTAATAAGTACCTTTAACGAGTACTTTCATACATGTACACATAACCCATTCGTACCCATACTAAACCCTTAGTTCACATTTTAGTCGTAATTCATTTTTCCTAAATATTTTTATTATCTGGACTTCCTAAACCAATTTTAAGTTTAACCCTATTTGATTCATTTCCCTAATTAATATATTTTAATAATTTTAATCTTTCTCTACTTAATCTAAACTCCGCTCTGATACCACTTTGTAACACCCCCGCCAACCCGAACCCTTTTTCATTTAATAAAACTCGAGATGGGGGAAAATCCACGAGGGTTCGAGTCAACGGGCGTGCTACCGCCGCACTTATCTCCTTGGAAATAAATGAAAGGCTAGATTAAAGCATACGAAATTCAAATTAATTAATCGTTACAACCAAGTAAATCGTTCATTAAATATTACTAATTACTTAAGTGTTTCAGAGTTCCAGCGGAAGCTAAATCATAAGCTAAGTGGATGACAACTCTAAATGATCTCCCTTTTGTTCCCCCGTCGATCACCCACCTGCACAAATACATTGAAAAGAAACAAGAGAGACAAGCTCCCAAAAAACAGAAAAACTGAGTAATTCCAACTCTATCCCGTAAAATACTTAAGTTGAAAATACTTTGTAAAATAGTAGGTTAATAGGGTTAGAAAGCATGGCACACATACACATATATATACAATGATTAATCACATACTTAATTCAATAAATCCAGTTATTTAAGGAGAGGAAAGAGAACGCCAGTAAGCCGGGGTCAATCCCCTGTAACCACTTACTTCAACATTGTAGGCCGGGGTCAATCCCCTGTAACCACCTACGGATAACATAATGGCCATAATAACAGAGTCCCTAGTGTGCACACCCCTTCTATTTGGATCACAACAAGATAGAAGGAAGACAAGAATGAGAATAATCGGCATAGTAACCAGAAAACATGTAGGGGCCGCTGAACCTCTCATACAGGGCAACCTGTTCATCATTTCCCTCCGATATTTCACTTTACGTGATTAACATCTTTTAAATTTCAAGTCATCACATAAATCACGTACACATTTACGTCATCTTGTTCAATCCAGTGTGAACATATTCAATCCATCATAATCTCAATCCATTCATAATCTCAATCCATTCATAGTGGTTTCAATAACTCATTTCATAAACACAACCGTCACTTGAGTTCATTTATCACTTCAGATTCATAATCATTTCATTATCACAAGTTCTTACCAATTTCAACTTTCATAAAGTCTCAATATTAATAATAATAATATTCATGATAATCATAATGATATATAGTAATAATAGTAATAATAATAATAATAATAATAATAATAATAATAATAATAATAATAATAATAATAATCATAACATTATTAAATGACATTAACCGATAACGTTATAATAACCATCTTTGTCATATCGTACATCGTCCATAGTCATGATTCATAATCGAAATCCATAGTCGTTGTCCATTTTATCCTTCATATTCATAATCCGCATTAAGTCGATAATCCATAATTATAGTCCATACTTATAAATTTTATAAACACATAATGATCACGTAATCAATTCTTTTTACACTAACGGGATCTATGTTTAGATGGACATCGGAGATTTCCTCGTGACGCGTGCCCAAAAGTTAGATTCACGAACCGATTAACACTCTTGATATTCCTCGTCTACGCAATCGGAATCTACATTAGACGTTAACGATATCTAAGTTAGTTACCTAAATAACCCCTTTTTATATAAAATAAACAATTTAAATAATTTAAATAACTTAAAGAATTCTTAATGATTTTAAGAGAGCTTAAAAATCAAAGTTATGGTTTTTAAATCAATAATGAAATCATTTTAAGTAATCAAATATTACTTCAACTTTATTTTTATTAACTTAAACAATTATTTTAACATAGAAAACTAACTTTCCTATACTCATTTTATTTAAGAGACATTTTCAAGTTATAAAAGATTAACTTAAACTAAAATATACTAACTTAATTAAAGTAGGCTAGTTAAGGAAAGTCATGGGTTTTAGTTTAAGAAATAAAATAAACAAATAAAGCTAAAATAAAGTGAAAAGAGGGGGCGGGGGGGTTTTACCGATTCAAAGAATCGGTTTCACCTAACCGAAGAAAGGAAAAAAAAACGGAGGAGGCAGGAAGGAAGAACGGGGAGGCGACTCGGGGGGAAGATAAACAAGGAAGGGGTCTTTGGTGTTTCAAGCGGTGGACGGGCGAAGTCGGGGCGGGAGGGTGCGGGTGGGCGCGACTAGGCGCGGGCGGTGTCTGCGAGGAGGTCGCGGGGCCGGGCAGAGAGAAGGTGAAGGGTCAGCGGTGTTGGGTGGCATTGATGGTGGCGCGAGGTTCAGGTGGTCGTGGTGGTTCGTTCGGTGGTGCTCGGCAGTTCAGCGTGACAGGGAGGAGTTTAATGGTGGGTTTTTATTTTAAATTTCCAAAACAAAAATCAGAAATTAGAAGAGAAGAGAAAGAGATTGAAGCAAACCTTTGAAGTTTGGTTTGCTTGGGCAATTGGGGGAGAGAAATTCGGTATTTATAGAGGAGGTTGTCAGAAATTTTGAGCTTTGGTCAAGCTCCATTAATGGTGGATGTGAGGTGTGAGGGCTATGGTGTTTAGGCTATTGAAATTGTTGCCCCTAATATCTGAAAATTGTGGATTGAGTTTCAATTTGCACTGACAAAGGCTGAATTTTGTGTTGAAAATCTTGCTCTTGTGTGCTAAAAATCAGGAACGAAGGAAGGAAGGGGAGGGAGGATGAAGATCACGTTTTCACCTCTTTTTTTTTGTTTTATTTTTCTTTTTCTTTTTGACTAAAAGACATATGGCTATGGACTTGTATTTGGGCTTTGGATTACTAAAATGGATGGACAACTTGTACAAAAATACCCACCACCAAAAATAAAGAGTTTAATTAATTAGAAATAATGAAATGAATAATAAAACAAGTAAATGATTTATTTTAAACTTGTTAAATAAATCAAAACTAAATGAAATCATTATTTTAATAAACATAGTTATCAAATAAAATCGTATTATCATAAAATAAATTTTAAGTGGAAATAATATTAAGCGTTAATAATAAAATAATCTTTTTAAAATTCGGGGTATTACATCTAATGTCCATCTTCTGTTACTAATCAATAATCACCCTATCAAGAAAAATGAAACTTTGATGTTGAACATCTAGGAAAACTGAAGAACATTGGAAATTACAATTATTTTTTTTAGTTTTAAACAAAGAATTCATACAAATCCAAACAAAAAAAACTTTATAAATTAAATCTTTTAAACAAAGATAAAGAACAAATCATTAAAAACAAAAAAACATATCTGAAGAACAACTCAATTTTTTCTAAACAATTCAGAAATTTTCTGAAGAATAACTCAGAAATCCAACTCAGAACAACTCAGAACAAAAAATTAAACAAAAAAGAAAACTCCGAAATTTTAAAAACAAACAAATTTTTATGTAAAAATTATATGTCGTGAATTTATGTAAATACAAACAAATTTTTAAAAACTTAGAAAATTAGATTCGTCAAACATTATACTCCCTCCGTCCTAGAAAGATCTGAACACTTGTTGGGACACGTAGTTTAAGGTGATAAGTTGTAGTGTGGTTATCAAATGTTATTTTATTTAAAAAGTAGATGTGATAGGAGTTAGTGGGGCATTTTTTATTAGAGGAGAGAGAAAGTTGGGTAACTTTTTATTGATAAAAGGTAGAGTGTGGGCCAAAGATGTGTAAAAGAAATAATATATTAATAGTGAGACCATGCCAAAAAAAGAAGTGTTCAAACTAATTTGGGACAAACATAAAAGGAAAGTGTTCAGACTATTCTGGGACGGAGGTAGCACAAAAATTTATACAATGTAGAAAAAATTCTGTACAAAAAAATGAAAATCAAGAACATGAAGAACATTAGAAGAAAAAGAAGAGGGAAAGAATCAGATTATTCGGTTTTTAAAAAAATGTCGTGCAAAAAAATTGAAATCAAGAACATGATGAACATTACCGCAAGAACATGAAGAACATTAGAAGAGAGAACGAATCTGATTTTCAGTTTTTTGGTCTGATTCTTGAGTGGCAATAAGAACATGAAGAACATTAGAAGAGAGAGAAGAGAGAAAAAATTGGACTAAAAAAATTTACTGACAAAAAAATTAGAGGATAGAGAATGGGGTAGTTGATAAATTGGGAGCATTAATTGTGCATTGAAAATACAAATCAGATTTGAAATTTGAAATGAAATTTTCATTTGAATTTGAATGAAAATCCTGAAAATTTCATTTTAGAGCCCAAATTAAAGACTACTCATACACTGCCACGTCATAGTGTATGTTTGGCCCACATACACCCAATGTATGTGTAGCCTTTGCGCTCGAGTAATTGACTCCCACTAAGTGAGATATTTTGGGATAAAATAGGGATTAGTGTAGATCATTGAAGCAAAGATTCCAATTAAGAAGCACATGGTTCCACTAAAAAAGAAAGATCGAAACTAATACGAACAATACAAATGAGAAAACATTTCAAATATTTTAAAAATAAATAAGTATAAATCATGAGAATATTAATCAACATGAACTTTCTCAAATTTCTAAAGTTTAAAACACTTGCTAAAAGTGAACTTTTTATAACTAGTTGTTGGCCCGTGTGCTATCGCGCACGGTCCCCCAAGGTAGTAAAATTTAGTTATGAAATTGATAGTGTCATTATTTTAGACGAAGTTTTTAATTATTATTGGTTAATGTAAAATTACTTTGTATTTATGGGTAAAAACATATTGCTATGTTATCTCAAGTGTTTATCGTGTAACATGGCTATGTGATGCTTTTTGTGAAAATTACTAAAACAAATGGGTTTTTCTATAGGATAGCCCTGTGTGTTTTTAGATTTTACATTGCACTCCTTGTATTTTTTTTGTTCTACATAATACTCTTCGACTTTTTAAGTTGTCTTTGTGGTACGCTACTGTTAATGTTAAGTAGGTTGTGTAATTGAATTGGAATTCCTCTGTACGCACAAAAATTAAGAATAAATATAATAGAAGTGTATAAAATGCTTCTCAAAGAATTACACAACTGCATTCCAAATATTGCAAACTACGCTTTAGCTTAATTCTAGAACTACATATCAAGTATCAACTCAGTTAACCATAGGTATAAGGTATTAATATCTACACCAGGACGACTTTTGCTCACATCCTACTTTACATGGAGAAGTAATAATATACAGGCAAAGTATGAGGATGTACTAAATGCTATGCAAAAAAGTCTTGGGGACTAACTCTGTTCTTTCTCAGAAGAATGTACTCTTGAATCTTAATTACCTTCTAAGGAAGCCGTCTTTCATGACTCGTCTCCTATCCCACAGCCACGTCACCAGGATACCTTGGTGAAAGATTCACATTAGTTGCCCAAAATGACATATTGATTTGATTCCCTCTTTCTGTAGCCGACAAGGCAAGGAATTGATTTCTCGCCTAGTAAGAATTATGAACATCGCCTATTAATTCATGTCACTATGCACCATCCTTTCTCCAGATCATAAATAGTTTTCCAGTATGGTTTCCTCCAATGAGAAGCATAACAAGCTGCAAAGATTAACAAAAACGCCACACTCACAAACAAGGAATCGTTGGGGAAGTTATTGGTTAGAGAAGCCATCCACAAATGGTTTCCTCCATTGGTAGCACCCGTTGTCTGTAAGATGAAAGCGGCCACTCCCCAATCGAGAGGGACATTCTCCACCTTCTTGGTATATCTAATGATGTACAAGTGTTTCTAGACAATTTGCAATCAACACTATTGGGAGAGCAAAAAAGAGTCACTAAAAAAACGGAGAAAGAAGCAATTAACTATATAAGAAATCACAATATTCACAACACTCCCTCACAAAAGCAGCACAAATGGCCACATATTTTCTCTGTTATTAATAAGTCGCAACATTCACTTTCTCATAATTATAGAATCTGACTTTGGCCATTAATATATTTAATTACATATCTCGTCAAACAAGAGTTGGTATTTGAAAATACGAGGAATCTAACAAAAACCTACATAATAAGTACATTTTTGTATGATATATACATGAAAAAATATGGTCAAAGTTAGTAAAGTTAGACATAGAAAACAACAGATGTGGGAACTAATAAAAAAGGGAGGAAGTACAAGGCATTCAACACATCAGGTCACTGGTCACTGAAGAACCAACCCTTATTCTTTGAACAAAACTTAGCGTAGAACGGTTTAAAATAGGGAAGGGTAAATTTCAAATGAGAAAGTAGTATTTAGTTCCGTATTCGGATTGGGGAAAGGGGTTTAGGAGAATAAAAAGCTAGTTTTAACCAGAACAAAATACTATGTTCATCTAACCTCTCCATTCCCCCTTTCTCTTAATTACACTGATGTTTTTGCAAATTTTAAATATTCAACTCCTATATGCACCCCTTCTCGCCTCTCTTCCCCCCCCCCTTTCTCTCTCACTCATATTTATGTTTACGCAAATTTTATATATAGTCATTTCTACCTCCCCCCCCTCGAGCCCTCCTCTTCTCTCCTTCCCTCTCACTTTCCTTTCACTCCCCCTCTTACTTTCTCCCACTTACTCTTCTTTAATGGTTTTGAAAATATTATGAATCCTCGTCCAGTTTGCAGCCACCCTCTTACTTCCTTTCCTCTGTCCCTCTTACCGCTATGGTTATGGAATTTGAGAAAGTCTCTTTCTACTTGCTTATGTTTTTTTTATTATTCTCTAAGTTTATCTCTTAGAAGAACTCTTTTTCTCCTCCTTCCTCAACCTCATCACTTTTTTTCTCTTCTCCCCTCCCTCTTCTCCCTCACTCCTCTTGTATGGTATGGCAAAATTTCTATTTATCCTTATCCCACCTCCTCACTCAATTTATCACTTGTCTTTTATGTTTTTGTGTATTGCATAACGTCTTCCTACTTGCTCGTGTTTATGTTTTTTCATAAAACGAAGCATACAAAAAAAAGGACTTTGAAAAGTGCACTTTATCTCCTCCTTCCTCCCCTCGTTTTCTCTCTTACTTGTCTTTTATTTTTTCACAAGTTTTACAAAAATTCATGGTACTTGCAGTATTACTTTTTGATATAAAAGTCAATAATAATCTTCAATAAAGTATGTTACAATTAACCTGATAAGAACACGAATAACATGTTACAATTAAATGATTAAGAACCATAAAGTAAATATCGAAAATGAAAATGTTTACCATTGAAGTATGAAGAGCATTAAAATATGTACAACGGTGATGAACATCATTTTGGTTGTGAGCCTATGAGATTCTCCTACTAATAAGAGGAGTAGAAAGGAGGAGGAAAAAATAACCAGAATTCAAGCTTCACACGTACATTAATAGGATAACATTTTGGGCTCAATTTTGGAAACCTTTCCCAAATCTAAACTTGCAATAATTGCAAGGGATCCCAAAGAGCAATTTTTGTCACATTTGTATTATATTGATCACCTAAATCTCTTAAACTTACAATCTTGTCTTTCAACAAGCTCAAATCTCTATAAATATAAGCAAGAACAGCCGGCGCCAATGTAATATTAGTCCCTCTAGCTAAAAGTACATCAATTTGAAACACACTCTTATTAATAGTAGTATGATCATCAACATGCAAGACATACCTTGACAACCACAAACACCAAAAAAACATTTGCGCTCGAAAGTTCCCTCCTTTCCCGTCCAATTCTCCAACCATTTATGTTGGCTTGCCTTCCTAGCCTTACTCCTCATCATCTCCGAAAGCACCATGAGCAACTTCTCAATCTCAAGCAAATTATTGGAAAAAATTTCACTTAAAACAGAACCCTGTTATAGGAAAAAAAAATCGAACCAAAAAGTTCAAAAGCTATTGCTTAAACACAGAAAAAAATAGAAAATTAAAAATTAGAGAAAGACTTCATGCTTTACCCAAAAAAATTCGAACAAAACTAAGAAAAAAGGAAGTTAGAGAAAAAAAATAAAGAAAGTAAATTTGTATTCTTTTCATCACCATTCACCACGCTTTGAATTTATACTATTGTCAACTCCAAAAGTTGTCTAGCAAAATAACCTAATATTGATTCTGCCAACGGAAATATCTAAGTATTGTAATTTTCATAAGATCAAGGTAGTTAGACAATCTTAACACATGCATATCATCTCTACTTCTACCATATCATCTCCACCTGCAGGAGGATGAAGAAAACCATAAGCTGGCCTACCTGTGCACTTGCATACTACACACGTAACCGATTCTGCTTATGGTTTTGTTTTTGATTACATGTGCTAAATAACCAAGTCTAATGACAACGTCCCCCACTAAAAATCTAAAAGACAATGTTTTAGATTCAACAAAGAAATATTTGATTTTTAGTTATCCCATCTTGGAAATCAAAGATAAAATCATTTTGAGGATGCATCTCTTATAAAATGCACAGTGAGGAGTTGAGGACAATTTATTACTACTAAAAACTTGGAGAATCAAGAATCTGACCTCCAAAGTTGTGCCTCCACCACACGTGAAGATCAATGCACCAAGTCACGTAATCTGCTTCAGCATTCTCAACACTAAAATTGCTGGAAACTTTAGTTGTGATAATTTTAAAGTCTAGGATATTCTCTCGAGCATTCGATGCGTCCACAACTTAAACTGTCGCTTGAGTTCCTGGCCAACCTGCACAAAAAGCCCAGACCTGGAAATGTGGTGTCATGATTGACTCACATCACATAAGATAAGAGCAAAAGAGTGTTACTTTATTATGAAGGATAGTAGCCTCTTTATCAAATGACAGCCATGATTCTTCGGGAGTAATCTGCACATAGGTATCACCCCTTAGCTCAACTTGCATAGTGAAAAGAACCTCAACATGCCATATTTTGAAAAATAAGAAATTCGATACCTTTGGAGCTAAAGTAGCTTTAAGACTGAGGTTGCGCTTTATTTCTTGTTGTTCCGTCAAGTATAAAAGGAAGCTCGTGCGAAGTTTTGATCCTGTATAAATAATATATGTGAGACAACGGCAACACAACAGCTAAAAGACACTTGCCTTTTGGGGTGAGGATGGTTAATTTAATGAAATTTGAAAAGGATACAAACAACATAAAGGAAGATAAAATATATAATAATATGATAATAAGATAAATCCCAATAAACAGCTTCAATTATCAAGATCTATCTGAACAAAAGTTATAGTTTCATATTATTTATTTTTACATACAAAGCACAAACCTATACATTTCAACTACAATGTATAAGTAATATGCGCGCGTTCAGCATTATCATATAAATATTGCAAAGCGACGCAGCTTAAGATCACTAATAGCTCGAGTCGAGGTTAAGATATCGGCAGTTTAAGTAAGAGGACAACAAATTTGCAGCAATATAAAGGAAGTTAACGACTCACCAAGATCAAAGAGAAAATCCAAGAATCCGGTGCCTGCATGTAAATTTGATTGGAAGGATATTTGTCGACAAACGCGCTATGGTAAAACCATATACATCGTGCTCCATAAAGTGTTTCGAACTTAATCACACTTGACTTAGGCTGTCTTGAACTTATGCGGTGGAGGCAGCACTTCTACACACTTCACCGATTCACGGCCCACAACCCCACACAAACAAAACCAAGTAAAGAGACATTAGTTGAATTGTAAAACATGATGACGGGAGGTTATGTTGTTACCTCGCACTCTCCCATTGCACTGGAATGAGCATCGTTTGGAAGGACCTTTTGTAAAATGTCTCTAAGAACGGCCCGCATTACAACACACTTTTACTTGCAATGAATATTATCGTATCAAGCGTGGACGAGATCAAAAGATCAATTTCTTTCGGATAAAATCAATGTATGGTCTCATCTAGTTTCTTCATTACGAGCCTAATTCTCAATATGGTTAAGTATATGTGTAACATGTTTCAAAAGAAATACATAATGGTCATGAAACCAAGTACATAACCGGTGACATTCTCATACTCATAACACATTCATTTGAAAAGAGCATATAACCCAAGTCGAAAAGTTGTTCCCTTTGTCCGACAATCTTTCCGCCAAAATTTTGGTAGCTTGTAGAGCATCCTGCATGCAGCTTCGAGAGGCAATCACTGCACAAACTTGGTCCATTCTTTAGCTAGTGCTCTACTAATCCTAAATATTAGCATTGATTGAACAATAAAAGCATCCTTTCTCAACAATTCGAAAAATATTGCTATTAGTTTTCTCTCCTAAACAACGAGAAAGTTTTCACCTTCCTCAACAATTCGAAAAATCATACTACAAAACCTAAAAAATTCATACTCCTGAAGCTAAATCTACCAAACCCATAAAAAATAAACGACGTCAAAACCGTAATTCGATCCTATATAAAAATGATTCGTTGCATCAGAAAATTGCCATAATTCAAAGCTCTAACCTGTAAATTCAATCGAAATCCTAAGAATGAAACCTTAAATCAACAAAATCAACCCCTCAACACTCAGTGAAATCACCGACATAAACCATCAAACAAACCCAACAAAAAAGGCGATTTTTTCCACCAAAAATGCAAAAAAAAAAAATGAGATTTGGAACAAATTAACCCGAAAAAAAGGTTTAAAACGAAAAACTCACAAGTTGTTGTCATTGTTGTCTCTGATGTTGTTGTTGTTGTCGTTGTTGCTGATGCTGCTATAGCTAGCTGAAATGAATCAAACTTTAAATGATGTTGTTGTTGCGAAGCTGAAGCATCGGGTGATGACAACATCGGCGAGACGCAGGACTCTCAAAAGATCGAATAAGAACACAACATAATTTTCAAGCTTCAAAAAAAAATTTGCTAAAATGAGATGAACATATTTGCAGAAATGAGGAGAGGGTAAGGAAAGAGAAAGAAACATGAGAGATGAATGGCTCGGAGGAAAACCAGGAAGAAAGAAAACGTGTGGGCAAGAAGGCAATTGTAAGGATTTGTAGGGGTAAAACAGTCCTCACACTGTTCTTAAGCTACAATAGAACAAGTTCTCTTTTTAATGGGTATGGAATCACAATAACCTTTAATGATTCTCTGTCTTATTTTAATGTTTATTTTCACATCTGTCTTATTCAGAATTATTTTTTTTCCTTACTCCCTTTCAAATCATATGGGTATCCTTTTCTATCAATTTATTTCTCTCTATATGTTGATTTTTGTGACAAAAATACGTTAAACCTTATAGTGAAACTGGATTCCTGCCTTGGCTTAACAAAATTAAGGAAAAAGAACCACATGGTAGCAGTGGCGGATCCAGGAATTTATGAATGGTGGGTCACTACCGACTAGGTTGCACAGAGACGGATACGGGTACGGGTTCGGATACAGGAAACATATCAATAAAATTCATTTAAACTATTAAATTTAATCTCATATCAATGCATTATGCATATATACCAAATAATTTCACATTAAAGGGAAATCCTATCCATCTCCAACTAATTCCACCAGCACATAAAACCAAAGGCTCATTCATGGCCTCTCCAAAAACTTCACATGATAGGTCTAATTCTGAAAATCCTAAAACAAGGGTTTTAATGCATTACCTGAACAAAAATCAATCAAACCTTCAAAGCTAATCCAATGCTCATAGAGTCATAGTCATCATTCACCAATTAGCCACTGTAACAAATAATATTAAATTAACAACAATAAATATAACAATAATAAATTAACAACAATAAGTCAATAATATAATAACAATAATTAACAATAAATGAAGTTTGGAACTCTAAGTGTTTTAGATACATTGCTCATATTGAATTCTAGGTGCTAATTGATATTTAATTTCTCACAATCTTTGTACAAATTAATCAACAAGTAATCAAGTCATCTGTTGAATGTTGTCAAAATTATAATACCAATTACCATTACCATCATTGTAAGGCAGCAACTAAGCAGCAATTAACAACAATTAACACGCAAATTAAGCAATTATCTAAGCAAGTAGCAAGCAGGCGTTTAGCGAGAAACCTCAAGAAATTCATAATCATGGGCTTGAATTCAACTTTATAGCTCAAGATGAGCTGGATATTGGGACGTTTAACTTAGTTAAGAAGAGCCATGTCCATTATAGAGCTTGTGTAGTTGTGTATAAGACATCAAGAAACATCTAATTCAATCAGAGCAAAGAATTTTTGCGCTAGTCACCAACTTCTACCAATTGTTTCTCAAGGCACAACTGCACAAGCACTCTCACATAATAAAAATATATGACAAGCAAAGAAAAGTCAAGAGAAAACAGTATCATACGGCTGCCATGAAGATTGGTTTCAATGAAGTCTAAGCACTCATTTATTTTGCCGATCTCAAACTTTGCAAAATGGAGTCTAAGCAATCATCACAGTAACATCTAATACCAGAATGCTACAACAATGACGAAATAATCAGCAGTAATAATTAAAGTATCAAAATTAACCTATTAAATTCCTAAAAACAAAAATGAAGTATACAACAACAATTGTAGTTTCTCAACATAACAAAATACAGTAATTAAATCCAATCAGCAGTAATAATTAAAGTATCAAAATTAACCTATTAAATTCCTAAAAACAAAAATGAAGTATAGAGCAACAATTGTAGTTTCTCAACATAACAAAATACAGTAAAAAATTTATAAAACCCTAATTAATTGTGAAAGATGAATTAGCAAACCTCCAATATCAAGCGCCCAAGGAGAATTGTGATCATACGCATCAAAATCATAATTACAAGTCGAATTTCCTTCGATTTCAACGATGCTGCAACTTTGATCCTCCATAATTGAGTAATATGTGAGCTCGAAGATTTCTCTCTTTCTCTCTCCTCGAGCTCAATCAAATTGATGAAATTGCTGCAGAAGTTAATATCAAATTGATGAATTGCAGAAGATGGATTTATAGAAATTTATGGGGTTTTCTAACTTCTCTCTAATTTCTTACCGAACCCCAAAATCGAATTTTTTCTATTCTATATAATATCTAGAATTTAATGCCCAAATTGAAAAAGTTGATAAGAGTATTTATATTTAAAAAGAACTTGAGACTGAAGAGATGAGGATGAAACTTGAGAGAAGTTAGAGGATAAAAGGAAGAAGACGACTGAAGAGAAGAGTAGGAAACGGCGCTTCCTAAACCTAAAAATTTTGAATTTTTTTTTTTTTTCTAGGGGAATGGTGGGTCACGTGACCCACCAGGACTAAACGTGGCTCCGCCACTGCATGGTAGCACTATACATAATTAAGATTCTCATTAGAAAGCGGCTCATCATAGAAGCAACACCACCACGATCACAAAAGCGTTCTAAGACAGTAACATCAGACCAAAAGAAATAAGAAACAACATGATGTATCATATCATATACTGGATCAATATCATATACTATTGAGTACTGATATATGATTATTCTACATAATAAGTTGGTTCATACTATAGTAGTCCAAGAAACTTAGAACACTTCTTAACACACATCACATAAGTAAGTTATATTAATAACTACTGCCATGAATGGCTCAGCATCTTAATATGGTTCTCATTTGCAGTTGCAAGGGTCGCATTGACAGTTGGAACCGCACTTGCATCCACCGTTCTCGGCAGTAACACCCATCTCCGATCCTTCCTCGTACCTGTATACGTTCAATACCACAAGTAGTCCACAATTGTAAGTATAACTCTTTCATCTATTCCCTTCCATTATTGGTGTAATTTTTTTTTTTTTTTTTGCGACAAGTACAAACAATATTGGTGTCATTATTCTTTCCCCAATTGACGCTTTGACATTCTGTTACTTTTCTTCCTTTTAAGAAAGTAAAGCTTAACTTCCATTTGAATTTTTATTAACCTACAAAGCTTACACGATATCATGATGATACAGTCAATTATTTGTTTTAATTATATATGAAGCAAACCTTTAATTTTCAATCAGGATTAGTATATGAATAATATAAAAGTCAAAGCGTTACAACTAATTAAATACAAATGAAAGTATTTACCCTATATAATCACTAATTATAGTGACTATCTCAGTAAAATAAGATATTTTTAAGGTCATAGGGCAGCTCAAGGAGTTTAACTTATCTTGATGTGTAGGTCAAAAGATCTTCCATGTCCTCGATCATGTGACCAAACCCTTTTAAAAAGGAGACTGAGACTATGTTCAGTTCACCTTATTTTTGTTTATTTCAAATCAGATCAGATCAGATCAGATAAGTTCAGATCAGATAAGTTCAGATCAAATAAGTTCAAATCATGCTTATATTTAAAAACTTATTATTTTTGTTATTATTATTGTTATTGGTATCATGATTATTATTATTATTATTATTATTATTATTATTAATATTATTAATATTATTATTTTATTATTATTATTATTATTATTATTATTATTATTATTTTATACGATTACTATTACTATTAAATATTAACACTGCTACTATTTACTAGTACATTTGTTCAAAAGGATTATTATTATTATTGTCGTTGTTGTACTCATTAATTATTAATATTGATAATTATTATTAATGTCGTTGCTATTATTATAGATGTCGTTGATATCACTATATATTTCAAGCTATTTGTGTTCAAGAAGAAGAATGTTATTTTGACATTTGTACGTGTTCTTTTTTATATTTGTTCTAATTAACAATTTTGATATACGATGTTCTTTTTTTTTTTTTTATTAGGAAATTAAGTCATTAAGGCGTTTAACCCTGAAATTTCTTAGCGCGTAGGAACACCAAACACATTGAGTGGCAGGCATGCATAGCGTGCGATGTTCTTTTTGATGTTGCGCTACGTAAAAAGAATGATAATAAGATATATGAGGTTTATTTTTTTTTAACAATTTAGGCAGAATAATATAAAGTATATGTTCTTACGCATATAAAACATGAGTAGAGGGATAGCACAATGGTGTTGGCGTCACCTTCAAATTTCCCCCTACACGGAATTTCAACTTATCTTTAAAAACAAAGTTATATAGAACATGACAACAATATAAGAAGAATTTTTAACAATTTTATTCAAGATCATATGATTATATATATTTATAGGTTATTTATAATGAAAAGAGACCAATTGATTGATATAACAAAAAAATGTTGTTAGTTAAATCCAAACATGTCATCAATATAAAATAACATATATATTTAAAAAAAATTGAGGGGACATCTATCTTTTATTTTTAGAATGTGTTCTTCAAATATACTTCATCCGTCCCTAAATATAGTGCCCATTTTTCCATTTATGTTTGTCCTAAATTGATTTTCCATTTCCTTCTTTGGTATGGGTCCACCAATTAAAATATTATTTGGTATGGGTCCACCAATTAAAATATTATTTTGCTTTCAACTTTTATAATATAACTCACTTTCTCATATGGCCCACATTCTCTCTCCTTAATAAACAATTCATATAAAGTATACCAACTTCTATGTTTAATTATGATTTAATACAACTAAGGTCCTACACATGATTTTTTCTTAATACTTGTGCCCAAAAGAAATGGGCACTCTATTTAGAGACGGAAGGAGTATTTTATATGCTCTTTCAATATATGCTCTTTTTTTATTATCATTAATATGTTCTTTTATTACTACCTAAATTCATATTGAAAACGGACCTTAGATATGAACAATATGTTCTTTTTACCTTAAAAAATATATTTTTTTAACCTAAATTATGTATTCTTTTATTTTTAATTGTATGTTCATATACTATGTGTTCTTTTTCAAAAAAATAATAATTATGCTATTATTATTATTATTATTATTATTATTATTATTATTATTATTATTAAAAGTTGTGCATTGTAATAAAATTATAGTAATAGTAATATTAGCAATGAAATACAAAGTAATAATAATATGTTTTATAAAAGATAAATTCAAATCAGATCAGATCTGAAAAAATAAGTTCAGATCAGATCAGATAAGTTCAGATCAATAAAAATAAGGTGAATTAAACATAGCCTGAATTAAAATAGTTTTGTATTTAGGCCTTGATGGAGGCATTAGTGAGATTTATCTTACCAATTACTTTTTCTTTTTGTGAACCAATCATTTCAATGTGCATAAATTTGATAAAATATTCAAAATACCCATAATACCCATTTTAGTTGTCCAAAGATTATTAACACTTTTTTTCTTTTCTAATTTTTCTCTTAACCCACATGCAAGGATGAAAATAAATTAGAATTAAAAAACAAAAAAGGGGTTGATAAATATGTCAAAACATCTCCAACTTAATAATCAAGGGCCAAAAATAGTACTTACGAGATCTTGGGAGCAACACCGGAGATGAGAATACAGGGGTTGGAAGCGTTCTCGCCAAAGTCAGGGAACATCTTGCACCTGGAACAACAAATTTTGATATAGATAAAAAAAGATATCAATTAATTGCAACACTTGGTAAATAAATGGAAATTTCCCCTTCTTTCCTACTTTTTCATTTTGTAAAATTTAAAAGATGGAAGAACATTCAGGCAAATAAACGAGAAAATAACAAAATCTGACGACCCATGTAAATAATAGGTATCACAAATTGGACGTTTGTATGTTTTAGAAGATAAAAAAAAAAAAAATACTACTCAAACACCGCTATTATTTTTACTTTTTTGAAAAATAGTCAAAATACCATAATACTCCTTTTTTTTCTTTTTAATTGCTACATTATACTATGCACAATAATTTAAGTAATATCACTTTTAAGCTTTTTATAGGGTACCTTTTGACCATTCAATGTAAAATAATAGGAAAAAGTAAAAAAGAATACTTTTAGGTAAAAAAGAGAAAAATAAATACTGTATAATATTATTACTGTATGGTGGGTCAAATATCCACCCATAAGTAGGGGTGTAAGTGGACTGCGAAAAGTCCAGAATCCAATCCAGTCCGGTCCAAACTTGTTGGGACCTGGGACCTGACAAATTTTTAGCTTTGATTCGGACTGACTCAAATTTTCGAGTCTAAATATTTTCGGACTAGATTTAGATTCACCTCTTTGGAGTCCAATAAGTCCAGTCCAGTATAATATATATTTAATATTTATATATATATTGTATATATATTTAATATTTATATATATAATATAAAAGATATATGTGACTTATTTTATGGAATGAATATAATGAGCTTAATTTTTCAAATTCGATTATGAGAAAACGTTGTGAATCATTGAATCTAAATCGTTGAGAAGAAATATTATAATAATCGAACTGAACTGGACTGGATCCGGACTCAAGAAAAAATTATCGGACTGGACTGAACTAGACTCAAAAAATATTTGGATCGGACTTAGACTCAATTTCTCGAGTCCAAAAAACTTTAGACTGGATTTGGATTTGGCAAAGTTCAATCCAGTCCAATCCACTTACACCCCTACCCATAAGGAAAGTTTAAACATTATAGTAATTAAAAAGAAACAATCGTTCAAGAGAAATATAGCAATAAAAAAAAACGGAGAAAGTATTCTATCATTGACGTGACTTAGTGATAATCTTAGACAACTCAAAAACAATTCTAGTTTAATCCATTTCTGAAAAAAATTATAGAAAAGAAAAACAGATTTATTAAAACTGGTTATTTATAGTGATGATCATCTCTAATCTACCATTTTGTCCCCTGTTTTTATCCAGAAAACCTCATTATTAAATTTTAAAATATAAGTCGGGATAATGGCCCGAACCAACAACTAGTTATCCTTTAAGGCTTAAGCAAAGCAAAAATGATCCCTAACAACCCAAATTAATCTAAAGAAAATGAATCAAGAGTGACAATTAAATAGAAGAGGGGTTACCCTCCGCAGCCGTTGCCACACTGGCAGGAAGATCCACAACCACAGTTTCCACCACAGCAAGACATTTTTTTTGATTTGAGAGTGAAGTAACAGAAAGTGAGAGCAAAAGTTGGGAAAGTAAAGACGATATAATCTAAAACAGATTAGAGCGGATAGATAGGATGAAGATAACAAGCAAGAGTAGAGGGGAGGTACTTATAATAATGGTTGAAAAGAGAATGTGATTCATCTGCCGCACACTTGTCATCATCTTACAGAAAGGTCATTTCCAAGCTTCAACTACCGTCCATTACTGGCATCGTGATTGAGGGAAGGTCTATCTTCCACGTAATTTGGATTTTTGTGTGGCCATTTAGGGGTTTTCTCGTAAATGCACTTCTCTTTAGTTTGTTTTTAGATTCTCCATCTCATTATATAGTTCTTTAAGTTGAGGTTTGATTAATAATGTCTAATGGCTTATGGATAGATATTAGAATCGGTATTTTCACCAAATACCCCGAGTTTTCACGAAATTCACTGGGTACCCTCGCACTTTTGAAAATACACCTGATGTCCTGATACCTCTCAGTTTCAACATAATACACCCAAATGCCCTTAATGACTAACGGCGTTAATTGCCGTTAGTCTTAACCCTAATTAAACCCTAATTAGCCCTAATTAACCTAACTAACCTAACTAAACCCTAACTTCTAACCTTACCCTAACTCTAACCCCTAACCCTAAACCCTAATCCTAACCTGGCCTAACCCCCCCCCCCCTCCTCCTCCCCTCCTGCGGCCCCCCCCTTGCAGGCCCTAATCCCACGGTAGCCCGGCGGAGCCCCCCCCTCCCCCCGCCTCGCGCCCCCCCTCCCTCCCCCGTTGATCAATTTCCGCGAATTAGGCTGCGGGGCCTTGAGCACGAGGATTTTTTCGCCATTGTTGAAGTTTACCCGAGAAATATTGATCGACCCTAACCGTACTTTCGTCGGAAATTCTCTCTCCTCCATTGTTGATGTTAATTTCTCTCTCTCAAAAAATAGGGGAAAGGATGAACAAGTGACGAAAAAAGGGCTGCGGGGGTGGGGGAGGGGGCTATTTCGAAATCGAAGAGGGGCGCGAGGGTGGGGGCCTGTTGGCTGCTAGTGGATTAGGGTTGCGTGGGAGAGGGGGCTGCGGGGTGGGGGGGAGGAGGGGCTGCGGGGGGTGGGTGGGGGAGGGGGGTGGCTGGGGTGGTGGGGAGTGTGGGGGGGGCTGCTGGGGAGGGTGGGGGGGAAGGGGTGGTGGGGAGGGTGGTTAGGGTTTAGGGTTATGGGTAGGGTTAGGGGTTAGGATTACGGTTAGTGGTTAATTAAGGTTGAAAACAACAAAATAAGGGTTAATGACTAATGTCGGCTAACGGAGTTAACCGCTGTTAGCCATTAAGGGCATTTGGGTGTATTGTTATGAAATTGAGGGGTACCTGGTGTATTTTCAAAAGTGTGAGGGCACCCCGTGAATTTCGTGAAAACTCGGGGGTATATGGTGAAAATACCGTATTATAAAACATCTAACACCTATTAAATAATAATAAATATTATAATTTTTAAAAAAAATGATAATTGATAAAATTAATAATTTTATTTGTATGACATTACACGTGTGCCAAAAAAAAAAGCAAATCATTAAAATTTTGACACATGCTAGGAGGAATGTTTAGACCACTTAATAAGCGCCAAGTGTCATGAATGTTGTGGGCCCAAAAAAAAAATTACTTTTGCGATTTTTAAAACATGTATAACTCAAAAAATATGTTTCAAAAAAATACAAAAAAAATCATATATATTTTTTCTCTACAAATAGACATTTATTTTGATATAATTTCATCACATTTTATTTTACCCTTCTCTAACCATTATTTAGATTTGTGAGAAAAACAACACAAACACCCTTTGTTTATACACAAACACTATATGTTATATACACAAACACTATTTGTTAATACAGAAACATTATATGTTTATCATTTCTTACGAAGGTGAAAAGAAGAAGAAGATAATTTGATATAATTCCATCACATTTTCATTCTACTCTTCTCTAACCATTATTTAAATTTGTGGGGAAAAAATCATGGACAATTTCTTTGTGAAAATGTATGTATAACAAACAACGGACCGCACTTAAAATCGGGTCAAGTTCTAATTATTCAATCTGCAATACAAACACTATTTATTTATACCCAAACACTATATGTTATATACTCAAACATTATTTGTTATATACACAAACACTATTCATTGATAACGAATTAATGAGTGTCGAAGCTTCATGCTTCCGCCATTGCACGGGTTTCCATCTTTTGCAACATCCTTTCCCAATTTCATTGGTTTCATTAATGGATTCAAAATCGGTAGCGAAACACTTCGCCAATGACTTATATTCTTCTTCCTAGCCTCCACTCAAGTGGTCCGCTGCTTCAAGTATTTTCAATCTACATGTCAGAGTAATTAAGGTAAATTTTGAAAACTTCGAAAATCGTTGTCCTTCTTTGGCCACTGAAATCCAGCGAATGTGGTTGTCCGTCTTAGTCATTTGCTTGATTGAGATTGTCACAGCAAAGACCTTATGCTAGTTTTATTGGTTAAAACAATCACCATAGTAACCAAAAGCATTTAAATAATTTTAAATGCTTTAAGAAAAACATAATGAAAATCATTTATTTTCTAATAAAATTATAACATTAAACACAAATTGTGATATGTTCCACGTTTCTTAGTTCCCCTGATGAATGAGAGAAAGGAACTATGTTGTGGATGGACGGAATAGTAGATGTACGAAATATACTTTTGTAATAATCGAATCAAATGAAAAAAAGTTTTTGAATAGAAATGGAAAAGTAAGACAAAGAATATAAGAAGTAGGTGGAAGATTGTGAAAAGTAAAATAGAGAATGTAAAATTAGTGAGCCATATTACCAAAATTGAAAAAAAAAAAAAAAATAAGAGTACACTCCCTCTCTATTTTTTGGGAATAAACTTAGCTGAGAATATCTGTATCATTTTTCACTGAGACAGCTCAACCTAGTGTGTCAAAACAGGTTATTGAACAGATTATGGGTTGACCCACGCCGAACCAGGTCAGACCCAGATAGGTCAAGTTTATGCCAGTCAGTACCCTAGGTCGGGATGGGTCAGCTTTTGTTCATCTTGATCGATCACATTTGATTCAATGAATTGCCGGGTGCCGGACAGGTCTGGGTCATCCCATTTACAAGTCGATCCATTTTCGAGTTCGATCGCCCATGGACATTTTTTAGCCGGGTTTGCGTAGGTTGTATGGGTTTCATGTGCGCTTGGGTCGAGTCAAGTTTGCTCGGGTTGAATCGCTTATGACCTTGGTTCGATCATTGTGAAGCATCGGGTTCATTCGCTATCGAACGTCAATTCGGCTTCGGTTAAACTCTGGATCGATCATTTTATATCATGTTGTTAACTTCTTTATCAGCTAATTATCACTTTTCAAATATTTTCAACATCGAGTTATTATACATTGACTACTATAGAGGTATGATCAATTTTGATTTTGTAATGGATTTTGTAAACGAACCATAATATTAAAAGTATTAAGATCGACCGTTATTTTTAGTTTCGGTTTAGTTAATTTTTTTATCAGTTTATTTTCGGATATATCATTCAGTTTATTTTCAGATATATCAGATTAGTTAATCTTTCCATCCATAGTAGTTTTTTTTTTTGAATGAGAAATTTTATTAATTGAAGGCCAAACGGCATCTACAATAAGTATTAAAGAAAAACAAGATATAATCAGACAAGATCAAATCAAATTCGTCTTTAAAAAAACTACAATGAACCAGATCGAGCAATACAGCGCAACCCCCATGTATCTGCTGAATCATGCAGCTATTGATGGGGAAGTCTATCATTCTGACATAGTTTGTGGAAGAAAATTCTTGATTTAACCAGGTTGACCGCATCCGAATTTTCAATACTTCGATGTTGATGGTCTTGAACTTCAAACAATAAGAACAAATTCTCAGACCAATTTTTAAAACTTCCACGTGGGAAGAGAATAAAACTAAACTCCAAACTCCCATGAAAGGAGAGAAAGAACCCAAAAATTAGGTAGAAAACTCTCAGAAAGAGAGAGAATGGAAGATTATTAATAACAAAAACAATGAAAATTAGAAGAAAAAAGAAGAATTGGGGGCTTACCACCATCGAAATGATGATGGCAGCCCCAAAACTAGAAGAGAAGGATTAGGGTTTTTTTGAGAAGGAAAAGGATAGAGGGGAGAGAAGGAGGTATCCATCCATAGTAGTTAAGCACATACCGACAGTTACTTTCAGTTTCAGTTTATTATACTTGATTGATATATGAAATTTCATTTATACAAATAAAGTTTAAGACAAAGTTTAGTTCTAAATCCTAATTACCAACGATATTTTCTAAATTAAAAACATCTAATTGAATTGAAACAAGTTGTTATTATTAGATAAGATCAATAAATGTATAAATGTAAGTCGATAATCTAATTCGAGATAATAATACTCCATTTAAGTACATCATCTCTATTATATAAGCCAACTCATGAGGAGCTTAGTGTCCATCTAAAATACCTCAAATGCCCTTTCTTTTACTGTTTAAAATTTAATGTTAATATACTATGACTACTGTACCTATTTTTATAACATGGACCACGCATTGCACGGGTTATACACAAACACAAACACTATTTATTTATACACAAACACTATATGTTATATACTCGAACATTATTTGCTATATACACAAACACTATTCATTGGTGACGAATTAATGAGTGTCGAAGCTTCATGCTTCCGCCATTGCACGAGTTTCTATCTTTTGCAACATCCTTTCCCAATTTCATTGGTTTCATTAATGGATTTAAAATCAGTAGCGAAACACTTCGCCAATGACTTATATTCTTCTTCCTAGCCTCCACTCAAGTGGTCTGCTGCTTCAAGTATTTTCGATCTACATGTCAGAGTAATTAAGGTAAATTGTGAAAACTTCGAAAATCATTGTCCTTCTCGGGCCACTGAAATCTAGCGAATGTGGTTGTTCATCTTAGTCATTTGCTTGATTGAGATTGTCTCAGCAAAGACCTTATGCTAGTTTTATTGGTTGAAAGAATCACCATAATAACCAAAAGCATTAAAATAATTTTAAATGCTTTACAAAAAACATAATGAAAAGCATTTATTTTCTAATACAATTATAACATTAAACACAAATTGTGATATGTTCCACATTTCTTAGTTCCCCTGATGAATGAGAGATAGGAACTATGTTGTGGATGGACGGAATAATAGATGTACGAAATATACTTTTGTAATAATCGAATCAAATGAAAAAAAGTTTTTGAAAAGAAATAGAAAAGTAAGACAGAGAATATAAGAAGTAGGTGGAATATTGTGAAAATTAAAATAGAGAATGTAAAATTAGAGAGCCATATTACCAAAATTGAAAAAAATTAAGAGTGCACTCCCTCTCTATTTTTTGGGAATAAACTTAGCTGAGGATGTCTGTAACATTTTTTACTGAGACAGCTCAACCTAGTTTGTCAAAACAGGTTATTGAACAGGTTCTAGGTTGACCCACGCCGAACCAGATTAGACCCGGATAGGTCAAGTTTATGCCAATCAGTATCCTAGGTCAGGATCGGTCAGCTTTTGTTCATCTAGATCGATCACATTTAAATCAACGAATTGCCAGGTGCCAAACAGGTTTAGGTCGCCCCATTTACAAGTCGATCCATTTCCGAGTTCGATCGCCCATGGAAATTTTTTAGCCGGGTTTGCGCTGGTTGTTTGGGTTTCATGTACGCTTGGGTCGAGTCAAGTTTGCTCGGGTTGAATCGCTTATGACCTTGGTTCGATCATTGTGAAGCATCGGGTCCATTCGCTATCGAACGTCAATTCGGCTTCGGCTAAATTCCGGATCAATCATTTTATATCATGTTGTTAACTTCTTAATCAACTGATCATGACTTTTCAAATATTTTCAAGATCGAGTTATTATACATTGACTACTGTAGAGGTATGATTAATTCTGATTTTGTAATGGATTTTGTAAACGAACCTTAATATTAGAAGTATTAAGATCGACGATTATTTTTAGTTTCGGTTTAGTTAATTTTTGTTTCAGTTTATTTTCGGATATATTTTTACTCAGTTATTTTCGGATATATCAGATTAGTTAATCTTTCCATCCATAGTAGTTAAGCACATACCGACAGTTATTTTCAGTTTCAGTATATTATACTTGATTGATATTTGAAATTTCATTTATACAAATAAAGTTTATGACAAAGTTTAGTTCTAAATCCTAATTACCAACGATATTTTCTAAACTAAAAACATCTAATTGAATTGAAACAAGTTGTTATTATTAGATAAGATCAATAAATGTATAAATGTAAGTCGATAAGCTAATTCGAGATAATAATACTCCATTTAAGTACATCATCTCTATTATATAAGCCAACTCATGAGGAGCTTACTGTCCATCTAAAATACCTCAAATGCCCTTTCTTTTACTGTTTAAAATTTAATGTTAATATACTATGACTACTGTACATATTTTTATAACATGGAGCACGCATTGCACGGGTTATACACAAACACAAACACTATTTATTTATACACAAACACTATATGTTATATACTCGAACATTATTTGTTATATACACAAACACTATTTATTGATGACGAATTAATGAGTGTCGAAGCTTCATGCTTCCGACATTGCACGAGTTTCCATCTTTTGCAACATCCTTTCCCAATTTCATTGGTTTCATTAATGGATTCAAAATTGGTAGCGAAACACTTCGCCAATGACTTATATTCTTCTTTCTAGCCTCGACTCAAGTGGTCTGCTGCTTCAAGTATTTTCGATCTACATGTCAGAGTAATTAAGGTAAATTTTGAAAACTTCGAAAATCATTGTCCTTCTCGGGCCACTGAAATCTAGCGAATGTGGTTGTTCATCTTAGTCATTTACTTGATTGAGATTGTCTCAGCAAAGACCTTATGCTAGTTTTATTGGTTGAAACAATCACCATAGTAACCAAAAGCATTTAAATAATTTTAAATGCTTAAAAATACATAATGAAAAGCATTTATTTTCTAAAGCAATTATAACTGTAAACACAAACTGTGATATGTTCCACGTTTCTCAGTTCCCCTGATGAATGAGAGATACAAACAATGTTGTGGATGGACGGAATAATAGATGTACGAAATATACTTTTGTAATAATCGAATCAAATGAAAAAAAGTTTTTGAAAAGAAATGGAAAAGTAAGATAGAGAATATAAGAAGTAGGTAGAAGATTGTGAAAATTAAAATAGAGAATGTAAAATTATTGAGCCATATTACCAAAATTGAAAAAAAAAGTAAGAGTGCACTCCCTCTCTATTTTTTGGGAATAAACTTAGCTGAGGATGTCTGTATCATTTTTTACTGAGACAGCTCAACCTAGTTTGTTAAAACAGGTTATTGAACAGGTTCTGGGTTGACCCACGCCGAACCAGGTTAGACCCGAATAGGTCAAGTTTATGCCAATCAGTACCCTAGGTCAGGATCGGTCAGCATTTGTTCATCTTGATCGATCACATTTGAATCAACGAATTGCCAGGTGCCGGACAGGTTTAGGTCGCCCCATTTACAAGTCGATCCATTTCCGAGTTCGATCGCCCATGGACATTTTTTAGCCGGGTTTGCGCAGGTTGTTTAGGTTTCATGTACGCTTGGGTCGAGTCTAGTTTGCTCGGGTTGAATCGCTTATGACCTTGGTTCGATCATTGTGAAGCATCGGGTCCATTCGCTATCGAACGTCAATTCGGCTTCGGTTAAACTTCGGATCGGTCATTTTATATCATGTTGTTAACTTCTTTATCAACTAATCATGACTTTTCAAATATTTCCAAGATCGAGTTATTATACATTGACTACTATAGAGGTATGATCAAATCTGATTTTGTAATGGATTTTGTAAATGAACCATAATATTAAAAGTATTAAGATCGACGGTTATTTTTAGTTTCGGTTTAGTTAATTTTTGTTTCAGTTTATTTTCGGATATATCATTCAGTTTATTTTCGGATATATCTGATTAGTTAATCTTTCCATCGATAGTAGTTAAGCACATACCGACAGTTACTTTCAGTTTCAGTTTATTATACTTGATTGATATTTGAAATTTAATTTATTCAAATAAAGTTTCAGACAAAGTTTAGTTCTAAAACCTAATTACAAATGATATTTTCTAAACTAAAAATATCTCATTGAATTGAAACAAGTTGTTATTATTAGATAAGATCAATAAATGTATAAATGTAAGTCGATAAGCTAATTCGAGATAATAATACTCCATTTAAGTACATCATCTCTATTATATAAGCCAACTCATGAGGAGCTTAGTGTCCATCTAAAATACCTCAAATGCCCTTTCTTTTACTATTTTAAAATTAAAAGTTAATATACTATGACTATTGTACCTATTTTTATAACATGGAGCACGCATTGCACAGGTTATACACAAACACAAACACTATTTATTTATACCCAAACACTATATGATATATACTCGAACATTATTTGTTATATACACAAACACTATTCATTGATGACGAATTAATGAGTGTCGAAGCTTCATGCTTCCGCCATTGCACGGGTTTCCATCTTTTGCAACATCCTTTCCCAATTTCATTGGTTTCATTAATGGATTCAAAATCGGTAGCGAAACACTTCGCCAATGACTTATATTCTTCTTCCTAGCCTCCACTCAAGTGGTTTGTTGCTTCAAGTATGTTCGATCTACATGTCAGAGTAATTAAGGTAAGTTTTGAAAACTTCGAAAATCGTAGTCCTTCTTTGGCCACTGAAATCTAGCGAATGTGGTTGTCCGTCTTAGTCATTTGCTTGATTGAGATTGTCTCAGCAAAGACCTTATGCTTGTTTTATTAGTTGAAACAATCACCATAATAACCCAAAGCATTTAAATAATTTTAAATGCTTTTAATAAAACATAATGAAAAGAATTTATTTTCTAATACAATTATAACATTAAACACAAATTGTCATATGTTCCACGTTTCTTAGTTCCCCTGATGAATGAGAGATAGGAACTATGTTGTGGATGGACGGAATAATAGATGTACGAAATATACTTTTGTAATAATCGAATCAAATGAAAAAAAGTTTTTGAAAAGAAATGGAAAAGTAAGACAGAGAATATAAGAAGTAGGTGGAAGATTGTGAAAATTAAAATAGAGAATGTTAAATTAGTGAGCCATATTACCAAAATTGAAAAAAAAAAGTAAGAGTGCACTCCCTCTCTATTTTTTGGGAATAAACTTTATTGAGGATGTCTTTATCATTTTTTATTGAGACAGCTCAACCTAGTTTATCAAAACAGGTTATTGAACAGGTTCTGGGTTGACCCACGCCGAACCAGGTTAGACCCGGATAGGTCAAGTTTATGCCAATCAGAACCCTAGGTCAGGATCGGTCAACTTTTGTTCATCTGGATCGATCACATTTGAATCAACGAATTGCCAGGTGCCGGACAGGTTTAGGTCGCCCCATTTACAAGTTGATCCATTTTCTAGTTCGATCTCCCATGGACATTTTTTATGCGAATTTGCACAGGTTGTTTGGGTTTCATGTACGCTTGGGTCGAGTCAAGTTTGTTCGGGTTGAATCGCCTATGACCTTGGTTCGATCATTGTGAAGCATCGGGTCCATTCGCTATCGAACGTCAATTCGGCTTCGGTTAAACTCCGGATCGGTTATTTTATATCATGTTGTTAACTTCTATATCAACTAATCATGACTTTTCAAATATTTTCAAGATCGAGTTATTATACATTGACTACTATAGAGGTATGATCAATTCTGATTTTGTAATGGATTTTGTAAACGAACCATTATTTTAAAAGTATTAAGATCGACGGTTATTTTTAGTTTCGGTTTAGTTAATTTTTGTTTCAGTTTATTTTCGGATATATCATTCAATTTATTTTCGGATATATCAGATTAGTTTAATCTTTCCATCCATAGTAGTTAAGCACATACCGACAGTTACTTTCAGTTTCAGTTTATTATACTTGATTGATATTTGAAATTTCATTTATACAAATAAAGTTTAAGACAATGTTTAGTTCTAAATCCTAATTACCAACGATATTTTCTAAACTAAAAACATCTAATGAATTGAAACAAGTTGTTATTATTAGATAAGATCAATAAATGTATAAATGTAAGTCGATAAGCTAAATCGAGATAATAATACTCCATTTAAGTACATCATCTCTATTATATAAGCCAACTCATGAGGAGCTTAGTGTCCATCTAAAATACCTCAAATGCCCTTTCTTTTACTGTTTAAAATTTAATGTTAATATACTATGACTATTGTACCTATTTTTATAACATGGAGCACGCACTGCACGGGTTATACACAAACACAAACACTATTTATTTATACACAAACACTATATGTTATATACTCGAACATTATTTGTTATATACACAAACACTATTCATTGATGACGAATTAATGATTGTCGAAGCTTCATGCTTCCGCCATTGCACGGGTTTCCATCTTTTGCAACATCCTTAACCAATTTCATTGGTTTCATTAATGGATTCAAAATCGGTAGCGAAACACTTCGCCAATGACTTATATTCTTCATCGTAGCCTCCACTCAAGTGGTCTGCTGCTTCAAGTATTTTCGATCTACATTTCAGAGTAATTAAGGTTAATTTTGAAAACTTCAAAAATTGTTGTCCTTCTCTAGCCACTGAAATCCAGCGTATGTGGTTGTCCGTCTTAGTCATTTGCTTGATTGAGATTGTCCCATCAAAGACCTTATGCTAGTTTTATTGGTTGAAACAATCACCACAGTAACCAAAAGCATTTAAATAATTTTAAATGCTTAAAAAAATACATAAAGAAAAGCATTTATTTTCTAAAACAATTATAACTTTAAACACAAATTGTGATATGTTCCACGTTTCTCAGTTCCCCTGATGAATGAGAGATAGAAACCAAGTTGTGGATGGACGGAATAATAGATGTACGAAATATAGTTTTGTAATAATCGAATCAAATGAAAAAAAGTTTTTGAAAAGAAATGGAAAACTAAGACAGAGAATATAAGATGTTGGTAGAAGATTGTGAAAATTAAAATACAGAATGTAAAATTAGTGAGCCATATTACCAAAATTTAAAAAAAAAAGTAAGAGTGCACTCCCTCTCTATTTTTTGGGAATAAACTTAGCTGAGGATGTCTGTATCATTTTTTACTGAGACAGCTCAACCTAGTTTGTCAAAACAGGTTATTGAACAGGTTCTGGGTTGACCCACGCCGAACCAGCTTTGACCCGGATAGGTCAAGTTTATGCCAATCAGTTGCCTAGGTCAGGATCGGTCAGCTTTTGTTCATCTGGATCGATCACATTTGAATCAACGAATTGCCAGGTGCCGGACAGGTTTAGGTCGCCCCATTTACAAGTCGATCCATTTCCGAGTTCGATCGCCCAAGGACATTTTTTAGCCGGGTTTGCGCAGGTTGTTTGGGTTTCATGTATGCTTGGGTCGAGTCAAGTTTCCTCGGGTTGAATCGCTTATGACCTTGGTTGGATCATTGTGAAGCATCGAGTCCATTCGCTATCGAACGTCAATTCGGCTTCGGTTAAACTCCGGATCGGTCATTTTATATCATGTTGTTAACTTCTTTATCAACTAATCATGACTTTTCAAATATTTTCAAGATCGAGTTATTATACATTGACAACTATATAGGTATGATCAATTCTGATTTTGTAATGGCTTTTGTAAACGAACCATAATATTAAAAGTATAAAGATCGACGGTTATTTTTAGTTTCGGTTTAGTTAATTTATGTTTCAGTTTATTTTCGAATATATCATTCAGTCTATTTTCGGATATATCAGATTAGTTAATCTCTCCATCCATAGTAGTTAAGCACATACCGACAGTTACTTTCAGTTTCAGTTTATTATACGTGATTGATATTTGAAATTTCATTTATACAAATAAAATTTAAGACAAAGTTTAGTTCTAAATCCTAAATACCAACGATATTTTCTAAACTAAAAACATCTAATTGAATTGAAACAAATTGTTATTATTAGATAAGATTAATAAATGTATAAATGTAAGTCGATAAGCTAATTCGAGATAATAATACTCCATTTAAGTACATCATCTCTATTATATAAGCCAACTCATGAGGAGCTTAGTGGCCATCTAAATACCTCAAATGCCCTTTCTTTTACTGTTTAAAATTTAATGTTAATATACTATGACTATTGTACCTATTTTTATAACATGGAGCACGCATTGCACGGGTTATACACAAACACAAACACTATTTATTTATACACAAACACTATATGTTATATACTCGAACATTATTTGTTATACACACAAACACTATTCATTGATGATGAATTAATGAGTGTCGAAGCTTCTTGCTTCCGCCATTGCACGGGTTTCCATCTTTTGCAACATCCTTTCCCAATTTCATTGGTTTCATTAATGGATTCAAAATCGGTAGTGAAACACTTCGCCAATGACTTATATTCTTCATCCTAGCCTCTACTCAAGTGGTCTGCTGCTTCAAGTAATTTCGATCTACATGTCAGAGTAATTAAGGTAAATTCTGAAAACTTCAAAAATCGGTGTCCTTCTATAGCCACTGAAATCTAGCGAATGTGGTTGTCCGTCTTAGTCATTTGCTTGATTGAGATTGTCTCAGCAAAGACCTTATGCTAGTTTTATTGGTTGAAACAATCACCATAGTAACCAAAAGCATTTAAATAATTTTAAATGCTTAAAAAAATACATAATGAAAAGCATTTATTTTCTAAAATAATTATAACTTTAAACACAAATTGTGATATGTTCCACGTTTCATAGTTCCCCTGATGAATGAGAGATAGAAGCTATGTTGTGGATGGACGCAATAATAGATGTATGAAATATACTTTTGTAATAATCGAATCAAATGAAAAAAAGTTTTTGAAAAGAAATGGAAAAGTTAGATGGAGAATATAAGAAGTAGGTAGAAGATTGTGAAAAATAAAATAGAGAATGTAAAATTAGTGAGCCATATTACCAAAATTGAAAAAAAAAAGTACGAGTGCACTCCCTCTCTATTTTTTGGGAATAAACTTAGTTGAGGATGCTGTATCATTTTTTACTGAGACGGCTCAACCTAGTTTGTCAAAACAGGTTATTGAACAGGTTCTGGGTTGACCCATGCCGAACCAGGTTAGACCCGGATAGATCAAGTTTATGCCGATCAGTACCCTAGGTCAGGATCGGTCAGCTTTTGTTCATCTGGATCGATCACATTTGAATCAACGAATTGCCAGGTGCCGGACAGGTTTAGGTCGCCCCATTTACAAGTCGATCCATTTCTGGGTTCGATCGCCCATGGACATTTTTTAGCCGGGTTTCCGCAGATTGTTTGGGTTTCATGTATGCTTGGGTCGAGTCAAGTTTGCTCGGGATGAATTGCTTATGACCTTGGTTCGATCATTGTGAAGCTTCGGGTCCATTCGCTATCGAACGTCAATTCGGCTTCGGTTAATCTCCGGATCGGTCATTTTATATCATGCTGTTAACTTCTTTATCAACTAATCATGACTTTTCAAATATTTTCAAGATTGAGTTATTATACATTGACTACTATAGAGGTATGATCAATTCTGATTTTGTAATGGATTTTGTAAACGAACCATAATATTAAAAGTATTAAGATCGACGGTTATTTTTAGTTTCGGTTTAGTTAATTTTTGTTTCAGTTTATTTTCGGATATATCTTTCAGTTTATTTTCGGATATATCAGATTAGTTAATCTTTCCATCCATAGTAGTTAAGCACATGCCGACAGTTACTTTCAGTTTCAGTTTATTATACTTGATTGATATTTGAAATTTCATTTATACAAATAAAGTTTAAGACAAAGTTTTGTTCTAAAACCTAATTACAAACGATATTTTCTAAACTAAAAATATCTCATTGAATTGAAACAAGTTGTTATTATTAGATAAGATCAATAAATGTATAAATGTAAGTCGATAAGCTAATTCGAGATAATAATACTCCATTTAAGTACATCATCTCCATTATATAAGCCAACTCATGAGGAGCTTAGTGTCCATCTAAAATACCTCAAATGCCCTTTCTTTTACTAGTTTAAAATTAAAAGTTAATATACTATGACTATTGTACCTATTTTTATAACAAGGAGCACGCATTGCACGGGTTATACACAAACACAAACACTATTTATTTATACCCAAACACTATATGATATATACTCGAACATTATTTGTTATATACACAAACACTATTCATTGAAGACGAATTAATGAGTGTCGAAGCTTCATGCTTCCGCCATTGCACGGGTTTCCATCTTTTGCAACATCCTTTCCCAATTTCATTGGTTTCATTAATGGATTCAAAATCGGTAGCGAAACACTTCGCCAATGACTTATATCCTTCCTCCTAGCCTCCACTCAAGTGGTCTGTTGCTTCAAGTATGTTCGATCTACATGTCAGAGTAATTAAGGTAAATTTGGAAAACTTCGAAAATCATTGTCCTTCTCTAGCCACTGAAATCCAGCAAATGTGGTTGTCTATCTTAGTCATTTGCTTGATTGAGATTGTCTCAGCAAAGACCTTATGCTCGTATTATTGGTTGAAACAATCACCATAGAAACCAAAAGCATTTAAATAATTTTAAATGCTTAAAAAATACATAATGAAAAGCATTTATTTTCTAAAACAATTATAACTTTAAACACAAATTGTGATATGTTCCACGTTTCTTAGTTCCCTAGATGAATGAGAGATAGGAACTATGTTATGGATAGACAGAATAATAGATGTACGAAATATACTTTTGTAATAATCGAATCAAATGAAAAAAGTTTTTAAAAAGAAATGGAAAAGTAAGACAGAGAATATAAAAAGTTGGTGGAAGTTGTGAAAAGTAAAATAGAGAATATAAAATTAGTGAGCCATATTACCAAAATTGAAAACAAAAGTAAGAGTGCACTCCCTCTCTATTTTTTGGGAATAAACTTTGCTGAGAATGTCTGTATCATTTTTTACTGAGACAACTCAACCTAGTGTGTCAAAACAAATTTATTGAACAGGTTCAGGGTTGACCCACGCCGAACCAAGTCAGACCCGGATAGGTAAAGTTTATGCCAGTCAGTACCCTAGGTCGGGATCGGTCTGCTTTCGTTCATCTGGATCGATCACATTTGAATCAACGAATTGCCGGGTGCCAGACAGGTCTGGGTCGCCCCATTTACAAGTCGATCCATTCCCGAGTTCGATTGCCCATGGACATTTTTTAGCCGGGTTTGCGCAGGTTGTTTGGGTTTCTTGTGCGCTTGGGTCGAGTCAAGTTTGCTCGGGTTGAATCGCTTGGTTCGATCATTGTGAAGTATCAGATCCTTTCGCTATCGAACGTCAATTTGGCTTCGGTTAAACTCCGGATCGGTCATTTTATATCATGTTGTTAACTTCTTTATCAACTAATTATCACTTTTCAAATAGTTTCAAGATCGAGTTATTATACATTGACTACTATAGAGGTATGATCAATTTTGATTTTGTAATGGATTTTGTAAACGAACCATAATATTAAAAGTATTAAGATCGACGGTTATTTTTAGTTTCGGTTTAGTTAATTTTTGTTTCAGTTTATTTTGGGATATATCAGATTAGTTAATCTTTCCATCCATAGTTGTTAAGCACATACCGACGGTTACTTTCGGTTTCAGTTTATTATACTTGATTGATATTTGAAATTTCATTTATACAAATAAAGTTTAAGACAAGGTTTAGTTCTAAAACCTAATTACAAACGATATTTTCTAAACTAAAAATATCTCATTGAATTGAAACAAGTTGTTATTAGATAAGATCAATAAATGTATAAATGTAAGTTGATAAGCTAATTCGAGATAATAATAGTCCATTTAAGTACATCATCTCTAGTATATAAGCCAACTCATGAGGAGCTTAGTGTCCATCTAAAATACCTCAAATGCCCTTTCTTTTACTAGTTTAAATTAAAAGTTAATATACTATGACTATTGTACCTATTTTTATAACATGGAGCACGCATTGCACGGGTTATACACAAACACAAACACTATTTATTTATACCCAAACACTATATGATATATACTCAAACATTATTTGTTATATACACAAACACTATTCATTGATGACGAATTAATGAGTGTCGAAGCTTCATGCTTCCGCCATTGCACGGGTTTCCATGTTTTGCAACATCCTTTCCCAATTTCATTGGTTTCATTAATGGATTCAAAATCGGTAGCAAAACACTTCGCTAATGACTTATATTCTTCTTCCTAGCCTCCACTCAAGTGGTTTGTTGCTTCAAGTATGTTCGATCTACATGTTAGAGTAATTAAGTTAAATTTTGAAAACTTCGAAAATCGTAGTCCTTCTCTGGCCACTTGAAATCTAGCGAATGTGGTTGTCCGGTCTTAGTCATTTGCTTGATTGAGATTGTCTCAAAGAAAGACCTTATGCTAGTTTTATTGGTTGAAACAATCACCATAATAACCAAAAGCATTTAAATAATTTTAAATGCTTTTAAAAAAAACATAATGAAAAGCATTTATTTTCTAATACAATTATAACATTAAACACTAATTGTGATATGTTCCACGTTTCTTAGTTCCCCTGATGAATGAGAGATAGGAACTATGTTGTGGATGGATGGAATAATAGATGTATGAAATATACTTTTGTAATAATCAAATCAAATGAAAAAAAGTTTTTGAAAAGAAATGGAAAAGTAAGACAGAGATTAAAAGAAGTAGGTGGAAGATTGTGAAAATTAAAATAGAGAATGTAAAATTAGCGAGCCATATTACCAAAATTGAATAAAAAAGTAAAAGTGCACTCCCTCTCTATTTTTTGGGAATAAACTTAGCTGAGGATGTCTGTATCATTTTTTACTGAGACAACTCAACCTAGTTTGTCAAAACAGGTTATTGAACAGGTTCCGGGTTGACCCACGCCGAACCAGGTTAGACCCGGATAGGTTAAGTTTATGCCAATCAGGACCCTTGGTTAGGATCGGTCAGCTTTTGTTCATCCGGATCGATCATATTTGAATCAACGAATTGCCTGGTGACGGACATGTTTAGGTCGCCCCATTTACAAGTCGATCAATTTCCGAGTCCGATCGCCCATGGACATTTTTTAGCCGGGTTTGCGCAGGTTGTTTAGGTTTCATGAACGCTTGGCTCGAGTCAAGTTTGCTCGGGTTGAATCGCTTATGACCTTGGGTCGATCATTGTGAAGCATCGGGTCCATTCGCTATCGAACGTCAATTCGGCTTCGGTTAAACTCCGGATCGGTCATTTTATATCATGGTGTTAACTTCTTTATTAACTAATCATGACTTTTCAAATATTTTCAAGATCGAGTTATTATACATTGACTACTATAGAGGTATGATCAATTCTAATTTTGTAATGGATTTTGTAAACGAACCATAATATTAAAAGTATAAAGATCAACGGTTATTTTTAGTTTCGTTTTAGTTAATTTTCGTTTCAGTTTATTTTCGGATATATCATTCAGTTTATTTTCGGATATATCAGATTAGTTAATCTTTCCTTCCATAGTAGTTAAGCACATACCGACAGTTACTTTCAGTTTCAGTTTATTATACATGATTGATATTTGAAATTTCATTTATACAAATAAAGTTTAAGACAAAATTTAGTTCTAAATCCTAATTACCAACGATATTTTCTAAACTAAAAACATCTAATTGAATTGAAACAAGTTGTTATTATTAGATAAGATCAATAAATGTATAAATGTAAGTCGATAAGCAAATTCGAGAAAATAATACTCCATTTAAGTACATCATCTCTATTATATAAGCCAACTCATGAGGAGCTTAGTGTCCATCTAAAATACCTCAAATGCCCTTTCTTTTACTGTTTAAAATTTAATGTTAATATACTATGACAATTGTACCTATTTTGATAACATGGAGCACGCATTGCACGGCTTATACACAAACACAAACACTATTTATTTATACACAAACACTATATGTTATATACTCGAACATTATTTGTTATATATACAAACACTATTCATTGATGACGAATTAATGAGTGTCGAAGCTTCATGCTTCCGCCATTGCACGGGTTTCCATCTTTTGCAACATCCTTTCCCAATTTCATTGGTTTCATTAATGGATTCAAAATCGGTAGCGAAACACTTCGCCAATGAGTTATATCCTTCCTCCTTGCCTCCACTCAAGTGGTCAGCTGCTTCAACTATTTTCGATCTACATGTCAGAGTAATTAAGGTAAATTTGGAAAACTTCAAAAATCATTGTCCTTCTCTAGCCACTGAAATCCAGCAAATGTGGTTGTCTGTCTTAGTCATTTGCTTGATTGAGATTGTCTCAGCAAAGACCTTATGCTCGTAATATTGGTTGAAACAATCACCATAGAAACCAAAAGCATTTAAATAATTTTAAATGCTTAAAAAATACATAATGAAAAGCATTTATTTTCTAAAACAATTATAACTTTAAACACAAATTGTGATATGTTCCACGTTTCTTAGTTCCCTAGATGAATGAGAGATAGGAACTATGTTATGGATAGACAGAATAATAGATGTACGAAATATACTTTTGTAATAATCGAATCAAATGAAAAAAGTTTTTAAAAAGAAATGGAAAAGTAAGACAGAGAATATAAAAAGTTGGTGGAAGTTGTGAAAAGTAAAATAGAGAATATAAAATTAGTGAGCCATATTACCAAAATTGAAAACAAAAGTAAGAGTGCACTCCCTCTCTATTTTTTGGGAATAAACTTTGCTGAGAATGTCTGTATCATTTTTTACTGAGACAACTCAACCTAGTGTGTCAAAACAATTTATTGAACAGGTTCAGGGTTGACCCACGCCGAACCAAGTCAGACCCGGATAGGTAAAGTTTATGCCAGTCAGTACCCTAGGTCGGGATCGGTCTGCTTTTGTTCATCTGGATCGATCACATTTGAATCAACGAATTGCCGGGTGCCAGACAGGTCTGGGTCGCCCCATTTACAAGTCGATCCATTCCCGAGTTCGATTGCCCATGGACATTTTTTAGCCGGGTTTGCGCAGGTTGTTTGGGTTTCTTGTGCGCTTGGGTCGAGTCAAGTTTGCTCGGGTTGAATCGCTTGGTTCGATCATTGTGAAGTATCAGATCCTTTCGCTATCGAACGTCAATTTGGCTTCGGTTAAACTCCGGATCGGTCATTTTATATCATGTTGTTAACTTCTTTATCAACTAATTATCACTTTTCAGATAGTTTCAAGATCGAGTTATTATACATTGACTACTATAGAGGTATGATCAATTTTGATTTTGTAATGGATTTTGTAAACGAACCATAATATTAAAAGTATTAAGATCGACGGTTATATTTAGTTTCGGTTTAGTTAATTTTTGTTTCAGTTTATTTTGGGATATATCAGATTAGTTAATCTTTCCATCCATAGTTGTTAAGCACATACCGACAGTTACTTTCAGTTTCAGTTTATTATACTTGATTGATATTTGAAATTTCATTTATACAAATAAAGTTTAAGACAAGGTTTAGTTCTAAAACCTAATTACAAACGATATTTTCTAAACTAAAAATATCTCATTGAATTGAAACAAGTTGTTATTAGATAAGATCAATAAATGTATAAATGTAAGTTGATAAGCTAATTCGAGATAATAATAGTCCATTTAAGTACATCATCTCTAGTATAGAAGCCAACTCATGAGGAGCTTAGTGTCCATCTAAAATACCTCAAATGCCCTTTCTTTTACTAGTTTAAATTAAAAGTTAATATACTATGACTATTGTACCTATTTTTATAACATGGAGCACGCATTGCACGGGTTATACACAAACACAAACACTATTTATTTATACCCAAACACTATATGATATATACTCAAACATTATTTGTTATATACACAAACACTATTCATTGATGACGAATTAATGAGTGTCGAAGCTTCATGCTTCCGCCATTGCACGGGTTTCCATGTTTTGCAACATCCTTTCCCAATTTCATTGGTTTCATTAATGGATTCAAAATCGGTAGCAAAACACTTCGCCAATGACTTATATTCTTCTTCCTAGCCTCCACTCAAGTGGTTTGTTGCTTCAAGTATGTTCGATCTACATGTTAGAGTAATTAAGTTAAATTTTGAAAACTTCGAAAATCGTAGTCCTTCTCTGGCCACTGAAATCTAGCGAATGTGGTTGTCCGTCTTAGTCATTTGCTTGATTGAGATTGTCTCAGCAAAGACCTTATGCTAGTTTTATTGGTTGAAACAATCACCATAATAACCAAAAGCATTTAAATAATTTTAAATGCTTTTAAAAAAAACATAATGAAAAGCATTTATTTTCTAATACAATTATAACATTAAACACTAATTGTGATATGTTCCACGTTTCTTAGTTCCCCTGATGAATGAGAGATAGGAACTATGTTGTGGATGGATGGAATAATAGATGTACGAAATATACTTTTGTAATAATCGAATCAAATGAAAAAAAGTTTTTGAAAAGAAATGGAAAAGTAAGACAGAGATTATAAGAAGTAGGTGGAAGATTGTGAAAATTAAAATAGAGAATGTAAAATTAGCGAGCCATATTACCAAAATTGAATAAAAAAGTAAAAGTGCACTCCCTCTCTATTTTTTGGGAATAAACTTAGCTGAGGATGTCTGTATCATTTTTTACTAAGACAACTCAACCTAGTTTGTCAAAACAGGTTATTGAACAGGTTCCGGGTTGACCCACGCCGAACCAGGTTAGACCCGGATAGGTCAAGTTTATGCCAATCAGGACCCTTGGTCAGGATCGGTCAGCTTTTGTTCATCCGGATCGATCATATTTGAATCAACGAATTGCCTGGTGACGGACATGTTTAGGTCGCCCCATTTACAAGTCGATCAATTTCCGAGTTCGATCGCCCATGGACATTTTTTAGCCGGGTTTGCGCAGGTTGTTTAGGTTTCATGAACGCTTGGCTCGAGTCAAGTTTGCTCGGGTTGAATCGCTTATGACCTTGGGTCGATCATTGTGAAGCATCGGGTCCATTCGCTATCGGACGTCAATTCGGCTTCGGTTAAACTCCGGATCGGTCATTTTATATCATGTTGTTAACTTCTTTATTAACTAATCATGACTTTTCAAATATTTTCAAGATCGAGTTATTATACATTGACTACTATAGAGGTATGATCAATTCTAATTTTGTAATGGATTTTGTAAACGAACCATAATATTAAAAGTATAAAGATCAACGGTTATTTTTAGTTTCGTTTTAGTTAATTTTCGTTTCAGTTTATTTTCGGATATATCATTCAGTTTATTTTCGGATATATCAGATTAGTTAATCTTTCCTTCCATAGTAGTTAAGCACATACCGACAGTTACTTTCAGTTTCAGTTTATTATACATGATTGATATTTGAAATTTCATTTATACAAATAAAGTTTAAGACAAAATTTAGTTCTAAATCCTAATTACCAACGATATTTTCTAAACTAAAAACATCTAATTGAATTGAAACAAGTTGTTATTATTAGATAAGATCAATAAATGTATAAATGTAAGTCGATAAGCTAGTGTGTCAAAACAGTTTATTGAATAGGTTCTGGGTTGACCCACGCCGAACCAGGTCAGACCCGGATAGGTTAAGTTTATGCCAGTCAGTACCCTAGGTCGGGATTGTTCAGCTTTTGTTCATCTGGATCGATCACATTGGAATCATCGAATTGCCGGGTGCCGGACAGGTCTGGTTCGCCCCATTTACAAGTCGATCCATTTCTGAGTTCGATTGCCCATGGACATTTTTTAGCAGGGTTTGCGCAGGTTGTTTGGGTTTCATGTGCGCTTGGGCCGAGTCAAGTTTGCTCGGGTTGAATCGCTTGGTTCGATCATTGTGAAGCATCGGATCCATTCGCTATCGAACGTCAATTTGGCTTCGGTTAAACTCCGGATCGGTCATTTTATATCATGTTGTTAACTTCTTTATCAACTAATTATCACTTTTCAAATATTTTCATGATCGAGTTATTATACATTGACTACTATAGAGGTATGATCAATTTTGATTTTGTAATTGATTTTGTAAACGAACCATGATATTAAAAGTATTAAGATCGACGGTTATTTTTAGTTTCGGTTTAGTTAATTTTTGTTTCAGTTTATTTTGGGATATATCAGATTAGTTAATCTTTCCATCCATAGTAGTTAAGCACCTACCGATAGTTACTTTCAGTTTCAGTTTATTATACTTGATTGATATTTGAAATTTCATTTATACAAATAAAGTCTAAGACAAAGTTTAGTTCTAAATCCTAATTACCAACGATATTTTCTAAACTAAAAACATCTAAGTGAATTGAAACAAGTTGCTATTATTAGATAAGATCAATAAATGTATAAATGTAAATCGATAAGCTAGTTCGAGATAATAATACTCCATTTAAGTTCATCATCTCTATTATATAAGCCAACTGATGAGGAGCTTAGTGTCCATCTAAAAAACCTCAAATGCCCTTTGTTTTACTGTTTAAAATTAAAAGTAAATATACTATGACTATTGTACCTATTTTCATAACATGGAGCACGCATTGCACGGGTTATACACAAACACACACACTATTTATTTATACACAAACACTATATGATATATACTCGAACATTATTTGTTATATACACAAACACTATTCATTGATGACGAATTAATGAGTGTCGAAGCTTCATGCTTCCGCCATTGCACGGGTTTCCATATTTTGCAACATCCTTTCCCAATTTCATTGGTTTCATAAATGGATTCAAAATCGGTAGCGAAACACTTCGCCAATGACTTATATTCTTCTTCCTAGCCTCCACTCAAGTGGTCTGTTGCTTCAAGTATTTTTGATCTACATATCAGAGTAATTAAGGTAAATTTTGAAAAAATCGTTGTGCGTCTTTGGCCACTAAAATCTAGCGAATGTGGTTGTCCGTCTTAGTCATTTGCTTGATTGAGATTGTCTCAGCAAAGACCTTATGCTAGTTTTATTGGTTGAAACAATCACCATAATAACCAAAAGCATTTAAATAATTTTAAATGCTTTTAAAAAAAACATAATGAAAAGCATTTATTTTCTAATACAATTATAACATTAAACACTAATTGTGATATGTTCCACGTTTCTTAGTTCCCCTGATGAATGAGAGATAGGAACTATGTTGTGGATGGATGGAATAATAGATGTACGAAATATACTTTTGTAATAATCGAATCAAATGAAAAAAAGTTTTTCAAAAGAAATGGAAAAGTAAGACAGAGAATAAGAAGTAGGTGGAAGATTGTGAAAATTAAAATAGAGAATGTAAAATTAGTGAGCCATATTACCAAAATTGAAAAAAAAAAGTAAAAGTGCACTCCCTCTCTATTTTTTGGGAATAAACTTAGCTGAGGATGTCTGTATCATTTTTTACTGAGACAGCTCAACCTAGTTTGTCAAAACAGGTTGTTGAACAGGTTCTGGGTTGACCCACATCGAACCAGGTTAGACCCGGATAGGTAAATTTTATGCCAATCAGTACCCTAGGTCAAGATCGGTCAGCTTTTGTTCATCTGGGTCGATCATATTTGAATCAACGAATTGCCAGGTGCCGGATATGTTTAGGTCGCCCCATTTACAAGTCGATCCATTTCAGAGTTCGATAGCCCATGGACATTTTTTAGCCGGGTTTGCGCAAGTTGTTTGGGTTTCATGTACGGTTGGGATGAGTCAAGGTTGCTCGGGTTGAATCGCTTCTGACCTTGGTTCGATCATTGTGAAGCATCGGGTCCATTCGCTATCGAACGTCAATTCGGCTTCGGTTAAACTCCGGATCGATCATTTTATATCATGTTGTTAACTTCTTTATCAACTAATCATGACTTTTCAAATATTTTCAAGATCGAGTTATTATACATTGACTACTATAGAGGTATGATCAATTCTGATTTTGTAATGGATTTTGTAAACGAACCATAATATTAAAAGTATTAAGATCGACGGTTATTTTTAGTTTCGGTTTAGTTAATTTTTGTTTCGATTTATTTTCGGATATATCATTCAGTTTATTTTTGGATATATCAGATTAGTTAAGCTTTCCATCCATAGTAGTTAAGCACATACCGACAGTTACTTTCAGTTTCAGTTTATTATACTTGATTGATATTTGAAATTTCATTTATACAAATAAAGTTTAAGACAAAGTTTAGTTCTAAATCCTAATTACCAACGATATTTTCTAAACTAAAAACATCTAATTGAATTGAAACAAGTTGTTATTATTAGATAAGATCAATAAATGTATAAATGTAAGTCGATCAGCTAATTCGATCGAGATAATAATACTCCATTTAAGTACATCATCTCTATTATATAAGCCAACTCATGAGGAGCTTAGTGTCCATCTAAAATACCTCAAATGCCCTTTCTTTTCCTGTTTAAAATTTAATGTTAATATACTATGACTATTGTACCTATTTTTATAACATGGAGCTCGCATTGCACGGTTTATACACAAACACAAACACTATTTATTTATACCCAAACACTATTTGATATATACTCGAACATTATTTGTTATATACACAAACACTATTCATTGATGACGAATTAATGAGTGTCGAAGCTTCATGCTTCCGCCATTGCACGGGTTTCCATCTTTTGCAACATCCTTTCCAAATTTCATTGGTTTCATTAATGGATTCAAAATCGGTAGCGAAACACTTTGCCAATGACTTATATTCTTCTTCCTAGCCTCCATTCAAGTGGTCTGCTGCTTCAAGTATTTTCGATCTACATGTCAGAGTAATTAAGGTAAATTTTGAACACTTCGATAATCGATGTCCTTCTCTGGCCACTGAAATCTAGCGAATGTGGTTGTCCGTCTTAGTCATTTGCTTGATTGAGATTGTCTCAGCAAATACCTTATGCTAGTTTTATTGGTTGAAACAATCACCATAGTAACCAAAATCATTTAAATAATTTTAATTGCTTTACAAAAAACATAATGAAAAGCATTTATTTTCTAATACAATTATAACATTAAACACAAATTGTGATATGTTCCACGTTTCTTAGTTCCCCTGATGAATGAGAGATAGGAACTATGTTGTGGATGGACGGAATAATAGATGTACGAAATATACTTTTGTAATAATCGAATCAAATGAAAAAAAGTTTTTGAAAAGAAATGGAAAACTAAGACAGAGAATATAAGAAGTTGGTGAAAGATTGTGAAAAGTAAAATAGAGAATGTAAAATTAGTGACCCATATTACCAAAAGTGAAAAAAAAAAGTAAGAGTGCACTCCCTCACTAATTTTTGGGAATAAACATAGCTGAGAATGTCTGTATCATTTTTTACTAAGACAGCTCAACCTAGTGTGTCAAAACAGGTTATTAAACAGGTTCTGGGTTGACCCACGCCGAACCAAGTCAGACCAGGATAGGTCAAGTTTATGCCAATCAGTACCCTAGGTCGGGATCGGTCAGCTTTTGTTCATCTGGATCGATCATATTTGTATCAACGAATTGCCAGGTGCTGGACAGGTTTAGGTCGCCCCATTTACAAGTCGATCCATTTCCGAGTTCGATCGCCCATGGACATTTTTTAGTCGGGTTTGCGCAGGTTGTTTTGGTTTCATGTGCGCTTGGGTCGAGTCAAGTTTGCTCGAGTTGAATCGCTTATAACCTTGGTTCGATCATTGTGAAGCATCGGGTCCATTCACTATCGAACGTCAATTCGGCTTCGGTTAAACTCTGGATCGGTCATTATATATCATGTTGTTAACTTCTTTATCAACAAATTATCACTTTTCAAATAGTTTCAAGATCGAGTTATTATACATTGACTACTATAGAGGTATGATCAATTTTGATTTTGTAACGGATTTTGTAAACGAACCAATATTAAAAGTATTAAGATCTACCGTTATTTTTATTTTCGGTTTAGTTAATTTTTGTTTTAGTTTATTTTCGGATATATCAGATTAGTTAATCGTTCCATCCATAGTAGTTAAGCACATACCGACAGTTACTTTCAGTTTCAGTTTATTATACTTGATTGATATTTGAAATCTCATTTATACAAATAAAAAGGTTTAAGACAAAGTTTAGTTTTAAACCCTAATTACCAACGATATCTTCTAAACTAAAAACACCTAATTGAATTGAAACAAGTTGTTATTATTAGATAAGATCAAGAAATGTATAAATGTAAGTCGATAAGCTAATTCGAGATAATAATACTCCAGTAAAGTTCATCTTATTTATAATGACAATATAACAAGTAGTTAATATCAACTCAATGAAGTTCATATAAGTTATATCGTTACACTATGAGTTCACTTAAATAGATATAATCAAACTATCACATAATTGAGTGATAGTTGTATATGTAACACTATGAGAAGTCTAGCTGAAGAAGTAAATAATCATAGAGCTGTATAACTAGTAACTTGACAGGAGACAATGATTCTAGTTATTTCAATAATATAGTTTGTTATAACATATGGAGAGGTTTGTTAAATTACTACTCCCTCTGTCCCTAAATATAGTGCCCATTTTTCCATTTATATTTGTCCCAAATAGATTTCCCATTCCCTTTTTTAGTATGGGTCCACAATTAAAATATTATATTGCTTTTAAATTTTATAAAATCACTAACTTCCCCATAGGGCCCACATTCTTTCTCCTTAATAAACAATTCATAAAAGTGTACCAACTTCTATATTTAAGGTCCTACACATGATTTCTTCTTAATACTTGTGCCCTAAAGAAATGGACACTCTATTTAGGGACGGAGGTAGTATATCTTTTTGCATATTAACAAGATCTTAATTGACTATATTAAATCTTTTTGCTTATTAGCAAGATCTTGATACGAAGAAAGATATCGTATACTATAAGGTTTGTTATAACTTATATAAGTTCACTAATTAAGTGAATATAAGCAAAAATTTAAATATATTTTTAAAACACTTTAAACAACAACAATAATAATTAATGTAAAACGTAAAACTGATAGATTAAAGTGTAATCTCTTTATCTCGTTGATTATATATTGATAGATATGTAAAATCCAGCAAATAAGATATCATCTCATCATAGCTGTCGATTAAAACAAACCTATGGCTTAAACTTCATAGATACCATCACACATCAATATAAATCTATTATTATAATATAGTTCACGTAAATGACGATAATCAAAACATTAATTGAGTAAGTAATAGTTGCATTACTAATATTCCAAGAAGTATAATTTCATAAGCAATGACCATAAAAGCAATATAACTAGTATAACTATTTACCAATTAGCATTTCCACTCATTACCTTTTAAAGATTCAATATAATTTTCCAAGTATATATTTATATCATTGGTTTATCTATTTAATAATATGAATCTTTGTCATTCCCTAATTAATTTACCAATAAATGAGACAATGAGATATATGACACGAGCAAATATCGGATAAATAAATCATATAAATTATGAAATTTATAATTACTAATATAAGTAATTATAATTATTATCTGAATATGGGGTTATAGGGTATGAGATTTGGGGTTTAGGGATTTGGAGCATGGGGTTTAGTTTCTTCGAATAATAATTTGTTAGGATTATTTGTTGTTATTTCACTAGGAACAATACAAGAGGGGGGTGAATTGTATGTGTAGAAATAAACGTAACTTTTTGCGGAATTTTAAACTTGAACAAAGAAACAAGCTAAAGGAACACAGGAGATTTTTACGAGGAAAAACTTCTTGGGCCCAACAAGAAGAAACAACCTCGACCACTAGGGATTTTAAACTCAACTCTTTCACTAATTAGGCCAAACAACTTTGTTACAACCTAATTCTACTCACGGGCCACACCCTGAGTTCCTAAACTCAAGTTCCTGAACAACTGTTCCCTTAACAGTTGTTCCTCTCAACTTCACTTGAAGTTTTCTCACTTTAACTTGCTTCACTCAAAGCTTCTCTCTTACATAACTTCACTCAAAGTCCCCTTACCCCAAAAACCAAAATACAATTGATCAAAATAAACTCAGTGGAATTAGAGTAAGAAGGCAAAGAACAAATGGCTTTTATGAGAGAATGAAGGCACTGACACTTTACTTAGTTAAACTCACTAAATCACTTGGTCAGACACAAATTGGAACTTAATCAGACATTAGTATTTATAGTGGTAATAACTTAGAACATGGGATTAAAACATGTGTTAGTGGTAAAATCATTATCCCATGATGTTCCTTACCCGAAGGAACACGTTCCTCAATCAACCCATGATCTCCATGATCACTGTTAAACGTGGGAGAGAATTGAGTTACTGCTCCCTTAATTTTAGCAACCACATAAAGCATTATTTCGAAAATCTGATTTAATTAAAAAGCATTTTAATTATTAAAACCAAAATAAAATCCTTTTACCAAAAATATTATCTTTAATATATTTTCCATAAAAACCGAAAGGATATTTTTCTTTTATAAAAATAAAATCTTTTCTGTAAAAAGATTTTCCTTAAAATCAGATTTTTCCTTAAATAAAACGGTTACCTAGAATCTAGGCATTAATTACTCAACAGACATAATTAAACCGTTATAACGCTTCATCCTAAGTCTAGTTCCTCTTAATAGTTAGTTCCTTTAACTTATTAGTTCAGCGTCAGTGCGTCTGTTCCTTACAAAGGAACAAACGCTCATTCTCATTCTAAATTGCCATAGTTCCTTACCATTCTTACTCGTTCCTTTACAATGGAACTAGAAAAAAAAAAGCCTTGCTTTAGTCTTCTTGCTCCAATGCTGCTCCAGTACCAAATTATGAAACATCTTCACTTAGTCTTCAAAATCCAAACTTGATTTCTTCCTTGACTTAGTATTCTCTTTGTTCCTTTCATTGATACCTTGAAATTCATTCACTTAAACAACTTGTTAGTCCAATACTTAGTTTGCATCTTTGTTCCTTTGTCATCATCTTTGTACCTTGAAATCGAAAGGAACTGACATACTACTTGTTCAAATATATGTCATCAACATATATTTGAACAAGTAGTATGTCAGTTCCTTTCGATTTTATAAACAAGGTTTTATCCACTTTTCCTCTTTTAAAGTTGTTTTCTAAAAGGAACTTTGATAATCTCTCATACCATGACCTAGGCGCTTGCTTTAACCCATAAAGAGTCTTGTCAAGCTTGTAGACATAGTTTAAGAGATCATTGCTTTCAAATCTAGGGGGTAGTTCAACATATACATCTTCATTTAAATAGCCATTTAGAAATGCACACTTAACATCCATTTGATAATTTAAATCCCATATAAGCAGCAAATGCAATTAGTATTCAAATGGCTTCAAGTCTAGCAACAGGAGCAAAGGTTTCTTCATAGTCAATTTCTTGTTGTTGATTATAACCTTTTACTACAAGTCTAGCTTTGTTCCTCACAATTGCTCCATACTCATCTAGTTTAATTCTAAACACCCATTTTAAGCCAATCACTTTTTGTTGTTTAGAAGAGGGAACTAGATGCCATACCTTGTTTCTATCGAACTCATTTAATTCAGCTTGCATAGCAGTGATCCAATCAGAATCAGTTAGGGCTTCTTCATGATTTCTTGGTTTCATCATTGATAAGAACGCATGAAATGCACAAAAATTCCTTAACTGAGATCTGGTTTGCGTACCTTTGGATATGTCACTTATCATGAGTTCCACTGGATGTGATTTTTGATGTCTCCAAGGTTTTGGTTGAAACTCCCTTATAGGAACAGGTTGTTCCTCTTGAGTTTCATGAGAGGATGAGGAGCTTTGTTCATTTGTTCCTTTTTCAGCAATTGTTGAATCAGTTCCTTCAACATTCTCGTTCTTAGTAGAAACAGGAACAGCTCCATCATCTTGAGGAACAGGAGCATCATTATTATGAATGTTTTCATCTCCTTTGTTCCTTTCCCCTTTTATTTCTTCTTCCTCAATTGAATCTGCATCTTTCTCATTTGGTCGTACCAAGCCAATCTCAAAGTCATCAACCTTTCTTATTGTCACCAAAAGTCACACTTCCACCTTCATAGGTTGAGAGTGAGAGAAACTTAAATTTGTCTCCTGTCATATGCTTAGAACAACCACTATCAAGATACCAAGTGTTGTTCCCCCTCACTCCAACCTGCAAAAATCAACTAGTTGTTAGTTGTAGGAACCCCTTGTTTCGTGGGTTCTTGTTCTTGACTAGCACTTGTTTTGGCAACCCATTTCATGTTGCACAATTTCACATTTTTGCCAATCATTCCAGTTCTTAGTTGACATTGAGTTATGTAATGACCTAGCTTACCACAGTACATGCATATTTTATCACTAGGTAGGTCAACATATTTTTTAGGCTTGTTCCTCTTCTTGTAGTTTTCAAAACCAAGGCCTTCTTTTCTTTTAGTCTGTGGTCTTTCAATCCACTTAGGAACAACCATCACTTTGCCTCTGTTCCTCGCAACAACCAGTTCCTTCTTGAGATTACAGATTTTTTCTTTTAAAACATTTTTCTCTTTATTCAAATTTTCGATCTCAGATCTGTAACCTTTCAAAGGAGTTGATCTAATATCAAAGGAACTTAGAACAGGGACAAATTCTTTTAAGTGTGAAATTTCTAAATTGATTAGATAATTTTCATTCTTCACGCTCTCATATGATTCCTTGATTTTTAAATTTTTATCAAATAAATCAAAGAACCTAGTTTCAACATCCGTTCTCATTTTCTTAAGCCATTCTATATGTTCTTTACAAACTTTAACAGCTTGTTCAGTTTGCTCATGTTTTTCACGTTCATCTCTACATTCAAGAATTGCATCATAAAGAAGATCATAAATTTCAGACCTAGTTTTGCCATCCAAGTCTGATTCAAGTCCATGTTGGCTTACCTCAACATTTTCTCCATCTTCTTTTTCGTCAGTGTTTGCCATGAGGCATAGATTTGCAGTTTCTTCAGTTTGTTGTTCTTCTTCCTCTTCAGTCTCTGAATCTCCCCAAGCTGCTATCATAGCTTTGCGAACGTTCGCTTTAGAGAAAGGTGCTTTGGATTCCTTGTTCCTTTCAGCGAAGCGTTCCTTGTTCCTTTCTTTGGTCTTATCATTTTCCCAAACTAGACATTCCTTGATGAAGTGATCTGTACTACCGCATTTATGACAAGCGGCTTTGTTAAAAAACTTTTTAGTTTTACCTTTGAAGTTCCCATTCTTCATGTTCCTATACATCTTTCAAAATTTTCGAACCATGAGTGCTGCTTCCTCTTCTTCTGAGTCGAGTCATCTTCATCATCTGTTTTGAGGGCAATGGATTTTGACTTAGAGCTTTCACCATACTCAGTATCAAGATGAAGCTCATGAGTCATAAGTGATCCAGCAAGCTGTTCCAAGTTGAACTTAGTGAAGTCTTTTGTTTCTTGTAAAGCAGTGACCTTAGCCATCCATGTATCCTTAGGATGACTCCTTAGAACTTTTTGAACCTGTTCTTCTGATGAAATAAACTTACCAAGAGAAGCTAACTCATTAATAATGTTAGTAAAACGAGTAAACATCTCTTGTATGCTTTCCTTAGTCTTCATGGAGAACAGTTCATATTGATTCATTAGTAAATCAATTTTAGATCTCTTGACTTCATTAGTTCCTTCATGGGTTACTTCTAGTAAATCCCATATTTGCTTTGCGGATTTGCATCCCATGATCCTATTGTGTTCATGGGGTCCAAGTCCACAATGCAACAGTTTAACAGCCATTGCATTTACTTTACTTCCACTTTTTGAAATCGGCTTTGTCATATTCAGAGAAGGGTTTAGGAATTACCTCATTTTTGTCATTAATAGTTGTGACCTCAAAATCACCAACCTCAATGACTCTCCATACCTGGTAGTTTTCGGCCTTGATGAATATCTCCATTCTGTTCTTCCAGTAGGAATAAAACTTTCCATTGAACATGGGAAGCCTTTGCGTAGAGTAACCTTCCTCAAGTTTCTCGGTGGTATTCATTGTTCCTTGGATCTTTTTCTCAATAGGGTTTCCTATCTTTCGTGAGTTCTAGCTCTGATACAATTTGTTATTTCACTAGGAACAATACAAGAGGGGGGGTGAATTATATGTGTAGAAATAAACGTAACTTTTTGCGGAATTTTAAACTTGAACAAAGAAACAAGCTAAAGGAACACAAAGGATTTTTACAAGGAAAAACTTCATGGGTCCAACAAGAAGAAATAACCTCGACCACTAGGGATTTTAAACTCAACTCTTTCACTAATTAGGCCAAACAACTTTGTTACAACCTAATTCTACTCACGGGCCACACCCTGAGTTCCTAAACTCAAGTTCCTGAACAACTGTTCCCTTAACAGTTGTTCCTCTCAACTTCACTTGAAGTTTTCTCACTTTAACTTGCTTCACTCAAAGCTTCTCTCTTACAGAACTTCACTCAAAGTCCCCTTACCCCAAAAACCAAAATACAATTGATCAAAATAAACTCAATGGAATTAGAGTAAGAAGGCAAAGAACAAATGACTTTTATGAGAGAATGAATGCACTGACATTTTACTTAGTTAAACTCACTAAATCACTTGGTCAGACACAAATTGGAACTTAATTAGACATTAGTATTTATAGTGGTAATAACTTAGAACGTGGGATTAAAACATGTGTTAGTGGTAAAATCATTATCCCATGATGTTCCTTACCCGAAGGAACACGTTCCTCAATCAACCCATGATCTCCATGATCACTGTTAAACGTGGGAGAGAATTGAGTTACTGCTCCCTTAATTTTAGCAACCACATAAAGCATTATTTCGAAAATCTGATTTAATTAAAAAGCATTTTAATTATGAAAACCAAAATAAAACCCTTTTACCAAAAATATTATCTTTAAAATATTTTCCATAAAAACCGAAAAGGATATTTATCTTTTATAAAAATAAAATCTTTTCTTTAAAAAGATTTTCCTTAAAATCATATTTTTCCTTAAATAAAACGGTTACCTAGAATCTAGGCATTAATTACTCAACAGACATAATTAAACTGTTGTAACGCTTCATCCTAAGTCTAGTTCCTCTTAATAGTTAGTTCCTTTAACTTATTAGTTCAGCGCCAGTGCGTATGTTCCTTACAATGGAACAAACGCTCATTCTCATTCTAAATTACCATAGTTCCTTACCATTCTTACTCGTTCCTTTACAATGGAACTAGAAACAAAAGGCCTTGCTTTAGTCTTCTTGCTCCAATCTTTGCTCCAAGTACCAAATTATGAAACATCTTCACTTAGTCTTCAAAATCCAAACTTGATTTCTTCCTTGACTTAGTATTCTCTTTGCTCCTTTCATTGATACCTTGAAATTCATTCACTTAAATAACTTGTTAGTCCAATACTTAGTTTGCATCTTTGTTCCTTTGTCATCGTCAAAACTAGGGTTCAATATTTGTTTTCTTAAGGCAAAATCCAAAACCATTTAATGAGCAATATCTAAACCATTAGATCATCACAATCAAGGGCACACAAGAAAACAACACAAAGCACACGGATCATAAATATTAACCGTTGGATAGAAGCCACAAAACAAACTGAATCGTTAGATCGTCCTTAAGCTATCACCTTCTTCCTCCTCTCTCTCTCCTTCAAACCCATCTTTCCCACCCAAATCTCCCACTCTTTTCCTCTCTTCTCTAGCTGCTCCCTCCCTCCTTCCATCCTCATCATCGGAATTCCTGCCACCACCATGCATCTCTGCTTCCTTTCCTCCTTTTATTGTTGTTCTTTTTTTCTCTCTCCTCACCTGCATCATCACGCCACCACTGCAGTCACTCATGTCACTCTCACCCAAGAAACCCTTGATTTCTCAAGCAACGACATCGTCGACGATGTCACGAACTTCTCTGGGAATAACGACCGGTGAATCGCCAACAAACGCGTTTTCCTTCATTCCAAAGGGGTGGATGGAGCTGAGAAATTCGGTCGATGCTAATCTCCGATTGATGAGAGATAGAGTGAATACCTTCGAGAATTTGGTGTCTTCATTCGATAGGGAGTTGGAGAAATCACCAGATCTACATTTTCATTTTCAAATATGAATTCTGAAATTTTATTTTGTTTCTTCAGGTCAGCGATGAAACTTTTGGGCTGAAGCGGTAAACACTGCTTGTCATATAATAAATCGTGCCATGATGAGACCTATTATTAACAAAACTCCTTATGAGCTTTATTTTGGATAGAAACCCAATATTACTCATTTCAGAACATTTGGTTGCAAATGTTTTGTTCATAACAATGGGAAAGATAATCTTGGAAAATTTGATGCAAGGAGTGATGAAGCAATATTTCTTGGACATTCTTCACATAGTAAAGCTTATAGAGTTTACAATAAAATAACTATGTGTGTTGAAGAAAGTGTACATATAATCTTTGATGAATCTAACAATTTTAATCCAAGCAAGCAGGTTGATGACCTTGAAATAGGCTTGGTACGACCAAATGAAAAAGATGAAGATTCAATTAAAGAAGAAGAAGGAATTAAAGAGGAAAGGAACGAAGAAGACGAAAACATTCATAAAAATGTTGTTCATGTTCCTCAAGGAGATGGAGTTGTTCTTGTTCCTACTAAGAATGAAAATGTTGAAGGAACTGATTCCACAATGGCTGAAAGAGGAACAAATGAACAAGGCTCTTCATCCTCTCAAGCAATTCAAGAGGAACAACTTGTTCCTATAAGAAGATTGCAACCAAAACCTTGGAGACATCAAAAATCACATCCAGGGGAACTCATAATAATAAGTGACATATCCAAAGGTACGCAAACTAGATCTCAGTTAAGAAATTTTTGTGCATTTCATGCGTTCTTATCAATGATGGAACCAAGAAATCATGAAGAAGCCTTAACTGATTATGATTGGATCACTGCTATGCAAGATGAGTTAAATGAGTTTCAAAGAAACAAGGTATGACATCTAGTTCCCTCTTCTAAACAACAAAAAGTAATTGGTTTAAAATGGGTGTTTAGAAACAAACTAGATGAATATGGAACTATTGTTAGGAGCAAAGCTAGACTTGTAGTAAAAGGTTATAATCAGTAAGAAGGAATTGACTATGAAGCCATTAGAATAATTATTGCATTTGCTGCCTACATGGGATTCAAACTGTATCAAATGGATGTCAAATGTGCTTTTCTTAATTGCTATTTAAATGAAGATGTATATGTTGAACAACCACCTGGATTTGAAAATAATGATTTCCCAAACCATGTCTACAAGGTTGACAAAGCTCTCTATGGGTTAAAGCAGGCACCTAGGTCATGGTATGAGAGATTATCTAAGTTCCTTTTGGAAAACAACTTTAAAAGAGGAAAAGTTGATAAAACATTAATTCTAAAATCGAAAGGAACTGGTATATTTGGAGATTAATGAGTCATTATGCAAAGAATTCTCTAAACTCATGAGTAATGAATTTAAAATGAGTTTGATGGGTGAGTTAAATTTATTTCTTGGGTTACAAATTAAGCAAACTGAAAAAGGGATAATTATTCACCAACAAAAATACATTAAGGAACTGCCGAAAATTCAATGATCAATCACACTCCTATAGGAACTTCAACCAGATTAGATGAAGATTCCATAGGAACAAGTGTTGATCAAACAAAATATAGAGGCATGATTGGTTCATTTTTGTATGAAACTGCTAGTCGTCCAGAAATAGCTTTTAGTGTTGGTTTGTGTGCTAGATTTCAAGCAAATCCCAAAGAGTCTCACCTAACAGCAGTAAAGAGAATTCTTAGATATCTCAAAGGAACAGATGATCTTGGACTCTTTTATCCAAGAAGTGACACTTTCGAGTTAAGAGGATATGCTAATGCTGATTATGCTGGAGATCTTATAAATAGGAAAAGCATCTCATGTATGGTTCAATTTCTTAGTCATAGTTTAGCTTCTTGGAGCATCAATAAACAAAACTCAGTTGCTTTATCCACTACTGAAGCAGAATATGTAGTTGCTGCTGTATGTTGCTCTCAAATGCTTTGGATAAAACAACAACTTTGTGACTATGGAATAAACTTTAATTGTGTTCCTATTTATTATGATAATACAAGTGCAATTAGTATTTCAAAAGATCCAGTGTATCATTCAAGAGTTAAGCATATACATATCGGACATCACTTTCTAAAAGAAAATGTGGAAAAAGGTTTGATTAAACTTGAGTTTTGTCAAACTTAAAATCAAATTGCTGATATACTAACCACGCCTCTACAAAGAGATAGATATGAAAAAAATTAAGGCTTGGGTTAGGTTTAATAAAACTTAAATAATTGTTCCTATTCCAATCCCCCATGTCTGAATCGATTTGACTTACTCTATGTGATATTAAGTGACTGTGAATGAATGCCTAAGACCATTGCAAATTGAAATGTTCAAAACATAAACTTGTATTCAAAGGAATAAAGTCACTCACAAAAGTAACATAATACTCCCCTTATTGTTCCCAAGTGAAAGAAACATGTATGATTTGTTGAAATGTTGATAAGTAGTATAAGTTGTTCCTATAGCACAAGTTCCATAATTTTATCTTCTTTCCATAAATTAAAATTCCATAAAAACTGAAAAATCAGAAAATCCCAAAAATATAGTAATCAGATTTATTAAATCTTGATTCATCTTTATCGTTTCATTTCTTTTATTTTATTTTCATTTTTATTTATCTTTTTATTTTTCCGCGTGTGACCCTTCGTGTACTTTGTTACATGCATCTTCTTTCTTTTTCATTTCTTCCTTCACAAACCGTGTTCCTTTAATCGTTTCATCTTCACTATTCTTCACCTTCCTCCCACCTCTTTGCATCACATAAAACCTCGATCTTTCATCACGAAATGGCAAAACCCCCCTCAATTCACCTTTTACTAAAGCAAAATCTCCCAAAACTTTACAAATGGAAAACCCCTATTCTCTTTCCAAAACCCTAGAAATCGAAAATCTACAAGAAACAAATTCGAAGTAGGAGAGCGAAAATCTGAGACACCTAAGAGAAGAAATAGGAGAAAGAAACTGATTGGGGAAGATGATGAAGAGGAAGAGATCCCCGCAACGATTTGAGGGGAAGAAGAAGCAACACCTATTCCTCCCAAAGGAACTGCTACTTCTTCTTCAAAGAAGAGAGTTGAACGAAGTGAATCTAGGTATTCCTAGGTTTTTTTTGTTTATTTAGGGTGGCCTAAGAGTGTAAATTTTGTTGAACTACTAGAAATCCTAAAGGAACAAGAAATGGAGTACTTGTTTGAAACCGGGTTTAATAACTCGCTTGTTCCTTTAGCTATGGATGAGTTCTGTGCAAATTTCATAAACACTGATGGGGTTTGCACCACTGAGGTTAGGGGGAAGAAAATTAGGTTCACCCAAGAAACCTTAGGTAAATTTGAGAAGTTCCTTGTAAAGGAACTGATTTGTATTTCAAGAGGAAAGGAACTATTTCCTTTCCGAAGTTTTCCCAAGATGATATAGTTCAATCCCTTGGGGGAACTGCTGGGCAAACAAAAATAAACCACAATCTTCGCACTCCCCTTCACAAAATTTTGTTTAATCTGGTATAGATGGCCCTTATTCCTCGAACTGAAAAGTGGAATGAGGTTAGCCTTCTTGATATGTGATACATGTTTTGTTTAGACCATCACATTCAAATTAACTCCCCTTCCCTCTTTATCTAACACTTTACTCATTGCATTAAAAATCATTGAGTTGGATATGGTGCTCTAATCACTTCCCTTCTCTCCCACTTCAAAATAAAAACAACTGGTTGGCCTACCTTGGGGATAAAACAAGGTAATATTTTGAATGAGAAAACATTATATGGCTTGGATCTTTCTGTGCAAGAGGGAGCACTGACTCAGGGAAGGATCCCTCACAGTTCCTCTCAAAAGAGGAAACTGCCTATGACAGTAGAAGAGGAATCTGTGGAGGTGATCTTGGAGAAACAAGTTCCTAAAGTTGATGAACCAGAGGAACAACCCAAAAAGAAACCAAAATCCTAAACCAAAAAGTCAACTAAAACGATTCCTATGAAAAATCCTTCCTTGGCTTCCACAAGGAAGAGTTCAAGATTGAGAATTGTCAAAGCAGTTAATGTTCCTTTAAATGAGGACGCACCCTTGGTCCTATCTGATGAAGAGAAACAACATGAACCCTCTCCTAAGGAACCCATTATCCCTACTCCTCCTCCTTCACCAAAACCGCCTATAACCCTCACAAATATCTCTTCCATTTCTCCTTCTTCCTTCCGTGTTCCTTCCAATTATGAACAGATGAAGGTTGCCATAAACGAGCCATATTCATTTGCCTCCACCTCTGATACATTACCACCAACCCCTCCTTTTCTCCCTTCACAATATGGAGATGTCTCTCCCTCTATTCCTTTCCCAGGAACAGATTGACCCTCCAAAGAAAACACACTTGTTCCTCTTCCCCAATTCCCTACTGAAACTGGTTCCAAAGGTAAGGAACAAGTTCCTTCGAATGAATATGGGTAGCTAAAGGAAGTATGTCTTCCCGCTCAACACATGATAAAATTATACAACAATCTTCACTGGACCTTAGATAATAAAACTAATAAGATGATGGGGTTAATAAAGGTCCTTAGTGATACGGTTATTGAGCAATAAAATAATATGGAGAAAATGGTTCACGCAGTGAACTCTTTGAAGCAGCAAGTGGATGGTCATCATGAGGAGGTGATGAAGAGCTGGAGGAAGTGGTTGAAGAAGAAGTAGTAGAGGAACAAAACTTCCCTTTCCTTCCAAATGTCTAAGTTCTTGTTTCTCTTAAAGGAATAGGATCTCCTAGCTTTTGTTTCCTTTTTATTTTCTTTTCTTCCTTTTTCTTTTGTAATCTTTTAGAACAAGTGCTATAAATATACTGACTTTTGCTAAATTGTCTTCGGTTTTTATGTGATTACATAATTTCTTACTTGGAATGGCTAGTATTATGTGATTGTTGTTTGAGTCAGTCTACCCTTTGAATTACTAACTAAACCATTTTTGGTGCTTGTTAATGGTCTCAAGGTCTTGCAAAAATCAGTCTTTCTAAAATCACCAAGAGTTTGCTCTTTTTGAGGATGACAAAGGGGGAAAAGATACTATGAACAAACTACTTGAAAAATTAAAAATTGAAAAATATTAAATCCTTAATTTGACCTTAATTAAAAATATACATTATTATTATTATCTTTCATTCTTTCATTCTCTTATTTGATTTGTTGTTTTTCTTTCCTTAGTTTGTAACTTTGTTGTCATCATCAAAACGGGGGAAATTATTGAACCCTAGTTTAGATGATGACAAAGGAACAAAGATACAAACTCAGTTATGAACTAACAAGTTGTTAAGTGAATGGATTTGCAAGGTATCACTATATTGGGCAAAGAGAATACTAAGTCAGAAGAAGAAATCAAGTTGGATTTTTGAAGACTAAGTGAAGATGCTCAAGGAACTGATACTGGAGAAGCATTGGAGCAAAAAATTCAAAGCGAGTCTTTTCTTTTAGTGCCAATGTAAAAGAACGAGTAAGTAATGGTAAGGAACAATGACAAAGTTATATGAGAATGTTTATATGTTCCTTTGTAAGGAACATACGAACTAGCACTAATACGTTAAGTTATAGGAACTAATGAATTAAAAGGAACTAGACATATGTTATATGGTGCAACGGTTAATTTGTGTCGATTGACTGATTAATGCCTACAAAATAGAAAACCGTTTTTATTTGTTAAAAATTGATTTTAAGGAAAATATGTTTAAAGAAAAGATTTTATCTTTGTTGGAAATAAAAATCATTTTTGGTTTTTAGAAGAAAATATTTTGAAGATATTATTATGATTAAAGGATTTAATTTTGGTTTTATTAATTATAATATTTTCTAATTAAATCAGATTTATGTTGTTGCACAAGTAGCTGCTATAATTAAGGAAGCAGTAGTAATCCTCTAACACACGTTCATTGAGATCGTGGAGTTCATGGGTAAATAATGGAACATGTTCCTCTAGTTGAGGAACTTCATGTGACAAATGTTTTCACCACTAACACATGTTTTAATCCCACGTTTTGTTTAAATCACTGCTATAAATACTTATGTCCAATTAAGTTCCAATTGGTGTCTAACCAAGTGATTTAGTGAGTTTAGCTAATTAAAGTGTCAGTGCCTTCATTCTCTCATAAGACATTTATTCTTTGCCTTCTTACTCTATTCAACTGAGTTTATTTGATCACTGTAATTTTGGTTTTGGGGTAAGGGGATTTTGAGTGAAGTCCTGTAAAAGTGAAGCTTTGAGTGAAACAAGTTAAAGTGAGAAAACTTCAAGTGAAGTTGAGAGGAAACTGTTAAGGGAACATTTGTTCAGGAACTTGAGTTTAGGAACTCAAGGTGTGACCCGTGAGTAGAATTAGGTTGTAACAGAGTTGTTTGGCCTAATTAGTGAAAGTGTTGAGTTTAAAATCCCTAATGGTCGAGGTTGTTTCATCATGTTGGGCCCAAGAAGTTTTTCCTCGTAAAATTCCCTTGTGTTCCTTTAGCTTGTTTCTTTGTTTAAGTTTTATAATTCCGCAAAAAGTATGTTTATTTCTACACATGAAATTCACCCCCCTCTTGTAGTGTTCCTAGTGAAATAACACACTTTGTCCGGCTCCTCCTTCTATCCTCATTCACAAACTCAGAAAAAACTAGTTGTTGTTTGGGGAGCCAATTCTCTCTCCTCTTCTCGCAGTACCCCATATTTTGATTTTCACAGGTATTACTTCATTTTTTTTCTATCAAATTAGTTGAATTTTGCTTCAATAACTCAGATTCATAAATTTTTTTGTGGATTATATGCTTAGATTGCATAATTTATGAAGTTGATGCAGTTAGCGGTGCTAAGTTTCACATTAATCTGTCTATTTGGTGTTAAATTTAGCGGTGCGGTTAGGGTATTATTACTTCATTTATTGATGTGCAAAAATTGAATAGAATCGATCATCACTATTTGGCTCGATTTCAATTATGCTCAAATATATTAACAAGTGTAGCAAAACCATACGTAATTACAGAACATGGGTTGAATTTGGGTTGCTCGCAATTGGGTCAGAGATTATCCACTTTAAATTCACCACCAATATTAGCTCTCTCAAGAATTTTAGTGTGATTTTTGATGTTTCACCGCCAAAAGAAGGGAAGAAGAAGAAGAAGAAGAAGAAGAAGAAGAAGAAGAAGAAGAAGAAGAAGAAGAAGAAGAAGAAGAAGAAGAAGACAAAGAAGAAGAAGAAGACGAAGAAGAAGAAGAAGAAGAAGAAGATAGTGTGAAGGTTTTCGTTTTCTATAGGCTTTTTATTTTGTTTGATTATAATTATATGGATAATGAGACGATTAAAAATCAACTGTGATTGCTAAACCACGTATCATGGGTTATGCCATAGAGAGAGTATTTCATGATTATATGGGTTGAATTTGAAGGAATATGTCCTTAGACATCCCGGCAATTACTAAATATAAATAGGAATTAAATTATGAAGATAATAAAGTTAATTATTTTAGTAATCGTATTTTCTTGCTAGATAATAAATATGATTAATAGGAAAATATTGATTGGGCCTATAACTAAAATATATTAATCTTATGAGGTCACACGTTGTAGCATAAGTTGGAAAAAGCAATCCAAATCCATTTAGGATTAGGGTTGGCCGGCCATAAGGGGAATAGGAGCAGAATTAGTTCTCCTAACTTGCCTATGACTCTTCTATTATATATAGGATATAATATTAGGGTTTAGGTGATCAGTTCATTAAGGAGTTTCTTTTCACAAAAGAGAGAGCTTGAGAAACCCTAAACTCCTCCCCTGAGACCGACATCTATACCACCCAAAAGCAAGAGAATTCTTCTCTTCCGTTCTAGCAGATGTTGGTGTTCAACTGGTGCTCTTGGACTTTAGAGGAGCAACACTTGGGGCTCTCAGATCTTCAAAGCTTGCATACTACAGGGAAATCATGCTACAAATGCTGTACATCTAATCCTTATTGAATGATTCATGAGTTTGATTATGTTTGCGATCCTATGATAGATGTTAGGAAATTGTGTCCTGAAATTTCGCAATATATGAATCTATATGTTCCTATAGAATTTGGTTGCTTGTACTACTCGCGTTTGGATTTTTCACATTATCTTCAGCTTGTATCATATACAAATCCTAAGGTAATGAACATGTACAACTTTATACCATCCAAGCCTTATGATGTTGGTCCTATGCTAAGCCATTATCATTTATCACTATGCAGGGATCAGACTCTTATGTTTCCTAATGGAATGGTTGGCGAAGAGGTATCAAGCCCAATTAATTATTCCTGATAATTAATTGTATTTTTAGTATTTTAATACTAATGATTCCCGATAAATAATTTTAAAGGATATTTCGAAAATAAAATTTGTATTCCTAAATATTGTTGATTTCGGATTTCAAAGGATAGATTTTAATCAAAGGATAAAAAAAATCTTAAAACAATAAAAAAATCGGCCACAAAGTGCGCGTGCACTGCTAAGCTGTGCGTCTGGCGCACAAGTGACTGTGCATCTAGCGCAGATGCTGTGCATCTAGCGCAAAGCGTTTCACCAGGCGCACAGTTTTATTTTATCTTTTCGATTCGTTTTCAATTTTCATAATGCTTTCCTACGACTTCTACACATACTCTCCTATACTCAAACTCATATTTAAACACTCAAACTCATATTTAAATACATTCAAACAATTTCATACCTTCAAATTTCTTATTTCTAGCTTCAAGATTGCTCATCCTGAATATCGTTGCATAAGACCCATGCGACAAAGGTATAATTCCTGACGGTCAACTCCAATTTAATTCCTTCTTTACTAACAATTCACTTGTCACAATGTATAGATCTTGAAGGAATTAACGCTCTCTTGTACATTCTTCCCTAAATCTCTCTTTTTTGTATTTCTTTTATACTATATTATATATTCATATGCATGATTGTATGTTTTAATGCTTTCATCACCTCACCTGATTACTTTTTCTAATCAATGACCTAAAGAACTGTTCTAACATTAAATTCAAATAATTTAGACAACCTATTAGGTTGCCTGTAATTTTATTGCATTATAACATGCCACCAAAAAATTAGTCTTTTGTTTGTTTAATGAACCGACATAGATTAAGTATGCATTGCATTAAAACATTGCTTGTTTATTTAAGTAGAGTCCAGAATTGCGCGAACGTAGTTCATGACCGCGTTCATACCCTCACCTCGAACTTAATCTATGGTTCATTGAACATTAATGGAGTCATGACGGGAAAATCTACATTAAATAAGTCCCTAAGTTGTCCCTATGATTTTCCAATATCTAATTAGGTTTATGAGTCTTCCTATAAAGACTTGTTGGCGACTTCAAAATATTTTCAAAAATTTTTTTACCATGAAGTAGTCAAATACGCGCTTATCCCGCGTAGGCAAATAAAAACACACCTACAGTTATATCTCTGCTTCAAGAGCAGGGAAGGAACGCACGACACGGGGGAAAAAAGAGCAATGCTCCGTCGAGCAGCAGCGTCGGATAGGGGGGTGCAGGCGGCAGCGCGGGAAGGTGCGGCGGCATTCGTCGATGGAGCAGCGAGCAAGGTAGAGCAGTGAACAGGAGCAGGGCAAAGCAGAAGAAGTAGAGGAGATAGCGAAGGGAAGAGAAGAGTTAAGCGTTGCGGCGCGGCGTCGGGGTTACTTGCGCGAGTTCCGGTGGTCAGAGGGGAGTGGTGCATCGAGAGTGTTGCGCAGATAGTGGTGCTGGCGCGGTGTTCGTCGAACTCCGATGAGCAGCGACACAGTGGAGAGGACAAAGCACGAGAGAGAGATAGAGTGAGAAACTTTGTGAGTTTTGTTGTTTTTTTGTTGTGAATTCAATACTCCATTACTTGGGCAATTTATGGATGAAATTTTTGAGATGAAGATGGAGGTGGGTTGAAGATTATTGGTGTTTCTTCACATAGGGGAAACTAGAGTAGGACATAAAGAGGAAGAATAGTGATGGTGAGTTGTTGGCTTGTCGTGACAAACTTGAGGAGGTTTCCTCCTTTTTTAATTTTTTTTTCTTTTATTTCTTGTTAATATTAACCCATTTCATTGCCATATATTGTTAATACAATCAACTTTCATTAACTTACTATCCTACTTCATAAATATTAGTTTCTTTTTAAATAGCACTAAATTCATAAAATTATTATTTAACTAATAATAATTATTATTAAACGGGATATTACACCAAATGTCACACATCCACCATCAAAGGCTGTGAGTGAGAGAAATCTAGTGTTGTCTCTAGTCATGTGCTTGGAACAACCGTTGTCTAGGTACCATATGTTGTTCCTTCTCACTCTAGCCTGCAAAATCGATCACTTATTAGACTTAAGAACCCAACGTTGTTTGGGTTCCTGTTTTCAGAAACATAACATTTTTCTTTCCATTAAATATTACTATTCTCAATATTCTTTTCGGTAAACTTAAGTCTTCAGGAATAGTTTTTCCATTGGTGTCTAATTTTACCATAGAACATATAAAACCTATCACAAGGAAGGTTTAATCTCTTCTTAAGTTTTACCTTTTTCTTTATATACTCAAATCCAAGTCCTTCATTTCTTTTTGTTTCAGGATTTGTTATCGACTTTGGAACAACCAATGGATTCTTATTGTTCCTAATACATTCAAGTTCCTTTATCAGATTTTTGTTCTTTTTAGATAAGGTATCCACTTCCTTCTTTAGTTCTTCAATCTCAGTTCTAAAACTTTTAGAAGGAATATACCTTATGTGAAAGGAACTGACTTCAAGAACAATGTCTTTTATCTGGCTTAACTCCAAATTAAGTAGGTAGTTTTCATTTTTGACTTTCTCATAATTTTCCTTTAATTTCAAATTTCTATCAAATAAGTCGAAGAAACGATTTTCAGTTTCAATTCGAATATGCTTAAGCCAATATGTATGTTCCTTGTTTACTTTTAGTGCATATTCAGTTTGTTTTCTCTTGGTGCATTCATCTTTACAATCTTTAACATCATCAACTAACATGTCATAGAGTTTTTCTTTAGTCATAGATGTTAAACGATGCCTCAAGTGATTCAATCTCATCATCAGTTTCATCTCCATCAATAGCCATCAAACATAGCTTGGCTATTTCTTTAGAAGTTTGGTCATGCTCTTCTTCTTCAGAATCAGAATCACCCCATGCATGTATTATGGCTCTCTTCAAGTCAGTTTTTGAGAACGAATTCTTGAAGTCTTTGTTCCTTTCTTTACTGCGTTCATTTCCTTTGTCCTTGCCTTTCTCTTGTTCCCATCTAAACTGCCACATTTATGACAACTAGTTCTGTTAGTAAATTTTCGATTCTTACCTTTGTAGTCTCCATTTTTCATGTTTCAGAACATCTATTTAGAACGGCAGACCAAAAGGGCAAATTCGTCATCTTCTGTATCTGTTTCATCATCTTCATCAGCTTTTAAGGCTACGGACTTTTGCCTAGATGCTTCTCCATTTTCTGAATATAGGTGCAACTCATGTGTCATCAAGGAACCAGCAAGTTGTTCCAAATTGAACTTGGTGAAGTCTTTGGTCTCCTGCAATGCAGTAACTTTGGCCATCCATCTATCTTTAGGTTGAATTCTAAGAACTTTACGTACATGTTCTTCAGATGTGATAACTTTTCCAAGAGAATCTAACTCATTAATTATGCACTAGTGGAAAAAAACCTAATCTGACCAGGTCAAAATGGGTCTTACTAATCCGTTTTTTGACCGGAACGGGTGAGGTCGGAGCGGCTTGGAGGAGTTAATTGATCCGGTTCAAAACCATATCAGTTAGGAATTAACTGATCCGGTCATGGCACAGAACTGGATCAGTTAAGTAACTTAACTGATCTGGTTCTATGCCATGACCGGATCAGTTGAGTGAATTATGGGGGCAAAAAAACACTTTATATAAAGCACATTAATGTGCTTTGTATAAAGTGCTTTTTGCAAAACTCATTTACAGCTACAGACTAAATTACAAACCACAAATTACGTCAAACGAATATAGTGAATATTTACAAATGATATATATAGGAAAATATTATAATCAACAAGCTAAATAAAAGGTAGAAATTGCAGCTATTGCTCATGACGAGTGAATTATTGCTCATGACCTTCATCCCATAATAGAAAGTCTCATATTTATTTATTATTACCCAGATAAAACCACAATAAAAAAAATCGAAAATTGATGAAATAAACACAACACAATATCCAAAAATAACAAAAGATTAACAAAGTTTAAGAAGTTTACTGTGATGAATTAGCGTACCATATTGGAAGCAAGATTGAGAATTGAAAGTAATTACAAAGAAATAACTAAATAAATTAGACCGTACCATAGATCTGAAAATACAAAAGGAACTTAAAAAACGAAAAAATTTGACCATAGATCTGAAAATGCAAACGAAACTTAAAAAACGAAAAAAAAATTAACTCATAGATGTGGAATTACAAAGGGGATTACAAAAACGAAAATAATCAATAATAAAAATCGAAAAACCTCAAAACTCATTTTCGTGAGAGACGAGTCTTCTCTTCAGAAAATGTGGATCAGAGTCTTTTCACTCGACCGCATGATGGGTTATCGTCTGAAATCGTGAAAGACGAGTCTTCTCTTCCATAAATCAGATCAGCCTTGGGAGATTCGTGAGAGACGAGTGAGAGTGGTGAACGACGAGCGAAGAAGACGAGTGGTGGCGGATTTGGGCTGTCGTGGTGGCTGGGTTATGAGAAGGAGGAGGGAGGATGAGATCAGAAAAGGAGAGGGGAATTAGGGTTTGTTGGGGAGGAGGGGTTGAGAGGCGTGTGAGGAGGGAGAAGGTTAGAAAAGGAGTGAGGGGAAGAGAAGTGGGAGGGAGCGAAGGAGTTATGGTATGAGTCATTGAGAGGAGTGAGGGGAAAAGGGCGAAATGGGCTGCGAGCCCGCGCTTATATAATGTGGCGAGCCCAGTTGATCCGGTTCCTCATATGGACCAGATCAGTTTAATTTTTGATATCTTTCATCCAAAAAACGGCAATAACCGATCCGGTTTTTGAGGAACCAGATCTGTTTATTTGTGACGGATCTAGTTTTTAAATAACCGGATCAGTTAACTTGTGTCATTTAAGGTTTTTTCCATTAGTGATGTTAGTAAAACTAGTAAACATGTCTTGAATAGTTTCCATTGGTTTCATTTGGAACAATTCATATTGATTCATTAGAAGATCAATTTTGGATCTTTTGACTTCACTTGTTCCTTCATGTGTGACTTCTAAAAGATCCCATATTTGCTTTGCCATTTTGCACCCAATGACACGATTGTGATCATGAGGTCCAAGACAACAATGCAACAATTTTACAGCAAGAGCATTCATTTCTACTTTAATGAAATCATCTTTGTCAAATTCAGACATAGGTTTGGGAACTACCTCATTTTTGTGATTTGTATACTAGTAGAATAATCGCTTATTGCTGCGGTTGAATTGCTGCGGTTTTACCCATACGCAGCAAGAAATCACGTCAAAAGAGAAAGAAAATTCGAAAATCAACCTATTGTTGCGGTTCTGTGTGGAAACCGCAGCAATAGAGATCAACGGTAATTTTTCAAAATTGTTTGACTAATTTGACCAGATCTATTGCTGCGGTTCCCACCCAGATTCGCATCAATAAATTAAAATATTATTTTTACTTATCTATTGCTGCGGTTGTTGGTAAGAACCGCAGCAATAGGTCCTTGGTAAGTATTTAAGACTGCTATGGTTAGCCTGTTGGGCACCGTTTTCATTTTCACCATATCTCCTCTCACGCCTCTCAATTCTCGCACCTCACTCATCTTCTCACCTCTCTCATCCTCCCAAACTCACTATGCCTCTCATGCCTCTCAATTCTTGCACCTCACTCATCTTCTCACCTCACTCATCTTCTCATCCTCCCAAACTTCATTACTACTGAGAATTTATGATCCTCTTTTTCATCTGCATTTTTCTGAGGTTGAATTTGTCTCTCTTCTACCTGTAAACAACAAGTTATTCTGGAGGTTGATGATTTGTTCCGGTTCGCAATCGTTAATGTGGATTTTTGAATCCGAATTTGAAATTGAAATTCGGAAATGAAGGTTTAGAAGTCGAGTTTAGGTTCTTCATCTGCTCGCCGGCGTCTTCAAAGAGTCGGCGCCTCGTTCTTCATCTGCTCGCCGGCGTTGGCTCGTCTCGAGATCTCGGCATTATTCGTCTTCTCGCAAGTCGACGTCGCCCAACAGACCTCTCTCTTCGCCCAGCAGACCTCGCACGTCGCCGTCGCTCAAACTCTTCGCTTTCCGTCGCTCAAACTCTTCGCACGTCGTCCTTGCTCTATACGCTTGCTCTTCTTGGTTCTTCTTTTTGTATTTTTTATTTTTTCATTTTTATCATTTTTATTTAGATGTTATGTTTAGGTCTTGTATTTTTCCGTTTTTATTTTTTTAATAAATTATGTTAAGAGTTCATATTTTAGTTTAATATCCAGTTTAATATTGGAATGAATGTGAAATTTTGGTTTTTGATGTTGGTTTCATTTTCAGATCTGGTTTGCTTTTCATAGTTTCGTTTGCCTATGAAGCTCCGTTCGCTTGTTTTCTTTCTTTTTTGTTCTTCATCTGGAATGAAGATCTCAGTTAGAGAGATTTGTTTCTATAGTTTTTCATCTGGAATGCATACTGTTCATGTTTTCTCTTTTTTGTTCTTTTTCTTTTTATTTTTTCCTTTCAAATTTGATGGCAAAGAGTTAAAAAAAAAATTTTACCTGTACCAATACATATTGTTGCGGGTCCTACCAAAAACCGCAGCAATAGACTTCATTTTTTTTATTAAAAAATACCTGTTGCTGTGGTTTTAGGTAGGAACCGCAGCAATAGGTTGCTCTATTGTTGTTTACACTAATTACCTATTGATGCGACCTTAATTGCGGCGCTACTAAAACCGCAGCAATAGGCCACTTAATGACCGACGTAATTAGCTTTTATTCTACTAGTGGTAGTTGTGACGTCAAAGTCTCCAACTTCAATGACTCTCTATACCTTATAATTCTCGGCTTTGATGAAGATTTTCATTCTGCTCTTCCAGTAGGTATAGAACTTACCATTAAACATCGGAGGCCTTTGGGTGGAGCACCCTTCTTCTAGCTTTTCAGTTGTGTTCGTTGTTCCTAACCGGAATCGTACTCTTCGGCGTTAACCGCTTAATTTAAGAGCACATGTATTGATACCAATTGTTGTTTTAATAGGAACAATACAAGAGAGGGTGAATTGTATTGTTGGGAACAATGAGCAATTTTTGAGAAATTTAAATAACAACGAGAAAACTAACGTAAAGAGATAAGAGATTTAATAAGGAACCCTTCCTAAACCATATAGGAAGTAAAATCCTCGACCCCAAGGGATTTTAACTAGAACTCATTCACTAATTATAGGTCAACAACTCAGTACACTCTATTCCTCCAGAGTTCCTTCTCTCGTTCCACTAGGAACACTAATCCCACAACAGCCCCTCAACTGTTGTTACTCTCAGTCTTGACTTCACTCAAAGTCCTCTCTTTAATACAGGACATAATTGATAAGCTGAATCCTGCCTGCATATGAAATGTTTCTACTACTCCTCACCTTTATCCTTGCAATCATCTTATCAACTATGCTCTTACATTTAGCAATACCAATTTTCTTAGCACAGATGGGAATACCAAGATATTTAAATGGCAAGCTGCTGTGTTTGAAACCTGAGACCTCTTCAATTCTACTTATTGTCTCAATATTCATACCCGCTGTGTAGAAGTCAGATTTTTGTTCATTCACCTTCAAACCAGAGGTGATAGAGAAGAGTTTGAAAGCCTGCAGCATAGTATATATTGTAGGGAACTCACTACAACATAATATTATATCATCTGCAAATACAAGGTGGTTCAAACCAGCCCTTTTACATCTAGGGTGAAAAGCAAATTTAGGAGACTCTTGAATTTTTCTCATTAACCTAGAGAGGTACTCCATACAGATGACAAACAAGCAGGGGGGGAGATAGGATCCCCCTGTCTCCAACCTCTTTTTGACTCAAAAAACCCATTTAAGGACCCATTCACCATAAGAGTAAACCTAGGTGTTTTGACACACACCATTACAAGCTTTATGAAATGATTAGGAAAATGAAGAGCATGCAACATTTCTTCTAAAAAATCCCATTCTATTGTATCATAAGCTTTCCTCATGTCAAGCTTCATGATACAACTAGACTGCACATTCTGCCTTCCATAATGCCTAACCAAATCTTGACAGACCATGATGTTATGAACAATGAATCTTTCATGTACAAATGCACCCTGATTTTCAGCAATAATATCAGGTAAGACATGCTTAAGTCTATTACATAACATCTTGGTAATGCACTTATATAGGGTGTTACAGCAAGCAATAGGTCTAAAGTCTCCCACAGAGTTAGGGCAACTTATTTTAGGAATTAAAGTTAATACTGTAACATTTAACTCCTTAAGTAACTTACATGTAGAGAAGAACTCAAGCACTGCACTTGTAACACCAGCACCAATTATGGACCATGAGTCTCTGAACAAGTGGGAACCATATCCATTTGGCCCAAGAGATTTATCTCCTGGTATATCAAAGAGAGCCTGCTTCACCTCATCTGCAGTGTAAGGTCTGTTAAGCAACTCCATATAATCTGAGCTCACCACAGGGCCCATCTCAATCACAGCAGTCTTAACCTTTTCTCTATGCTCCACAGTACTGCCTAGAAGAGTCTTGTAATACTCTAAAAAAATGACATTCACCTCCTCTAAATTATCCCTCCACACTCTTGCATACACTGTATTCTATAGCCTTCTCTGCTTAATTGACTGGTGAAAAAGTGAAGTATTATCATCCCCATCTTTACACCACAACAGTTTAGCTTTCTGAGCCAAGAAAGCCAAATAGTCCTTATGAACTCTCTTGTATTCCATCACTGCATCATTCTCAGCCTCTATGAGATCCATATTCATCAAATTAGTCTGTAACTCAGCTTGACAATTCAGCATTTTAGCTTGAGCCTTTAAATCTTTCCCCTGAATGTCAAAATATCCATCCTTGTTCGAGTTTTTCAAAATGATCTTCACTTTCTTCATTTTAGACACCACCTGAAACATCATACATCCTCTGACATGTTCTACCCAACCTTCTGCAATTAGTTGATAGAAATTGGCAGCCCCACTCCACATGTGAAAGTACTTAAATGGTCTTTTCCCATGCTCAATACAAGGGTAGACAGCTACCACAATGGGACAATGATCAAAGGAATCTTATGGCCTGAAATGAGCCACAGCATTAGGATAACAATCCAACCATGCTTGATTGACCATTGCTCAATCTAGTTTACAAAAGACTCTATGATCCCCTTGTTGCTTGTTGTTCCAAGTAAGAAGCTTCATGTACTACTATTATCTTGCATACCACAGTTGGTCATGCAATCTAGCAGAGCATAATATTCCCGAGCTCTCACAACTTTACCAATTCTTCCCTCAGAGGAAAGAACACAATTATAATCACCAATGATAATCCATGGGCCACTAGACGGATTCTTCAAGTTAATCAAGTCCTGCCATGCTAAATTCCTTTCATTTGCATCATTAGATACATATAGGAAACAACACCAGAAGCTACTTCCATTTCCTCTTGGGCTAACACTACAATGCATAATTTTACTTGAACAAAAAGTAATGCCCACATTGAAACTATGTGAATTCCAGGCTACAACTATCCTACCTCCCTTATGAAAAGAGGATTTAAAATTAAAACACCAACCCTGAAAAACTCTCTGGTAAAGGCTCCCCATGTTGTGGGCCTTCACCTTTGTTTCTAGGAGTCCAACAAGCCCAACTTTATTCATATTCAAAAATCTTTTCACATCACTTTGCTTCTGTTGGCTGTTGATACCCCTAACATTCCACACTATAAGCTTATCCATAACCACCAGGGGGTGGGCTGCCCCCTGCTGTTCCCTGATTACTCTGACCACACTCAATGTCACTAATTACCACCACTGGAACATTATCATTCAACACTTTAAACCCATTCTGAGTTTCAGCAGCCTTAGGACTAGTGAGGATCCTCCTAGCTGGATTTCTTACCTGTATAAATTCATCCTACTTCTCAACATCTGGGGATTTCTTTTGCTCATTAATCATACCCTTAGGTTGCCATACCTGTCTGACAACAGGTTTAACACAGTTAGCAGCACTGTGCCTCATCCCCTTGCAAGTACTATAAACCTGAGGCTTCTACTCATAATACACCTCAACTGGAACAACTTTATCCTTTTCATTCATGAATGATATTAATTCAGGGAATTTCTGGTCAATCTGAACTTCCACTAAAACCCTCGCATACTGTAGCTTATCTCTCTTCTCAGTAGCTTGATCAACTTTTATCATCTTATTAATAGTGCCCACTATCTTACTAAGACATGATTTCCCCAATATTTGAAGTCTAAACGCAATTGAATCCAGGTGGGTATTGTCTTAATATTATTTCTACACAGATTAATTTCATCATACCATTCCTTCACAATAATAGGTTTCTTATCAAAAAAAGGAGGTGGAAGTCTAACAACCAAATCCCTCTTCTCTATTGACCTAAATCGAACCACAAAAATACCAGCCTTAGCCATATCTACTTTCTCCACACCATGATTCCTCCAAACCCGACGTATGAAACCCACCATTACATGAGCAGGAGGATTAGCCCCCACAACATAGCAATAAACCGCAGAATTCTAATAATCAGTTTCATTTTGGACATCAGCACAATCAATCTTAACTAATGGAGGCTCAATACTAACATTTACCTCATTCTCCTTCCCTATTTCAGGATTATCAAGCGAAAATAAAATAGGAACAGGATCAATCATACCTTCCGGTCGAGAAATACGCCTACTCTGGTCAGGCGCCCTTCGCTCTTCCGATTTTTTGATTGAAGCAAGCCAGTCAGAAAAATTCTCCCTCAGATTATCTTGTTGTTGAAGAGAACGCACCGACGATCTAGGAGATATAATCTCCTCCTAAATCTCTACATCAACATTCTCCTCAATCTCCAACAACGAAACCCCTAAAATCGAATCCATAGACTTCATATTCTTCGTTTGAGAATCAGAAACTGGTCCCTTCTGTTTCCTTTGTTGAGATTCCACCTGAGATGCTTTCGTAGCTTTAGTTTTCCTTGCCATGGCTACTCACGTACATTGTACGCAGAGAGGAAAGCTAGAGAGAGAAACGCGCGAAAATCAAGTTCTTTAAACTTTGTTCATTCTTTATATATATATGTATATATATATATATGTATATATATATATATGTATATATATATATATGTATATATATATATATGTATATATATATATATGTATATATATATATATATATATATATAAATAAATTCTTTTTCAAAAGTTAAAACAATAAGATGAATGTAAATTCTTAAAGCTTGGGTAAAATCCTCGATATAAGTTTCTAAAAAACAATAGTTAGTTAAAAAGATCATTTTAGTAATCAAGTTACAAACTAATAACAAATTAACTGTCAATATAATATTGTAACTTGATTAATCCGAGCAATTGTATTCAAACCTTAATTAGGTGCTAAAATGAGCTCAAGTGGTATAGTAAGCACATTAAAGGTAAGGTATTGAGGGATACAAGGGTGGAAATTAGGTATTATAAAGCCTATTATGTAAGGCAGGTAGCTTTAAGAAAGACATGGGTCTAAAGGTGAGGAGTACAATGTTTTATGGAACTATGTTGCTGCCATTAAATAATACAATATAGGGAGTAGTGAGTATGTGGTGGTGTTTGAGATAGAAGACCTGTACCCTCTCCCTATTTTCAGATGATGTATGTTTGTATGCAAGCTTGCAAAGGGGTTCATGCAAGGATGTTCACTAATACTCCGGGATGATGGAAACCCATTTGAGGGAACCTTTTCCTGGGTGTGTCTAATAGTAGTAGGGAATGATGGGAACAATAACTTGTTTCCTGTAGCCTATGCCATTGTCGAAGTTGAGGATATACATTCTTAGCCTTGGTTTTTGGAATTGTTGAGCAATGATTTAGGCTCCATCACTAACACTTACTTGGGTGCATGGGTTGGAGAAGGAAGACAAAGAACAAGCTTGCAATCCACAGGTGGCATACATGTCTAATAGGAAAAAGGTGGATTTCTTGCCTTGTAATTTGTTGTTTCCATATTTGAGATAATGATCCATTGTAGCTTTCATTAATATATGTTATTTAATGTGCTGGTGTAGGGACTTCTGGATGCTTTCTCAATGGTTGTTACCCCAGCTAAGATTAGATATTGTTGCAGACATATCTAAGACAACTTCAAAAAGCATTAGCTGGTACATGCTTACAAGAATTGCTTTTGGAAAGCTGCTGATACTCAATTGTGGTAATACACTAGAGATCTAATACTTTACTAACTTATCATCTGCTAACATTTTCCTAATTAATGTAGGTTGAATTTGACAAGAGTATGTTGTCCATCAAGATGATCTCAAAAAAGGCTTATGAGAACTTCACAATGATTCTACCAGATTGATGGTCTAGGTATGCTTTTACCACCAAGAGTAAGTCTAGCTGCAATGGTCTTAAATAACTGTGTGAGAGTTTTAAAAATGTAATTAAGGAGGCTAGGGAAAAAACCAATATTTAATATGATGGAGTGGCTTTGATGAGGAAATTGAGCCTTATCAAGGGAAGATTATGCCTACTATTGTGAAGCAACTTGAGATTGGTATACAACAATCCAAGGCAGGGTGCATACATATTCGTGTTGATGAGGATGAGTTTGAGGTTGAGCCAGGAGGATATAAGCATGTAGTTAACCAAAAGGAAAGGACTTGTGGGTGTTATGAGTTGGATCTAACTGGGGGATGTTGTCACGCAATTAAATGCATAATAAGTAAGAGGAAACAAATAGCAGATTTTGTAGATCATTAATACACCAAGGAATACTTCATGAGGGCTTATTCTCCAATCTACCATGCCATGCCATGCCAGGACGCACGTGTGGGAGAGAACCACATATCCTAGGCCAGAACCACCCCTATATAGAGCAATGTTAGGGAGGCCATCATTGAAAAAGAGGAGGAAAGTGGTGGGCGAAGGCCGGGAGGTTCCACACTATGTGGTTAGGAAAAGAAAACCCAACAAGTGTTTTAGGTGTGGGAATTATGGGCACAACAAGACCAAGAGCTTTGTTTGCCTTCTCTTTGTTATGTGTGAATGACCCTTTACTTGAAGGACCACCTTGAAGAGAGGAAGAAAGCCCAAGGCGAATAAAAATGTTCGAGGCCGTGGAACAAAAAAGATCAAAGCAGCTGCAGTTGCTGCAGCTGAGGCTATTGTTTTTTCTACCCAGGGTTTTGTACGAGAGCAAGTGAAGAAAACAAAGGGAAAAGAGAAAGCTACTGCATCAACTACTGGTGGGTAGAGAAGATAATAGAAAAGGAAAGTGTATCAACTACGAAAAAGAAAAGTGGCTCACGGCAACCAAATGGTGTAGAAGAGCAAGTGAAGAAGAAAATGAAGAAGATGGCTTAAATCCGCCCTTTGCTCAAAGCCATTTCTATTCATTGTCCCAACTAGGCAGCCACTAAAGCCATTAAGGCTACCGAGCAGCACTAAGTGAAGGTTCAGTGTAGGTTCACATGTATGTTTTGGTTTTTATCTTTTGTATCAGTGCTTTTTTTGAGGTATTATTACTTTAGATTGGAGTTAATATGTATAATCTATGTGCAATGCCCTTGTAATGAAAACAATTATTGGCCACATGTGCCATTTAAGTTTATGCAAAGCAGCCACTTATTTTGGTCAATATCATGTATTATTGCAATTGTAAATGTGAAAACCATAATCCTAATATTAGTAATAGTTAAAATATCACCACAATAATCCTTGGTTTAAATCAACTATAATACATCATAACTAATACCACATTAACTAGAATAATCAATCATCTTTACATCTTCTACCCAACAAAAGCCAATAATCAACAACAACATTCAACTGCGATTCATGTGCATTATGAATAACAATTTGACGAGGACTATACTTGTAACAACTCATAATTTTGCTCCTAGTTTTTCCGCAAAAGTTTCCCTAAAACAATTATTTTCTCTAGATTAATGATTTTTATTCTTTATACTTTGGGAGCCGAATTATTATTTTATTATATGGTGTGTTAATGTGTGCATTATATTTATATTTATAATATATTTTATTAGAATTATTTTCATTATTAAGTATTTTCAAAGTTTAGGCGCGATTTAGGAATTTATCGATATGTCGCGTGGCGGACTTTTGATGCGTGGACCTTTGATAACTTGGGCCGAAATCATCTTGGTGTGCTTGGGCTTGGACAGTCGGCTATGGGGAGGGAGAAGGAAGAAGTTTCTCTTCTTTTATTTCATTTCTTTTAATTGATGACTCTTGGTAGTTTGTAACCCCCATAACCCCCCTAATCATTTCTCCTAAACCCTTCATTTTTTTTCCTTGCCATAAAATTCTGACTTTTATTAAAAGAAGTTCAGCAATATTCTCATTTAACCCTCACCGTTTTCAAGAAAATAAAGAGAGAAAAGGAAGAGGAAAAGAATAGAAAGATTCAACCCGATTTTTCCTGTCACACCTTCACGAAAATAACCGTAGCCGGAGATCTAACCGTTGGATCGTCTTCAAATTTGGACAGAACGTTTACAACATCTTGTTCTTAATTTTGACTGGAGCGATTTAGAATCCGAGCTTTTGATCACCGGGAATCATGGTCGGAACAGAGCAGTGCGAAACAAGAGTTTTCAACGTTCAAGAAGAAAATGCCTAGTGACTTGTTGCTACAATTCTCGTTCGTTGTGCTTTGGGGTTAGAAGAGGAATTGGATTGTATGCGTAACTCTTAACTATCCACAATCAGTGCAATTCTCCCAGAACAAAAGAAATCAAAGTACAATTCAGACATAGATTAATAAGAAAGGAAATAATAAAGTCAAGTCAACAACAATATGCATCCACTTCCATATAACTCACAAATAACGCAAATGGATAATAAATAGCAAGTTAGTTGGATAAAAGTAAATAAATCATCTCAAGAGTACTTTTATAAAAATAAAAGTATAGGTAAAACAAGTTATTGAGTTAGAAACCGAATGCCAGTGAATCGCAATTCACTTCCTAAGGTTTGTCAGATCGCAATCTCCAGGTCAGTCTATGGGCTTACGTTCCCCACTGCCTGTGACTAAGAATGGCCAAACTCCCGATGCAGAGTAGAACACGCAGAACTCCCTGATCTCTCGGACGACAACAATTAACCCAGGTGTACCCCTAGTTCGCAAACCAGGTGGTTGGCATGTTCTTCACCGGGGAATACATCTATCCCACCGGATATTCTTATCTCAAAAATAAAATCGTAATTCATAAATATCATCAAAGCATCATTTACCTCAAAAATATTCGTCAAAAGGGATGCCACCCGACCTTATACCCATAATTCATCAAAAGTAATTCTTCATAATTCCTCAAAAATAATAACTTACAAACTTTCTACAAATGCCTCCCACAATAAACACCTTGAACATATCTAAATACCAACATTGATATTAAACTAGTTTCTACAGCACCAACAATTCAATCAAAAATACATCACCAAACAACTCCAAGGCTTATTCAGTAAAAGAGTAGTAACAATTAATCATTTTCTTTCATAAATCAAACATAAACATAAGGATACCCAATAATACTTACTGCAACCTACTGAACATCAGCAACCAAGAACATAATTGATTACAAATTATTTCTGATTAACAAGCTCTCAAATAATATAAAAGAGTATCATCAATTTCACAACAAAAACCCAATAATAATTATTAAACTAATAAGTTCGAGCAGTAAAATCACACAAAAATTATAATACGACCCTAATGGCTCTACTGACATGGTATAATTTTCATTTATAATTTTCGGACTCTAAATGTATTTTCAAATGTTAATTTTCAGATTACTCAATAAAGCCAATATAATAATTAAAAAATAAAATCAAACGCCCACAATTACCAAAAATTTACCTAACATGCATAAACTCACGGAAATACATAATATATAAATAAATTAATTTTTCGGCCTCCAGGAATAATTTTCATGATTTATATACTGACGGAAACGATAATGCAAAAACAGATATATCAATTAAATAAACAGTAGGAAACAATTGTTCCAAGGCATGGAATACATACTACACATACAACATGATCCACGAAAAATAATTTCAGTAATTTTAACATTTGTTTAATAATTATTATGCAAATAAGCCAAAAACGCACAAAATACCAATTAAATCAAATAAATACTAAAAATCAGACGAAAATTATTTTTCTATATAAAATATTCACACAGCATGCATCAAGTATATTCATGTCAAATTTCATCAATAATTTCATTCAAAAAATATTTTTAAAAATTTCCTAGCGTAATAATCTAATACCGAATAATACCCTAATCACTATTGTTCTAAGATAACTACTAGTTACCTGGAACGTCGGGAGGAGAGCTGAGTCTAAAGAGATAGTTAAGAGTTACGCATACAATCCAATTCCTCTTCTAACCCCAAAGCACAACGAACGAGAATTGTAGCAACAAGTCACTAGGCATTTTCTTCTTGAACGTTGAAAACTCTTGTTTCGCACTGCTCTGTTCCGACCATGATTCTCGGTGATCAAAAGCTCGGATTCTAAATCGCTCCTGTTAAAGTTAAGAACAAGATGTTGTAAACGTTCTGTCCAAATTTAAAAACGATCCAACGGTTAGATCTCCGGCTACGGTTATTTTCGTGAAGGTGTGACAGGAAAAACCGGGTTGAACCTTTCTATTCTTTTCCTCTTCCTTTTCTCTCTTTCTTTTCTTGAAAACGGTGAGGGGGCAAGGAAAAAAAATGAAGGGTTTAGGATAAATGATTAGGGGGGTTATGGGGGTTACAAACTACCAAGAGTCATCAATTAAAAGAAATGAAATAAAAGAAGAGAAACTTCTTCCTTCTCCTCCCCATAGCCTATTGTCCAAGCCCAAGTACACCAAGATGATTTCGGCCCAAGTCATCAAAGGTCCACGCATCAAAAGTCCGTCACGCGACATATCGATAAATTCCTAAATTGCGCCTAAACTTTGAAAATACTTAATAATGAAAATAATTCTAATAAATTATATTATAAATATAAATATAATGCACACATTAGCACGCCACACGTGATGCAACATTTCATCACCCACGTCGGTCCAACAACGTTACAAAAACGCTACGCGACAACACCGCATCCTAAACGACAAAAAAAAAAACGAAACTAATATAACCTTTAAAACAAATAACTAACAACTTAAAATAAATATATATATATAAATACATCACAACATATAAATATATACACATTTTCACAACACGGCCTAAAACAACTATCATTTCAATGCTCACAACTCAACCCGAGCCCAAAACCAAAGAAGATTCCCATCAACATCACCTGCAAAATATATCAACAAACATCCACAATCAGTGGGGAGTAACTAGCAGTTCCCCCAGAACAAAAGAAATCAAAGTACAATTCAGACATAGATTAATAAGAAAGGAAATAATAAAGTCAAGTCAACTACAATATGCATCCACTTCCATATAACTCACAAATAACGCAAATGGATAATAAATAGCAAGTGAGTTGGATAAAAGTAAATAAATCATCTCAAGAGTACTTTTATAAAAATAAAAGTATAGGTAAAACAAGTTATTGAGTCAGAAACCGAACGCAAGTGAATCGCAATTCACTTCCTAAGGTTTGTCAGATCGCAATCTCCAGGTCAGTCTATGGGCTTACGTTCCCCACTGCCTATGTCTAATAATGGCCAAACTCCCGATGCAGGGTAGAACACGCAGAACTCCCTGACCTGTCGGACGACAACAATTAACCCAGGTGTACCCCTAGTTCGCAAACCAGGTGGTTGTCATGTTCTTCACCGGGGACTACATCTATCCCACCGGATATTCTTATCTCAAAAATAAAATCATAATTCATAAATATCATCAAAGCATCATTCAGCTCAAAAATATTCGTCAAAAGGGATGCCACCCGGCCTTATACCCATAATTCATCAAAAGTAATTCTTCATAATTCCTCAAAAATAATAACTTACAAACTTTCAACAAATGCCTCCCACAATAAACACCTTGAACATATCTAAACATCAACATTGATATTAAACTAGTTTTTACAGCACCAACAATTCAATCAAAAATACATCACCAAACAACTTCCAGGCTTATTCAATAAAAGAGTAGTAACAATTAATCATTTTCTTTCATAAATCAAACATAAACATAAGGATACCCAATAATACTTACTGCAACCTACTGAACATCAGCAACCAAGAACATAATAGATTACAAATTATTTCTGATTAACAAGCTCTCAAATAATTTAAAAGAATATCCTCAAATTCACAACAAAAACACAATAATAGTTATTAAACTAATAAGTACGATCAGTAAAATAACACAAAAATTATCATACGACCCTAATGGCTCTACTGACATGGTACACTTTTTATTTATAATTTTCGGACTCTAAAAGTATTTTCAAACGTTAATTTACAGATTACTCAATAAAGCCAATATAAGAATAAAAAAATAAAAATAAGCGCCAAAAATTACAAAAAATTTACTTAACATGTATAAACTCACGAAAATGCATAATATACAAATAAATTAATTTTTGGCCTCCAAGAATAATTTTCATGATTTATATACTGACAGAAACGATAATGCAAAAACAGATATACGAATTAAATAAATATGTTGTAGCATAAAATCTACGGTTCCGCTTACGGCACTTGGGCTCATCTGAGCCGTACATGTGTCCCCCCTGATGAATAGAGGAAGAAGATCTACCCTTTGGGCTAGGCTCAGTTTGGTTAAAAGGTTACTTTTCTGGCCCAAAAGGAAGTCACAGGCCAGCCCTGTGAGGTGGCTGCATGAGAGTGGTTGATAAACCCTCCCAAATCATGGCCTGCCACGTGTCATGATCTGATTCTTCAGCCAATCAGAAGCCACTATTCTAGGTCAGATTTTAAGGTTAGCTGTCATCTTGCTATCACTATAAATACCCCTGAAATCAGGAGAAAGATAATTCAATGCAAACAGTGCAAAGTTACACTTTCTCTCTCTAGAATTACTTTTCTCTTACAAACACCTGATATCTGACTTAAGCTTCGGAGGGGGAGCCACCACCCAAACCTCCAGGGTGGGTCCCTTTTTGCAGGTTCGGGAACGAAGCTCAGGCTTGGACTTGGTTGATTCAGACATTGTTGCACAAGTCTCCAAAGAAGAACATCTAAGGGATACTAGTTTACTTGCTCGACAAGAAAGCACCATCTCGGCCTTACTTGTTGGACAAGGGACAAAACATTTGGCGCCGGCTCGTGGGGAGACGCAACGATGACCCGATTGTCAATCGTCCAACATTGCTAGGAATCGAAGCCTCCAAGTTAATGTCGAAGATACGGTGGAGCATGAAAGACCACCTCGAGGAAGAGATAGACCCCGTCCATCGTCCAAGTTCTTTGGACCAAGCCAAAGAACCTAGGTCATTCAAGAGAATCTTGAACGTCCGGTGGACTCGCCCACACTGGAGAATGTTCCCAATGATTTTCGAGACTAGGATGGCAGCGGTCGTCCAGGAACAGATCAAGAGCAATATGCTGTTTTTCCGGCTTAACCCTGAGCCAGCTGCTAACAATCCACCTCCTCCTAGGGGACGTTCCCAAGAAGATCGTCCAGGCCCTAGCCGACATGTTCGTCAGGAACCATCTAGGAGAACGGCAAGAGGAAAGCAACAAGAGGATAAGGATCAGCGAAGAAAGATGGACTGGAACCTAGTGGTAAGGACCCAGGACCATGTTCGTCCAAGCGGGCACCGAATGGAAACAGATGCTAGGGAACATCTAGAAGCAAAGAGAGCTGCTGCAATACGACGATCAGCCACAGGTTCTACATCATACCTGAGAGACCCTCCATTGAGGTTGACGTCCAGAGGGGAGGGACGAAGTTTATGTCACTCTCTTGTTCATCCACGGCAGGAGAAGACGGTGGCTCAGCCCATGGTCTATAGGCGTCCATTGCCTGCAAATACGTCGTCTGATCCAGTGTTAAAGGAATATCGTAAGGAGTACATACCCCTTGAGGGACAGATGGGAGCCCTCCAGATTAACTGGCCCACTCCATTCTCGGCCAGGATAATGGAGGCGCCCCCCTTCCCAAAGGTTAAACTCCCTACTATAGAACCTTTTGATGGAACAACCGATCCCGATGATCACTTATCTGCTTACAAGCATCAGATGTACGTCCAAGGAGTAGATGATGCTACCTGGTGTAAGAACTTTCCAGGAACTCGAAGGGAGTAGCTCGAAGTGGTTTAACAATCTTCCACCCAATTCGATCAATAATTTTACGTAACTCGGTTTCTTATTCACTAGTCACTTTGTAGCCAACAAGCAAGAGCAAAAACAAGCATGCACCTAGGCAAGGTCGTCCAAGGTCCTAAGGAGGCTCTTAGAAGTTTCGTTAAGAGATTCAACTGAAGCTCTTCAGATTCAAGATCTTAATGCTGGAGTGGCCTTCGACGCCTTCATCAGGGGACTAAGGCCAGGAAGCTTTAAGTTTGATCTTGTTAAAAAGAAAATCTCCACTCTTGCCGAAGCTTTAAGGGAAGCAGAAGCGTTTATTCACGCTACCGAAGTGTGTGCTGAGGCAAAGCATCCCGAGTCTAAGAAGCCTGAAGAGGTTGCTCAGCCAAAGAAGAGCAACCCCAAGAAGGCCGAGACTCAGGCGAGAACCTCCACCACCACTTCGTCCCGAAGGAACAAGAGAAAAGAGGTTGAGCCATCCTCATCTAATCCTATTGAATTTAACAAAGATCAATACTCCATTCTCATGGAGATTAAGGATCAGTATGAGTTGAAGGCCCCAGCTGAGATGAAAACCCCTTATAGAAACAGGGATAAGAGCAAGTATTGCCACTTCCACAAAGATTGCGGTCACGAAACTAATGAATGCAAGCACCTTAAAAAGGCTTTGGAGGAATTAGCCCGAAAGGGAAAGATGAACTCCTATATGCCCCAAGGGGGAAGGAAGTTTCATAGGAAAGATGATTGGCATACTAAGAAGAAGGAGAGTGCAAGCACAGACGAAGATGTTGTTCTCGTAATCTCAGGAAGGTTTTTTGGGAGGACCAACCAACAATAGAGGACACAAAAACTACCTTAGGGAGCTTGGCCAAGTTTTGTTAGGCGATCGGACAAAGGTTGAGCCCTTCCCAAGGGTGGTAGTTAGTGAGCAAGATCGGGCGGAGTTGAGGACTCCCCATGATGATCCTTTGGTTGTAGAAATGAAAATAGCAAACTTGAGAGTAAGAAGAATTCTGATCGACACCGGAAGCTCGACGGACATCATCAGTGCTGATTGCTTGTCCAGATTGAAGTTTGATGAGAAGAACTTGGTTCCCGTCCACCATCCCATCATAGGGTTTGGGGGAGGAGTCATCCATCCTATGGGAACCATTACTTTGCCCGTCCGAGTGGGAGAGAAGGATGCCTCTAGAACTCTGTTTATCAAGTTCTTGGTGGTCCGAGATTTGACAGCTTACAATGTCATACTTGGACGACCAACTCGAATCATGTTAAAGCTGTAATAGTAGCTCACTTGATGCTGATGAAGTATGAGTGTGATGATGGCAAGATTGGCTCCTTGTATGGAGACCAGCAGGCGGCTAGGGAATGTTACCTAACTACTCTGAAACCATCATCATGGAAGGCAGACAAGCAAGACCAAACGAAGGTCGCTGGCGAAAGGAAAACGTCCGAGATTGTGAAGGACCCTGTCTGATAGACCAGGAAGTGCGAAGCGGAACTTTTCGTCTCCAAGACATGGAAGGACGACCAATACAGCGCACTGGAACTCCAGACACATTGGAAAAAGTACAACGTCTGACTCAGTCAATCGGCAAGAAATCTACAGTAGTCTGTAATACCAAACAAGTGCCACGGCACAAAAAAGAGAAAAAGAATTGTATACATGTATCTTGACACTTAGTCAAGCAAAATTCATATAATACAATTCCTACTTTCTCCCTATATTGTTCCTTTATTTTTTACTAAGTTGTTCACTTTGGGGCATCTTTACCACCAGTTGGTCTAGTGGCCTAGAAGTGACATTAACTTAGACAAAATTACAAAGAACAATAAAACGTTCAAAGTAAAGGATAAACAATGGACATCATAACGGGAAATAACCATTTCTCTGACACACATTGCTTCCTCAAAGAGACCGGCCAAGGTGTAATGAACCTAAAAGGTATATCGCACATATGGTTAATCAAATAATGACAGTCTCTAGTAAGAGAAACGTCATGGTCCCTAAAAGGAAGCCGACTTGAAATAAGCAAGCCTTAGTAAGGGAATCTTACTTTCAAATGCAAGGTCAGCTAAGTAGCAAAGGCTCTAGTAAGGGTTCACTACTTCGAGACGAGCGTGGCTTCCTCAAGGAAGTCGGCCAAAACATGGTTCGTCCATAAAAAGCAATATATAAATTGCCTACAAGTATTTAAGCTCGTCCTAAACGAAAGAGTTTATGTTGGCTCGGCCAATGTTGGCCTCTCTCTCCTTCTTGGTCCAAAGCTCGTCCGTAATACAAGGATGAACTAAGCCCAAGAAGGGGGGATACAACTAAAACCTTCGAACTTTTAGGACTAGTCAAGTTTGAGGGACGAGCCACAATTATACTTAGCTTCTTTGAGAGTCTGAAGATCGTCCAAAGGCAAGGATGAGACTCACCCTTTCCTTAACTAAGCTTGAAGGCCGTCCAAATCATGGACGCTTTCCTTCTTCGAGCTCTCCTCGTCCGGGGAAAGGTACTCGTCCAAAGACTCTAGAAGACTCCCAGGACGAGAATGGTCCCAAGAAGGTGGCCGTCCAAATCATGGACGCTTTCCTTCTTCAAGCCATCCTCGTCCGGGGAAAGGTACTCGTCCAAAGACTACAGAAGTCTCCCGGACGAGAATAGTCCCAAGAAGGTGGCCGTCCAAATCATGGACGCTTTCCTTCTTCGAGCCATCCTCGTCCAGGGAAAGTTACTCGTCCAAAGTCTCTAGAAGACTCCCAGACGAGAATGGTCCCAAGAAGGTGGCCGTCCAAATCATGGACGCTTTCCTTCTTCGAGCCATCCTCGTCCGGGGAAAGGTACTCGTCCAAAGATTACGAAGTCTCCCAGGACGAGAATAGTCCCAAGAAGGTGGCCGTCCAAATCATGGACGCTTTCCTTCTTCGAGCCATCCTCGTCCGAGGGAAAGGTACTCGTCCAAAGACTCTAGAAGACTCCCCGGACGAGAATGGTCCCAAGAAGGTGGTCGTCCAAATCATGGACGCTTTCCTTCTTCGAGCCATCCTCGTCCGAGGGAAAGGTACTCGTCCAAAGACTACGAAGTCTCCCGGACGAGAATAGTCCCAAGAAGGTGGCCGTCCAAATCATGGACGCTTTCCTTCTTCGAGCCATCCTCGTCCCAGGGGAAAGGTACTCGTCCAAAGTCTCTAGAAGACTCCCGGACGAGAATGGTCCCAAGAAGGTGTCTCGTCCAAATCATGGACGCTTTCCTTCTTCGAGCCATCCTCGTCCAGGGAAAGGTACTCGTCCAAAGTCTCTAGAAGACTCCCATACGAGAATGGTCCCAAGAAGGTGTCCGTCCAAATCATGGACGCTTTCCTTCTTCGAGCCATCCTCGTCCAGGGAAAGGTACTCGTCCAAAGACTACAGAAGACTCCCAGACGAGAATAGTCCCAAGAAGGTGGCCGTCCAAATCATGGACGCTTTCCTTCTTCGAGCCATCCTCGTCCAGGGAAAGGTACTAGTCCAAAGGATACTCGTCCAGAGGCATAAGAAGGTGCCCGTCCAAGCAAGGACGTTTTCCTTCTTCAAGTTACCCTTGTCCAAGAAAAGTGGTAACCACTGAGACGAGTCCAAAGGATACTCGTTTAGAGGCATAAGAAGGTGCCCGTCCAAGCATGGATGTTTTCCTTCTTCAAGTTACCCTCGTCCAAGAAAAGTGGTAACCACTTAGACGAGTACAAAGGATACTCGTCCAGAGGCATAAGAAGGTGCCCGTCCAAGCAAGGATGTTTTCCTTCTTCAAGTTACCCTTGTCCAAGAAAAGTGGTAACCACTGAGACGAGTCCAAAGGATACTCGTCCAGAGGCATAAGAAGGTGCCCGTCCAAGCAAGGACGTTTTCCTTCTTCGAGTTACCCTCGTCCAAGAAAAGTGGTAACCACTTGAGACGCAGTACAAAGGATACTCGTCCAGAGGCATAAGAAGGTGTCCGTCCAAGCAAGGACGTTCTCCTTCTTCAAGTTACCCTCGTCCAAGAAAAGTGGTAACCACTTAGACGAGTCAAAAGGATACTCGTCCAGAGGCATTAAAAACCCTCAGACGAGAATAATCCAAAGAAGGTGTCCGTCCAAGCAAGGACGTTCTCCTTCTTCAAGTTACCCTCGTCCAAGAAAAGGGGCAACCACTTAGACGAGTCCAAAGGATACTCGTCCAAAGGCATTAAAAACCCTCAGACGAGAATAATCCAAAGAAGGTGTCCGTCCAAGCAAGGACGTTCTCCTTCTTCAAGTTACCCTCGTCCAAGAAAAGGGGCAACCACTTAGACGAGTCCAAAGGATACTCGTCCCGTAGGCATTAAAAACCCTCGAGCGAGAATAACCCAAATTAAAGAAGGTGCCCGTCCAAGCCAGGACGTTTTCCTTCTTCAAGTTACCCTCGTCCAAGAAAATTGGGCAACGACTTGGACGAGTCTCAAGGTACTCATCCAAAAGCATTCGGCTTCTCAGACGAGAATGGCCCAAAGAAAGTGACCGTCCAGGAATGACGCCTTCCTTCTTCCGGTGATTCTCGTCCAAAGAAAGTGTTTCATTATCTTAGACGAGAATATCCCTAAGGTGGACATCCATACTTGGACGTTTTCCTTCTTCGGGTGATTCTCGCCCAAGGATATATGCAAAAAAAAAAAAAAAAATAAATAAAATAAAAAAAATAAATAAAAAAAATCCTCGCTCGAAAATGACCAGAAGAAAAGAAGGTAACGGTCGGTTATGACCGGTAAAATCTGAAAAAGGTGCGTCATTTCATTCATTTCAACTAAAGCTACCTTGGGTTAAAAAAGTCTTAACCGTCGAGATGGGCCTAATGAAGCTACCTTGGGTAAAAGGGCCTTAACCGTCAGATGGGCCAACAGTAAAAACCCTTTTAGGGGCAAATGTTGTAGCATAAAATCTACGGTTCCGCTTACGGCACTTGGGCTCATCTGAGCCGTACATGTGTCCCCCCTGATGAATAGAGGAAGAAGATCTACCCTTTGGGCTAGGCTCAGTTTGGTTAAAAGGTTACTTTTCTGGCCCAAAAGGAAGTCACGGAGCCGGCCTGTGAGAGGTGGCTGCATGAGAGTGGTTGATAAACCCTCCCAAATCATGGCTCGCCACGTGTCATGATCCGATTCTTGACCAATCGAAGCCACTATTCTAGGTCAGATTTTAAGGTTAGCTGTCATCTTGCTATCACTATAAATACCCCTGAAATCAGGAGAAAGATAATTCAATGCAAACAGTGCAAAGTTACTCTGTAAAACTACTCTCTCACTTTCTCTCTCTAGAATTACTTTTCTCTTACAAACACCTGATATCTGACTTAAGCTTCGGAGGGGGAGACACCACCCAAACCTCCGGGGTGGGTCCCTTTTTGCAGGTTCGGGAACGAAGCTCAGGCTTGGACTTGGTTGATTCAGACATTGTTGCACAAGTCTCCAAAGAAGAACATCTAAGGGATACTAGTTTACTTGCTCGACAAGAAAGCACCATCTGCAGCTTACTTGTTGGACAAGGGACAAAACAAAATAGGTAAACAGTAGAAAAATATTATTCTAAGGCATCGAATATATACTACACATATAACATGATCCACAAAAAATAATTTCAGTAATTTTAACATTCGTTTAATAATTATTATGCAAATAAGCCAAAAACGCACAAAATACCAATTAAATCAAATAAATACTAAAAATCAGACAAAAATTATTTTTCTATATACAATATTCACACAGCATACATCAAGTATATTCATGTCAAATTTCATCAATAATTTCATTCAAAAAGTATTTTAAACAATTTCCTAGCATAATAATCTAATACCGAATAATACCCTAATCACTATTGTTCTAAGATAACTACTAGTTACCTGGAACGTCGGGAGGAGAGCTGAGTCTAAAGAGATAGTTAAGAGTTACGCATACAATCCAATTCCTCTTCTAACCCCAAAGCACAACGAACGAGAATTGTAGAAACAAGTCACTAGGCATATTCTTCTTGAACGTTGAAAACTCTTTTTTCGCACTGCTCTGTTCCGACCATGATTCCCGGTGATCAAAAGTTCCGATTCTAAATCGCTCTAGTCAAAGTTAAGAAAAAGATGTTGTAAACGTTCTGTCCAAATTTGAAGACGATCCAACGGTTAGATCTCCGGCTACGGTTATTTTCGTGAAGGTGTGACAGGAATAACCGGGTTGAACCTTTCTATTCTTTTCCTCTTCCTTTTATCTCTTTCTTTTCTTGAAAACGGTGAGGGTTAAATGAGAATATTGCTGAACTTATTTTAATAAAAATCAGAATTTTATGGCAAGGAAAAAAAATGAAGGGTTTAGGAGAAATGATTAGGGGGGTTATGGGGGTTACAAACTACCAAGAGTCATCAATTAAAAGAAATGAAATAAAAGATGAGAAACTTCTTCCTTCTCCCTCCCCATAGCCGGCTGTCCAAGCCCAAGTACACCAAGATGAATTCCTAAATCGCGCCTAAACTTTGAAAATACTTAATAATGAAAATAATTCTAATAAATTATATTATAAATATAAATATAATGCACACATTAGCACGCCACACGTGATGCAACATTTCATCACCCAAGTCGGTCCAACAACGTTACAAAAACACTACGCGACAACACCGCATCCTAAACGCCTAAATAAATAACGAAACTAATATAACCTTTAAAACAAATAACTAACAACTTAAATTATATATATATATATATATATATATATATATATATATATATATATATATATATATATATATATATATATATATATATATATATATATATAAATACATCACAACATATAAATATATACACATTTTCACAACACGGCCTAAAACAACTATCATTTCAATGCTCACAACTCAACCCGAGCCCAAAAGCAAAGAAGATTCCCATCAACATCACCCGCAAAATATATCAACAAACATCCACAATCGGTGGGAGTAACTAGCAGCTTCTCCCGAACAAAAGAAATCAAAGTACAATTCAGACATAGATTAATAAGAAAGGAAATAATAAAGTCAAGTCAACTACAATATGCATCCACTTCCATATAACTCACAAATAACGCAAATGGATAATAAATAGCAAGTGAGTTGGATAAAAGTAAATAAATCATCTCAAGAGTACTTTTATAAAAATAAAAGTATAGGTAAAACAAGTTATTGAGTCGAAACCGAACGCCGGTGAATCGCAATTCACTTCCTCGGGTTTGTCGATCGCAATCTCCGTGTCGATCTATGGGCTTACGTTCCCCCCTGCCCGTGTCTAAGAATGGCCAAACTCCCGATGCAGGGTAGAACACGCAGAACTCCACGACCTCTCGGACGACAACAATTAACCTGTGTGTACCCCTAGTTCGCAAACCGGGTGGTTGGCATGTTCTTCACCGGGGACTACATCTATCCCGCCGGATATTCTTATCTCAAAAATAAAATCATAATTCATAAATATCATCAAAGCATCATTCAGCTCAAAAATATTCGTCAAAAGGGATGACACCCGGCATTATACCCATAATTCATCAAAAGTAATTCTTCATAATTCCTCAAAAATAATAACTTTCAAACTTTCAACAAATGCCTCCCACAATAAACACCTTGAACATCTCTAAACATCAACATTGATATTAAACTAGTTTTTACAGCACCAACAATTCAATCAAAAATACATCACCAAACAACTCCAAGGCTTATTAAATAAAAGAGTAGTAACAATTAATCATTTTCTTTCATAAATCAAACATAAACATAAGGATACCCAATAATACTTACTGCAACCTACTGAACATCAGCAACCAAGAACATAATAGATTACAAATTATTGCTGATTAACAAGCTCTCAAATAATTTAAAAGAATATCCTCAAATTCACAACAAAAACACAATAATAGTTATTAAACTAATAAGTACGATCAGTAAAATAACACAAAAATTATCATACGACCCTAATGGCTCTACTGACATAGTACAATTTTTATTTATAATTTTCGGACTCTAAAAGGATTTTCAAACGTTAATTTATAGATTACTCAATAAAGCCAATATAATAACTAAAAATAAAAATAAACGCCCAAAAATTACCAAAAATTTACATAAGATGTATAAACTCACGGAAATACATAATATAAAAATAAATTAATTTTTCGGCCTCCAGGAGTAATTTTCATGATTTATATACTGACAGAAACGATAATGCAAAAACAGATATATCAATTAAATAAACAGGTAAGAAGTAGACAAATATTATTCTAAGGCATCGAATATATACTACACATATAACACGATCAACGAAAAATAATTTTAGTAATTTTAACATTCGTTTAATAATTATTATGCAAATAAGCCAAAAACGCACAAAATACCAATTAAATCAAATAAATACGAAAAGTCAGACGAAAATTATTTTTCTATATACAATATTCACCCAGCATGCATCAAGTATATTCATATCAAATTTCATCCATAATTTCATTCAAAAAGTATTTTAAACAATTTCCTAGCGTACACTAGTGGAAAAATGCTCTTTTGCTACTTACCAAATGCTCCGTTTGTTCCACAAACGGAGCATTACGTGAGTTCCTTCAAAATTTTAATTAAAAAATTAATAAATGCTGCGGTCCATCGGAGCATTTGTGGTTCTATGTTTTTTTTTTTGCCTCGGCTCCTCCCTCCCCTCATAATCCCCTATTCGGCTATTCCCTACTCGTTCCCCCAAACCTATTTTTCTCTGTCTCTCGTCTCCCCTCTCGTCTCTCGTTTCTCGTCTCCTCCTCCCACCACAAAAACACCAACCTCCACCTCCTACCATCTTGTTTGAGTTTTGATTAAGTGATTCTCTCTCTCACTAACTCCTTTTTTTCCCTCTTTTTCACGCTTTCTCTAACGAACTACTCTCCTCCACGAACAGCAGTGCCGCATCCTGCCGCCGCTGCTCAAGAACCAATTTTTCAAGCCTTCTCTCACGAACAACAGGAGATAGAAGAGTTCGTCGATGTCGTTAGATCTGAAGGTAACCCTAATTCTTGCTTTCTCTCTCCTTGTTCTCAGATCTGAAGGTAACACTGACTTTCTGTTAGTGCCTTTTTTTAGGTTTTGTGAATTGATTCTTCATTTATTTTGTTTAATTCGCGAATATCAGTTTGCCATACTTGACTTTCTGTTAGTGCGTCTACTTTAGTTTTTGTGAATTGATTCTTATAAACTTGTATGATTTTTGGTCGTGAAGTTGTCAATCCAATTTATGAAGTATTAGGGATTTTGATGTTTGATTCCGAAGATGGATGATGTTTCGATGGTTTGCTGGAGTTTGTGGGACTTTGAGTGAATTTTGTTTTTGATGTTCGAATTCCGCAGATATTCATTGATTTTTGATGGTTTGTTGGAGTTATTAGGAATTTGAGTGCATTTTAATTTCGATGTTTGGATTCTTCAAATTTGCTTTGATTTTTTGATGATTTGGTGGAAACTTATTTTGTTGATTTGTTTTTAATGGTGAGACAGTCTATTCATGATCAAGTAGTAAGACGTTTATACACGATTATAGTTGGATATGATACCTATTGTATAATACACGATTTTCGCCTTGTCTTTTTGTTTGATAAAAGTGCCTTCCCCTTGTTTCCCTCGCCAACAATCTGTCATGCTTCTCTACTTGAAGCACTGAGGTGTTTAATGATGGCTCAAATAAACAGTTAGATGTTTAATTAATTTTGGGCTAATTCCTTATCAAGTGATTAAAGAGGCTTGCTGAAAAATTGGGCTAAACTGTGGAGATCAATATTCAGAATTTGAAATTGGCTTGCTGAAAAATATACATATTTGAGTGTAAATTGATTCATTAGATTTATTTTAAGATTCTCTAGTGTGCTGATTGAGTAAATAAGATAACGGTCTAAGTATGACCGAGAAGTCTGCAAAAGTCCAAGAAACTATTTCAGTAAGCTATTTTTAAATGACTCTCTACTGTGGCTTGCTAGCAAATGTTCAACAAGACGGTTCAACGAGAGATCATTAATCATAGGTCTTTGAGGCACCCAAATATTGTTAGGTTTAAAGAGGTTTGTTCAGAACCATTTTCTTATAACCTTTGCATTTAGAGGTGCTTAGTGCGCTTTCCATCTATCTGAATTTTGAGCAGGTCATATTAACACCTACCCATTTGGCAATTGTAATGGAGTATGCATCTAGAGGAGAGCTATTTGAGCGAATATGTAATGCAGGCCGGTTCAATGAAGATGAAGTTCTTGTTCCGAGCCGCTCTTTCCTTCTTGTTAGTAGTACTATTGTATATTATTTCTACCGACGCTTGTTTGCAGGCTCGCTTCTTTTTTCAACAACTTATTTCAGGAGTTAGCTATTGTCACGCAATGGTTTATGATGCAATCTCTTTGTATTTTAACTTTTTATATAGACACAAACAATATGATTTGATGGCTCTCCTCTTATAAATCTTATTTCATGATGAAGCAAGTGTGTCATCGAGACCTAAAGTTGGAGAACACTTTCTTCGGATGGAAGTCCCGCTCCTCGATTGAAGATATGCGACTTCGGCTACTCAAAGGTACCACATATGATTCTACAACATTGGCTTTCTTTATATTCTCGCATATGGGTTTGTAGAGATTTATTCAATCTCTATGTTACTAAGAGGCATATCATTTGTGCCGATGTAAAGTTTAAGCACCATGGTTGGGTCTTACTCAGGTGAGATAACACTTGGAAATGTTTTAATTTTTTTTTTATGTTTTGATGTTTCAAGCACCATGATTAAGCACCATTACTCTTGCTGTTTTTATATGCTTACTCGTCTCATATATGTTTTTACATCTAATGACATTTTGTATTTACTTCATTGCATTGCATTGGGATCTCGAATAGCATTGACTTGTTTTTATTATATTGACAGGAAGAACATTAGAGGCTATGCTACCGCACCCGCTAGGAGTGATTTATCAAATGTTCTTTGTGAGATATGCGAGAGGTCATCAACTCTGTAGTACTTCAGTGAGTCTCTAATTTTATAGTCATTCATTTGTCACCGAAAACTCGTTATTGAATGGACAAATGCTTTACCAAGTACCCATATCTTTTAATTTCATTACATGGTTTAGCTTAATTAGCTACCAAAGGAGTGAGCTATCCTAATGTATGGAAGTTAATCCGTAAAGAGAAATTCAAGAACGTATAATGTGGCTTTTAGGAAACAAATTTCATGATGATTGTAATTATTGGTGATGGTGATAGACACACTCTAAATGGAAAATATTTTAGTGTTATTCTAAAATTTTGAGAGCTTGTTCAAATATTAGTCTGAATTAACTCATTAAAATGTTTCGTTGACTTCTCGTGGCGAAATGTAATGAACAAGACATAATTTCGTTTTACACCATATTAAAGTCTATGGCGGCTTTCATTTTGGTTTAGTTTGGTATTATAATAGGCGAGTGAGATATTCGTTGGATTGTGTGCTTTCTCGACAATTTATCATGCTATGATGTCCGATAAGAGCTACCTCGCCAACATGCCACTATCGAAAAAAGTTAGTTCTATCTCAATTCTCACTCTAATCTTTCACATGTTTTTACGTGCCCGGAAAATCGGTGGAGTAAAGTTGTGGTACCCGCTTCGATGCTAATCTTTTGTGTGTCATATGTTGCAACCTAAAGAAGCTAAGGCTCACCATAACATTCAGGTAGCTAATATTAGTATATCACTGCGACACCCTTGCTTTGGTAACAGGTGAATATCATTTTATCTTGCTTATCATAACTACCTATTACATGTAAGTTGTAACTGTACCTCATATCTCTTCCTATCAAGTGCTAAGGTCTAATTTACCCCTAATTAGTTGAGACTAGTAGGCACCAGAAAATATACTTCCATTTTCCATATTTACATGGCATGACCTGTGAAAGTTGCTACACCTAGAGGGGGGAGGTGAGATAATACATCTTAGCCGTAGCCCTTTGTTATCAGCTGAATTTTTTCTCCATCTCTCACCCCTTGATCATGTACTTAAGATCAATATATATATATATATATATATATATATATATATATATATATATATATATATATATATATATATATATATATATATATATATATATATATATATATATATATATATATATATATATATATATAACTATTGCTATAGTGTGCTCACTTAGTTTTTAACACATCCTGTTATAGAAATTGTTAAGTGAGGTTAATATGCATTGTTGACTTTGCGTCTTCTTTCAAGGAGATGTGCGTGGGTGTTGTGTTTTGCGTGTTGATTTTTTTTTTTTTCGTAATTTTGACGAATATTATGTTATGGTTGTGTGAAATGACTTACGGTGGCGACACTGTTGAAATCCACAACAATCTCCTGGTCCCTTCTTTTAATGAGTTTCCATTCTCAAGTCCCTAATTCTGAAACAGTTCTTTCTCTAATTTTCTCATAACATACACTCTTTTCTGGTAACAGGATCTTGAAAACATTGTTGAAATTTTCTTGGGGCAGTTGCGGCAGCTTTTTGGTCTTAAGTCTAAAACCCTCTGTGTTGGTTCTTCGGGCACAGTCAATCTTCTGGCTAGTGAAAAAGGCTTCACGAAATGGTGATGTCCCTTAAGATTTAACTGAATAATTATGTGATTTCTCCAAATTTCAATTATCTGCAAAATCTTTTGGTCTAGAGAATTACTATAAACTTGGTGACATATAGTATAGCTTACGCTTTCATTTCACCTCACTTTCTCAGGAAATAAAATGTGAAATTTATTTTTTGGTCTGTTCCTTTCAGGCAGAAATGTGAAACATCATTTTGTACTGCATGAATTCAATAACAGAGCAAAGATATCAGAGGGAAAATACTCAGTTACAGCCAAAGAGATCAATGTAGCATCCTGCAGTGTAGACTATAGAATTTAAATGCACTTCAAATAAGATAAAATAAAATCAAATTAATTAATCCAGGATGACATATATCTGAATTAGGGAGATAAAAATGAAATTGATTTGAATTAGGGAGCATCAGCAAAATCTTATTATGCACTTCTTTATATAGATTGGAGCAATTTAGGCACCACAACTAGCTTTGTTGTGTTACTGTGTAGCATATATCGGTTACTCATTGCTTTCTGTTTTGTACTCTTTGATATGTTTAGGGATTTGGATCTGTTGGCCCGGCATCATACGTGCTTTGATCTTCATTCATGTGCAACCACACTAGGTTCTCTTTCCAGATTGGTATGTTTCTTGAATGTAGAATATATAAAGAGCTTAAATAGTTTTAGTTCTTGCATGTAGTACAATTCCTGTAGCTTAGTTCGTACAAATGCAAGATGCCGACTTCCTGTATCATGCAGACTAAAGGCTTAGATGGAATACAATATTTAATTTCCCAATTTACTGATGTAATCAATCCATCTATTGTCAGTGTACAGAATCTGTTCACAATGAATTAGTATGAGCCTACTTCATCATTTTGAAGAAATTATGATTCTGGTTAGAGAATTTATTCGTTTATATGTGATGTAAAGCATAGTTGTCTTGGCTTCTCAGTAAATTTTGCAGAAAACTTATAAAAGCTGATTATTGCTCTACTGTTGAACCTGATAATCAATTTGTGTATGAAAGTGGTTACTCAAGTGCATGATGTTCTATATATTATCAGGTCTCTTGATGGCGAAGCTATATTGGAGGCGAGCTCTATTTATGTAACTGTTTTGAGTCCTCAGAGTAGGAGATTGTTGCTTCAAACTCTTTGTAGTATTTATTGTATTCAGGAACAAAAATATTAGAAGTGTAACTTTTTATCTATATATAATTGATTATGCATTAATTTAGCATAAAAAAAGCAAAAAAAAAAATTTTCTTTTTTATTTTTCTTGGGCCTCAAACGCTCCGGTTTTTAGGAAAAACCGGAGCATTTGTAAGAGTCTCAAATGCTCGTATGGTATCTGCTACGCGTGAAATACGGAGCATTTGAGGCCTAAAAAACCGGAGCACTTGAGGTTTTTTCTACTAGTGGTAATAACCTAATACCGAATAATACCCTAATCACTATTGTTCTAAGATAACTACTAGTTACCTGGAACGTCGGGAGGAGAGCTGAGTCTAAAGAGATAGTTAAGAGTTACGCATACAATCAAATTCCTCTTCTAACCCCAAAGCACAACGAACGAGAATTGTAGCAACAAGTCACTAGGCATTTTCTTCTTGAACGTTGAAAACTCTTGTTTCGCACTGCTCTGTTCCGACCATGATTCCTGGTGATCAAAAGCTCGGATTTTACATCGCACCCGTCAAAGTTAAGAAAAAGATGTTGTAAACATTCTGTCCAAATTTGAAGACGATCCAACCGTTAGATCTCCGGATACAGTTATTTTCGTGAAGGTGTGACAGGAAAAACCGGGTTGAACCTTTCTATTCTTTTCCTCTTCCTTTTCCCTCTTTCTTTTCTTGAAAACGGTGAGGGTTAAATGAGAATATTGCTGAACTTCTTTTAATAAAAATCAGAATTTTATGGTAAGGAAAAAAAATGAAGGGTTTAGGAGAGATGATTAGGGGGGTTATGGGGGTTACTAACTACCAAGAGTCATCAATTAAAAGAAATGAAATAAAAGATGAGAAACTTCTTCCTTCTCCCTCCCCATAGCCGGATGTCCAAGGCCAAGTACACCAAGATGATTTCGGCCCAAGTCATCAAGGTCCACGCATCAAAAGTCCGTCACGCGACATATCGATAAATTCCTAAATCGCGCCAAAACTTTGAAAATACTTAATAATGAAAATAATTCTAATAAAATATATTATAAATATAAATATAATGCACACATTAGCACGCCACACGTGATGCAACATTTCATCACCCAAGTCGGTCCAAGAACGTTACAAAAACGCTACGCGACAACACCGCATCCTATACGCCTAAATAAATAACGAAACTAATATAACCTTTAAAACAAATAACTAACAACTTAAAATATATATATATATATATATATATATATATATATATATATATATATATATATATATATATATATATATATATATATATATATATATATATATATATATATATATATATATATATATATATATATATATACATCACAACATATAAATATATACACATTTTCACAACACGGCCTAAAACAACTATTATTTCAATGCTCACAACTCAACCCGAGCCCAAAACCAAAGAAGATTCCCATCAACATCACCTGCAAAATATATCAACAAACATCCACAATCAGTGGGGAGTAACTAGCAGTTCTCCCAGAATAAAAGAAATCAAAGTACAATTCAGACATAGATTAATAAGAAAAGAAATAATAAAGTCAAGTCAACTACAATATGCATCGACTTCCATATAACTCACAAATAACACAAATGGATAATAAATAGCAAGTGAGTTCGATAAAAGTAAATAAATCATCTCAAGAGTACTTTTATAAAAATAAAAGTATAGGTAAAACAAGTTATTGAGTCAGAAATCGAACGTCAGTTAATCGCAATTCACTTCCTAAGGTTTGTCAGATCGCAATCTCCAGGTCAGTCTATGGGCTTACGTTCCCCACATCCTGTGTCTAAGAATGGCCAAACTCCCGATGCAGGGTAGAACACGCAGAACTCCCTGACCTCTCGGACGACAACAATTAACCCAGGTGTACCCCTAGTTCGCAAACCAGGTGGTTGGCATGTTCTTCACCGGGGACTACATCTATCCTACTAGATATTCTTATCTCAAAAATAAAATCATAATTCATATCATCAAAGCATCATTCAGCTCAAAAATATTCGTCAAAAGGGATGACACCCGGCCTTATACCCATAATTCATCAAAAGTAATTCTTCATAATTCCTCAAAAATAATAACTTACAAACTTTCAACAAATGCCTCCCACAATAAACGCCTTGAACATCTCCAAACATCAACATTGATATTAAACTAGTTTTTACAGCACCAACAATTCAATCAAAAATACATCACCAAACAACTCCAAGGCTTATTAAATAAAAGAGTAGTAACAATTAATCATTTTCTTTCATAAATCAAACATAAACATAAGGATACCCAATAATAATTACTGCAACCTACTGAACATCAGCAACCAAGAACATAATAGATTACAAATTATTTCTGATTAACAAGCTCTCAAAGAATTTAAAAGAATATCCTCAAATTCACAACAAAAACACAATAATAGTTATATAACTAATAAGTACGATCAGTAAAATAACACAAAAATTATCATACGACCCTAATGGCACTACTGACATAGTACAATTTTTATTTATAATTTTCGGACTCTAAAAGTATTTTAAAACGTTAATTTATAGATTACTCAATAAAGCCAATATAATAATTAAAAATAAAAATAAAATCCCAAAAATTACCAAAAATTTACATAACATGTATAAACTCACGCAAATACATAATATTCAAATAAATTAATTTTTCAGCCTCCAGGAATAATTTGCATGATTTATATACTGACAGAAACGATAATGCAAAAACAGATTTATCAATTAAATAAACAGGTAAACAGTAGGCAAAAATTATTCTAAGGCATGGAATACATACTAAACATATAACATGATCCAAGAAAAATAATTTCAGTAATTTTAACATTTGTTTAATAATTATTATGCAAATAAGCCAAAACACACAAAATACCAATTAAATCAAATAAATACTAAAAATAAGACAAAATTATTTTTCTATATAAAATATTCAAACAGAATGCATCAAGTATATTCATGTCAAATTTCATCAATAATTTCATTCAAAAAGTATTTTAAACAATTTCCTAGCGTAATAATCTAATACCGAATAATACCCTAATCACTATTGTTCTAAGATAACTACTAGTTACCTGGAACGTCGGAAGGAGAGCTGAGTCTAAAGAGATAGTTAAGAGTTACGCATACAATCCAATTCCTCTTCTAAGCCCAAAGCACATCGAACGAGAATTGTAGCAACAAGTCACTAGGCATTTTTTTCTTGAACGTTGAAAACTCTTGTTTTGCACTGCTCTGTTCCGACCATGATTCCCGGTGATCAAAAACTCGTATTCTTAATCGCTCCAGTCAAAGTTAAGAACTAGATGTTGTAAACGTTCTGTCCAAATTTAAAGACGATCCAACGGTTAGATCTCCGGCTACGGTTATTTTCGTGAAGGTGTGACAGGAATAACCGGGTTGAACCTTTCTATTCTTTTCCTCTTCCTTTTCTCTCTTTCTTTTCTTGAAAACGGTGAGGGTTAAATGAGAATATTGCTGAACTTCTTTTAATAAAAATCAGAATTTTATGGCAAGGAAAAAAAATGAAGGGTTTAGGAGAAATGATTAGGGGGGTTATGGGGGTTACAAACTACCAAGAGTCATCAATTAAAAGAAATGAAATAAAAGATGAGAAACTTCTTCCTTCTCCCTCCCCATAGCCGGCTGTCCAAGCCCAAGTACACCAAGATGATTTCGGCCTAAGTCATCAAAGGTCCACGCATCAAAAGTCCGTCACGCGACATATCGATAAATTCCTAAATCGCGCCTAAACTTTGAAAATACTTAATAATGAAAATAATTCTAATAAATTATATTATAAATATAAATATAATGCACACATTTGCACGCCACACGTGATGCAACATTTCATCACCCAAGTCGGTCCAACAACGTTACAAAAACGCTACGCGACAACACCGCATCTTAAACGCCTAAATAAATAACGAAACTAATATAACCTTTAAAACAAATAACTAACAACTTAAAATAAATAAATATATACACATTTTCACAACACGGCCTAAAACAACTATCATTTCAATGCTCACAACTCAACCCGAGCCCAAAACCAAAGAAGATTCCCATCAACATCACCTGCAAAATATATCAACAAACATCCACAATCAGTGGGGAGTAACTAGCAGTTCTCCCAGAACAAAAGAAATCAAAGTACAATTCAGACATAGATTAATAAGAAAAGAAATAATAAAGTCAAGTCAACTACAATATGCATCCACTTCCATATAACTCACAAATAACGCAAATGGATAATAAATAGCAAGTGAGTTGGATCAAAGTAAATAAATCATCTCAAGAGTACTTTTATAAAAATAAAAGTATAGGTAAAACAAGTTATTGAGTCAGAAACCGAACGCCAGTGAATCGCAATTCACTTCCTAAGGTTTGTCAGATCGCAATCTCCCGGGCCGATCTATGGGCTTACATTCCCCCTTTGCTTGTGTCTAAGAATGGCCAAACTCCCGATGCAGGGTAGAACCCGCAGAACTCCCTGACCTCTCGGACGACAACAATTAACCCAGGTGTACCCCTAGTTCGCAAACCAGGTGGTTAGCATGTTCTTCACCGGGGACAACATCTATCCCACCGGATATTCTTATCTCAAAAATAAAATCATAATTCATAAATATCATCAAAGCATCATTCAGCTCAAAAATATTCGTCAAAAGGGATTACACCCGGCCTTATACCCATAATTCATCAAAAGTAATTCTTCTTAATTCCTCAAAAATAATAACTTACAAACTTTCAACAAATGCCTGCCACAATAAACACCTTGAACATCTCTAAACATCAACATTGATATTAAACTAGTTTTTACAGCACCAACAATTCAATCAAAAATACATCACCAAACAACTCCAAGGCTTATTCAATAAAAGAGTAGTAACAATTAATCATTTTCTTTCATAAATCAAACATAAACATAAGGATACCCAATAATACTTACTGCAACCTACTGAACATCAGCAACCAAGAACATAATGGATTACAAATTATTTCTGATTAACAAGCTCTCAAATAATTTAAAAGAATATCCTCAAATTCACAACAAAAACACAATAATAGTTATTAAACTAATAAGTACGATAAGAAAAATAACACAAAAATTATCATTCGAAACTAATGGCTCTAATGACATGGTACAATTTTTATTTATAATTTTCGGACTCTAAAAGTATTTTCAAATGTTAATTTATAGATTACTCAATAAAGCCAATATAATAATTAAAAATACAAATAAATGCCCATAAATTACCAAAAATTTACATAACATGTATAAAATCACGGAAATACATAATATCCAAATAAATTAATTTTTGAGCCTCCAGGAATAATTTTCATGATTTATATACTAATAGAAACGATAATGCAAAAACAGATATATCAATTAAATAAATAGGTAAACAGTAGGAAACAATTATTCTAAGGCATGTAATACATACTACACATATAACATGATCCACAAAAAATAATTTCAGTAATTTTAACATTCGTTTAATAATTATTATGCAAATAAGCCAAAAACGCAAAAAATACCAATTAAATCAAATAAATACTAAAAATCAAACGAAAATTATTTTTCTATATGCAATATTCACACAGAATGCATCAAGTATATTCATGTCAAATTTCTTCAATAATTTCATTCAAAAAGTATTTTAAACAATTTCCTAGCGTAATAATCTAATACCGAATAGTACCCTAATCACTATTGTTCTAAGATAACTACTAGTTACCTGGAACGTCGGGAGGAGAGCTGAGTCTAAAGAGATAGTTAAGAGTTACGCATACAATCCAATTCCTCTTCTAACCCCAAAGCACAACGAACGAGAATTGTAGCAACAAGTCACTAGGCATTTTCTTCTTGAACGTTGAAAACTCTTGTTTCGCACTGCTCTGCTCCGACCATGATTTACGGTGATCAAAAGCTCTGATTCTAAATCTCTCCGGTCAAAGTTAAGAACAAGATGTTGTAAAATTTCTGTCCAAATTTGAAGACGATCCAACGGTTAGATCTCCGGCTAGGGTTATTTTCGAGAAGGTGTGACAGTAAAAACTCGGTTGAACCTTTCTATTCATTTCCTCTTCCTTTTCTCTCTTCTTTTCTTGAAAACGGAGACGGTTAAATGAGAATATTGCTGAACTTCTTTTAATAAAAATCAGAATTTTATGGCAAGGAAAAAAAATGAAGGGTTTAGGAGAAATGATTAGGGGGTTATGGGGGTTACAAACTACCAAGAGTCATCAATTAAAAGAAATGAAATAAAAAGAAGAGAAACTTCTTCCTTCTCCCTCCCCATAGCCGGCTGTCCAAGCCCAAGTACACCAAGATGATTTCGGCCCAAGTCATCAAAGGTCCACGCATCAAAAGTCCGTCACGCGACATATCGATAAATTTCTAAATCGCGCCTAAACTTTGAAAATACTTAATAATGAAAATATTTCTAATAAATTCTATTATAAATATAAATATAATGCACACATTAGCACGCCACACGTGATGCAACATTTCATCACCCAAGTCGGTCCAACAACGTTACAAAAACGCTACGCGACAACACCGCATCCTAAACGCCTAAATAAATAACGAAACTAATATAACCTTTAAAACAAATAAATAACAACTTAAAATAAATATATATATATAAATACATCACAACATATAAATATATACACATTTTCACAACACGGCCTAAAACAACTATCATTTCAATGCTCACAACTCAACCCGAGCCCAAAACCAAAGAAGATTCCCATCAACATCACCTGCAAAATATATCAACAAACATCCACAATCAGTGGGGAGTAACTAGCATTTCTCCCAGAACAAAAGAAATCAAAGTACAACTCAGACATAGATTAATAAGAAAGGAAATAATAAAGTCAAGTCAACTACAATATGCATCCACTTCCATATAACTCACAAATAACGCAAATGGATAATAAATAGCAAGTGAGTTGGATAAAAGCAAATAAATCATCTCAAGAGTACTTTTATAAAAATAAAAGTATAGGTAAAACAGATTATTGAGTCAGAAACCGAACGCCAATGAATCGCAATTCACTTCCTAAGGTTTGTCAGATCGCAATCTCCAGGTCAGTCTATGGGCTTACGTTCCCCACTACCTGTGTCTAAGAATGGCCAAACTCCCGATGCAGGGTAGAACACGCAGAACTCCCTGACCTCTCGGACGACAACAATTAACCCAGGTGTACCCCTAGTTCGCAAACCAGGTGGTTGACATGTTCTTCACCGGGGACTACATCTATCCCACCGGATATTCTTATCTCAAAAATAAAATCATATTTCATAAATATCATCAAAGCATCATTCAGCTCAAAAATATTCGTCAAAAGGGATGACACCCGGCCTTATACCCATAATTCATCAAAAGTAATTCTTCATAATTCCTCAAAAATAATAACTTACAAACTTTCAACAAATGCCTCCCACAATAAACACATTGAACATCTCTAAACATCAACATTGATATTAAACTATTTTTTACAGCACCAACAATTCAATCAAAAATACATTACCAAACAACTCCAAGGCTTATTCAATAAAAGAGTAGTAACAATTAATCATTTTCTTCCTTAAATCAAACATAAACATAAGGATACCCAATAATACTTACTGCAACCTACTGAACATCAGCAACCAAGAACATAATAGATTACAAATTATTTCTGATTAACAAGCTCTCAAATAATTTAAAAGAATATCCTCAAATTCACAACAAAAACACAATAATAGTTATTAAACTAATAAGTACGATCAGTAAAATAACAAAAAAATTATGATACGACCCTAATGGCTCTACTGACATGCTACAATTTTTATTTATAATTTTCGGACTCTAAAAGTATTTTCAATCGTTAATTTACAGATTACTCAATAAAGCCAATGTAATAATTAGAAAATAAACATAAACGCCCAAAAATTACCAAAAATTTACCTAACATGTATAAACTCACGTAAATACATAATATACAAATAAATTAATTTTTCAGCCTCCAGGAATAATTTTCATGATTTATATACTAATAGAAACGATAATGCAAAAATAGATATATCAATTAAATAAATAGGTAAACAGTAGGAAACAATTATTCTAAGGCATGTAATACATACTACACATATAACATGATCCACAAAAAATAATTTCAGTAATTTTAACATTCGTTTAATAATTATTATGCAAATAAGCCAAAAACGCAAAAAATACCAATTAAATCAAATAAATACTAAAAATCAAACGAAAATTATTTTTCTATATGCAATATTCACACAGAATGCATCAAGTATATTCATGTCAAATTTCTTCAATAATTTCATTCAAAAAGTATTTTAAACAATTTCCTAGCGTAATAATCTAATACCGAATAGTACCCTAATCACTATTGTTCTAAGATAACTACTAGTTACCTGGAACGTCGGGAGGAGAGCTGAGTCTAAAGAGATAGTTAAGAGTTACGCATACAATCCAATTCCTCTTCTAACCCCAAAGCACAACGAACGAGAATTGTAGCAACAAGTCACTAGGCATTTTCTTCTTGAACGTTGAAAACTCTTGTTTCGCACTGCTCTGCTCCGACCATGATTTACGGTGATCAAAAGCTCTGATTCTAAATCTCTCCGGTCAAAGTTAAGAACAAGATGTTGTAAAATTTCTGTCCAAATTTGAAGACGATCCAACGGTTAGATCTCCGGCTAGGGTATTTTCGAGAAGGTGTGACAGTAAAAACTCGGTTGAACCTTTCTATTCATTTCCTCTTCCTTTTCTCTCTTCTTTTCTTGAAAACGGAGATGGTTAAATGAGAATATTGCTGAACTTCTTTTAATAAAAATCAGAATTTTATGGCAAGGAAAAAAAATGAAGGGTTTAGGAGAAATGATTAGGGTGGTTATGGGGGTTACAAACTACCAAGAGTCATCAATTAAAAGAAATGAAATAAAAGAAGAGAAACTTCTTCCTTCTCCCTCCCCATAGCCGGCTGTCCAAGCCCAAGTACACCAAGATGATTTCGGCCCAAGTCATCAAAGGTCCACGCATCAAAAGTCCGTCACGCGACATATCGATAAATTCCTAAATCGCGCCTAAACTTTGAAAATACTTAATAATGAAAATATTTCTAATAAATTCTATTATAAATATAAATATAATGCACACATTAGCACGCCACACGTGATGCAACATTTCATCACCCAAGTCGGTCCAACAACGTTACAAAAACGCTACGCGACAACACCGCATCCTAAACGCCTAAATAAATAACGAAACTAATATAACCTTTAAAACAAATAAATAACAACTTAAAATAAATATATATATATAAATACATCACAACATATAAATATATACACATTTTCACAACACGGCCTAAAACAACTATCATTTCAATGCTCACAACTCAACCCGAGCCCAAAACCAAAGAAGATTCCCATCAACATCACCTGCAAAATATATCAACAAACATCCACAATCAGTGGGGAGTAACTAGCATTTCTCCCAGAACAAAAGAAATCAAAGTACAACTCAGACATAGATTAATAAGAAAGGAAATAATAAAGTCAAGTCAACTACAATATGCATCCACTTCCATATAACTCACAAATAAAGCAAATGGATAATAAATAGCAAGTGAGTTGGATAAAAGCAAATAAATCATCTCAAGAGTACTTTTATAAAAATAAAAGTATAGGTAAAACAAGTTATTGAGTCAGAAACCGAACGCTAATGAATCGCAATTCACTTCCTAAGGTTTGTCAGATCGCAATCTCCAGGTCAGTCTATGGGCTTACGTTCCCCACTACCTGTGTCTAAGAATGGCCAAACTCCCGATGCAGGGTAGAACACGCAGAACTCCCTGACCTCTCGGACGACAACAATTAACCCAGGTGTACCCCTAGTTCGCAAACCAGGTGGTTGACATGTTCTTCACCGGGGACTACATCTATCCCACCGGATATTCTTATCTCAAAAATAAAATCATATTTCATAAATATCATCATAGCATCATTCAGCTCAAAAATATTCGTCAAAAGGGATGACACCCGGCCTTATACCCATAATTCATCAAAAGTAATTCTTCATAATTCCTCAAAAATAATAACTTACAAACTTTCAACAAATGCCTCCCACAATAAACACATTGAACATATCTAAACATCAACATTGATATTAAACTATTTTTTACAGCACCAACAATTCAATCAAAAATACATTACCAAATAACTCCAAGGCTTATTCAATAAAAGAGTAGTAACAATTAATCATTTTCTTCCTTAAATCAAACATAAACATAAGGATACCCAATAATACTTACTGCAACCTACTGAACATCTGCAACCAAGAACATAATAGATTACAAATTATTTCTGATTAACAAGCTCTCAAATAATTTAAAAGAATATCCTCAAATTCACAACAAAAACACAATAATAGTTATTAAACTAATAAGTATGATCAGTAAAATAACAAAAAATTATCATACGACCCTAATGGCTCTACTGACATGCTACAATTTTTATTTATAATTTTCGGACTCTAAAAGTATTTTCAAACGTTAATTTACAGATTACTCAATAAAGCCAATATAATAATTAGAAAATAAACATAAACGCCCAAAAATTACCAAAAATTTACCTAACATGTATAAACTCACGTAAATACATAATCCACAAAGAACTGAATTTTTCGGCTTCCTGAAACAATTTCCATGATTTATATACTGACAGAAACGATAATGCAAAAACAGATATATCAATTAAATAAACAGGTAAACAGGAGACAAAAATTGTTCCAAGGCATGGAATACATACTACACATATAACATGATCCACGAAAAATAATTTCAGTAATTTTGACATTCATTTAATAATTATTATGCAAATAAGCCAAAAACGCATAAAATACCAATTAAATCAAATAAATACTAAAAATAAGACAAAAATAATTTTTCTACATACAATATTCACACAGCATGCATCAAGTATATTCATGTCAGATTTCATCTATAATTTCATTCAAAAAGTATTTTAAACAATTTCCTAGCGTAATAACCTAATACCGAATAATACCCTAATCACTATTGTTCTAAGATAACTACTAGTTACCTGGAACGTCGGGAGGAGAGCTGAGTCTAAAGAGATAGTTAAGAGTTACGCATACAATCCAATTCCTCTTCTAACCCCAAAGCACAACGAACGAGAATTGTAGCAACAAGTCACTAGGCATTTTCTTCTTGAACGTTGAAAACTCTTGTTTCGCACAGCTCTGTTCCGACCATGATTCCCGGTGATCAAAAGCTCTGATTTTAAATCGCTCCGGTCAACGTTAAGAACAAGACGTTGTAAACGTTCTGTCCAAATTTGAAGACGATCCAACGGTTAGATCTCCGGCTACGGTTATTTTCGTGAAGTTGTGACAGGAAAAACCGGGTTGAACCTTTCTATTCTTTTCCTCTTCCTTTTCTCTCTTTCTTTTCTTGAAAACGGTGAGGGTTAAATGAGAATATTGCTGAACTTCTTTTAATAAAAATCAGAATTTTATGGCAAGGAAAAAAAATGAAGGGTTTAGGATAAATGATTAGGGGGGTTATGGGGGTTACAAACTACCAAGAGTCATCAATTAAAAGAAATGAAATAAAAGAAGAGAAACTTCTTCCTTCTCCGTCCCCATAGCCGGCTGTCCAAGCCCAAGTACACCAAGATGATTTCGGCCCAAGTCATCAAAGGTCCACGCATCAAAAGTCCGTCACGCGACATATCGATAAATTCCTAAATCGCGCCTAAACTTTGAAAATTCTTAATAATGAAAATAATTCTAATAAATTATATTATAAATATAAATATAATGCACACATTAGCACGCCACACGTGATGCAACATTTCATCACCCAAGTCGGTCCAACAACGTTACAAAAACGCTACGCGACAACACCGCATCCTAAACGCCTAAATAAATAACGAAACTAATATAATCTTTAAAACAAATAACTAACAACTTAAAATAAATATATATATAAATACATCACAACATATAAATATATACACATTTTCACAACACGTTCCAAAATAATCTAAATAATAAATTATTTATTTTTGCGAAAAATATCATTTTAATGTAAACAAACACCAAAAATAAAGGGTGAAAATTACGGGGTGTTACAATCACTCCCCCTTAAAAGAGTTTCGTCCTCGAAACTTCAAAACAACCAAGAGACAAAGAAAATACTCTAGATAAAGAACATTAAGAAAACAGAAATCGATGGATTTTAGTTAAGAACTAAACAACTTTTCAGGTATAAAATTTGATAACTCAAATAAAATATATTTTATTTTGGAAGACCAAAAGAGTTGTATAGTAAAGAAGCACGGTAACAACAATCATTTTATAAAATGTGAAAGAACCAAAGACAAGTATTTGAATGTTTAAGGAAAAAAAAAATTTTGCACAATAAACTATAGGTAATTTTGTAAAAGAAGCAGGAATAAATATTTACGTAAAATTATAAAAGAATAAATCCGACCATACATAAATATTTTTAGAAAAGAAACGAAGAAGAAAAAGTTCGTAAATAGATAGCCAAACCAATTTAAATAGAGGTAACCACACGGGCTTATACTCCACTTAAAGAGATAAGAACACTTTAATAAAGAGTAGCTAGCTGCTTTATTAAAATAGCACTTACGAACACAAGTCATGACATATGTTATAAAAGCGTACGCCTCCTAAACATATATATGAAAATTAAAGTTCGCAAAAGAAATTGATAACTTTAAAATAAATTTCACAACGACGAAACACTAATAAATAGGCGATAAAATACTAAATTATAAACAACAATTTTAAAATTTGCCAAGTCGACACAAATGTGCATGGAACCACCCATTGCAACCTAGTATCAACAAAACAATATTTGAAAGCCTTCTTATCAAATCAACATTAAAGCTTATCGGAATCACCCAATATAAACTTAATATCAACTCAAAAAGGAAATTAAATCAAAATATTCAAAACGTGTCAACTTATCAAATTGACATACAAGTCAAAGGAATCACCCATTATGACTTAATATCAACTCAAACAAGTTTAAAATTTTAGACTTCTCAAATTGACATACAAGTCAAAGGAATCATCCATTATGACTTAATATCAACTCAAACAAGTTTAAAATTTAGACTGAGTATATAAATATCGTTTTCAAAGAATATAAAACAGATCAGTCAAAATCAGAGAATTTAAATAAGAAGTAATGAAAACAACCAAAATTTTGCTATGAAATGAGAAAGCACTAAATATGTAGACAAGAAACAACAAATAGTAAACAAGATCCTTTCCCACATTGGAGTTTGAAAAATAATGCTAATAAGAAAAGTAAGTAAAGTAAAAGTTGTTGAATGGTAACCTTTAAAACAAAATAACTTGCGTCTATATTTCAATCTAACACCAAAATAACTCATTAAAGTACTTTTATTTTCAAAGACTACAAAACTTATCACCATAATTAAAGGCTAAACAAGGATTAACATGAAAAAAAAATATTAAAAGGAAAAATAATTATAAATATAGATAGTCAAAGATGGTAAGAGAAATTTGAAGAATATCTTGAAAGACAATTTCATAACCCCTTTCTTTTTCCAAACCATTATAAAACAATTGAAATTAAACGTTTTTCAAAAGAGTATGTCAAAATATTAACAATAACAAAATTTGAAATCGGAAAATAACTAACATAAGTATAAAATTTATTAAGTTCAAAGATCTAAAATATAATTTGGAATATAAATTCAAACTAGAAAGTTTTATAAATAATAAAACAGATACGTAGTACTCACATAAACAACAACACTTAATTGGAAAAGAACATAAAGTATATACTGTCTCACATAATAACATATACTATCAAGCAACTAGCAAATAAAATTAATGCAATGCAACACACATGACTATATTAAAATAAATTAAAGCTTAATTGCAAAACACAAAATAAATTAAACACACAACTAAACCAAGAAGGCTATAAATTACTTCGCTTTCGCTGCGCACTCTGATAAAAGAGAAAATAAATTACATGTAAGAGGCCCTGCAAATGAGATTCACAAACTTGGTAGACTAATTCCACCAATAATACAAGTAACTATACATATAACATATGCTCCTTAAGCATGAGAGCACACCACATTCCCATAAGGCTTCCCTTTTACTTACTCTACCCATCAAACTCTCATTATAGTGAAACTACTAAACTTAATTCTAAACAAATTTTATCTCCTATGGCTAACTAATAATTCTAAAGAATCATTAGCAACTCTGTTTCAGAGTTTAGAAGCGTTTTGCTCTGATACCAACTGTAACACCCAGAATCTCAAAGCGGAAAAGAAAGAAAAAATAATAGTATTAATAGGACGATGGCGGAAACATCGTATTCTGAGAATGCCACTACTAATACAAAGGTATTTAAATGACTATGTGAAGAGACCAACTTAAATAAATAATATAAATAAATAACTAATTCAAAGTTTTGAATTCCAAATGAAAAAAAAATCTAACTGGAAGTCTAGGCCTAAAACAACTATCATTTCAATGCTCACAACTCAACCCGAGCCCAAAACCAAAGAAGATTCCCATCAACGTAACCTGCAAAATATATAACAACAATCCACAATCAGTGGGGAGTAACTAGCAGCTCTCCCATAACAAAAGAAATCAAAGCATGATTCAGACATAGATTAATAAGAAAGGAAATAATAAAGTCAAGTCAACTACGATATGCATCCACTTCCATATAACTAACAAATAACGCAAGTGAATAATAAATAGCAAGTGAGTTGGATAAAAATAAATAAATCATCTCAAAAGTACTTTTATAAAAATAAAAAAAAGTATAGGTAAAACAAGTTATTGAGTCAGAAACCGAACGCCAGTGAATCGCAATTCACTTCTTAAGGTTTGTCAGATCGCAATCTCCAGGTCAGTCTATGGGCTTACGTTCCCCACTGCCTGTGTCTAAGAATGACCGAACTCCCGATGCAGGGTAGAACACGCAGAACTCCTTGACCTCTCGGACGACAACAATTAACCCAGTTGTACCCCAAGTTCGCAAACCAGGTGGTTGGCATGTTTTTCACCGTGGACTACATCTATCCCACCGGATATTCTTATCTAAAAAATAAAATCATAATTCATAAATATCATCAAAGCATCATTCAGCTTAAAAATATTCGTCAAAAGGGATGCCACCCGGCCTTATACCCATAATTCATCAAAAGTAATTCTTCATAATTCCTCAAAAATAATAACTTACAAATTTTCAACAAATACCTCCCACAATAAACACCTTGAACATCTCTAAACATCAACATTGATATTAAACTAGTTTTTACAGCACCAACAATTCAATCAAAAATACATCACCAAACAACTCCAAGGCTTATTCAATAAAAGAGTAGTAACAATTAATCATTTTCTTTCATAAATCAAACATAAACATAAGGATACCCAATAATACTTACTGCAACCTACTGAACATCAGCAACCAAGAACATAATAGATTATAAATTATTTCTGATTAACAAGCTCTCAAATAATTTAAAAGTATATCCTCAAATTCACAACAAAAACACAATAATTGTTATTAAACTAATAAGTACGATCAGTCTAATAACACAAAAATTATCATTCGAAACTAATGGCTCTACTGACATGGTACAATTTTTATTTATAATTTTCGGCTCTAAAAGTATTTTCAAACGTTAATTTACAGATTACTCAATAAAGCCAATATAATAATTAAAAAATAAAAATAAACGCCCAAAAATTACCAAAAATTTACCTAACATGTATAAACTCACGGAAATACATAATATACAAATAAATTAATTTTCTGCCTCCAGAAATAATTTTCATAATTTATATACTGACAGAAACTATAATGCAAAAACAGATATATCAATTAAATAAACAGGTAAACAGTAGGAAAAAATTATTCTAAGGCATGGAATACATACTACACATATAACATGATCCACAAAAAAACTTTCAGTAATTTTAACATTCGTTTAATAATTATTATGCAAATAAGCCAAAAACACACAAAATATCAATTAAATCAAATAAATACTAAAAATCAGACGAAAATTATTTTTCTATATACAATATTCACACAGAATGCATCAAGTATATTCATGTCAAATTTCATCAATAATTTCATTCAAAAAGTATTTTAAACAATTTCCTTGCGTAATAATCTAATACCGAATAATACCCTAATCACTATTGTTCTAAGATAACTACTAGTTACCTGGAACGTCGGGAGGAGTGATGAGTCTAAAGAGATAGTTAAGAGTTACGCATACAATCCAATTCCTCTTCTAACCCCAAAGCACAACGAACGAGAATTGTAGCAACAAGTCACTAGGCATTTTCTTCTTGAACGTTGAAAACTCTTTTTTCGCACTGCTCTGTTCCGATCATGATTCCCATTGATCAAAACCTCGGATTCAAAATCTCTCTAGTCAATGTTAAGCACAAGATGTTGTAAACGTTCTGTCCAAATTTGAAGACGATCCAACGGTTAGATCTCCGGCTACGGTTATTTTCGTGAAGGTGTGACAGGAAAAACCGGGTTGAAGCTTTCTATTCTTTTCCTCTTCCTTTTCTCTCTTTCTTTTCTTGAAAACGGTGAGGGTTAAATGAGAATATTGCTGAACTTCTTTTAATAAAAATCAGAATTTTATGGCAAGAAAAAAAAATGAAGGGTTTAGGAGAAATGATTAGGGGGGTTATGGGGGTTACAAACTACCAAGAGTCATCAATTAAAAGAAAATGAAATAAAAGAAGAGAAACTTCTTCCTTCTCCCTCCCCATAGCCGGCTGTCCAAGCCCAAGTACACCAAGATGATTTCGGCCCAAGTCATCAAAGGTCCACGCATCAAAAGTCCGTCACGCGACATATCGATAAATTCCAAAATCGCGCCTAAACTTTGAAAATACTTAATAATGAAAATAATTCTAATAAATTATATTATAAATATAAATATAATGCACACATTAGCACGCCACACGTGATGCAACATTTCATCACCCAAGTCGGTCCAACAACTTTTCAAAAACGCTACGCGACAACACCGCATCCTAAACTCCTAAATAAATAACGAAACTAATATAACCTTTAAAACAAATAACTAACAACTTAAAATAAATATATATATATATATATATATATAAATACATCACAGCATATAAATATATACACATTTTCACAACACGGCCTAAAACAACTATCATTTCAATGCTCACAACTCAACCCAAGCCCAAAACCAAAGAAGATTCCCATCAACATAACCTGCAAAATATATAACAACAATCCACAATCAGTTGGGAGTAACTAGCAGTTTTCCCATAACAAAAGAAATCAAAGCATGATTCAGACATAGATTAATAAGAAAGGAAATAATAAAGTCAAGTCAACTACGATATGCATCCACTTCCATATAACTAACAAATAACGCAAGTGAATAATAAATAGCAAGTGAGTTGGATAAAAATAAATAAATCATCTCAAAAGTACTTTTATAAAAATAAAAAAAAGTATAGGTAAAACAATTATTGAGTCAGAAACCGAACGCCAGTGAATCGCAATTCACTTCCTAAGGTTTGTCGATCGCAATCTCCAGGTCGCCCTATGGGCTTACGTTCCCCACTGCATGTGTCTAAGAATGGCCAAACTCCCGATGCAGGGTAGAACACGCAGAACTCCCTGACCTCTCGGACGACAACAATTAACCCAGGTGTACCCCTAGTTCGCAAACTAGGTGGTTGGCATGTTCTTCACCGGGGACTACATCTATCCCACCGGATATTCTTATCTCAAAAATAAAATCATAATTCATAAATATCATCAAAGCATCATTCAGCTCAAAAATATTCGTCAAAAGGGATGCCACCCGGCCTTATACCCATAATTCATCAAAAGTAATTCTTCATAATTCCTCAAAAATAATAACTTACAAACTTTCAACAAATGCCTCCCACAATAAACACCTTGAACATCTCTAAACATCAACATTGATATTAAACTAGTTTTTACAGCACCAACAATTCAATCAAAAATACATCACCAAACAACTCCAAGGCTTATTCAATAAAAGAGTAGTAACAATTAATCATTTTCTTTCATAAATCAAACATAAACATAAGGATACCCAATAATACTTACTGCAACCTACTGAACATCAGCAACCAAGAACATAATAGATTACAAATTATTTCTGATTAACAAGCTCTCAAATAATTTAAAAGTATATCCTCAAATTCACAACAAAAACACAATAATTGTTATTAAACTAATAAGTACGATCAGTAAAATAACACAAAAATTATCATATGACCTTAATGGCTCTACTGACATGGTACAATTTTTATTTATAATTTTCGAACTCTAAAAGTATTTTCAAACGTTAATTTACAGATTACTCAATAAAGCCAATATAATAAATTAAAAAATAAAAATAAACCCCCAAAAATTACCAAAAATTTACATAACATGTATAAACTCATGGAAATACATAATATACAAATAAATTAATTTTTCGGCCTCCAGGAATAATTTTCATGATTTATATACTGACAGAAATGATAATACAAAAACAGATATATCAATTAAATAAACAGGTAAACAGTAGGCAAAAATTATTCTAAGGCATGGAATACATACTACACATATAACATGATCCACAAAAAAAATTTCAGTAATTTTAACATTCGTTTAATAATTATTATGCAAATAAGCCAAAAACACACAAAATACCAATTAAATCAAATAAATACTAAAAATCAGACGAATATTATTTTTCTATATACAATATTCACACAGAATGTATCAAGTATATTCATGTCAAATTTCATCAATAATTTCATTCAAAAAGTATTTTAAACAATTTCCTAGCGTAATAATCTAATACCGAATAATACCCTAATCACTATTGTTCTAAGATAACTACTAGTTACCTGGAACGTCGGGAGGAGAGATGAGTCTAAAGAGATAGTTAAGAGTTACGCATACAATCCAATTCCTCTTCTAACCCCAAAGCACAACGAACGAGAATTGTAGCAACAAGTCACTAGGCATTTTCTTCTTGAACGTTGAAAACTCTTTTTTCGCACTGCTCTGTTCCGATCATGATTCCCAGTGATCAAAACCTCGGATTCAAAAGCTCTCTAGTCAATGTTAAGAACAAGATGTTGTAAACGTTCTGTCCAAATTTGAAGACGATCCATCGGTTAGATCTCCGGCTACGGTTATTTTCGTGAAGGTGTGACAGGAAAAACCGGGTTGAAGCTTTCTATTCTTTTCCTCTTCCTTTTCTCTCTTTCTTTTCTTGAAAACGGTGAGGGTTAAATGAGAATATTGCTGAACTTCTTTTAATAAAAATCAGAATTTTATGGCAAGAAAAAAAAATGAAGGGTTTAGGAGAAATGATTAGGGGGGTTATGGGGGTTACAAACTACCAAGAGTCATCAATTAAAAGAAATGAAATAAAAGAAGAGAAACTTCTTCCTTCTCCCTCCCCATAGCCGGCTGTCCAAGCCCAAGTACACCAAGATGATTTCGGCCCAAGTCATCAAAGGTCCACGCATCAAAAGTCCGTCACGCGACATATCGATAAATTCCAAAATCGCGCCTAAACTTTGAAAATACTTAATAATGAAAATAATTCTAATAAATTATATTATAAATATAAATATAATGCACACATTAGCACGCCACACGTGATGCAACATTTCATCACCCAAGTCGGTCCAACAACTTTTCAAAAACGCTACGCGACAACACCGCATCCTAAACTCCTAAATAAATAACGAAACTAATATAACCTTTAAAACAAATAACTAACAACTTAAAATAAATATATATATATATATATAAATACATCACAACATATAAATATATACACATTTTCACAACACGGCCTAAAACAACTATCATTTCAATGCTCACAACTCAACCCAAGCCCAAAACCAAAGAAGATTCCCATCAACATAACTCCGCAAAATATATAACAACAATCCACAATCGGTTGGGAGTAACTAGCAGCTTTCCCATAACAAAAGAAATCAAAGCATGATTCGGACATAGATTAATAAGAAAGGAAATAATAAAGTCAAGTCAACTACTGATATGCATCCACTTCCATATAACTAACAAATAACGCAAGTGAATAATAAATAGCAAGTGAGTTGGATAAAAATAAATAAATCATCTCAAAAGTACTTTTATAAAAATAAAAAAAAAAGTATAGGTAAAACAATTATTGAGTCAGAAACCGAACGCCAGTGAATCGCAATTCACTTCCTAAGGTTTGTCAGATCGCAATCTCCAGGTCAGTCTATGGGCTTACGTTCCCCACTGCATGTGTCTAAGAATGGCCAAACTCCCGATGCAGGGGTAGAACACGCGAACTCCCCGACCTCTCGGACGACAACAATTAACCCGTGTGTACCCCTAGTTCGCAAACTAGGTGGTTGGCATGTTCTTCACCGGGGACTACATCTATCCCACCGGATATTCTTATCTCAAAAATAAAATCATAATTCATAAATATCATCAAAGCATCATTCAGGCTCAAAAATATTCGTCAAAAGGGATGCCACCCGGCCTTATACCCATAATTCATCAAAAGTAATTCTTCATAATTCCTCAAAAATAATAACTTACAAACTTTCAACAAATGCCTCCCACAATAAACACCTTGAACATCTCTAAACATCAACATTGATATTAAACTAGTTTTTACAGCACCAACAATTCAATCAAAAATACATCACCAAACAACTCCAAGGCTTATTCAATAAAAGAGTAGTAACAATTAATCATTTTCTTTCATAAATCAAACATAAACATAAGGATACCCAATAATACTTACTGCAACCTACTGAACATCAGCAACCAAGAACATAATAGATTACAAATTATTTCTGATTAACAAGCTCTCAAATAATTTAAAAGTATATCCTCAAATTCACAACAAAAACACAATAATTGTTATTAAACTAATAAGTACGATCAGTAAAATAACACAAAAATTATCATATGACCTTAATGGCTCTACTGACATGGTACAATTTTTATTTATAATTTTCGAACTCTAAAAGTATTTTCAAACGTTAATTTACAGATTACTCAATAAAGCCAATATAATAAATTAAAAAATAAAAATAAACGCCCAAAAATTACCAAAAATTTACATAACATGTATAAACTCACGGAAATACATAATATACAAATAAATTAATTTTTCGGCCTCCAGGAATAATTTTCATGATTTATATACTGACAGAAATGATAATACAAAAACAGATATATCAATTAAATAAACAGGTAAACAGTAGGCAAAAATTATTCTAAGGCATGGAATACATACTACACATATAACATGATCCACAAAAAAAATTTCAGTAATTTTAACATTCGTTTAATAATTATTATGCAAATAAGCCAAAAACACACAAAATACCAATTAAATCAAATAAATACTAAAAATCAGACGAAAATTATTTTTCTATATACAATATTCACACATAATGCATCAAGTATATTCTTGTCAAATTTCATCAATAATTTCATTCAAAAAGTATTTTAAACAATTTCCTAGCGTAATAATCTAATACCGAATAATACCCTAATCACTATTGTTCTAAGATAACTACTAGTTACCTGGAACGTCGGGAGGAGAGATGAGTCTAAAGAGATAGTTAAGAGTTGCGCATACAATCCAATTCCTCTTCTAACCCCAAAGCACAACGAACGAGAATTGTAGCAACAAGTCACTAGGCATTTTCTTCTTGAACGTTGAAAACTCTTTTTTCGCACTGCTCTGTTCCGATCATGATTCCCAGTGATCAAAACCTCGGATTCAAAATCTCTCTAGTCAATGTTAAGAACAAGATGTTGTAAACGTTCTGTCCAAATTTGAAGACGATCCAACGGTTAGATCTCCGGCTACGGTTATTTTCGTGAAGGTGTGACAGGAAAAACCGGGTTGAACCTTTCTATTCTTTTCCTCTTCCTTTTCTCTCTTTCCTTTCTTGAAAACGGTGAGGGTTAAATGAGAATATTGCTGAACTTCTTTTAATAAAAATCAGAATTTTATGGCAAGAAAAAAAAAATGAAGGGTTTAGGAGAAATGATTAGGGGAGTTATGGGGGTTACAAACTACCAAGAGTCATCAATTAAAAGAAATGAAATAAAAGAAGAGAAACTTTTTCCTTCTCCCTCCCCATAGCCGGCTGTCCAAGCCCAAGTACACCAAGATGATTTCGGCCCAAATCATCAAAGGTCCACGCATCAAAAGTCCGTCACGCGACATATCGATAAATTCCTAAATCGCGCCTAAACTTTGAAAAAACTTAATAATGAAAATAATTCTAATAAATTATATTATAAATATAAATATAATGCACACATTTGCACGCCACAAGTGATGCAACATTTCATCACCCAAGTCGGTCCAACAACGTTACAAAAACGCTACGCGACAACACCGCATCCTAAACGCCTAAATAAATAACGAAACTAATTTAACCTTTAAAACAAATAACTAACAACTTAAAATAAATATATATATAAATACATCACAACATATAAATATATACACATTTTCACAACACGGCCTAAAACAACTATCATTTCAATGCTCACAACTCAACCCAAGCCCAAAACCAAAGAAGATTCCCATCAACATCACCTGCAAAATATATAAACAAACATCCACAATCAGTGGGGAGTAACTAGTAGTTCTTCCAGAACAAAAGAAATCAAAGTACTATTCAGACATACATTAATAAGAAAGGAAATAATAAAGTCAAGTCAACTACGATATGCATCCACTTCCATATAACTAACAAATAACGCAAGTGAATAATAAATAGCAAGTGAGTTGGATAAAAATAAATAAATCATCTCAAAAGTACTTTTATAAAAATAAAAAAAAGTATAAGTAAAACAAGTTATTGAGTCAGAAACCGAACGCCAGCGAATCGCAATTCACTTCCTAAGGTTTGTCAGATCGCAATCTCCAGGTCAGTCTATGGGCTTACGTTCCCCACTGCCTGTGTCTAAGAATGGCCAAAATCCCGATGCAGGGTAGAACACGCAGAACTCCCTGACCTCTCGGACGACAACAATTAACCCAGGTGTACCCCTAGTTCGCAAACCAGGTGGTTGGCATGTTCTTCACCGGGGACTACATCTATCCCACCGGATATTCTTATCTCAAAAATAAAATCATAATTCATAAATATCATCAAAGCATCATTCAGCTCAAAAATATTCGTCAAAAGGGATGCCACCCGGCCTTATACCCATAATTCATCAAAAGTAATTCTTCATAATTCCTCAAAAATAATAACTTACAAACCTTCAACAAATGCCTCCCACAATAAACACCTTGAACATCTCTAAACATCAACATTGATATTAAACTAGTTTTTACAGCACCAACAATTCAATGAAAAATACATCACCAAACAACTCCAAGGCTTATTCAATAAAAGAGTAGTAACAATTAATCATTTTCTTTCATAAATCAAACATAAACATATGGATACCCAATAATACTTACTGCAACCTACTGAACATCAGCAACCAAGAACATAATAGATTACAAATTATTTCTGATTAACAAGCTCTCAAATAATTTAAAAGTATATCCTCAAATTCACAACAAAAACACAATAATTGTTATTAAACTAATAAGTACGATCAGTAAAATAACACAAAAATTATCATACGACCCTAATGGCTCTACTGACATGGTACAATTTTATTTATAATTTTCGGACTCTAAATGTATTTTCAAACGTTAATTTACGTATTACTCAATAAATCCAATATAATAATTAAAAAATAAAATAAACGCCCAAATATTACCTAAAAATTTGCATAACATGTATAAACTCACGGAAATACATAATATACAAATAAATTAATTTTTCGGCCTCCATGAATAATTTTCATGATTTATATACTGACAGAAACGATAATGCAAAAACAGATATATCAATTAAATAAGCAGGTAAACAGTAGGAAAAAATTATTCTAAGGCATGGAATACATACTACACATATAACATGATCCACGAAAAAAATTTTAAGTAATTTTAACGTTCGTTTAAAAATTATTATGCAAATAAGCCAAAAACACACAAAATACTAATTAAATCAAATAAATACTAAAAATCAGAAGAAAATTATTTTTCTATATACAATATTCAAACAGAATGCATCAAGTATATTCATGTCAAATTTCAACAATAATTTCATTCAAAAAGTATTTTAAACAATTTCCTAGCGTAATAATCTAATACCGAATAATACCCTAATCACTATTGTTCTAAGATAACTACTAGTTACCTGGAACGTCGGGAGGAGAGCTGAGTCTAAAGAGATAGTTAAGAGTTACGCATACAATCCAATTCCTTTTCTAACCCCAAAGCACAACGAACGATAATTGTAGCAACAAGTCACTAGGCATTTTCTTCTTGAACGTTGAAAACTCTTGTTTCGCACTGCTCTGTTCCGACCATGATTCCCGGTGATCAAAAGCTCGGATTCTAAATCTCTCCAGTCAAAGTTAAGAACAAGATGTTGTAAACGTTCTGTCCAAATTTGAAGACGATCCAACGGTTAGATCTCCGGCTACGAATATTTTCGTGAAGGTGTGACAGGAAAAACCGGGTTGAAACTTTCTATTCTTTTCCTCTTCCTTTTCTCTCTTTCTTTTCTTGAAAACGGTGAGGGTTAAATGAGAATATTGGTGAACTTCTTTTAATAAAAATCAGAATTTTATGGCAAGAAAAAAAAATGAAGGGTTTAGGAGAAATGATTAGGGGGGTTATGGGGGTTACAAACTACCAAGAGTCATCAATTAAAAGAAATGAAATAAAAGAAGAGAAACTTCTTCCTTCTCCCTCCCCATAGCCGGCTGTCCAAGCCCAAGTACACCAAGATGATTTCGGCCCAAGTCATCAAAGGTCCACGCATCAAAAGTCCGTCACGCGACATATCGATAAATTCCTAAATCGCGCCTAAACTTTGAAAATACTTAATAATGAAAATAATTCTAATAAATTATATTATAAATATAAATATAATGCACACATTAGCACGTCACAAGTATAAATATAATTTTTAGGATTTATATACTGACAGATCAATAATGCAAAAACAGATATATCAATTAAATAAACAGGTAAACAGTAGGCAAAAATTGTTCTAAGGCATGCAATACATACTACACATATAACATGATCCACGAAAAATAATTTCAACAATTTTAACATTCGTTTAATAATAATCATGCAAATAAGCCAAAAACGCACAAAACACCAATTAAATCAAATAAATACTAAAAATCAGACGAAAATTATTTTTCTATATACAATATTCACACAGCATGCATCAAGTATATTCATGTCAAATTTCGACAATAATTTCATTTAAAAAGTATTTTAAATAAATCCTATCGTAATAATCTAATACCGAATAATACTCTAATCACTATGAATCTAAGATAACTACTAGTTACCTGGAGCGTCGGGAGGAGAGCTGAGTCTAAAGAGATAGTTAAGAGTTACGCATACAATCCAATTCCTCTTCTAACCCCAAAGCACAACGAACGAGAATTGTAGCAACAAGTCACTAGGCATTTTCTTCTTGAACGTTGAAAACTCTTGTTTCGCACTGCTCTGTTCCGACCATGATTCCCGGTGATCAGCAGCTCGGATTCTAAATCGCTCCGGTAAACGTTAAGAACAAGATGTTGTAAACGTTCAGTTCAAATTTGAAGACGATCCAACGATTAGATCTCCAGCTACGATTATTTTCCCAAAGGTGTGACAGGAAAAACCGGGTTGAACCTTTCTATTCTTTTCCTCTTCCTTTTCTCTCTTTCTTTTCTTGAAAACGGTGAGGGTTAAATGAGAATGATGCTGAACTTCTTTGAATAAAAAACAGAATTTTATGGCAAGGAAAAAAAAATGAAGGGTTTAGGAGAAATGATTAGGGGGGTTATGGGGGTTACAAACTACCAAGAGTCATCAATTAAAAGAAATGAAATAAAAAAAGAGAAACTTCTTCCTTCTCCCTCCCCATAGCCGGCTGTCCAAGCCCAAGTACACCAAGATGATTTCGGCCCAAGTCATCAAAGGTCCACGCATCAAAAGTCCGTCACGCGACATATCGATAAATTCCTAAATCGCGCCTAAACTTTGAAAATACTTAATAATGGAAATAATTCTAATAAATTATATTATAAATATAAATATAATCCACACATTAAAACACCATAATAAAACAATAATTCGGCTCCCAAAGTATAAAGAATAAAAATCATTAATCTAGAGAAAATAATAGTTTTAGGGAAAACTTTTGCGGAAAAACTAGGAGCAAAATTATGGGTTGTTACAATCTCCCCTCCTTAAAAGAGTTTCGTCCTCGAAACATCAAAACAACCAAGAGACAAAAGAAAATACTCTAAATAAAGAACATTAAGAAAACAGAAATCGATGGATTTTAGTTAAGAACTAAAAAACTTTGCAGGTATAAAAATTTAATAACTCAAATAATATATATATTTTATTTTGGAAGACCAAAAGAGTTGTACAGTAAAGAAGCATGGTAACAACCATCATTTATACAATGTGAAAGAACCAAAGATAAGTAGAAAGTTTGAGGTAAAAACATCTGCACAATAACTATAGGTAATTTTTGTAAAAGAAGCAGGAATAAATATTTACGTAAAATTATAAAAGTATAAATCCGACCATACATAAATATTTTTAGAAAAGAAACCAAGAAGAAAAAGTTCGTAAATTGATAGCGAAACCAATTTAAATAGAGATAACCACACAGGCTTATACTCCACTTATAGAGATAAGAACACTTTAATAAAGAGTAGCTAGCTGCTTTATTAAAGTAGCACTTACGAACACAAGTCATGACATATGTTATAAGAGCGTACGCTTCCTAAACATATATATGAAAATTAAAGTTCGCAAAAGAAATTGAAAACTTTAAAATAAATTTCACAACGACCAAACACTAATAATAAATAGGCGATAAAGTAATAAATTGTTAACAACAATTATAAAATTTGCCAAGTCGACACAAACGTGCATGGCACCACCCATTGCAACCTAGTATCAACAAAACAATATTTGAAAGCCTTCTTATCAAATCAACATTAAAGTTTAACGGAATCACCCAATATAAACTTAATGTCAACTCAAAAAGGAAATTAAATCAAATAGATAAAATGTGTCAACTTATCAAATTGACATACAAGTCAAAGGAATCACCCATTATGACTCAATATCAACTCAAACAAGTTTAAAATTTAGACTTATCAAATTGACATACAAGTCAAAGGAATCACCCATTATGACTGAATATCAACTCAAACAAGTTTAAAATTTAGACTGAGTATATAAATTTCGTTTCCAAAGAATATAAAACAGATCAGTCAAAATCAGAGAATTAAATAAGAAGTAATGAAAACAACCAAAATTTTTCTATGAAATGAGAAAGCACTAAATATTTAACACAAGAACCAACAAATAGTAAACGAGATCCTTTCACGCATTTGAGTTTGAAAAATAATGCTAATAAGAAAAGTAAGTAAAGTAAAAGTTGTTGAATGCTAACCTTTAAAACAAAATAGTTTGCGTCTACATTTTAATTTAACACCAAGACAACTCATTAAAGTACTTTTATTTTCAAAGACTACAAAACTTATTACCATAATTAAAGGCTAAACAAGGATTAGCATGAAAAATAAAAATATTAAAAGGAAAATATTTATAAATATAGATAGTCAAAGACGGTAAGAGAAATTTGAAGAATAACTTGAAAGACAATTTCATAACCCCTTTCTTTTTCCAAACCATTATAAAACAATTGAAATTAAACGTTTTTCAAAAGAGTATGTCAAAATATTAACAATAACAAAATTTAAAAATCATAAAATAACTCTAACATAAGTATAAAAGTTATTAAGTTCAAAGATCTAAAATATAATTTGGAAAATAAACTCAAACTAGAAAGTTTTGTGAAATAATAAAACAGATACGTAGTGCTCACATAAAAACAACACTTAATTGAAAAAGAACAGAAAATATATACCGTCGTACATAATAACATATACTATCAAGCAACTAGCAAATAAAATAAATGCCATGCAACACACAAGACTGTATTAAAATAAAATTAAAGTTTATCTTTAAATTGCAAAACACAAAATAAATTAAACACACAACTAAACCGAGAAGGCTATAAATAACTTCACTTTCGCTGCGCACTCTGATAAAAGAGAAAATAAATTACAAGTCAGAGGCCCTGCAAATAAGATTAACAAACTTGGTAGACTAATTCCACCAATAATACAAGTAACTATACATATAACATATGCTCCTTAAGCATGAGAGCACATTCCCATAAGGCTTCTCTTTACTTACTCTACCCATCACACTCTCATTATAGTGAAACTACTAAACTTAATTCTAAACAAATTTCATCTCCTAGGGGTAACTAATGATTCAAAAGAATCATTAGCAACTCTGTTTCAGAGTTTAGGAGCGTTTTGCTCTGATACCAACTGTAACACCCCAAATTTCAAATAAATTTTATACTTATGTTAGAGTTATTTTGGTAATAAGTGATAAAAGCAACATAAATAAATAGTCTAAATAATTTAAATTAATTAGAGTAATAACTAAAAGAGAAAACTGACTCTCAAACTAAAAAGTCTAGGCCTAAAACATCTAGCTTTTTAATGCTCACAACTCAACCCGAACCCAAAACCAAAGAAGATTCCCATCAACATAACCTGCAAAATATATAACAACAATCCACAATCAGTGGGGAGTAACTAGCGCTTCTCCCGAACAAAAGAAATCAAAGCATGATTCGGACATAGATTAATAAGAAAGGAAATAATAAAGTCAAGTCAACTACAATATGCATCCACTTCCATATAACTCACAAATAACGCAAATGAATAATAAATAGTAAGTGAGTTGGATAAAAATAAATAAATCATCTCAAAAGTACTTTTATAAAAATAGAAGTATAGGTAAAACAAGTTATTGAGTCAGAAACCGAACGCCAGTGAATCGCAATTCACTTCCTAAGGTTTGTCGGATCGCAATCTCCGGGTCGCCCTATGGGCTTACGTTCCCCCCGCCCGTGTCTAAGAATGGCCAAACTCCCGATGCAGGGGTAGAACACGCAGAACTCCCCGACCTCTCGGACGACAACAATTAACCCGGGTGTACCCCTAGTTCGCAAACCAGGTGGTTGGCATGTTCTTCACCGGGGACTACATCTATCCCACCGGATATTCTTATCTCAAAATAAAATCATGCATATCCTTAAAATATCATTCATCTTAAAAATATTCATCAATCCCAATATAGGCGTGTACTCCACTCCTTCTTCAATCCCCAAGCACCACGTACTAGAAAGAAGCAAGTTGATCAAGTCACGAACAATTAACAAAGAGTAGAAATGAAAAATTTTGAGAGAATGAAGAAGATGATGATGGCCGAATTACTTGGAGTATGGCAGCAATGGAGTTCTGATTTTTAATCAGAATTTTGAGTGTTAAAGGTTGGAGTAAAGGGGTTTCATTAAGGAGGAATAATTAGGTGGTTATGGGAGTTACAAACTACCAAGAGTCATCAATTATAAGAAATGAAATAAAAGAAGAGAAACTTCTTCCTTCTCCCTCCCCATAGCCGGCTGTCCAAGCCCAAGCACACCAAGATGATTTCAGCCCAAGTCATCAAAGGTCCACGCATCAAAAGTCCGTCACGCGACATATCGATAAATTCCTAAATCGCGCCTAAACTTTGAAAATACTTAATAATGGAAATAATTCTAATAAATTATATTATAAATATAAATATAATCCACACATTAACACACCATATAATAAAATATTAATTCGGCTCCCAAAATTATAAAATAAAAATCATTAATTTAGAGAAAATAATAGTTTTAGAGAAAACTTTTGCGAAAAACTAGGAGCAAAATTATGGGTTGTTTCAATCTCCCCTCCTTAAATAAAGTTTCGTCCTCGAAACTTCGAAAACACACAAACAAGACAAGAACACAAATAGTACCTGAAACGAATAGTTCCGGGTATTTCAGTCGCATTGACTCTTCGGTTTCCCAAGTAGCTTCTTCGTACCTCTGACTTCTCCAGAGTACTTTAACCAAGGGAATTACCTTCCTTCTAAGAGCACGGTTCTAACGGTCCAATATAAGAACAGGTCGCTCTTCAAAAGTCAAATTCGGCTTGACTGATACCGACTTATCAGGGATCACATGCGAAGGATCATTACGATACCTGCGCAACTGCGACACATGAAACACATCATGAACCTTCGATAGCTCTGACGGTAAAGCCAAACGATACGCGACCTCCCCAATCCTTTCAAGAATCTCATAGGGACCTACGTACTTCGGACTCAACTTGCCCATTTGACCAAACCGCATTACTCCCTTCATAGGAGAAACCTTCAAAAGCACCTTATCTTCCACCTCAAAGGAAATAGGTTTCCGACGCAAATCAGCATACGACTTATGCCTATCTTGAGCAGCCTTCATCTTCGCTTGAATTACTTTCACCTGCTCAACTGTATCCTGAATTAACTCCGGGCCCAAAATCAATGAGTCACTGATGTCGCTCCAACAAGTAGGACTATGACACTTCCTTCCATAGAGAGCCTCATACGGAGCCATTTGGATACTAGCTTGATAGTTGTTGTTATAAGAGAACTCCACCAGGCTAAGAGACTTGACCCAAGACAGTTGAAATTCCAAGGCATAAGCACGAAGCATATCTTCCAAGGTCTGAATAGTTCTCTCAGTCTGACCATCGGTAGCTGCATGAATTGCAGTACTAAGCTTCAACTTCGAACCAAAAGCCTCTTGCAAAGCAGTCCAGAAATGGGATAGAAATCGCGGATCACGGACAGAGACAATTGTAACACCCCAGAATTTCAAAGCGGAAAAGAAATAAATAATAATAGTATTAATAGGACGATGGCGGAAACATTGTCTTCTGGGAATGTCACTACTACAAGAAATGCGTTTAAATAACTAAGTGATAAACCAACATAAGTAAATAGTATAAATAAATTAAATTATTTAGAGTAATAACTAAAAGAGAAAACTGACTCTCAAACTAATTAAAAGTCTAGACCTAAAACATCTAGCTTTTTAATGCTCACAGCACAACCCGAACCCAAAACCAAAGAAGATTCCTATCAACATAACCTGCAAAATATATAACAACAATCCACAATCAGTGGGGAGTAACTAGCAGTTCTCCCAGAACAAAAGAAATCAAAGCATGATTCAGACATAGATTAATAAGAAAGGAAATAATAAAGTCAAGTCAACTACAATATGCATCCACTTCCATATAACTCACAAGTAACGCAAGTGAATAATAAATAGCAAGTAAGTTGGATAAAAATAAAAAAATCATCTCAAGAGTACTTTTATAAAAATAAAAATTATAGGTAAAACAAGTTATTGAGTCAGAAACCGAACGCTAGTGAATCGCAATTCACTTCCTAAGGTTTGTCAGATCGCAATCTCCAGGTCAGTCTATGGGCTTACGTTCCTGTAACACCCCCGCCAAGCCGAACCCTTTTTCATTTAATAAAACTCGAGATGGGGGGGAAAATCCACGAAGGTTCGACTCAACGGGCGTGTTACCGCCGCACTTATCTCCTTGGAAATAAATGCAAGGCTACATTAATCACTAACTTACATGGACATTTAGTCCCTTTTTGAAAGAAATACTTTAATAATAAATTAATATTTTCTGAAAATTTCGGCAGAGTCTCCTTTGTAAATTGGACAACCCAAAATGGGAAAATGTTTGAAAAACCTGTTACAAATAAAATATATATACCAAATCCCAAACTCAACGCTTTCGCGGAGTACCAGCTAAAGAAAATCAGGAGCACTATTGCTCAACCAGAAACTAGAAATGAAACTAAATCAATTAATTATCTAACTATTACAAAATGGAACATCCTCGCCTCAAAGAAAACATAAAACATCATAGCTGTACTCTTAGCACGTAACTGCTTCTATCTTGGAACAGATGCTCCAGAACTTCAACCTGAAACTATTGTAACACTGCCACCCACCAAGTGACAGGCCACAGTAGTGACAAAACAAAACATTGACATACACATCAGCACAACGCTGAGTACTAACCCATAAAATATTCTTAAAACATGCTTTGGTGTCTACGATTCTCACGTAATCAATACATGTTCACATCATTCATAACCATATCACAACAGCATAGCAATATTCACATAATCCATACGTTCACATGTAGATATAAATACAATGAATAATTACATAATTAATCTTAGTTAATCCAGTTATTTAAGGAGAGGAAAGAGAACGCCGATGGCAAGTCGGGTCAATCCCCCGTAACCACTTACTTCAACATTGTAGGCCTGGGGTCAATCCCCGTAACCACCTACGGATAACACAATGGCCATAATAACAGAGTCCCTAGTGTGCACACCCCTTCTACTTGGATCACAACAAGATAGAAGGAAGACAAGTAACGAATAATCGAAGATAGTAACCGAAAAACCCGTAGGGCCGCCGAACCACTCATACAGGGCAACCTCGTTCATCATTTCCCTCCGATATTTCACTTTACGTGATTAACATCTTTTAATTCACGTCATCACATAAATCACGTATACAATTACGTCATCGTTGTTCAATCCAGTTTGAACATATTTCATCCATCATAATCTCAATCCATTCATAGTGGTTGCAATAATCCATTTCATAAACACAACCGTCACTTGAGTTCATTTATCACTTCAGATTCATAATCATTTCATAGCATCGTATTATCATAATTATCATAAAACATTTCATACATCGTCATTCATAAGAACAAAAGTCATCTTTATATACCTCCAGACCATTTAAGGAACATAAGACGTACTTGTTATGTGATCATAAGCCTTTCGGGGTATGTAACGTTAACTCTCTAACTTCAATGGAGGTCAATTATAATAACCATAAACTAATAGATCTCGTTATTACATAGAGTGAATCAAACTCGTATCTAATAGGATACTAGTCAAACTTATAGTAGAAGCTTCCTCGAGATTATTATAACTTATACTTACTTACGTGCTCAAACTCGTGACTAACTTGTTATCGAAAATTAATCAAACAACTAAACTTTCTTATATTACTTCATTTGCATATATTAAAGTACAACCCCTTTTTATTCAACCTCCATCATTTAGCCCATCATCAGACATACTGACTACAATTAGTCGATATTATTAACAATAATTAGTCAACCTCTTTTCTAACTTTAAGTAAGGAAACTATTTAAGTTAATTCACTTTTAAGTCTACTCCAATGCTTCACAACTATAATCAATTATATCCTCTTATACTCTTTAGATTTCCAAATTCATCTCAACAACATTCATACTAACCAATTCATTTATTTTATAACCAGACTCCTTATTTCCATTTTAATTATATCCATAAATTTTGCTATGTATTTTAGTTTAGCTTATCCTTCTTAAAACCAACTCTTGCACCAACTAACAGACATCATTTAGAAACTAATCAAACTGGATCTCCCAAAGTTAACTCTAATTAACTCAGGTGTTAGCTACATAATATAGACTAATCACTTGATAAAGAAATGATTATGATATGCTTTAGACATGTAACCTGTTGTGGTCTAACATCTACGGCTCTCTTGAAGGCACTTGGGCTCATCAGAGCCGTATACGTGTCACTTTAGTAAAAGAAGGGAAAAGCCTTGAATCTCTGGGCTGCACTCAGCTGAGTTAAAAGGTTCAAGATTCTGGCCCAACAGTCAGAGCCCAACAGTGCCAAATGGCTGAAGGAGAGTGGTTAATAGACCTCCCCAAGTCATGGTCTGCCACGTGTCATGATCTGATTCCTCAGCCAATCAGAAGCCACTATTCTAGGTCTTGCTATCACTATAAATACTCCAGAAATCAGGAGTAAAGTAATTCAATGCAAACAGTGCAAAGTTACTCTGTAAAACTACTCTCTCACTTTCTCTCTCTATCTCTACTTTTCTCTTACAACTCCTGATACCTGACTTAAGCTTCGGAGGGGGAACCACCACCCAAACCTCCAGGGTGGGTCCCTTTTTGCAGGTTCGGGAACGAAGCTCAGGCTTGGACTAAGTTGATTCAGACATCTGTTGCACAAGTCTCCAAAGAAGAACATCTAAGGGATACTAGTTACTTGCTGCACAAGCAAGCTCGACTTATAGCTTACTTGTCGGACAAGTAGACGAAACATTTGGCGCCGTCTGTGGGGAGACGCAACGATGACTGATTGTCAATCATCCAACCTTGCCAGAAACCGAAGTCTTCAGGTTAATGTCGAAGACACAGTAGAACACGAGAGACCGCCTCGAGGAAGGGATAGACCCCCGTCCATCGTCCAAGTTACTGGACCAAGCCAGCAACCGGTCATTCAAGAGAATTTTGAACGTCCAAAGGATCACGCCCATCTAGAGAACGCCTTGAATGATTTCCAGTGCAAAGATGGCCGCTGTCGTTCAGAACGAATCAAGAGTAATATGCTGTTTTTCCCGCTTAACAATGAGCCACCGCCAAAGAATCCACCTCCCCTTAGGGGACGTTCCCAAGAAGATCGTCCAGGCCCTAGCTCGGCATGTTCGTCAGGAACCCTCTAGAAGGACGGCAAGAGGAAATGCAAATTTAAAAATACCGATCGAGAGAAGAAAGATGGACTGGAACCTGGTGGTGAGGACCCAGGACCATGTCCATCCTAGTGGGCACCGAATGGAAACCGACGCCCGGGATTACTTAGAGGCAAAGAGGGCAGCGGCTTTGCAACGTTCAGCTACAGGATCTACCCCATACCTGAGAGATCCTCCTTTGAGGCTGTCGTCCAGAGGGGAGGGCCGAAGTTTAAGTCACTCCCTTGTTCATCCACGACAGGAGAAGACCGTGGCCCACCCCATGGTCTATAAAGGCGTCCAAAACCAACCAAAGACTTCATCCAATCCAAGAATGAAAGAATGTCGCAAGGAGTTCATACCCATTGAGGGACACAGTGGGAGCTCTCCAAATCACCTGGCCTACTCCGTTCTCGGCCGTAATTATGGAGATGCCCCCCCTTCCCAAAGGTTAAACTCCCAACCATTGAGCCTTTCGATGGAACTACCGATCCCGACGATCACCGTCCGCTACAAGCATCGGATGTACGTCCAAGGAGTGGACGACGCTACTTGGTGTAAGAATTTTCCAAACTACTTTGAAAGGAGTAGCGCAGAAATGGTTTAACAATCTCCCCCCTAATTCGCCTCAACAACTTTACCGAACTCGGTTTCTTATTCACTAGTCATTTCGTTGCCAACAAGCAAGAGCAAAAAACCAGCATGCACCTAGGCAAGGTCGTCCAGGGTCCTAAGGAGGCTCTTAGAAGTTTCGTTAAGAGATTCAATCTGGAAGCTCTTCGATTCAAGATCTTAATGCCGGAGTGGCCTTCGACGCCTTCATCCAGGGACTAAGGCCCGGGAAGCTTTAAGTTTGATCTTGTTAAAAAGAAAATCTCCACTCTTGCCGAAGCTTTAAGGGAAGCAGAAGCGTTTATTCACGCTACCGAAGTGTGTGCTGAGGCAAAGCATCCCGAGTCAAAGAAGCCTGAAGAGGTTGCTCAGCCAAAAAAGAACAACCCCAAGAAGGCCGAGACTTGGGCGGTAACCTCCAACACCACGTCGTCTAGAAAGAGCAAGAGAAAGGAGGCCGAGCCATCCTCATCCAATCCTGTTGAGTTTAACAAAGACCAATACTCCATCCTCATGGAGATTAAGGATCAGTATGAGTTGAAGGCCCCAAATTAAATGAAAACTCCTTATAGAAATAGGGATAAGAGCAAGTATTGCCACTTCCACAAAGATTGTGGTCACGAGACCAATGAATGTAAGCACCTCAAGAGAGCTTTGGAGGAATTAGCCCGAAAGGGAAAGATGAACTCCTACATGCCCCAAGGGGGAAGGAAGTTTCAGAGGAAGGACGACTGGCATGCTAAGAAGAAAGAGAGTGCCAGCACAGACGAAGACGTTGTTCTAGTAATCTCAGGAGGGTTTGCTGCTGGGGGACCAACAAATAGAGGGCACAAAAACTACCTTAGGGAGCTCGGCCAAGTTTTGTTAGCTGATCAGACAAAGGCTGAGCCCTTCCCAAGGGTGGTAGTTAGTGAGCAAGATCGGGGCAGATTGAGGACTCCCCATGATGATCCTTTGGTTGTAGAAATGAAAATAGCAAACTTGAAAGTGAGAAGAATTCTTATCGATACCGGAAGCTCGACGGATATCATTAGTGCTGACTGCTTGTCCAGACTAAAGTTTGATGAGAAGAACTTAGTTCCCGTTCACCATCCCATCATAGGGTTTGGGGGAGGAGTCATCCATCCAATGGGAACTGGCTTACTTTACCCGTTCGGAGTGGGAGAGAAGGATGCAGCTAAAACCTTGTTTATCAAGTTCTTGGTGGTCCGAGACTTGACAGCCTACAATGTCATTCTTGGACGACCAACTCTGAATCATGTAAAAGCAGTCATAGTAACTCACCTGATGTTGATGAAGTATGAGTGCGATGATGGCCAGATTGGCTCATTATATGGAGACCAGCAGGTGGCTAGGGAATGTTATTTGACTACCCTCAAGCCGTCATCATGGAAAATAGGCAAAGAAGATCGACGAAGGTTGTCTGGCGAAAGGAAAACGTCTCGGAATAGAGAAAGATCGTACGAAGATGGCTAGCGAGAGGAAAACGTCCGGATCAAAGCCGATCATTGAGAGCCCTCGCACGCCTCTTGCTCTCTCAAGGAAAGCGTCCGAGCACCTTTCTAGCAAGAAGAGGAAATATGAAATCATCAAAGAAGAACCCTCCTCGCCCGAAGAGGTCATGGCCATCATGGGACTAGCAAAGAGAACGTCCGCGAGCGCAGAAGCGCCCGAAGAGGTACGTCCCGGATGAAGCTCGTCCCGTAAAGGACCCTCAAAATTGGGTCTTCACTCGCTCCTAGTTTGAAGGGTCACCTAGTCCACTTGCCGAAAGAGTTTCAAGATGTGTTCGCCTATTGCGTTGAGGAAATGCCGGGAATTGATCCGAAGTCGCCGTCCATCTGGTTGAATGTTGATCCAAATTTGAAACCCGTTCGTCGAAGAAGAGGCATTTGGGACCCGCTAGAAACCAGGCAAATACCAAGAAGTTCGAAGTTGCTTGGAGTCCAAGTTTATCAAAGAAACCTATTATCCCGACTCGGATAGCAAATGTGGTGATGGTGCCAAAGCCCAATGGCACCTCGGAGAATGTGTGTGGACTACACCGATCTCAACAAGGCTTGTCCTAAGGACAGCTTTCCCTTGCCTAAGTTGGATCGTCCTGGGTAGACTCCACACTGGCCACGCATTGCCGAGCTTCATGGACGCTTATTCAAGCTTTCATCAAATCCCAATGTGGCCAGAGGATCAAGACAAAACGTCCTTCATTACCGAAAAGGGTCAGTATGGCCGGGCCGAGGATGCCATTCGCCCGCGCAATGCCCCACCCACTTTTCAAAGATTGATCAATAATGTTTTTCACCCGCAATTGGGACGAAATATGGAGGCATATATTGACGATATGATAGTCAAGAGCCGTCAAGAAGAAAGTCATGTTGGTGATTTGAGAGAAACTTTTGAAACTCTCAGGAAATACAAGTTAAAGTTGAACCCCAAAGAAATGTGTCTTTGGGGTTTTGTCGGGGAAGTTTTTAGGATTCTTGGTGGATCGTAGGGGAATAGAAGCTAACCCCGAAAAGGTTCAAGCCGTTCTAGACATGAAGTCTCCTTCGAAGGTAAAAGAGGTACAAGCGGCGACGGGTTGCTTGGGCGCCCTTGGACGATTTTTGTCTAAGTCGGCGACAAGTGCCATCACTTCTTTGCCACGATCAAGAAAAAAAGCCAAGTTTGAATGGACAACAGAGGCGGAGGAAGCCCCTTCAAAGATGTCAAAGATCATCTTCAAGCAGCCGCCTAGGGCCGGGCCGGGCCCCGCCGAGGGGGAAAAGTTGTGTGTATACATGGCCGTATCCACTCAAGCCGTGAGTGCCGTCCCCGTTGGCTGAAAGAGAATCCGTCCGAGTTCCAATTTACTTCGTCGATCATGTGCTCAAGGACGCGGAAAATCCGGTATACTCCTCGTTGAGAAATTTGGATTGGCCTCGTCATGGCCACCGAAAGTTAAGACCCTATTTCTTGGCACACACAGATACTCGTCTATACCGATCAACCTTTGAAGCAAGTTCTCGTAAGATGGAAGCCGCCGGGCGAATGTTAAAATGGGCGGTTGAGCTTAACATGTTTGATATATCATTTGAACCGAGGAAGGCCATTAAGGGGGCAAGCCTTGGCCGATTTTATAGTTGAGCTTACTCGGCCGATCATAGAGCCAATATCCGATCCACCAAGGAAGGAAGCATTGGAAGCTCATGGTTGATGGATCGTCCACGGCCAATGGATGTGGGCAGGAATCATTTGTCAATCTCCCGAAGGGGACAAGTTTGAATATGCATTAAGATTCCAATTCAAAGCGTCCAATAACGAAGCCGAATATGAAGCACTCTTGGCCGGAATCAAAATGTGCAAGGCGACTGGAGCAATAGAGATTGAGGCCAAATCGGACTCTCTCTTAGTTGTCACCAGTCAACGGAGATTTTGAATGCAAAGAAGCATCAATGAGCAAATATATGCGATCGATCAAGGATGAGATTGAGCCATTAAAACGATTTGTCCTCGACCAAGTACCAAGGTCGAAAATCATCAAGCGTATGCTCTCTGAAATTGCGCCCCCTACTGAAGGTGATGTGCCAAGAACAGCTTTTTGGGAAGTCAAACCCAAAAAGAGCATCGACCAAGAGGAAATTATGTTTCTCGCCCGAGGGACTGTCCGGATGGCGCCAATCATAGAATACAAGAAGACGGGACGATTGCCTTCGATCCCGTAGAGGCCAAGTATGTGAAGGCCGAGACAAGTGGTTTGAGCTATGGGACGAGACACTTTACAAGAAGTCGTTTAACCGGCCCCGCTCAAGTGCGTCACCGGAGAAGATGGTCCGGAAATTCTCGAAAGAACTCCATGAAGGAGCTTGTGCTTCCTCACATTGGGGGAAGAGCGTTAGGCGAGAAGGCTTTAAGGACTGGGGTATTACCGGCCTACCTTAAAGGAGGATGCTATAGTCTACGCAAAGAAGTGTGACAGCTTGTCGAAGCATGGAAATGTGCATCGAAGCCGTCCAATTATCTGACCCCCATCTTGTTCCCTCTGCCTTTTGCCAAATGGGGCATGGATATCCTAGGTCCTTTCCCTGTGGCCGCTGGGCAAAAGAAGTTTGTGTTAGTAGCGGTGGACTATTTCACTAAATGGATAGAAGCTGAAGCCATGCGAGGAATAACAACAAACGACGTCAAGGGCTTCATCCGGAAAAACATTATAACTCGATTTGGCATGCCTCGCCAATCGTCTTTGATAATGGTCCACGCTTCGAAACGCCTAAGCCGAAAGAATGGTCAGCGTAAAGAGAAATCAAAGCTCACTTTGCGGCTCGCCCACCCACAAGCCAATGGGCAAGTCGAGTCCTTCAACAAGATTCTATCAAATGGAATCAAGAAGAAACTAGATAACGCCAAAGGGCAATGGGTTGAAGAATTGCAATTGGTGTTATGGTCCATTAGAACAACCGCTAAGAATTCTACGAGCGAGACGCCCTTCATGTTAGTTTATGGAACTGAAGCCGTCTTGCCCATTGAGGTTGAGGAGCCCACCCTGCGAGTCATGTTATACACAGAGGATGCCAACTGGGCCGCATTGCGTACGGCTTTGGACCAAGTCCCGTAGTCGTGGGCAATGCCTTGCTAAGAATGCAATTGTACAAACCGCGTATGGCTCGAGAGTTTAACAAAAGAGTTGTTAGACGACCGCTAAAGGTGGGGGATCTTGTTCTAAGAAAGATGGAGGCGAGTTGGAAGAGCTAAAGAGTTGGGGAAGCTAACGCCAAATTGGGAAGGACCTTATCTCGATTGTCCAGGAGATACGCAAGTGGGACTTTTCGTTTACAAGATCTAGATGGACGACCTATTCAAATACACTGAATTCGGACAACTTAAAGAAGTACCACGTCTAGCTCAGTCTCCGTCGATATATGTATGGTAATTTGTAGTCACTCCAAAGTGCCACGAGCACATGTTAGTAAGAAAAGAATTGTATACATGCATCTTGGCTTTCGGCCAAGCAAAATCCATATAATACAATTCCTACTTTCTTATCTCTTTGTTTATTTTCACCAAGTTACTTCACTTTGGGGCATTAAATCAGTTGCTCGTCTAAAAGTGACAATAACTTGGATGCCGAACAAAAATACAAACAATAGCGTAACGTCAAAATGGCTCACATTTACGCCGAACATCACTCCTCAAAGAGACCGACCAAAAATACAATGCATATATGGCCGTCAAATTGACTTGTGCTCTAGTAAGAGTAACGTCAAAGTCTCCCGAGAGAAAGCCGGCTCCGAAATAAGACCTTAGTAAAGGATACTTACTTTCAAAAGCACGGACACTAAGTAGTCCGGACCCTAGTAAGGGATCGCTACTTAATGACGAGTGTGGCTCCCTCAAGGAAGCCTGGCTAAAGCATACCGAACATGCATCTCAAGCTCGTCCATCAACTTCAAGCAGGTTCACCTAGTCTGCCTTCTCTCCTTCTTGGACTTCGGCTCCCCTTCGATATACGATGGAGCTAAGCCCAAGAACGGGGGATAATAGAAGCCAATAGGACGAGCTAAAGAGAGCAGGTCGTCCAAATACCAGGACCTCGGCAATAAATGCCCTTGTGATGGATTGATTGTACAGGACGATCGATAGTAGCTCGAGTAAAACGGCTAGAACGTGGCTCGTCCATAAAGCAAAAATTCAGGACGAATCACATAAAATACTTGGTTCCATTATGGGACGAGTGATAATCGTCCAAGCCTGGGATGGCAATCCTCTCGTTTTGCGTTTGGCAAACCGACCCAGACGAGTCTCTTTTGGGATGCATATGCATTTATCAAATGCTTGTGGACCGTCCAATAATATCGGGACGAGCCGTATTTTTACTTGAGCATTTTGGACAGATTATCGAATCTTCGAAAAGCGAGATCGTCCGATAGTTCAGGACGAGTTACGATTGTCAAAAGCCAAGCGCGCAGAGCATCAGGGCTAGACGTCCAACGAGCATGACGAAGTTAATATTATACAGTCAAATTGGAATTCAGAAAGAAAATAGACAGGCAATTGGCAAAAATTCTCCTTCATATATGATTGATCAAGAATTACAACCTAAGAGCTGAAGAGTTCAAAATACAGCGGCAAACAAGCCAAGAAACTTGAAAATAAACCTAAACCTAGGCCTCGTCTTCGCAGCGAGTTTCGTGGTCGCCTCTCGGGGTCTCCACCTCAGCAGCAGCCTCGTCGTCTGACTCCTCAAACTCTGGAGGGTCCTCGGCGCATACCATAGCCCGATGGACGCTCTCTTGATACTCCAGACGACGAACGAAGCTGGGGACCTCAGCTTCCTCAGCTAGCATCCCAAAGGCTTTGACGGCCCAGTCCTTGGCCGTTTCGACGACTTGATTCAAGCCTTCCTTAGCATCGTCGAAGGCCGTGGCCGCCTCCCTTTCCGGACGGGCGGCTTGGCCCTTAGGAGAATGTTCTCTCTTCTCGCCTCGGCTGCGGCAAGAATAAGAGCCACATCCCTCTCACCTTTTAGATCAAGAGAGAGAGTATCTATGATCATTTTCGACGATCCTTGCTCCTTGATCTGATTGTTGATAGTAACAAGATACTTCTTGTTCTTAGATTCCAGGTCTGCAGATCTCTTCTCCAAGGCGTCCAGTGACTGACGATGGAGGGTATTAGCCATCTCAATGTCATGGATGGCCTTGTCGCCTGCCGTTGTAGCAAGATGGACGAGGCGTTTATTCTCTTTTCTCAGTCCTCGCCCATTCTTCGCTTAGCATGCCGCGAGCCGAAGTCGGAACAATGAAAACAAATCAAATTATTAGACGGGTTAAAAAGTCAAATGTATAAAACAAAGCCGCATAAAATAATACCTCGGCAAGAAGTCGAGACATGTAGCCCACATGCCGGCGGACGCTCCCCTTAATCCCTTAATGTAGGATTCAGGGAAGCATTTGAAGAGCTCCCCGCTTCGCCCGCTCTTTCTCCAAACTTGACATTTTGGCGAAGGCGGGAGAAGACTCCTCGTCCGAATCAAGATGGGGAGGAGTTGGGGGTATAGCAGGGGCCTTTGCCCTTATCCGAAAGAGGGGGAGAGTCAGTCATTTTGATAGGAAAGACGATAGCTTGCCTATCGGACGGACTCATGGACCGTCCACCGACCCGCACCGTCCTAACTATATTGGGGTAATACGACTCACCGGACGAAATAGATGCCGTCCTAACAGCTAAGGGCATCTCGTGGCACCGCCTTAGCCACCGAGCCGCCGAACCCCGGATAGTTCTCAGCAAAGAAGATCGATCCCTGGCAACCAAAGCCAAGGCGGACTCGGGTTGACCTCACAGAGTCGGCCGGCAAAAAAGCCGAGCGAACCGCCGCATGTGCATCTTTTCCCTCCTCGGCCGTGCCAGCAGTCGAAGGCCCCCTTTTAAGAGCCTTGGCTTGTGGGGGAGGCATGCTTTTCTCCACATTCTCGGCAGCAGGAGCCGCCTTATCCGCCTTCTTCCTTGTAAAGCCCTTAGGCTTCTTCGCCGAAGGCCGGTCGCCACCGTAGTTGGCCTCTTTTTGGATGAGGACGACTTCCCAGGAGGAAGCTTGTTTGTAGGAGCATTTTTCTGCAAAAAGTAAAGGCATCAGAGTGATCGTCCAAAAACCTATTGTAAGAATTCAGACGATTATGGTCCCAAGAAGGTGACCGTCCAAGCCTGGACGTTCCCTTTAGTTGAGTAATGGACGCCCAAAAATTGGAGGCCAATTCCGCACGAAGATGGCCCCAAGAAGGTGACCGTCCAGTTTGGACGTTCTCCTTCATTGGGTGACCCTCGTCCAAAAATTGGAGGCCAATTCCGGACGAGTATGGCCCCAAGAAGGTGACCGTCCAAATCTTAACGTGCTATTTTTTGGGTGACCCTCGTCCAAAAATTGAATGCCAATTAAGGACGAGTATGGCCCCAAGAAGGTGACCGTCCAAGCTTGGACGTGCTTCTTTTTTTGGGTGACCCTCGTCCAAAAATTGGATTCAAATTAAAGACGAGTATGGCCCCTTAAGGTGACCGTTCAAGTCCGGACGTTCTCCCTATTTGGGGTGGCCCTCGTCCAAAAATTGGATTCAAATTAAAGACGAGTATGGCCCCGTGAAGGTGACCGGTCCAAGTCTGGACGTTCTCCCTATTTGGGTGGCCCTCGTCCAAAAATTGGATGCCAATTAAGGACGAGTATGGCCCCCCGAAGGTGATCGTCCAAGTCTGGACGTTCTCCCTCTTTGGGTGGCCCTCGTCCAGAAATTGGATACCAATTAAGGACGAGAATGGCCCCAGGAAGGTAACCGTCCAAGTCTGGACGTTCTCCTTCTTTGGGTGATCCTCGTCCAAAAATTGGATACCAATTAAGGACGAGAATGGCCCCAGGAAGGTGACCGTCCAAGTCTGGACGTTCTCCTTCTTTGGGTGACCCTCGTCCAAAAATTGGATACCAATTAAGGACGAGAATGGCCCCAGGAAGGTGGCCGTCCAAGTCTGGACGTTCTCCTTCTTTGTGTGACCCTCGTCCAAAAATTGGATGCCAATTCCGAGACTTTGAGCTAAAGTGATACTCAAAAAAAAAAAAAAAAAAAAAAAAAAAAAAAAAAAAATTTACCAATGTTTCCGTCCTCTTCTCGGCACTACTTTTTGCATACTCCTTCCACAAGTTGTCTGTGAAATTGGACATACCGATTTCCCTACCCAAGAAGCTTCGAGGCGTTGTCCGGCCGAGTCCGCAAAGAACAAAAAAATGTGTTCGTCAAATGAATTATAGACGAAGAGTTTTACTTGGGTGATATTAAATATATACCTTTATCATCGGCCAACCGCAAACCGGCCGCAACCAAGAAGTCGTCTTGGTAAAACATCTCCTTAAAGGGTATCCAGTTGGAGGGCCCTTTAAAGGATCGTTGTCGGGCCTCGGAGTACTCTTTTGTTCCCAAGTACTCCACAACTTCTTCATCATAATTGTCCTCCAGTCCGGCCAGGATCGCTTCCGTCCCGTATTCGTGATGGACCGATTATGGAATCTATAGCTCTCGTAGCCGAATCATTGGCCGCTCTCAAATATATGAAATCGGCTTTCCATTCATGCATCTTCGAAGGCTTCCCCAAGCCGTCGGAAGCCGGGCGGTTGCGAATGCCGAGCCATGTCTCCGCCCACGGCCCCGGTACCTTGGCCGCATAATGGATGTGGGTAAAGGCACGAAGAGAAAGGGCTAAGCCACGTAGCTCGCAGACGGCAATAAACGTCGGGACGTTGTGCCAAGCGTTTGGGGCCAACTGATTATGGCCGATGTGGTAGTCTTTGCGAGCACTTGTTCTATGAAGTCATGAAGGGGAAACCTCAATCCCGCATCTAAGGCCGGTTTATAGACGGCGAAGTGGTTCTTAGGAGCACTCGGGATCGTCGCGTCTTTATTAGGAATGACAAAGGAGAAGCCCTGCATGGGCATGAAAGACGACAAGAAATTAGGGTTTGGTCCTAGTTTCTCTAACCACTTACGGTTAACTAAAATGAAGCCAGGATCAGAAAGGGGACCTAAACGTCTTCTAATCTCCCGACGAGGTAGTAGAGGCTTCGTCTGATTCTTCTGCAGCCTCGGAATTGCTACCATTATTACCTTCGCCGATCACCTCCATGTCGGCGTCCCTGCCAGAAGTACTGGTCTCAGGACTTATTTCGGAGTTTTCTTCATCGTCAACAGGAGGCCGGCGCCAAAGGCCGAGCACTTTGGACCTCTCTCGTTTCATCCGGCACCCGTCCAAAGGACTCCTCCATATCGAAACTATTTGATGGGATGATCGCTTTTCGTCTTAGACGGGCCGTTTGCTTGACGCGCGCCGATTACCCCGCACAGTAAAGACCGGGTCGTCCGACTTTCTCGGCCAAAGCTATAAAAATATATGTACTCGGCCAGAAGAGGCCCAACTCTAGAATGTGCCGAAGAAGAAGTATCGGTTCTAGGGTCAAGACAAGCTCTTGGTCGGCTAGGATTATTTGACGAAGATGATTCCATTTTATTGATTTTCTAAGAAAAAAATAAAGAATAAAGGAGAATGAAAAAATCAAAGAAACGATACCTGCTAAGAACGTCTGGACGATTCGGTGAAGAATGCTGAAGCTGGACGATCGCTCTCTCTCTAAAAAATTCGCAGAGCTTCTCTCTCTAGAAAAATTTGTTCGAAGTGTTAAATGATTAAATGTCTTCACAACAAGGTTATTTATAGAGGAATAAGAAACTCCCGGAGCCGGTCGAGAATGACCGAAAAGAAAATACAACGGTCGAATATGACCAGGTACAACCTAAAAAAGGGCGCGTCTTTTCATTTCAAATTAAGGTACCCTAAGGGTAAAAGGGCCTTAACCGTCAGATGGGCCAACTGTAAAAGCCCTTTTAGGGGCAAATGTTGTGGTCTAACATCTACGGCTCTCTTGAAGGCACTTGGGCTCATCAGAGCCGTATACGTGTCACTTTAGTAAAAGAAGGGAAAAGCCTTGAATCTCCTGGCCGCACTCACCGTGAGTTAAAAGGTTCAAGATTCTCGCCCAACAAATGAGCTCAACAAAGGCCAAATGGCTGAAGGAGAGTGGTTAATAGACCTCCCCAAGTCATGGTCTCGCCACGTGTCATGATCCGATTCCTCGGCCCAATCGAAGCCACTATTCTAGGGTCTTGCTATCACTATAAATACTCCAGAAATCAGGAGTAAAGTCATTCAATGCAAACAGTGCAAAGTTACTCTGTAAAACTACTCTCTATCTTTCTCTCTCTATCTCTACTTTTCTCTTACAACTCCTGATACCTGACTTAAGCTTCGGAGGGGGAACCACCACCCAAACCTCCAGGGTGGGTCCCTTTTTGCAGGTTCGGGAACGAAGCTCAGGCTTGGACTAAGTTGATTCAGACATCTGTTGCACAAGTCTCCAAAGAAGAACATCTAAGGGATACTAGTTACTTGCTGCACAAGCAAGCTCGACTTATAGCTTACTTGTCGGACAAGTAGACGAAACATAACCCACATCTGATTTCATTGATCTTGCAACTTATTTAAACTAACTTATAAAATCATTTTAGAATTCCTTTCCAAAATCAATAAAAATAACAACTAAGATTATCAAGTAACTCAATCTACTCCAAAGATCTGATTTCAACCAACTAGCCGACTAACCGACTAACCAATAAAACACCATACTTAGTTCATCTTCCAACACAACCGTTTAATTTGTGATTTTAATTCATGATCATCAACCAATTCAACATCATCAACAATAACTCATGAATTCAAAGTATCAACAGTAAATAACCAATTGTCAGAATTCAAAATCAGAAATTCATAATTCATCAAAGCATCAATAGTATTTCAGATTCAGATTTTCATTAAAAAAGACTTTTAATGTGAGGGAAACAAGAGGAGGGGAAGAGAGGTGTAGTACCTCTGCTCTACTGAGCAGGGACGAACACAGGGGAGGGGACGGAGCTCCGACAGCGGCGGAGGAACACCGGCAAAGAAAGCGCGCAGCAAACGACGACAACAACAAACAACAACAACAATGGCAAGGCAGAACACAACCCAACAACAACGAGCAAAGAAGAACCAACCGCAGGCGCAGCGAGCCGCAAGAGGAAGGGAGGTCGAGAGAGAGAAAGGAGGAAGGAGGAGAGCTGGGTCGGTTTTCGTCGAACTCCGGTGGGCTGGGAATCCGGCGAGAGGACACGGCAGCAGCAGCAACCAACAACGAGCAGCAGCAACGACGGTGGAGAGACGCACGAGCAGGGGAGTAGAGGGAAGTTCCGGCGAGCTTCAAGAACACCGGCGAGGTTGAGAGGAAGAGGGGTGCGAGAGATGGGTTGGGGAGAGGAGAGAGAAAAACTGGGGTTTGGGGTATCAATGCCCACGAGGGACACGAGGAAGGAGAGAGAAATGGGTTGTTGAACTTGTTAGATTTCAAAGCTCCATTTTTACTGGGCATTTATAGAAAGATTTTTTGGAGACATTAATGGAGATGGTAGATGATGGATGGTGGTTCAAATAGGGGAGCTTAGAGTAGGGAACAAAGAGGGAGTAGAGGGAGATGGTGGTTGGTTGGTTTGGAGAAGCTGAACATCAGTTTTCTTCATTTGTATTCCTTTCTTATTTTCTTTGAATGTCAAAATGTCAAACTTTGCTATTTTCAAGTGTTTTAGCTTTGATTTTTATCTAACTATTAAAGTCATAAACTATATTGTAAATAAAATCATTTATCATAATAAATATCATTAAAGTAATTATACTTATTTTAGAAAATAACCTTCATCAGAATAATTTCGAAAAATTTTAGGACGTAATTATACTAATAAACATAATTAGTAGCTAATAAAACGAGATTAAAATTCGGGGTATTACAGTTCCCCACTGCCTGTGTCTAAGAATGGCCAAACTCCCGATGCAGGGTAGAACACGCAGAACTCCCTGACCTCTCGGACGACAACAATTAACCGAGGTGTACCCCTATTTCGCAAACCAGGTGGTTGGCATGTTCTTCACCGGGGACTACATCTATCCCACCGGATATTCTTATCTCAAAATAAAATCATGCATATCATCAAAATATCATTCATCATAAAAATATTCATCAAAAAGCCCAATAATAATTATTAAACTAATAAGTTCGAGCAGTAATCACACAAAAATTATCATACGACCCTAGTGGCTCTACTGACATGGTACAATTTTTATTTATATTTTTGGACTCTAAAAGTATTTTTAAACGTTAATTTACAGATTACCCAATAAAGCCAATATAATAATTAAAAATAGAAATAAACGCCCAAAAATTACAAAAAATTTATATAACATGAATAAACTCACGGAAATACATAATATACAAATAAATTAATTTTTCGGCCTCCAGGAATAATTTTCATGATTTACATACTGACAGAAATGATAATGCGAAAACAGATATATCAATTAAATAAACTGGTAAACAGTAGGAAAAAATTATTCTAAGGCATGGAATGCAAATTACACATATAACATGATCCATGAAAAATAATTTCTATAATTTTAACATTCGTTTAATAATTATTATGCAAATAAGCCAAAAACACACAAAATACCAATTAAATCAAATAAATACTAAATATCAGACGAAAATTATTTTTCTTTATACAATATTCACACAGCATGCATAAAGTATATTCATGTCAAATTTCGTCAATAATTTCATTCACAAAGTATTTTAAATAATTCATAGCGTAATAATCTAATACCGAGTAATACCCTAATTACTATTGTTCTAAGATAACTACTAGTTACCTGGAACGTCGGGAGGAGAGCTGAGTCTAAAGAGATAGTTAAGAGTTATGCATACAATCCAATTCCTCTTCTAACCACAAAGCACAACGAACGAGAATTGTAGCAACAAGTCACTAGGCATTTTCTTCTTGAACGTTGAAAACTCTTGTTTCGCACTGCTCTGTTCCGACCATGATTCCGGGTGATCAAAAGCTTGGATTCTAAATCACGCTGGTCAAAGTTAATAACAAGATGTTTTAAACGCTCTGTCCAAATTTGAAGACGATCCAACGGTTAGATCTCCGGTTACGGTTATTTTCGTGAAGGTGTGACAGGAAAAACCGGGTTGAACCTTTCTATTCGTTTCCTCTTCCTTTTCTCTCTTTCTTTTCTTGAAAACGGTGAGGGTTAAATGAGAATGATGCTGAACTTCTTTTAATAAAAATCAGAATTTTATGGCAAGGAAAAATGAAGGGTTTAGGAGAAATGATTAGGGGGGGTTATGGGGGTTACAAACTACCAAGAGTCATCAATTAAAAGAAATGAAATAAAAGAAGAGAAAATTCTTCCTTCTCCCTCCCCATAGCCGGCTGTCCAAGCCCAAGTACACCAAGATGATTTCGGCCCAAGTCATCAAAGGTCCACGCATCAAAAGTCCGTCACGCGATAAATCGATAAATTCCTAAATCGCGCCTAAACTTTGAAAATACTTTATAATGAAAATAATTCTAATAAATTATATTATAAATATAAATATAATGCACACATTAACACACCATATAATAAAATAATAATTCGGCTCCCAAAGTATACAGAATAAAAATCATTAATCTAGAGAAAATAATAGTTTTAGGGAAAACTTTTGCGGAAAAACTTGGAGCAAAATTATGGGTTGTTACAATCTCCCCTCCTTAAAAGAGTTTCGTCCTCGAAACTTCAAAACAACCAAGAGACAAAAGAAAATACTCTAAATAAAGAACATTAAGAAAACAAAAATCGATGGATTTTAGTTAAAAACTAAACAACTTTGCAGGTATAAAAATTTGATAACTCAAATAATATATATTTTATTTTGGAAGACCAAAAGAGTTGTATAGTAAAGAAGCACGGTAAAAACAATCATTTTATAAAAGGTGAAAGAACCAACGACAAGTATTAGAAGGTTTAAGGTAAAAACTTTTGCACTGTAAACTATAGGTAATTTTGCAAAAGAAGCAGGAATAAATAGTTACGTAAAATTATAAAAGAATAAATCCGACCATACATAAATATTTTTAGAAAAGAAACGAAGAAGAAAAAGTTCGTAAATAGATAGCCAAACCAATTTAAATAGAGGTAACCACACGGGCTTATACTCCACTTAAAGAGATAAGAACACTTTAATAAAGAGTAGCTAGCTGCTTTATTAAAGTAGCACTTACGAACACAAATCATGACATATGTTATAAGAGCGTACGCCTCCTAAACATATATATGAAAATTAAAGTTCGCAAAAGAAATTGAAAACTTTAAAATAAATTTCACAACGACGAAGCACTAATAATAAATAGGCGATAAAGTAATAAATTATAAACAACAATTATAAAATTTGCTAAGTCGACACAAATGTGCCTGGAACCACCCATTGCAACCTAGTATACTCTGAAAAACGCTCCTAAACTCTGAAAAAGAGTTGCTAATGATTCTTTAGAATTATTAGTTAGCTATAGGAGATAAAATTTGTTTTGATTTAAGTTTAGTTGTTTCACTATAATGAGAGTTTGATGGTTAGAGTAAGTAAAGGGAATACTTATGGGAATGTGGTGTGCTATCATGCTTATGGAGCATATGTTATATGTATAGTTACTTGTATTATTGGTGGAATTAGTCTACCAAGTTTGTTAATCTTATTTGCAGGGCCTCTGACTTGTAATTTATTTTCTCTTTTATCAGAGTGCGCAGCGAAAGCGAAGTAATTTATAGCCTTCTCGGTTTAGTTGTGTGTTTAATTTATTTTGTGTTTTGCAATTTAAAGATAAACTTTAATTTTATTCAGTCTTGTGTGTTGCATGACATTTATTTTATTTGCTAGTTGCTTGATAGTATATGTTATTATGTACGACGGTATATATTTTATGTTCTTTTTCAATTAAGTGTTGTTTTTATGTGAGCACTACGTTCACAAAACTTTCTAGTTTGAGTTTATTTTCCAAATTATATTTTAGATCTTTGAACTTAATAAATTTTATACTTATGTTAGAGTTATTTTCTGATTTTCAAATTTTGTTATTGTTAATATTTTGACATACTCTTTTGAAAAACGTTTAATTTCAATTGTTTTATAATGGTTTGGAAAAAGAAAGGGGTTATGAAACTGTCTTTCAAGATATTCTTCAAATTTCTCTTACCGTCTTTGACTATCTATATTTATAAATATTTTTCTTTTAATATTTTTATTTTTCATGCTAATCCTTGTTTAGCCTTTAATTATGGTAATAAGTTTTGTAGTCTTTGAAAATAAAAGTACTTTAATGGGTTGTCTTAGTGTTAGATTGAAATGTAGACGCAAACTATTTTGTTTTAAAGGTTATCATTCAACAACTTTTACTTTACTTACTTTTCTTATTAGCATTATTTTTCAAACTCAAATGTGGGAATGGATCTTGTTTACTATTTGTTGTTTCTTGTCTACATATTTAGTGCTTTCTCATTTCATAGCAAAATTTTGGTTGTTTTCATTACTTCTTATTTAAATTCTCTGAATTTGACTGATCTGTTTTATATTCTTTGAAAACGATATTTATATACTCAGTCTAAATTTTAAACTTGTTTTAGTTGATATTAAGTCATAATGGGTGATTCCTTTGACTTGTATGTCAATTTGATAAGTCTAAAATTTTGAACTTGTTTGAGTTGATATTAAGTCATAATGGGTGATTTCTTTGACTTGTATGTCAATTTGATAAGTTGACACGTTTTGAATATTTTGATTTAATTTCCTTTTTGAGTTGATATTAAGTTTATATTGGGTGATTCCGATAAACTTTAATGTTGATTTGATAAGAAGGCTTTCAAATATTGTTTTGTTGATACTAGGTTGCAATGGGTGGTTCCATGCACATTTGTGTCGCCTTGGCAAATTTATAATTGTTGTTAATAATTTATTACTTTATCGCCTATTTATTATTAATGTTTCGTCGTTGTGAAATTTATTTTAAAGTTTTCAATTTATTTTGCGAACTTTAATTTTCATATATATGTTTAGGAGGCGTACGCTCTTATAACATATGTCATGATTTGTGTTCGTAAGTGCTATTTTAATAAAGCAGCTAGCTATTCTTTATTAAAGTGTTCTTATCTCTTTAAGTGGAGTATAAGCCCGTGTGGTTAGCTCTATTTAAATTGGTTTGGCTATCTATTTACGAACTTTTTATTCTTCGTTTCTTTTCTCAAAATATTTATCTATGATCGGATTTATTCTTTTATAATTTTACATAAATATTTATTCTTACTTCTTTTACAAAATTACCTATAGTTTATTGTGCAAAAGTTTTTACCTTAAACTTTCTAATACTTGTCTTTGGTTCTTTCACATGTTATAAAGGATGGTTGTTACCATGCTTCTTTACTGTAAAACTTTTTTGGTCTTCCAAAATAAAATATATATATTATTTGAGTTATCACATTTTATACCTGAAAAGTTGTTTAGTTCTTAAGTAAAATCCATCGATTTCTGTTTTCTTAATGTTCTTTATCTAGAGTATTTTCTTTTGTCTCTTGGTTGTTTTGAAGTTTCGAGGACGAAACTCTTTTAAGGGGGAGTGATTGTAACACCCCGTAATTTTCACCCTTTATTTTTGGGGTTAGTTTATTTTAAAATGATATTTTTTTTCCTGTCACACCTTCACGAAAGTTTTTTCGTACTCTTACCGTCTTTGACTATCTATATTTATAAATATTTTCCTTTTAATATTCTTATTTTTTATGCTAATCCTTGTTTAGCCTTTAATTATGGTAATAAGTTTTGTAGTCTTTGAAAATAAAAGTACTTTAATGAGTTGTCTTGGTGTTAAATTAAAATGTAGACGCAAACTATTTTGTTTTAAAGGTTAGCATTCAACAACTTTTACTTTACTTACTTTTCTTATTAGCATTATTTTTCAAACTCAAATGTGGGAAAGGATCTTGTTTACTATTTGTTGTTTCTTGTCTACATATTTAGTGCTTTCTCATTTCATAGCAAAATTTTGGTTGTTTTCATTACTTCTTATTTAAATTCTCTGATTTTGACTGATCTGTTTTATATTCTTTGGAAAGGAAATTTATATACTCAGTCTAAATTTTAAACTTGTTTGAGTTGATATTAAGTCATAATGGGTGATTCCTTTGACTTGTATGTCAATTTGATAAGTCTAAATTTTAAACTTGTTTGAGTTGATATTGAGTCATAATGGGTGATTCCTTTGACTTGTATGCCAATTTGATAAGTTGACACATTTTATCTATTTGATTTAATTTCCTTTTTGAGTTGACATTAAGTTTATATTGGGTGATTCCGTTAAACTTTAATGTTGATTTGATAAGAAGGCTTTCAAATATTGTTTTGTTGATACTAGGTTGCAATGGGTGGTGCCATGCATGTTTGTGTCGGCTTGGCAAATTTTATAATTGTTGTTAACAATCTATTACTTTATCGCCTATTTATTATTAGTGTTTCGTCGTTGTGAAATTTATGTTAAAGTTTTCAATTTCTTTTGCGAACTTTAATTTTCATATATATGTTTAGGAGGCGTACGCTCTTATAACATATGTCATGACTTGTGTTCGTAAGTGCTACTTTAATAAAGCAGCTAGCTACCCTTTATTATAGTGTTCTTATCTCTTTAAGTGGAGTATAAGCCTGTGTGGTTATCTCTATTTAAATTGGTTTCGCTATCAATTTACGAACCTTTTCTTCTTGGTTTCTTTTCGAAAAATATTTATGTATGGTCGGATTTATACTTTTATAATTTTACGTAAATATTTATTCCCGCTTCTTTTACAAAAATTACCTATAGCTTATTGTGCAAATGTTTTTACCTCAAACTTTCTACTTGTCTTTGGTTCTTTCACATTGTATAAATGATGGTTGTTACCATGCTTCTTTACCGTACAACTCTTTTGGTCTTCCAAAATAAAATATATATATTATTTGAGTTATAAAATTTTTATACCTGCAAAGTTGTTTAGTTCGTAACTAAAATCCATCGATTTATGTTTTCTTAATGTTCTTTATTTAGAGTATTTTCTTTTGTCTCTTGGTTGTTTTGAAGTTTCGAGGACGAAACTCTTTTAAGGAGGGGAGATTGTAACAACCCATAATTTTGCTCCTAGTTTTTCCGCAAAAGTTTTCCCTAAAACTATTATTTTCACTAGATTAATGATTTTTATTCTTTATACTTTGGGAGCCGAATTATTATTTTATTATATTGTGTGTTAATGTGTGGATTATATTTATATTTATAATATAATTTATTAGAATTATTTCCTTTATTAAGTATTTTCAAAGTTTAGGCGCGATTTAGGAATTTATCGATATGTCGCGTGACGGACTTTTGATGCGTTGACCTTTGATGACTTGGGCCGAAATCATCTTGGTGTATTTGGGCTTGGACAACCGACTATGGGGAGGGAGAAGGAGGAAGTTTCTCTTCTTTTATTTCATTTCTTTTAATTGATGACTCTTGGTAGTTTGTAACCCCCATAACCCCCCTAATCATTTCTCCTAAACCCTTCATTTTTCCTTGCCATAAAATTCTGATTTTTATTAAAAGAAGTTCAGCATCATTCTCATTTAACCCTCACCATTTTCAAGAAAAGAAAGAGAGAAATGGAAGAGGAAAAGAATAGAAAGATTCAACCCAGTTTTTCCTGTCACACCTTCGCGAAAATATCCGTAGCTTGAGATCTAACCGTTGGATCGTCTTCAAATTTGTACAGAACGTTTAAAACATCTTGTTCTTAACTCTGACCGGAGCGATTTAGAATCCGTGCTTTTGATCACCGTGAATCATGGTCGGAATAGAGCAGTGCGAAACAAGAGTTTTCAACGTTCAAGAAGAAAATGCCTAGTGACTTGTTGCTACAATTCTCGTTCGTTGTGCTTTGGGGTTAGAAGAGGAATTGGATTCTATGCGTAACTCTTAACTATCTCTTTAGACTCAGCTCTCCTCCCGACGTTCCAGGTAACTAGTAGTTTTCTTAGAACCATAGTGATTGGAGTATTATTCGGTATTAGATTATTACGCTAGGAATTATTTAAAATACTTTTTGAATGAAATTATTGACGAAATTTGACATGAATATACTTGATGCATGCTGTGTGAATATTGTATAAATAAAAATAATTTTCGTCTGATTTTTAGTATTTATTTGATTTATATGGTATTTTGTTCGTTTTTGGCTTATTTGCATAATAATTATTAAACGAATGTTAAAATTACTGAAATTATTTTTGGTGGATCTTGTTATATGTGTAGTATGTATTCCATGCCTTAGAATAATTTTTGCCTATTGTTTACCTATTTATTTAATTGATATATCTGTTTTTGCAATATCATTTCTGTCAGTATGTAAATCATGAAAATTATTTCTGGAAGCCTAAAAATTCATTTATTTGTATATTATGTATTTCCGTGTGTTTATGCATGTTATGTAAATTTTTGGTAATTTTTGGGCGTTTTTAAATATTATATTGGCTTTAATGAGTAAACTGTAAATTAACGTTTAAAAATACTTTGATAGTCCGAAAATTATAAATAAAAATTATACCATGTCAGTAGAGCCATTAGGGTCGTATGATAATTTTTGTGGGATTTTACTGCTCGAACTTATTAGTTTAATAATTATTATTGTGTTTTTATGGAGAAATTGAGGATACTCTTTTAAATTATTTGAGAGCTTGTTAATCAGAAATAATTTGTAATCTATTATGTTCTTGGTTGCTGATGTTCAATAGGTTGCAATAAGTATTATTGGGTATCATTATGTTTATGTTTGTTTTATGAGAAAAATGATTAATTGTTACTACTCTTTTATTAAATAAGCCTTGGAGTTAATTGGTGATGTATTTTTGATTGAATTGTTGGTGCTGTAAAAACTAGTTTAATATCATTGTTGATGTTTAGAAATGTTCAAGTGTTTATTGTGGGAGACATTTGTTGAAAGTTTGTAAGTTATTATTTTTGAGGAATTATGAAGAGTTGTTTTGATGAATTATGGGTATAAGGTCGGGTGGCATCCCTTTTTGATGAATATTTTTAAGATGAATGTTATTTTGATGATATGCATGATTTTATTTTGAGATAAGAATATCCGGTGGGATAGATGTAGTCCCCGGTGATGAACATGCCAACCACTTGGTTTGCGAACTAGGGGTACACCTGGGTTAAATGTTGTCGTCCGAGAGGTCAGGGAGTTCTGCGTGTTCTACCCTGCATCGGGAGTTTGGCCATTCTTAGACACAGGCAGTGGGGAACATAAGCCCATATACTAACCTGGAGATTGCGATCTGACAAACCTTAGGAAGTGAATTGCGATTCACTGGCGTTCGGTTTCTGACTCAATAACTTGTTTTACCTATACTTCTATTTTTATAAAAGTACTTTTGAGATGATTTATTTATTTTTATCCAACTCACTTACTATTTATTATTCATTTGCGTTATTTGTGAGTTATATGGAAGTGGATGCATATTGTAGTTGACTTGACTTTATTATTTCCTTTCTTATTAATCTATGTTTGAATCATGCTTTGATTTCTTTTGTTCTGGGAGAACTGCTAGTTACTCCCCACTGATTGTGGATTGTTGTTATATATTTTGCAGGTTATGTTGATGGGAATCTTCTTTGGTTTTAGGTTCGGGTTAAGTTGTGAGCATTAAAAAGCTAGATGTTTTAGGCCTAGACTTTTTAGTTTGAGAGTCGGTTTTTTCTTTCAGTTATTACTCTAATTAATTTAAATTATTTATACTATTTATTTATGTTGGTTTTATCACTTAGTTATTTAAACGCATTTCTTGTAGTAGTGACATTCCCAGAAGACGATGTTTCCGCCATCGTCCTATTAATACTATTATTATTTCTTTCTTTTCCGCTTTGAAATAATAGCTTTTATAAATAATAATAGTTTATAACCGTTTTGAAATTCATCTTAAAAATATTCATCAAAAAGGGATGCCACCCGGCCTTATACCCATAATTCATCAGAACAACTCTTCATAATTCTTCAAAAATAATAAACCCCTTTCTTTGAAATAATAGCTTTTATAAAATGATTGTTTTTACCGTGCTTCTTTACTATACAACTCTTTTGGTCTTCCAAAATAAAATATATATTATTTGAGTTATCAAATTTTAAACCTGCAAAGTTGTTTAGTTAACTAAAATCCATCGATTTCTGTTTTCTTAATGTTCTTTATTTAGAGTATTTTCTTTTGTCTCTTGGTTGTTTTGAAGTTTCGAGGACGAAACTCTTTTAAGGGGGAGTGATTGTAACACCCCGGAATTTTCAACCTTTATTTTTGGTGTTAGTTTATTTTAAAATGATATTTTTTTTTAGTAAAAATAAATAATTTATTATTTTCTCTAGATTAATGATTTTTATTCTTTATAATTTGGGAGCCGAATTATTATTTTATTATATGGCGTGCTAATGTGTGCATTATATTTATATTTATAATATAATTTATTAGAATTATTTTCAATATTAAGTATTTTCAAAGTTTAGGCGCGATTTAGGATTTATCGACATGTCGCGTGACGGACTTTTGATGCGTGGACCTTTGATGACATGGGCCGAAATCATCTTGGTGTACTTGGGCTTGGACAGCCGGCTATGGGGAGGGAGAAGGAAGAAGTTTCTCTTCTTTTATTTCATTTCTTTTAATTGATGACTCTTGGTAGTTTGTAACCCCCATAACCTCCCCTAATCATTTCTCCTAAACCCTTCATTTTTCCTTGCCATAAAATTTTGATTTTTATTAAAAGAAGTTCAGCATCATTCTCATTTAACCCTCACCGTTTTCAAGAAAAGAAAGAGAGAAAAGGAAGAGGAAAAGAATAGAAAGGTTCAACCCGGTTTTTCCTGTCACACCTTCACGAGAATAACCGTACCCGGAGATTTAACTGTTGGATCATCTTCAAATTTGGACAGAACGTTTACAACATCTTGTTCTTAACTAAGACCGGAGAGATTTAGAATCCGAGCTTTTTATCACCATGAATCATGGTCGGAACTGAGCAGTGCGAAACAAGAGTTTTCAACGTTCAAGAAGAAAATGCCTAGTGACTTGTTGCTACAATTCTCGTTCGTTGTGCTTTGGGGTTAGAAGAGGAATTGGATTGTATGCGTAACTCTTAACTATCTCTTTAGACTCAGCTCTCCTACCGACGTTCCAGGTAACTAGTAGTTATCTTAGAACCATAGTGATTAGAGTATTATTCGGTATTAGATTATTAAGCTAGGAATTATTTAAAATACTTTTTAAATGAAATTATTGACGAAATTTGACATGAATATACTTGATGCATGCTGTGTGAATATTGTATATATAAAAATAATTTTTGTCTGATTTTTAGTATTTATTTGATTTAATTGGTGTTTTGTGCGTTTTTGGCTTATTTGCATGATAATTATTAAACGAATGTTAAAATTATTGAAATTATTTTTCGTGGATCATGTTATATGTGTAGTATGTATTCCATGCCTTAGAACAATTTTTGCCTACTGTTTACCTGTTTATTTAATTGATATATCTGTTTTTGCATTATCGTTTCTGTCAGTATATAAATTCTGAAAATTATTCCTGGAGGCCTAAAAATTAATTTATTTGTATATTATGTATTTTCGTGCGTTTATGCATGTTATGTAAATTGTTGGTAATTTTTGGGCGTTTATTTCTATTTTTAATTATTATATTGGCTTTATTGAGTAATCTGTAAATTAACGTTTAAAAATACTTTTAGAGTCCGAAAATTATAATTAAAAATTGTACCATGTCAGTAGATACATTAGGGTCGTATGATAATTTTTGTGTTATTTTACTGATCGTACTGATTAGTTTAATAATTATTATTGTGTTTTTGTTGTGACATCCCTTTTGACGAATATTTTTGAGCTGAATGATGCTTTGATGATATTTATGAATTATGATTTTATTTTTGAGATAAGAATATCCGGTGGAATAGATGTAGTCCCCGGTGAAGAACATGCCAACCACCTGGTTTGCGAACTAGGGGTACACCTGGGTTAATTGTTGTCGTCCGAGAGGTCAGGGAGTTCTGCGTGTTCTACCGTGCATCGGGAGTTTGGCCATTCTTAGACACAGGCAGTGGAGAACGTAAGCCCATAGACTGACCTGGAGATTGCGATGTGACAAACCTTAGGAAGTGAATTGCGATTCACTGGCGTTCGGTTTCTGACTCAATAACTTGTTTTACCTATACTTTTTTTAATTTTTATAAAAGTACTCTTAAGATGATTTATTTATTTTTATCCAACTCACTTGCTATTTATTATTCATTTGCGTTATTTGTGAGTTATATGGAAGTGGATGCATATTGTAGTTGACTTGACTTTATTATTTCCTTTCTTATTAATCTATGTCTGAATCATGCTTTGATTTCTTTTGTTTTGGGAGAACTGCTAGTTACTCCCCACTGATTGTGGATTGTTGTTATATATTTTGCAGGTTATGTTGATAGAAATCTTCTTTGGTTTTGGGCTCGGGTTGAGATGTGAGCATTAAAATGTTAGATGTTTTAGGCCTAGACTTTTAGTTAGTTGAAGAGTTAGTTTTTTTTATCTTTTGGATATTACTCTAATTAATTTAAATTATTTATACTATTTATTTATGTTGGTTTTATCACTTAGTTATTTAAACGCATTTCTTGTAGTAGTGACATTCCCAGAAGACGATGTTTCCGCCATCGTCCTATTAATACTATTATTATTTCTTTCTTTTCCGCTTTGAAATTCTGGGGTGTTACAGTTTTTGAATGAAATATCATTTTAATGTAAACAAACCCAACTATAACACCCCGTCCTTCTACTACTAAGATACTAACAATATCTAATCAAGATTTATTAAGAAGACGTTAGCGGAAATAACGCCAAGACGGTTATGCTACTCTAAAACAATAATTAAAGATAATCTCAATCCAAAGTTTCATAACTCCAAAAAGTAATATCCAAGAAAAAACATTATAGTTCTAAATAAAAGAAATATCCCAAATCATAACAAAACATCATCCAAAAACTACGAGACATGCAAGTCTCCCGTTAAAACTCAACAAAAATTAAATGTCCTTGAAACCTAGCCAAAAGTAGGACTGTCTATGGTCTGCATAGAACTCATCTACCACAAAGACTACCAGGAGCTTCTTCTCACCACAAACCCTCACTCGCTAGCCCGCTAAAAAAGTCTAGCAATCATTTCCATCTCGCAAGGATATATATTAAATAATTCCACGCCGGTGGGGAGTAACTAGCGCTTCTCCCGTAACGAAAGCAATCAAAGCACGATTCAGAAATAGATTAATAAGAAAGGAAATCATACAATCATTATAACAATAACATGCATCTAAAAACTGTAAAGCTCATAGGTAATACAAGTGATCATCAACAATAAGTAAACAAGATATAGTGAGTGAATAAATTCTAGAATACATAAATAATAATCAAGAATACAACAAGTTATTGAGTCAGAAACCGAACGTCAGTGAATCGCAATTCACTTCCTAAGGTTTCTCAGATCGCAATCTCCAGGTCAGTCTATGGGCTTACGTTCCCCACTGCCTGTGTCTAAGAATGGCCAAACTCCCGATGCAGGGTAGAACACGCAGAACTCCCTGACCTCTCGGACGACAACAATTAACCCAGGTGGTACCCCTAGTTCGCAAACCAGTGGTTGGCATGTTCTTCACCGGGGACTACATCTATCCCACCGGATATTCTTATCTCAAAAATAAAATCATAATTCATAAATATCATCAAAGCATCATTCAGCTCAAAAATATTCGTCAAAAGGGATGCCACCCGGCCTTATACCCATAATTCATCAAACAACTTTTCATAATTTCTAAAAAATAATAACTTACAAACTTTCAGCAAATGTCTCCCACAATAAACACTTGAACATTTCTAAACATCAACAATGATAATAACTAGTTTTTACAGCACCAACAATTCAATCAAAATTACATAATTAATTATCTCCAAGGCTTATTCAATAAAAGAGTAGTAACGATTAATCATTTTCTTTCATAAATCAAACATAAACATAAGGATACCCAATAATACTTACTGCAACCTACTGAACATCAGCAACCAAGAACATAATATATTACAAATTATTTTTAATTAACAAGCTCTCAAATAATTTAAAAGAGTATTCTCAATTTCACAATAAAAACACAATAATAATTATTAAACTAATAAGTTCGAGCAGTAAAATCACACAAAAATTAACATACGCCCTAATGGCTCTACTGACAAGGTATAAGTTTTATTTATATATTTCGGCCTCTAAAAGTACTTTTTTACGTTAATTTACAGATTACTCAATAAAGCCAATATAATAATTAAAAATAAAAATAAACGCCCAAAAATTTCCAAAAATTTAAATAACATGTATAAACTCACGAAAATACATAATAAAGAAAGAAATGAATTTTTCGGCTTCTAGAAATAATTTTCGTGATTAATATACTGACAGAAACGATAATGCAAAAACAGATATATCAATTAAATAAACAGGTAAACAGTAGTAAAAAATTGTTCTAAGGCATGAAATACATACTACACATATAACATGATCCAGGAAAAATAATGTCAGCAATTTTAACATTTGTTTAATAATTATTATGCAAATAAGCCCAAAACGTACAAAATACCAAATAAATCAAATAAATACTAAAAATCAGACGAAAATTAATTTTCTTTATAAAATATTCACACAGAATGCATCAAGTATATTCATGTCAAATTTCGTCAATAATTTTATTCAAAAAGTATTTTAAATAATTCCTAGCGTAATAATCTAATACCGAATAATACTCTAATCACTATGGTTCTAAGATAACTACTAGTTACCTGGAACGTCGGGAGGAGAGCTGAGTCTAAAGGGATTCCAAAAATATGTGAGCAATCCAATTCCTCCATGAACGATAATTGTAGCAACAAATCACTAGGCGTTTTCTTCTTGAACGTTGAAAACTCTTATTTCGTACTCTTCTGTTCCGACCATGATTCCAGGTGATCAAAACATAATAATATAAATCACTCCGGTCAAAGTTAAGAAAAAGATGTTTTAAATGTTCTGTCCAAATTTGAAGACGATCCAACGGTTAGATCTCCGGTTACGGTTATTTTCGTGAAGGTGTGACAGGAAAAACCGGGTTGAACCTTTCTATTCTTTTCCTCTTCCTTTTCTCTCTTTCTTTTCTTGAAAACTGTGAGGGTTAAATGAGAATGATGCTGAACTTCTTTTAATAAAAATCAGAATTTTATGGCAAGGAAAAAAATGAAGGGTTTAGGAGAAATGATTAGGGGGGTTATGGGGGGTTACAAACTACCAAGAGTCATCAATTAAAAGAAATGAAATAAAAAAAGAGAAACTTCTTCCTTCTCCCTCCCCATAGCCGGCTGTCCAAGCCCAAGTACACCAAGATGATTTCGGCCCAAGTCATCAAAGGTCCACGCATCAAAAGTCTGTCACGCGATAAATCGATAAATTCCTAAATCACGCCTAAACTTTGAAAATACTTAATAATGAAAATAATTCTAATAAATTATATTATAAATATAAATATAATGCACACATTAACACACCATATAATAAAATAATAATTCGGCTCCCAAATTATAAAGAATAAAAATTATTAATCTAGAGAAAATAATAAATTATTTATTTTTACGAAAAAAATATCATTTTAAAATAACCTAATACCAAAAATAAAGGGTGAAAATTACGGGGTGTTACAATCACTCCCCCTTAAAAGAGTTTCGTCCTCGAAACTTCAAAACAACCAAGAGACAAAAGAAAATACTCTAGATAAAGAACATTAAGAAAACAGAAATCGATGGATTTTAGTTAAGAACTAAATAACTTTGCAGGTATAAAATTTGATAACTCAAATAATATATATTTTATTTTGGAAGACCAAAAGAGTTGTACAGTAAAGAAGCACGGTAACAACAATCATTTTATAAAATGTGAAAGAACCAAAGACAAGATTAGAAAGTTTAAGGTAAAACCTTTTGCACAATAAACTATAGGTAATTTTGTAAAAGAAGCAGGAATAAATATTAACGTAAAATTATAAAAGAATAAATCCGACCATACATAAATATTTTTAGAAAAGAAACGAAGAAGAAAAAGTTCACAAATAGATAGCCAAACCAATTTAAATAGAGGTAACCACACGGGCTTATACTCCACTTAAAGAGATAAGAACAGTTTAATAAAGAGTAGCTAGCTGCTTTATTAAAATAACACTTACGAACACAAGTCATGACATATGTTATAAGAGCGTACGTCTTTTTAAACATATATATGAAAATTAAAGTTCACAAAGGAAATTGATAATTTTAAAATAAATTTTACAACGACGAAACACTATTAATAAATAGGCGATAAGTAATAAATTATTAACAACAATTATAAAATTTGCCAAGTCGACACAAACGTGCATGGAACCACCCATTGCAACCTAGTATCAACAAAACAATATTTGAAGAGTGAGTTTCGTCTGATTTTTAGTATTTATTTGATTTAATTGGTATTTTGTGCGTTTTTGGCTTATTTGCATAATAATTATTAAACGAATGTTAAATTACTGAAATTATTTTTCGTGGATCATTTTATATGTGTAGTATGTATTCCATGCCTTATAATAATTTTTTCCTACTGTTTACCTGTTTATTTAATTGATATATCTGTTTTTGCATTATCGTTTCTGTCAGTATATAAATCATGAAAACTATTTAAGAAAGCTGAAAAATTCATTTTTTTGCATATTATGTATTTCAGTGAGTTTATTCATGTTAGGTAAATTTTTAGTAATTTTTGGGCGTTTATTTTTATTTTTAATTATAATATTGGCTTTATTGAGTAATCTGTAAATTAACGTTTAAAAATACGTTTAGAGTCCGAAAATTATAAGTAAAAATTTATACCATGTCTTTAGAGCCATTAGGGTCGTATGATAATTTTTGTGTGATTTTACTGCTCGAACTTATTAGTTTAATAATTATTATTGGGTTTTTGTTGTGAAATTGAGGATACTCTTTTAAATTATTTGAGAGCTTGTTAATCAGAAATAATTTGTAATCAATTATGTTCTTGGTTGCTGATGTTTAGTAGGTTACAGTAAGTATTATTGGGTATTAGTATGATTATGTTTTATTTATGAGAAAAATGATTAATTGTTACTACTCTTTTATTGAATAAGCCTTGGAATTAAATAGTGATGTATTTTTGATTGAATTGTTGGTGCTATAAAAACTAGTTTAATGTCATTGTTTATGTTTAGAGATGTTCAGGTGTTTATTGTGGGAGACATTTGTTGAAAGTTTGTAAGTTATTATTTTTGAGGAATTATGAAGAGTTGTTTTGATGAATTACGGGTATAAGGTCGGGTGGCTTCCCTTTTTGATGAATATTTTAAGATGAATGATTCTTTGATGATATGCATGATTTTATTTTGAGATAAGAATATCCGGTGGGATAGATGTAGTCCCCGGTGAAGAACATGCCAACCACATGGTTTGCGAACTAGGGGTACACCTGGGTTAATTGTTGTCGTCCGAGAGGTCAGGGAGTTCTGCATGTTCTACCCTGCATCGGGAGTTTGGCCTTTCTTAGACACAGGCAGTGGGGAACGTAAGCCCATAGACTGACCTGGAGATTGCGATCTGACAAACCTTAGGAAGTGAATTGCGATTCACTGGCGTTCGGTTTTTGACTCAATAACTTGTTGTACTTTTGTTTTATTATTATTTAAGTATTCTAGAGTTGATTTACTCACTATATCTTGTATACTTGATGTTGACTATCACTTGTATCACTTGTATCACTTGTGAGCTTTATGATTTTGGATGCATGTCATAGTTGTCTTGACCTTATGTTTCCTTTCTTATTAATCTATGTCTGAATCATGCTTTGATTTCTTTTGTTTTGGGAGAATTGCTAGTTACTCCCCACTGATTGTGGATTGTTGTTATATATTTTGCAGGTTATGTTGATGGGAATCTTCTTTGGTTTTGGGTTCGGGTTGAGATGTGAGCATTAAAAAGCTAGATGTTTTAGGCCTAGACTTTTAATAAGTTTGAGAGTCAGTTTTCTCTTTTAGATATTACTCTAATTAATTTAAATTATTTGTACTATTTATTTATGTTGGTTTTATCACTTAGTTATTTAAACGCATTTCTTATAGTAGTGACATTCCAGAAGACGATGTTTCCGCCATCGTCCTATTAATACTATTATTATTTCTTTCTTTTCCGCTTTGAAATTCTGGGGTGTTACAGTTGGTATCAGAGCAAAACGTTCCTAAACTCTGAAAAAGAGTTGCTAATGATTCGTTAGAATTATTAGTTAGCCATAGGAGATAAAATTTATTTAGAATTAAGTTTAGTAGTTTCACTATAATGAGAGTGTGATGGGTAGAGTAAGTAAAGGGAAGCCTTATGAGAATGTGGTGTGCTCTCATGCTTATGGAGCATATGTTATATGTATAGTTACTTGTATTATTGGTGGAATTAGTCTACCAAGTTTGCTAATCTTATTTGCAGGGCCTCTTACATGTAATTTATTTTCACTTTTATCAGAGTGCGCAGCGAAAGCGAAGTAATTTATAGCCTTCTTGGTTTAGTTGTGTGTTTAATTTGTTTTGTGTTTTGCAATTTAAAAATAAGCTTTAATTTTATTTTAATATAGTCTTATGTGTTGCATTGCTTTTATTTTATTTGCTAGTTGCTTGATAGTATATGTTATTATGTGAGACAGTATATACTTTCTGTTCTTTTCAATTAAGTGTTGTTTTTTTTTTATGTGAGTACTACGTATCTGTTTTATTATTTATAAAACTTTCTAGTTTGAATTTATATTCTAAATTATATTTTAGATCTTTGAACTTAATAAATTTTATACTTATGTTAGAGTTATTTTCTGATTTTTAAATTTTGTTATTGTTAATATTTTGACATACTCTTTTGAAAAACGTTTAATTTCAATTGTTTTATAATGGTTTGGAAAAAGAAAGGGGTTATGAAATTGTCTTTCAAGATATTCTTCAAATTTCTCTTACCGTCTTTGACTATCTATATTTATAAATATTTTCCTTTTAATATTTTTTTTTTCATGTTAATCCTTGTTTAGCCTTTAATTATGGTGATAAGTTTTGTAGTCGTTGAAAATAAAAGTATTTTAATGAGTTGTTTTGGTGTTAGATTGAAATATAGACGCAAGCTATTTTATTTTAAAGGTTAGCATTCAACAACTTTTACTTTACTTACTTTTCTTATTAGCATTATTTTTCGAACTCAAATACGTGAAAGGATCTCGTTTACTATTTGTTGTTTCTTGTTTAAATATTTAGTGCTTTCTCATTTCATAGCAAAATTTTGGTTGTTTTCTGTACTTCTTATTTAATTATCTGACTTTAACTATTATGTTTTATATTCTTTGGAAAGGAAATTTATATACTCAGTCTAAATTTTAAACTTATTTGAGTTGATATTAAGTCATAATGGGTGATTCCTTTGACTTGTATGTCAATTTGATAAGTCTAAATTTTAAACTTGTTTGAGTTGATATTAAGTCATAATGGGTGATTCCTTTGACTTGTATGTCAATTTGATAAGTTGACACATTTTATCTATTTGATTTAATTTCCTTTTTGAGTTGACATTAAGTTTATATTGGGTGATTCCGTTAAACTTTAATGTTGATTTGATAAGAAGGCTTTCAAATATTGTTTTGTTGATACTAGGTTGCAATGGGTGGTTCCATGCACATTTGTGTCGACTTGGCAAGTTTTAAAATTGTTGTTTATTATTTAGTACTTTATCGCCTATTTATTATTAGTGTTTCGTCGTTGTGAAATTTATTTTAAAGTTTTCAATTTCTTTTGCGAACTTTAAATTTCATATATATGTTTAGGAGGCGTACGCTCTTATAACATATGTCATGACTTGTGTTCGTAAGTGCTATTTTAATAAAGCAGCTAGCTACTCTTTATTAAAGTGATCTTATCTCTTTAAGTGGAGTATAAGCCCGTGTGGTTACCTCTATTTAAATTGGTTTGGCTATCTATTTACGAACTTTTTCTTCTTGGTTTCTTTTCTAAAATATTTATGTGTGGTCGGATTTATTCTTTTATAATTTTACGTAAATATTTATTCATACTTCTTTTACAAAATTACCTATAGTTTATTGTGCAAATGTTTTTACCTCAAACTTTCTACTTGTCTTTGGTTCTATCACATTGTATAAAGGATGGTTGTTACCATGCTTCTCTACTATACAACTCTTTTTGGTCTTCCAAAATAAAATATATATATTATTTGAGTTATAAAATTTTATACCTGCAAAGTTGTTTAGTTCTTAACTAAAATCCATCGATTTCTGTTTTCTTAATGTTCTTTATTTAGAGTATTTTCTTTTGTCTCTTGGTTGTTTTGAAGTTTCGAGGACGAAACTCTTTTAAGGAGGGGAGATTGTAACAACCCATAATTTTGCTCCTAGTTTTTCTACAAAAGTTTTCCCTAAAACTATTATTTTCTCTAGATTAATGATTTTTATTCTTTATAATTTGGGAGCCGAATTATTATTTTATTATATGGTGTGTTAATGTGTGCATTATATTTATATTTATTATATATTTTATTAGAATTATTTTCATTATTAAGTATTTTCAAAGTTTAGGCGCGATTTAGGAATTTATCGATATGTCGCGTGACGGACTTTTGATGCGTGGACCTTTGATGACTTGGGCCGAAATCATCTTGGTGTGCTTGGGCTTGGACAGCCGGCTATGGGGAGGGAGAAGGAAGAAGTTTCTCTTCTTTTATTTCATTTCTTTTAATTGATGACTCTTGGTAGTTTGTAACCCCCATAAACCCCCTAATCATTTCTCCTAAACCCTTCATTTTTCCATGCCATAAAATTCTGATTTTTATTACAAGAAGTTCAGCATCATTCTCATTTAACCCTCACCATTTTCAAGAAAAGAAAGAGAGAAAAGGAAGAGGAAAAGAATAGAAAGGTTCAACCCGGTTTTTCCTGTCACACCTTCACGAAAATAACCGTAGCCGGAGATCTAACTGTTGGATCGTCTTCAAATTTGGACAGAACGTTTACAACATCTTGTTCTTAACTTTGACAGCAGTGATTTAGAATCCGAGCTTTTGATCACCGGGAATCATGGTCGGAACAGAGCAGTACGAAATAAGAGTTTTCAACGTTCAGGACCAAAACGCCTAGTGACTTGTTGCTACAATTCTCGATCGTTGTGCTTTGGGGTTAGAAGAGGAATTAGATTGTATGCGTAACTCTTAACTATCTCTTTAGACTCAGCTCTCCTCACGACGTTCAAGCTAACTAGTAGTTATCTTAGAACCATAGTGATTAGAGTATTATTCGGTATTATATTATTACGCTAGGAATTGTTTAAAATACTTTTTGAATGAAATTATTGACGAAATTTGACATGAATATACTTGATGCATGCTGTGTGAATATTGTATAAAGAAAAATAATTTTCGTCTGATTTTTAGTATTTATTTGATTTAATTGGTATTTTGTGCGTTTTTGGCTTATTTGCATAATAATTATTAAACGAATGTTAAAATTGCTAAAATTATTTTTCGTGGATCATGTTATATGTTTAGTATGTATTCCATGCCTTAGAGTAATTTTTTCCTACTGTTTACCTGTTTATTTAATTGATATATCTATTTTTGCATTATCGTTTCTGTCAGTATATAAATCATGGAAATTGTTTCAGGAAGCCGAAAAATTCAGTTCTTTGTGGATTATGTATTTACGTGAGTTTATACATGTTAGGTAAATTTTTGGCAATTTTTGGGCGTTTATGTTTATTTTCTAATTATTATATTGGCTTTATTGAGTAATCTGTAAATTAACGTTTAAAAATACTTTTAGAGTCCAAAAATTATAAATAAAAATTTATACCATGTCAGTAGAGCCATTAGGGGCGTATGATAATTTTTGTGTGATTTGACTGCTCGAACTTATTAGTTTAATAATTATTATTGGGTTTTTGTTGTGAAATTGAGGATACTCTTTTAAATTATTTGAGAGCTTGTTAATCAGAAATAATTTGTAATCAATTATGTTCTTGGTTGCTGATGTTCATTAGGTTGCAGTAAGTATTATTGGGTATTATTATGTTTATGTTTGATTTATGAGAAAAATGATTAATTGTTACTACTCTTTTATTGAATAAGCCTTGGAATTAATTAGTGATGTATTTTTGATTGAATTGTTGGTGCTGTAAAAACTAGTTTAATGTCATTGTTGATGTTTAGAGATGTTCAAGTGTTTATTGTGGGAGACATTTGTTGAAAATTTGTAAGATATTTTTTTTGAGGAATTATGAAAAGTTGTTTTGATGAATTATGGGTATAAGGCCGGGTGACATCCCTTCTTGATGAATATTTTATGATGAATGATTCTTTGATGATATGCATGATTTTATTTTGAGATAAGAATATCCGGTGGGATAGATGTTGTTTTGTCCACTTGTCCAACAAGTAAGCTGTAGGCTTAGCTTCCTTGTCGAGCAAGTAAATTAGTATCTTGAGTGTTCTTCAGTTGGAGACTTGTGCAACAGATGTCTGAATCAACTTAGTCCAAGCTTGAGCTTCATTCCCGAACCTGCAAAAAGGGACCCACCCTGGAGGTTTGGGTGGTGGTTCCCCCTCCGAAGCTTAAGTCAGGTATCAGGAGTTGTAAGAGAAAAGTAGAGATAGAGAGAGAAAGTGAGAGAGTAGTTTTACAGAGTAACTTTGCACTGTTTGCATTGAATGTCTTTACTCCCCGATTTCCGGAGTATTTATAGTGATAGCAAGACCTAGAATAGTGGCTTCGATTGGGCCGAGGAATCGAGATCATGACACGTGGCGGACCATGACTTGGGGAGGTCTATTAACCACTCTCCTTCACCCATTTGGCACTTGTTGGGCTCGACTGTTGGGCCGAATCTTGAACCTTTTAACTCACCGAGTGCGGCCCATTGAGATTCAAGGCTTTTCCCTTCTTTTACTAAAGTGACACGTATACGGCTCTGATGAGCCCAAGTGCCTTCAAGAGAGCCGTAGATGTTAGACCACAACATTTGCCCCTAAAAGGGCTTTTACAGTTGGCCCATCTGACGGTTAAGGCCCTTTTACCCTTAGGGTACCTTAATTTGAAATGAAAAGACGCGCCCTTTTTTAGGTTGTACCGGTCATATTCGACCGTTGTATTTTCTTTTCGGTCATTCTTGACCGGCTCCGCAGGTTTCTTATTCCTCTATAAATAACCTTGTTGTGAAGACATTTAATCATTTAACACTTCGAACAAATTTTTCTAGAGAGAGAAGCTCGCGAATTTTTTAGAGAGAGAGAGCGATCGTCCGGCTTCAAAGATTCTTCACCGAATCGTCCGGACGTTCTTCGCAGGTATCGTTTCTTTGATTTTTTCATTCTCCTTTATTCTTTATTTTTTCTTAGAAAATCAATAAAATGGAATCATCTTCGTCAAATAATCCTAGCCGACCAAGAGCTTGTCTTGACCCTAGAACCGATACTTCTTCTTCGGCACATTCTAGAGTTGGGCCTCTTCTGGCCGAGTACATATATTTTTATAGCTTTGGCCGAGAAAGTCAGACGACCCAGTCTTTACCTGTGCAGGGTAATCTGGCGCGCGTCAAGCAAACGGCCCGTCTAAGACGAAAAGCGATCATCCCATCAAATAGTTCTGATATGGAGGAGTCCACTGGACGGGTGCCAGATGAAACGAGAGAGGTCCAAAGTGCTCAGCCTTTGAGCCGGCCTCCTGTTGACGATGAAGAAAACTCCGAAATAAGACCTGAGACCAAGCATTCGGGGGACGCCGACATGGAGGTGATCGGCGAAGGTAATAATGGTAGCAATTCCGAGGCTGCCGAAGAATCAGACGAAGCCTCTACTACCTCGTCAGAGATTAGAAGACGTTTAGGTCCCCTTTCTGATCCTGGCTTCATTTTAGTTAACCGTAAGTGGTTAGAGAAACTAGGACCAAACCCTAATTTCTTGTCGTCTTTCATGCCCACGCGGGCTTCTCCTTTGTCATTCCTAATAAAGACGCGACGATCCTGAGTGCTCCTAAGAACCACTTCGCCGTCTATAAACTGGCCTTAGATGCGGGATTGAGGTTTCCCCTTCATGACTTCATAGAACAAGTGCCGCAAAGACTACCACATCGGCCATAATCGGTTGGCCCCAAACGCTGGCACAACGTCCCGACGTTTATTGCCGTCTGCGAGCTACGTGGCTTAGCCCTTTCTCTTCGTGCCTTTACCCACATCCATTATGCGGCCAAGGTACCCGGGCCGTGGACCGGACATGGCTCAAAGATTCGCAACCGCCCAGCTTCCCGACGGCTTGGGGGAAGCCTTCGAAGATGCATGAATGGAAAGCCGATTTCATATATTTGAGAGCGGCCAATGATTCGCCACGAGAGCTATAGATTCCATAATCGGTCCATCACGAATACGGGACGGAAGCGATCTGGGCCGACCTCGGAGGACAATTATGATGAAGAAGTTGTGGAGTACTTCGTAACAAAAGAGTACTCCGGGCCCGGCCAACGATCCTTTAAAGGGCCCTCCAACCGGATACCCTTTAAGGAGATGTTTTACCAAGACGACTTCTTGGTTGTGGCCGGTTTGCGGTTGGCCGATGATAAAGGTATATATTTAATATCACCCAAGTAAAACTCTTCGTCTATAATTCATTTGACGAACACATTTTTGTTCTTTGCGGACTCGGCCGGACAACGCCTCGAAGCTTCTTGGACTGGGAAATCGCATGTCCAATTTCACGTACAACTTGTGGAAGGAGTATGCAAAAAGTAGTGCCGAGAAGAGGACGGAAACATTGGTAATTTTTTTTTTTTTTTTTTTTTTTTTTTTTTTTTTGCCGAGTATCACTTTAGCTCGCCTCGGAATTGGCATCCAATTTTTTGGACGAGGGTCACCCAAAGAAGGAGAACGTCCGTGACTTGGGCGGCCACCTTCCTGGGGCCATTCTCGTCCTTAATTGGTATCCAATTTTTGGACGAGGGTCACCCAAAGAAGGAGAACGTCCGGACTTGGACGGTCACCTTCCCAGGGCCATTCTCGTCCTTAATTGGTATCCAATTTTTGGACGAGGATCACCCAAAGAAGGAGAACGTCCGGACTTGGACCGGTCACCTTCCTCGGGGCCATTCTCGTCCTTAATTGGTATCCAATTTCGGACGAGGGCCACCCAAAGAGGGAGAACGTCCGCACTTGGACGATCACCTTCTGGGGCCATACTCGCCCCTAATTGGCATCCAATTTTTGGACGAGGGCCACCCAAATAGGGAGAACGTCCAGACTTGGACGGTCACCTTCTGGGGGCCATACTCGTCTTTAATTTGAATTCAATTTTTGGACGAGGCCACCCAAATAGCGAGAACGTCCAGACTTGGACGGTCACCTTCTGGGGGCCATACTCGTCTTTAATTTGAATCCAATTTTTGGACGAGGGTCACCCAAAAAGAAGCCCGTCCAAGCTTGGACGGTCACCTTCTTGGGGCCATACTGTCCTTAATTGGCATTCAATTTTTGGACGAGGGTCACCCAAAAAATAGCACGTTAAGATTTGGACCGGTCACCTTCTTGGGGCCATACTCGTCCGAATTGACATCCAATTTTTGGACGAGGGTCACCCAATGAAGGAGAACGTCCAAACTTGGACGGTCACCTTCTTGGGGCCATCTTCGTCCGGGAATTGGCCTCCAATTTTTTGGACGTCCATTACTCAACTAAAGGGAACGTCCAGGCTTGGACGGTCACCTTCTTGGGACCATAATCGTCTGAATTCTTACAATAGTTTTTTGGACGATCACTCTGATGCCTTTACTTTTTGCAGAAAAATGCTCCTACAAACAAGCTTCCTCCTGGGAAGTCGTCCTCATCCAAAAAGAGGCCAACTACAGTACGCCGACCGGCCTTCGCCGAAGAAGCCTAAGGGCTTTACAAGGAAGAAGGCGGATAAGGCGGCTCTTGCCGCCGAGAGTGTGGAGAAAAGCATGCCTCCCCCCACAAGCCAAGGCTCTTAAAAGGGGGCCTTCGACTGGCTGGCACGGCCGAGGAGGGAAAAGATGCACATGCGGCGCTTCCGCTCGGCTTTTGGCCGGGCCGACTCGCGAGGTCAACCCGCAGTCCGCCTTGGCTTTGGTTGCACCGGATCCGATGCCGCCGCCGAGAACTATCCAGGGTTCGGCGGCTCGGTGGCTAAGCCGGGTGCCACAGATGCCCTTAGCTGTTAGGGACGGCATCTATTTCGTCCTATGAGTCGTATTACCCCAATATAGTTAGGACGGTGCGGGTCTGGTGGACGGTCCATGAGTCCGTCCGATAGGCAAGCTATCGTCTTTCCTATCAAAATGACTCGACTCTCCCCCTCTTTCGGATAAGGGCAAAGGCCCCGCTATACCCCCAACTCCTCCCACTGCCGATTCGGACGAGGAGTCTTCTCCCGCCTTCGCCAAAATGTCAAGGCCGGAGAAAGAGCGGGCGAAGCAGAGCTCTTCAAATGCTTCCCCGAATCCTACATTAAGGGATTAAGGGGAGCGTCCGCCGGCATGTGGGCTACATGTCTCGCCTTCGCCGAGGTATTATTTTATGCCTGCTTTGTTTTATACATTTGACTTTTTAACCCGTCTAATAATTTGATTTGTTTTCATTGTTCCGGCCTTCGGCTCGCAGCATGCTAACCAAGAATGGGCGAGGGACCCGAGAAAAGAGAATAAACGCCTCGTCCATCTTGCTACAACGGCAGAGCGACAAGGCCATCCATGACATTGAGATGGCTAATACCCTCCATCGTCGGTCCATCGGACGCCTTGGAGAAGAGATCTCGCAGAACTGGAATCTAAGAACAAGAAGTATCTTGTTACTATCAACAATCGATCAAGGAGCAGGATCGTCCGAAAATGATCATAGATACTCTCTCTACCGATCTAAAAGGTGAGAGGGATGTGGCTCTTATTGCTGCGCCGAGCCGAGAAGAGAGAACATTCTCCTAAGGGCCAAGACTCGCCCGTCCGGAAAAGGAGGCGGCCACGGCCTTCGACGATGCTAAGGAAGGCTTGAATCAAGTCGTCGAAACGGCCAAGGACTCGGGCCGTCAAAGCCTTTGGGATGCTAGGCGAGGAAGCCGAGGTCCCCGCCTTCGTTCGTCGTCCCGGAGTATCAAGAGAGCGTCCATCGGGCTATGGTATGCACCGAGGACCCTCCGCAGTTTGAGGAGTCGACGACGAGGCCGCCGCCGAGGTGGAGACCCCAGTAAGGGCGACCACGAAACTCGCTCCGAAGACGAGGCCTAGGTTTAGGTTTATTTTCAAGTTTCTTGGCTTGTTTCGTCGCCGTATTTTGAACTCTTCAACTCTTAGGTTGTAATTCTTGATCGATCATATATGAAGGAGAATTTTTGCCAATTGCCTCGTCTATTTTCTTTTCGAATTCCAATTTGACTATGTATAATATTAACTTCGTCATGCTCGTTGGACGTCTAGCCCCGATGCTCGCGCGCTTGGCTTTTGACAATCGTAACTCGTCCCCGATCTATCGGACGATCCGCTTTTTCCAAGATTCCGATAATCTGTCCAAAATGCTCAAGTAAAAATACGGCTCGTCCTGATATTATTGGACGGTCCACAAGCATTTGATAAATGCATATGCATCCCAAAAGAGACTCGTCTGGGTCGGTTTGCCAAACGCAAAACGAGAGGATTGCCATCCCGGGCTTGGACGATTATCACTCGTCCCATAATGGAACCAAGTATTTTATGTGATTCGTCCTAAATTTTTGCTTTATGGACGAGCCACGTTCTAGCCGTTTTTACTCGAGCTACTATCGATCGTCCTGTACAATCAATCCATCACAAGGGCATTTATTGCCGAGGTCCTGGTATTTGGACGACCTGCTCTCTTTAGCTCGTCCTATTGGCTTCTATTATCCCCCCGTTCTTGGGCTTAGCTCCATCGTATATCGAAGGGGAGCCGAAGTCCAAGAAGGAGAGAGGCCGACTAGGCGAACTCCGCCGAAGTTGATGGACGAGCTTGAGATGCATGTTCGGTATGCTTTAGCCGGCTTCCTTGAGGGAGCCACACTCGTCATTAAGTAGCGATCCCTTACTAGGGTCCGGGACTACTTAGCCGTCCGTGCTTTTGAAAGTAAGTATCCTTTACTAAGGTCTTATTTCGGGCCGCCTTTCTCTCGGAGACTTTGACGTTACTCTTACTAGAGCACAAGTCAATTTGACGGCCATATATGCATTGTATTTTTGGCCGGTCTCTTTGAGGGAGTGATGCTCGGCGTAAATGTGAGCCATTTTGACGTTCTGCTATTGTTTGTATTTTTGTTCGGCATCCAAGTTATTGTCACTTTTAGACGAGCAACTGATTTAATGCCCCAAAGTGAAGTAACTTGGTGAAAATAAACAAAGAGATAAGAAAGTAGGAATTGTATTATATGGATTTTGCTTGGCCGAAAGCCAAGATGCATGTATACAATTCTTTTCTTACTAACATGTGCCGTGGCACTTTGGAGTGACTACAAATTACCATACATATATCTGACGAAGACCTGAGCTAGACGTGGTACTTCTTTAAGTTGTCCGAATTCCGGTACGCCGAATAGGTCGTCCATCTAGATCTTCGTAAACGAAAAGTCCCACCGCGTATCTCTCGGACAATCGATAAGGTCCTTCCCAATTTGGCGTTAGCTTCCCCAACTCTTTAGCTCGTCCAACTCGCCTCCATCTTTCTTAGAACAAGATCCCCCACCTTTAGCGGTCGTCTAACAACTCTTTTGTTAAACTCTCGAGCCATACGCAAGTTTGTACAATTGCATTCTTAGCAAGGCATTGCCCACGACTTCGGGACTTGGTCCAAAGCCGTACGCAATGCGGCCCGGTTGGCATCCTCTCGTGTATAACATGACTCGCGGGGTGGGCTCCTCAACCTCAATGGGCAAGACGGCTTCGGTTCCATAAACTAACATGAAGGGCGTCTCGCCCCGTAGAATTCTTAGCGTTGTTCTAATGGACCATAACACCAATTGCAATTCTTCAACCCATTGCCCTTTGGCGTTATCTAGTTTCTTCTTGATTCCATTTGATAGAATCTTGTTGAAGGACTCGACTTGCCCATTGGCTTGTGGGTGGGCGACTGCGCAAAGTGAGCTTTGATTTCTCTTTCGACAGCCCATTCTTTCGACTTAGGCGTTTCGAACTGTGGACCATTATCAAAGACGATTGACTCGAGGCATGCCAAATCGAGTTATAATGTTTTTCCGAGATGAAGCCTTTGACGTCGTTTGTTGTTATTCCTCGCATGGCTTCAGGCTTCTATCCATTTAGTGAAATAGTCCACCGCTACTAACACAAACTTCTTTTGCCCGGCCACGGTGGAAAGGACCTAGGATATCCATGCCCCATTTGGCAAAAGGCGAGGGGAACAAGATGGGGGTCGAGAATTGGACGGCTTCGATGCACATTTCCATGCTTCGACAACCGTCACACTTCTTTGCGTAGACTATAGCATCCTCCTTTAAGGTAGGCCGGAATACCCCGTCCTTAAAGCCTTCTCGCCTAACGCTCTTCCCCCAATGTGAGAAGCACAAGCTCCTTCATGGAGTTCTTTCGGAATTTCCGGACCATCTTCTCGGTGACGCACTTGAGCGGGGGCCGGTTAAACGACTTCTTGTAAAGTGTCTCGTCCCATAGCTCAAACCACTTGTCTCGACCTTCACATACTTGGCCTCTACAGGATCTCGAAGGCAATCGTCCCGTCTTCTTGTATTCTATGATTGGCGCCATCCAGACAGTCCCTCGGCTGAGAAACATAATCTCCTCTTGGTCGATGCTCTTTTTGGGTTTGACTTCCCAAAAAACTGTTCTTGGCACATCACCTTCAGCCGAGCTGGCCAATTTCGAGAGAGCATCTGCTGATGATTTTTCTGACCTTGGTACTTGGTCGAGGACAAATCGTTTTAATGGCTCAATCTCATCCTTGATCGGCCGCATATATTTGCTCATTGATGCTTCTTTGCATTCAAAATCTCCGTTGACTCAGGCCGACAACTAAGAGAGAGTCCGATTTGGCCTCAATCTCTATTGCTCCAACCGCCTTGCACATTTTGATTCCGGCCCAAGAGTGCTTCATATTCAGCTTCGTTATTGGACGCTTTGAATTGGAATCTTAATGCATATTCAAACTTGTCCCCTTCGGGAGATTGACAAATGATTCCTGCCCCACATCCATTGACTGTGGACGATCCATCAACCATGAGCTTCCAATGCTTCCTTCCTTCAGCTGGATCAGATATTGGCTCTATGACTGGCCGAGTAAGCTCAACTATAAAATCAGCCAAGGCTTGCCCCTTAATGGCCTTCCTCGGTTCAAATGATATATCAAACATGTTAAGCTCAACCGCCCATTTTAACATTCGCCCAGCGGCTTCCATCTTCTGCAGAACTTGCTTCAAAGGTTGATCAGTATAGACGAGTATACTGTGTGCCAAGAAATAGGGTCTTAACTTTCGGCTGGCCATGACGAGGGCCAATCCAAATTTCTCAACAGGAGTATACCGATTTTCCGCGTCCTTGAGCACATGACTGACGAAGTAAATTGGAACTGGACGGATTCTCTTTCAACCAACGGGACGACACTCACGGCTTGAGTGGATACGGCCAAGTATACGAAACAACTTTTCCCCCTCGGCGGGATGGCCGACCCTTAGGCGACTGCCGAAGATGATCTTTGACATGCTTGAAGGGCTTCCTCCGCCTCTGCTGTCCATTCAAACTTGGCTTTTTCTTGATCGTGGCAAAGAAGTGATGGCACTTGTCGCCCGACTTAGACAAAAATCGTCCAAGGGCGACCCAAGCAACCCGTCGCCCGCCGTACCTCTTTTACCTTCGAAGGAGACTTCATGTCTAGAACGACTTGAACCTTTTCGGGGTTGGCTTCTATTCCCCTACGATCCACCAAGAATCCTAAAAACTTCCCCCGACAAAACCCCAAAGACACATTTCTTTGGGGTTCAACTTTAACTTGTATTTCCCGAGAGTTTCAAAAGTTTCTCTCAAATCACCAACATGACTTTCTTCTTGACGGCTCTTGACTATCATATCGTCAATATATGCCTCCATATTTCGTCCCAACTCTGCATGAAAAACATTATTGATCAATCTTTGAAAAGTGGTCGGGGCATTGCGCGGGCCGAATGGCATCCTCGGCCCGGCCATACAGACCCTTTTTTCGGTAATGAAGGACGTTTTGTCTTGATCCTCCGGCCACATTGGGATTTGATGAAAGCTCTGAATAAGCGTCCATGAAGCTCGGCAATGCGTGGCCGACCGTGGAGTCTACCAGGACGATCCAACTTAGGCAAGGGGAAACTGCCCTTGGGACAAGCCTTGTTGAGATCGGTGTAGTCCACACACATTCTCCAGGTGCCATTGGGCTTTGGCACCATCACCACATTTGCTATCCAAATCGGGATAATAGGTTTCTTTGATAAACTTGGACTCCAAAGAACTTCGAACTTCTTGGTCGATCGCTCCGGTTTCTAAGCAGGTCCCAAATGCCTCTTCTTCTGACGAACAGGTTTCAAATTTGGATCAACATTCAACCGATGGACGGCGACTTCCGGATCAATTCCCGGCATTTCCTCAACGCAATAGGCGAACACATCTTGAAACTCTTTCAGCAAGTGGACTAGGTGACCCTTCAAACTAGGACTGAGTGAAGACCCATTTTGAGGGTCCTTTCGGGCGAGCTTCATCCGGCACGTACCTCTTCGGGCGCCTTCCGCTCTCGGACGTTCTACTGCTAGTCCCATGATGGCCATGACCTCTTCAAAGCGAGGAGGGTTCTTCTTTGATGATTTCATATTTCCTCTTCTTGCTAGGAAGGTGCTCGGACGCTTTCCTTGAGAGAGAAGAGAGGCGTCCGAGGGCTCTCAATGATCGGCTTTGATCCAGACGTTTTCCTCTCGCTAGCCATCTTCGTCTGATCTTTCTCTATTCCAGACGTTTTCCTTTCGCCGACAACCTTCGTCTGATCTTCGCTGCCTATTTTCCATGATGACGGCTTGAGGGTAGTCAAATAACATTCCCTAGCCACCTGCTGGTCTCCATATAATGAGCCAATCTGGCCATCATCGCACTCATACTTCATCAACATCGGGTGAGTTACTATGATTGCTTTTACATGATTCGAGTTGGTTGGTCGTCCAAGAATGACATTGTAGGTCATCAAGTCTCGGACCACCAAGAACTTGATAAACAAGGTTTTAGCCGCATCCTTCTCTCCCACTCGAACGGGTAAAGTAACGATTCCCATTGGATGGATGACTCCTCCCCCAAACCCTATGATGGGATGGTGAACGGGAACTAAGTTGTTCTCATCAAACTTTAGTCCTGGACAAGCAATCGGCACTAATGATATCCGTCGAGCTTCCAGTATCGATAAGAATTCTTCTCACTTTCAAGTTTGCTATTTTCATTTCTACAACCAAAGGATCATCATGGGGAGTCCTCAATCTGCCCCGATCTTGCTCACTAACTACCACCCTTGGGAAGGGCTCAGCCTTTGTCTGATCAGCTAACAAAACTTGGCCGAGCTCCCTAAGGTAGTTTTTTGTGCCCTCTATTTGTTGGTCCCCAAAGAAGAAACCCTCCCGAGATTACTAGAACAACGTCTTCGTGCCTGGCTTGGCACTCTCTTTCTTCTTAGCATGCCGGTCGTCCCTCCTCTCGAAACTTCCTTCCCCTTGGGGCATGTAGGAGTTCATCTTTCCCTTTCGGGCTAATTCCTCCAAAGCTCTCTTGAGGTGCTTACATTCATTGGTCTCGTGACCACAATCTTTGTGGAAGTGGCAATACTTGCTCTTATCCCTATTTCTATAAGGAGTTTTCATTTCACTTGGGGCCTTCAACTCATATCGATCCTTAATCTCCATGAGGATGGAGTATTGGTCTTTGTTAAACTCAACAGGATTGGATGAGGATGGCTCGGCCTCCTTTCTCTTGCTCTTTCTAGACGACGTGGTGTTGGAGGTTACCGCCCAAGTCTCGGCCTTCTTGGGGTTGTTCTTTTTTTGGGCCGAGCAACCTCTTCAGGCTTCTTTGACTCGGGATGCTTTGCCTCAGCACACACTTCCGGTAGCGTGAATAAACGCTTCGCTTCCCTTAAAGCTTCGACAAGAGTGGAGATTTTCTTTTTAACAAGATCAAACTTAAAGCTTCCCGGCCTTAGTCCCCGATGAAGGCGTCGAAGGCCACTCCAAGATTAAGATCTTGAATCAAGAGCTTCCGATTGAATCTCTTAACGAAACTTCTAAGAGCCTCCTTAGGACCACCGGACGACCTTGCCTAGGTGCATGCTTTGGTTTTTTGCTCTTGCTTGTTGGCAACGAAATGACTAGTGAATAAGAAACCGAGTTCGATAAAGTTGTTGATGGAATTAGGGGGAGATTGTTAAACCATTTCTCGCGCTACTCCTTTCAAAGTAGTGGAAAATTCTTACACCAAGTAGCGTCGTCCACTCCTTGGACGTACATCCGATGCTTGTAAGCGGACGGTGATCGTCGGGATCGGTAGTTCCATCGAAAGGCTCAATGGTTGGGAGTTTAACCTTTGGGAAGGGGGGGCATCTCCATAATTCGCCGAGAACGGAGTAGGCCGGGTGATTTGGAGAGCTCCCAATTTGTCCCTCAATGGGTATGAACTCCTTGCGACATTCTTTCATTCTTGGATTGGATGAAGTCTTTGGGCCGGTTTTGGACGCCTATAGACCATGGGCTGGGCCACGGTCTTCTCCCGTCGTGGATGAACAAGGGAGTGACTTAAACTTCGGTCCTCCCCTACGGACGACAACCCTGAAGGAGGATCTCTCGGGTATGGGGTAGATCCTGTAGTCGAACGTTGCAAAGCCGCCGCCTCTTTGCCTCTAAGTAATCCCGGCGTCGGTTTCCATTCGGTGCCCACTAGGATGGACATGGTCCCGGGTCCTCACCACCGGGTTCCGTCCATCTTTCTTCTCCGATCGGTATTTTCCGTTTGCTTTCCTCTTGCCGTCCTTCAGAGGGTTCCCGACGAACATGCCGACTAGGGCTCGGACGATCTTCTTGGGAACGTCCCCTAAGGGGAGGTGGATTGTTGGCGTACTGGCTCATTGTTAAGCCGGAAAAAAAGCATATTACTCTTGATACGTTCTGAACGACAGCACCCATCTTTGCCTGGAAATCATTCAAGGCGTTCTCTAGATGGGCGGCGATCCATCGGACGTTCAAAATTCTCTTGAATGGCCAGGTTCTTTGGCTTGGTCCAAGATAACTTGGACGATGGACGGGGTCTATCCCTTCCTCGAGGCGGTCTCTCGTGTTCTACTCGTGTCTTCGACATTAACCCGAAGACTTCGGTTTACGCAAGGTTGGATGATTGACAATCGGTCATCGTTGCGTCTCCCCACGACGCGCGCAAATGTTTTGTCCACTTGTCCAACAAGTAAGGCGCAGGCTTAGCTTCCTTGTCGAGCAAGTAAATTAGTATCTTGAGTGTTCTTCGAGTTGGAGACTTGTGCAACGGATGTCCGAATCAACTTTGTCCAAGCTCGAGCTTCGTTCCCGAACTCCGCAAAGGGACCCACCCCGGAGGTTTGGGTGGTGGTTCCCCCTCCGAAGCTTAAGTCGGGTATCGGGAGTTGTAAGAGAAAAGTAGAGATAGAGAGAGAAAGTGAGAGAGTAGTTTTCTGAGTAACTTTGCACCGTTTGCATTGAATGTCTTTACTCCCGATTTACGGAGTATTTATAGTGATAGCAAGACCTAGAATAGTGGCTTCGATTGGGCGAGGAATCAGATCATGACACGTGGCAGACCATGACTTGGGGAGGTCTATTAACCACTCTCCTTCAGCCATTTGGCACTGTTGGGCTCACTTGTTGGGCAGAATCTTGAACCTTTTAACTCAGCTGAGTGCAGCCCAGAGATTCAAGGCTTTTCCCTTCTTTTACTAAAGTGACACGTATACGGCTCTGATGAGCCCAAGTGCCTTCAAGAGAGCCGTAGATGTTAGACCACAACAGATGTAGTCCCCGGTGAAGAACATGCCAACCACCTGGTTTGCGAACTAGGGGTACACCTGGGTTAATTGTTGTCGTTCGAGAGGTCAGGGAGTTCTGCGTGTTCTACCCTGCATCGGGAGTTTGGCCATTCTTAGACACAGGCAGTGGGGAACGTAAGCCCATAGACTGACCTGGAGATTGCGATCTGACAAACCTTAGGAAGTGAATTGCGATTCACTGGCGTTCGGTTTCTGACTCAATAACTTGTTGTACTTTTGTTTTATTATTATTTAAGTATTCTGGAATTGATTTACTCACTATATCTTGTATACTTGATGTTGACTATCACTTGTATCACTTGTATCACTTGTGAGCTTTATGATTTTGGATGCATGTCATAGTTGTCTTGACCTTATGTTTCCTTTTTTATTAATCTATGTCTAAATCATGCTTTGATTTCTTTTGTTCTGGGAGAACTGCTAGTTACTCCCCACTTATTGTGGATTGTTGTTATATATTTTGCAGGTTATGTTGATGGGAATCTTCTTTGGTTTTGGGTTCGGGTTGAGATGTGAGCATTAAAAAGCTAGATGTTTTAGGCCTAGACTTTTAATTAGTTTGAGAGTCAGTTTTCTCTTTTAGATATTACTCTGATTAATTTAAATTATTTGTACTATTTATTTATGTTGGTTTTATCACTTAGTTATTTAAACGCATTTCTTATAGTAGTGACATTCCCAGAAGACGATGTTTCCGTCATCGTCCTATTAATACTATTATTATTTCTTTCTTTTCCGCTTTGAAATTCTGGGGTGTTACAATACTAATTACAATAGAAATTAAACACAAGGCCTCCTAGCTGTATCCCATAAACCACCATTATATATGAAGTTTTTTTCTTCCTTGGACTACCAAAGTCAACAGATTTGTTTGGCTTCTCCTTTCCTTTCAACAACTTTTTCTCTATTTTTCAATTTTTTTCCCTTTTCAATTCTCATGGCTTCATTGTCCTTCAGCATACGAACTTCATTCAAGAGGAATTTTTTTCTTCTCCGCAAGCCCATTAATTACATCATCTGCCACTCAGTTTGATCAAGATGAATTCAACCTGAAAAGCCCACATTGACTGTAACCTTTATCATGATTGTGCAACTTGCATCCAAGGAAAAACCTCCCGGGATTATATATTCTTCCTCGAAGACCTAAGCCTTGCAACATTTTCACCACAATCACACTTTGACTTGAGCTTAAACTCCCCCGTGAAGTCACAAACTACAAAGTTGGCTCATTAACAACATAAATTAGAGCTTCTTTCCAATTGAACTTTGGCTCTTCAATAACTACAAATAGTACGAAATTTAAGGAATAAAACACAAAGAATGGAGTAAATCTTACCTTCAAGGAATGTCTTGTGCTTTAAATTACCTTCGTGAAGATGTTGGCTATGGGAGATAGTAGGGGGGAAAGAAGAAAAAATGGGTCGAAATTTAAGGAATAAAACACAAAAAATGGGCCGGAATCATTAAACTGGCTGACAAAACAAGTCGGATCATCATAAGGGACTTTATCATGCAAAAAAATTTATTTACAAAAAAAGTGTCATAATTGGCTTAATATGACCAAAAAAAAACTCTTCAATCATTAATTAAATTTTCCACGGATGAACTCGTTTGGAACTACTTTCAAAGGAAACTCATCACAGTTAATTAATGAGTTCATTCAAAAGATCTTCAAATAGTAAATTCTCTATCTCTAGTCCAACACATTCAGCATCAAACTGAAGATTCATCCATCCATCGTACTTGGCGAGATCTCGTGCAGTAATGTAATCTAAAGAAGTGTCAAGCTCACGCCTCGAACAACAAATATGCCATCGTATACATTTCCATACCTCCTCAAGAACATGGTGTCCCTTAGGCATAGGATGAGTTCCAGAGCATGAAGACAAATGCGTACCCCAATAAGACACCGACCTCTCATAAATAGCTAATAATGTTTCATTTATCATATCAAATAATAGCAAGTGATTACTATGGTTGTCTTCTATATAGGATGTCATCTCTTGCTCCAGAAGCGAGCAAGTTTCGAGTTCGACAAACACAGATGGATTTACCGGTTGATCATATGAGTACCACGTCCCGAGAACTTTGGTCCCCGAATATTCGGAGAGTTGTAAGATGTCTCTAACATAGTTAAATTCAGCTTGCTCATAACTATTTACTCGTAGAAGGCGGTGATTTGGAGATAGATAATGAATGGGGCTTTTTACTTCATTTTCAACAAGCTTTAAGCAAGAAAAGGTTGGGGACTTGTTGTTGAACTCTTGTGATTGTGGTGGGTCATAATCTGTTTTTAAGTAAATCACGTAACGAAACGTTAGATTGTAAAAGAAGGTCATTATAATATAGCATTAAGCCCTTGAAATATGCTGGCTAAATTGGAAAATATACTTCACCCTCTCTTCGAAAATAAATGCAGCAATTTGACTTTTGCACAATTAATAAAACCTCACTTTGACCTATTTTTTTTTACTAGTATATAAAATCATAGGTTAATGTATATCATGATTTTCATATTTTATCTCAATAGATATTTCGGATGTATCAATTTTTCATAATTAATACTAATAGATCAAAAAAAATTGATGGTTAGTGTTGTAAATTAGCAAGTTTGCCAATCAAACAATTGGATTTATTATATTATAGAAGGTGTATAAGTAAACAATTTCCAAGGATACTTATGATGCCATAATAATTATTGCCTCTTTTTCTAACACTTTCAATGTTTCTATTTTAGCAATTTCTCTATTACTTCGAACAATTACATCTTTAGCAATATGTTCTCTGTTATTTTTCTCTCTCCTAGCACACAAAGGTTTTTTTATAGTGCGTCTTGGGTGTAATATGTTACACCATAACTTATTGTATAACAAAACCTCACACGTACATAATAACATATACTCCAACAAAAATGACATACGCTACACAAAAAATGACATGAATCTAATGTCATTTTGTGATTCATTTCATGTCATTTGACTTTTTTTTGCAAAAGAAACGGTAGTTTATGGGTTGATACACCATAAGTTATGGTGTAACGGTTACATCCAAAAACTTCTACTTTTTTTATCTATCTCTATCTCTTTCCTTTCCTCTGTCCTTTAGCACATTTCAACATTGCGAGCATAAAATAAGGATGAAGTATTTTCTTAGTCCATTGAAATATGTAAATCAATTATGAGCAAGTAATTCAGATGATTTGTGCACGACACAACTTATTATAAAAGACATCAAACTTTATTATGTTGAATACTTAGAGCTAGATAGTCAAAATGGAACAATAAAGCCTAGCTACAAGCAATGCAAAAATATAAAGCAGAAGTTCATCTATTCATTCTGATGATTGTTAATTTCACAAATCTTAGCTTTTAATCATGGAAAACCTTCTTTCATATAACCTTTATATATTGTGTTGTTCAGCATGAACATTGATTCATCGTTGAGAACATAAAAGTATATTTCTATATGGTATAAAGTGAAGTATTTAAGATACCTTCAAGTAAAGTTCCTTCAAGTTCAATCGAATCCATTTGCGATTGGGATCCATGAATTAATACCATAGGTTGTGCAGAGATTGTGTCACCATCATTTTCATATGTATCCACTTTTAAAGCTTGTGTTGGTTCAATGCTTGGGTCACCGTTGGCTATCGCGACATTTTCTTCATCATCGTTGATCGATGATAATGCTTCTGTATCGCTGACATCCCCATATTCTTCCAAAGCTTTACAAGTAGCTTCTTTGGTTGTGTTAGTCAACCTTTTATCTTCTCCTTCAATGTTTAAGACGTATTTTACTTTCCTTTCGCTAAAACTCATTATCTTCCTATTTGGTGTTCTAGAAGAAATAGGCCCATCATAATCCTCAAACTGATTGCTCAAAAACACTTGAAGATCTGGAGACGACAATATCCTTCCAAGCCCCTTTTGGTTACTCCTATATGAATTCGCATCCATGACTCTCAATTTTGATCTGTCATGAATATTCATTCTAGGTTCTTTACTAGAAGTAGTTGTCTCAAACAATTGACAATACTTATCCAACGACTCATTAAAAGATGATCTTCTTTTATGAGTTTTTCTGTCCTTATGTTCATTTGGAGAAACTGATGAATCATGGTCACATATTACATTAACATAAGGAGTTTCCTTTGCCCTCTCGTCAGATACTCTTTGTCCATAAGGAACTTTGTGAAGGAGGGCATCCATAGCAATTCTTCGCCTCTCCTTTCTATTCTCCTTAATCAAATGTCTTATTTTTTGTCTAAGGTCCTTAAATCTTCTTCCTATAATTTGACCACTATGATTGTTACTTAGATTTTCAGACCAAAATTGTTGTGAATTATCTTCTCTAGTATATGACTTACTCTTTGTCCTAAATAAACCCGGAGAAAGAGGACTCCTTTGCATTTAAGGAGTCATTTTTAGGAAATGTCCCTGATTTTGTTAAGGATTTTGTTTTACTCGATCTCGTCGTTACTCTCTTAGCCAAGGATTTTTCTTTTACAGAAGATCCAGGATCCTCTAACACTCTTAAGAAAAACTCTTTATTCACGTTTAGTACATCCAGAACATCGAGGAATTCCTTTGTATGATTAAATGATACGCTTCGATTTGTCTTTCTCATTAATGATAATTCATGCATATCTTCTTCCGGAATATCTTGAAGTAGAGCATTTAATTGATCTATTTTTCCTTTTCCTTGCTTCCCCACAAGTTTCCTATCTCCTAATAGACACTCGATGTTCATGGTGTTACAAAGACCACATGTTTTATCACTTTGAGCTTGTATGCTTTCAATATGGAGCCCTTCATTAGAGTTTTCTAAGTGTTGGTCACCAAGGTCAGTTTGCCCTAACTCCGAGCCAGCTGGGCATGTTGAACTTCTTCTATGGCGACCCCTCCTTTTCGTGACCTCTTTGGCAATCATTTTCCTTATTTTTGCTGCTCTAGAGCTTTTAGTTGGGCTTAAGGGCACCGAATGAGAGCTCTTACATCTTGGACTTGAAGGTATAGATAAGGCTTTAGTTGAAAAACTTAGATCCGTCTTTTCTGCTTCAAACTTGAAAAAAAATGCCAAAATCGTATATAAGATTATCTTTTTTTTTTGACAGGATTATATAAGCTACTTTAGAATAATTAATTGTAAGACAAAGATAATTTTTTGCCTAAGGGGTTCACTAATAGTAAAACATATCATTTAAGTTGAAATATGACCTCTTATCTAAAAGTGTTTATTTTAACTTATTGTTTAACATAAAAAGTGACCCTTATAGAGCGAAAGTGAGGTGGTCCTAAAATAGCTATATCATTTTTTACATAACTTACAAAAAATATCATTTATTATTATAGTTAGTCCATTTAAGCATTTTTCTTCGAGTACAAAATATATTTCGAGTAGCTAAATATCTTATGTCGTACAATTAAACTCTTCTCAACAAATCAAAATAGCTTAAAAGTAATTTTCTTTGTCAATAATTACCTAAAAAAGTAAACCCTTAATTTTTTTGAAAAATTGTGTAGAAAATACATTATAAATTGTTAAATATATTCAATTTTGTTCGAAAATAAACGTCATGTTTGAAATTTGGGATATTATCTCATATGACCCTGACATATAGGCCATTTTCCCAAATAACCTTGACATTTTCACCCCTATCGCGGATAACCCTGAACTTGTATTTTGTCATTAAACTTGACGGAATATTTGACGGCGTTAACTATTTGACATTTATAATTTAAAACCTATTTTTTAAAATAAAAAAACACATAATAATTTGTGATCTTCATCTTCTCTCTTGTTCTTCATCCCTTCTCTCTTGATCCAAACAAAAATTCAGCTAAATTCTTGCAAATTAACAACAAATTCATTATTGAAAAGGAAATCAACTCCAGGTAATTATCTTCAACCTTCTCACCAATCTTTCGCTCTTCATACTTCAACACTTCACCAAGGCAATCCCACCAAGCGCCACGACAACCGCCCGACTACCAACCTCGGTCGAAAATCGACACCCGTCCTCTGCTCGTATTGAGTATACTACACCAAAGCGATGGTACCCTATAAGACTAGGATCCACTAGAGGCATGTAATATCCCGAGTAGTACCCCGTCGAGTAAGGGTACACCACCGTATGCGTCGGCGAGGGAGTAGGATCGGGAGGTGCTTACCTGAGAGCTACCGTATGAAAAAAGGAGGTAATTGATAAGTGGAACGAATATGCACTCAATTTATGAATGGATGATTGATTCAACTCTTCAAAAACCCTTAATTCGTGAAATCTTTTCTCTCACTACTTGAAAGTCGAAACGACACTGAATTAGGAGAAAAAGAAGCGCTGAAGTTTAGATGGGGTTGAATTGGTGAAGACGAAGCGTTGAAGTTAGCAAATCAAGAGGACAAAGTTAGCCAAGTGGGGAATGTGATTACGAAATTTGATTTTTTGGGTTTGCAATAATTTGGGGTTTATTTGAGCCAATTTTGAATTCTACTGGTATGGTAGAATTCACCTTTTTTTGTTGGTGTTCATTGGTTTGTGAGGTGAGAGAAGAGATAATAGGGTGGTGGGAGGTTCGGGGGTTGAGGTGGGGTTTCAAGTGGGAGAGTGATGGTTTCGGGAGATGGGTTGGGGGTGTGAGGTGGAGACCGGTAGGACCGTAGGGGCCGAAGTGGCCATTGATGAGGGTGAGGAGAGGATGAATGTTGGTAGGAGGATGAAGAACACAAATGATTTTATTTTTTTTTCTTTTTAAAAATAGGTTTTTAATTATAAATGTCAGGTAGTTAATGGCGTCCAACATTTCGTTAAGTTTAATGACGAAATACAAGTTTAGGGTTATCCGCGATAGCGGTGAAAATATCAGGGTTATTTGGGAAAATGGCCTATATGTTAGGGTTATCTAAGATAATATCCCTTGAAATTTTGGGTGGAATCAATAAATTCCTCACTGAAAATTTTATCAATATAAGTATCATAATATTATAACTTAGCTCTTACTATATTTATAATCACAATATCTCATTTCAAATATTTGTTTACATATATATAGGAATGTGTGTGTATGTATATATATATATATATATATATATATATATCTATATATATATATATATATATATATCTATATCTATATATATATATATATATATATATATATATATATATATATATATATATATATATATATATATATATATATATATATATATATAGGGACAGGATCCGGTGATAACATATATCATATGTGAGAACATATTTATATTTAGAACATACGCAACACTTTTTAGAACATATGCAACACTTTTATAACAATAACTTATAAAACATATGCTATGAGTTTTATAACATAAACCCATCTTTTTATAACGTAAGAACCTAATCAACAGATATACATATATATATTGATTTATACATGTTCTAATTTTCAAACTTACGTCCTAGATTATTTCAAGTATGTTCTAAAATATTTTAAGTGTGTTCCATATTATTTCAATTACGTTCCGAATTATTTAAAACATGTTCTAAATCATCTCAAGTATGTTACGAATGATTACAAGTACGTTCTAAATTATAGAACATGTACACCATGTTGTAGAACAATATACACTATTTTTCATATCATATATAATAACTTTTAGAACATATCTAAACTTTTAGAACATATGTAATACTTCATATGCAAAATGACAATGAGAGTCAAGCTCATCTTATCTCATCTCAACAAAGCTATAGCAATGTAGGCGAGCAAAGAACAACCGGTCATATGACACATGGTGAGAAAGATCGGGTACTTGAACCCGTAAATGAAATGCGGTGAGGATGAGTCCTTATATGAGAACATACATCATAAGTAAGAATAGATATAGGTTGTTGGATTAGGTCAGATAAAACGATCCAGATTGACTGAGTGTCATTAATGGCACGATTATAAATAAACAGACTCTCTTTGTAAACTAGGACATGCTCTACATTGTTTTAGAACATGTTCTACGTTATTTTAGAACATGTTGTACATTGTTTAAGAACATGATGTATATTTTTTAGAACATGATGTACATTATTTTAGAACATGTTGTACATTATTTTGGAACCATTCCCGCCATTGATGAGTTCTCAGTGATGATGTGATCAAATATTAGAAAATATGCGAGGTGGTGGAATCATCACGTATGGACAAAAGATCGAGGAGGGAGATACTTCGGCCACTAGAGAAAAAGAATTTGAAGAGGAGAGAGAACCCGAGTAAGTTTTATAGGGTGCAAAGAACCCGACTTGCCGCACTTTCGGGTCCAATGTTGCGCGAGTACCTCAACGATGAGTATCGATGGAGGAGAGGGAATTAAGGTTAGAATTAGAATTTGGAGGTTTTGGAGGAAAAATGGAGGAATGAGATAAGAGTGTTGAAGGAGAGTTATTGAGGAGAGAGATTGGGTATTCTTGAATAGAGAGAAACAAAATAGAATTTGTACCTTGTGAATTCAACCAAACTAAGCCAAACTATAGAAATTTTGATGAACAATCTTGTTGAATTTGTGAGCAAATTAGTTCAATTTGAGCTTAAAAAAATAATGGAGTCTACTTGAGGATAGACATGAGTATTCTTGACAAGAGACATGTTTGACAAAATATTTTGAACGACGCACTTTAAATATCGGAACCTCGTTGCAAAAGCTTTAGAACATCCAGATTTATTCTCACATATAAAGAATTCTCACATAAGGGAGGTGTTCTCACATTAGCCCTCCACACACACACACACACACACACACACACACACACACACACACACACACACACACACACACACACACACACACACACACACACACACACACACACACACACACACACACACACACACACAAGGTCTAATGAGAGCCAAGCCTACATTGAGTACACGGAACCAATATAGGCCTTTATATCATCTAAAATTGATTGGTCTAGATGCTTCCCGTGTCATCAATCACATTTTTCATAATTTTTCAAATTCACAAACCGGTTTCCGGTTTCTTTACTTTTTAACGATTTCGTTTACTTTTGATCGATTTCATTTATTTTTACTAATTTTTGCTTTGCTTTTACAAATTCTAGAACCAATTACGTAAGTTTCAAATAAATTACAAAAATTTTGTTAATGACACGGTAAGCATCTTGAGCATCCATTTATGATGATCTAAGGGCCTAGATTGGTTCTATGTTCCCATTTGAGGCTATGGTTCTCACCATATCTTTATCAATTAAAAAATAAGAGTAAGAATTTGATTTTCAAATTTGTCAATAAGCAACTTTGACCATTGATATCAATAAACACCAATCAACGAAAATTAATTAAAGATGACATTTTGGACAATATATATTTGTTTTTAGGAAAATTAGCGTGAAACTACTCCTCTCGTCCCATAATACTCTTTACATTTTCCTTTTTCATACGTTCCGAATACTCTTTACACTTCTATTTTTGGATATGACCCACTATTATTTTAATCCTTCTAACTTTCAACCATTGGCCCACACTCTCTCTCCTCCAAATAAAATAATATCACTCCTACTACCTACCAACTCTAACCATTGGCCCACACTCTCTCTCCACCAAATAAAATAATACTACTTTTACTACTTACTCACTCCTATCACGTCTACTTTTTTAATAAAATAACAACTGATAACCAAACAACAACTTATCATCTAAAACTACGTGCCCGATAAGTGTCAAGAGATTCCAGGACGGAGGGAGTACTTTATTTAAAAAAAAATTGTGAAAAACTACCTTATAAAAAAATTGTAAAAAGCTACTCCTACCATTTAAAATAAACATTGTTGAAACAAGCTACTTTTGACCAGATTTCGGCCATTGACCACCTTAACACGTGCTGACCTTTTTCTTTTTGTGCTTCTTTTATTTTTATTTTCACCAAAATTTGCCAAACAACCACAATTTAATACGAGTGTCTCAACGGAGAACGAGTATTGGGTGGAAACGGACGAAAAAGGATAAAGACAAGAAGAGAAAAGGTCAAGCCGGAAAAGGCAGTGAACTTCCGAAAACCAGTCACATGTAGCTTAATATAATATTTTTGTTTTATAAGGTAGTTTCTTACAACTTTTTTTATACGGTAGTTTTTCACAAATATAATGTACTTTTTGACAAATTGTATCTGTAAATAGTGGAAAAATCAACCTTTGTGTTTATTGTAAAACAAAAGCAATAGTTAAAAATATTTATAATTAACGTAGTATGTTCGAGATCGTGAAAGTCAACAAGACATTTATTTGTTAACGGATGGAGTAATAGTAGCTTTCATTTACTTACTTGCGAGTTTTCGACTATGGTTGTTAAGGAGCATTGGTCCTTCTCGCAAACAAGTGCTTTTGGTTCATTTTCTGCATCACAAATCTCAGATTGAGTGACTAGAGTTAAGAAGTAAAAAGGAACCATCAAAAAATGACGTTAATAATCAAGTAAATTCATAAGATAATTTCACCTGAGAAATCTCTTCCTTCGGGATGTTTTTTATGTGCAATGACTTTCTTGACATAATGCCAGCGATGGTAATCGAGGACGTTAAACATCCGTGCCCATTTGAAGCTTTGACTTGTTTTATCATGAGAGATGCTAATACTATTAGTCTGCCGGACTTGTGTATGTTTGCCCATGATACTTGATCAAGTTCTTTCACTTTTTAACAGACCTGTACTTGTAACAACAACGCCACTATAAGTCTATCAGATTATGAACTTCTTAAACAGAATAATAGTTATTACTAGATTTTTATATCTTATCTTCTAGCCTTTCCAATGGTTAACCTCTTATAGTTCATAAGCTTCAAAAATCAGGGTAATATAATATGTGTTAAAATGCAGTACATTATAAAGGGCTCGTTCAACAACAACTTTTGAACAATTTCTTAGATGTTGAAAGTTGTATATGATAGTAGCATTTTAAGGTACTTTCAGCGATTGAGATAGTGTTTAGAAAACTTTTAAGAATGATTTTTTGGTTAACACTAGCTTTTGAAGTTAAAAGTATAGTTCAGTTTTTGTTATCCTAGTTCAATACCTAGTTTACCAAACACTATTTTTTGACAACTAACCTCTTAGATCATGTTTAGCTCACTATTTTTTTGACTCCAAGAAATGGATCAATTACCGATTCTCTTTCTTCTTGCTTGGTTCAACCCCTCGTCAACCATTACCATTAGTTGATGATAATAGATTCCCCCAATTTGTTACATTCCCCTCCCTCTCAAGTAACAAAATCCATTACTTGGTTACCGTTCATTTTCATTCTTTGGCTTGAACCAAACACTTAATAAAGGTAACCATTTTTATTATCATTCCGCTCCTCTATTTTTTTCAATTTCCCTTCTATTCCATATCTTAAACCAAATGACCCCTTATACTTACCCTCCACTAACTTAAATCTGGTAAAAAAAACTAACATCACCTGACAGCACCACACAATAACTATTTTTTCCAAGCGTATCCAAGGAAAACCAACCATTATCAAACTCTAACAAGAACGGACAGTTTAATTTCTTTTATTAATAAAAAATATCTTAATCTTTCATTTGGAAAGAATGAGTATGAATAATTAATGTTTGATCCAATTTCTCTTAAATATACCTACATTTTCTAGGAAAATTTGAAGAAATACCATGTCCCGTTATAGCAGACGTTATGTTGGTTTGTCTAAAATGCCAAGCACATGAGAACTTAGATGATTAAAGCCATGAAATGAATGAAGAAATTAATAATCATATAATCTTGCATGTAACCCATAGAAGATTGTCTTTCCAATTGAAAAATAGATACACCATCCTTCTAAGTTAAAACAATATCTTACAAAACAACATATAGATTTACTAGCGTAAATCATAATTTGAAATGCAGCAAAAGAAAAAGAAATCACATTTGAATGCTAGAAATAGGCATGCCAACAGAAATTGGGGATATCTTACCAAATGAAGAAGATTGGGCGTGGCAACTAACATCATATAATTGATGATATATATTCCAATTTTGATATAATTCTGTGACTGTAGAATGATAAAGAATGATCACCTTCAGATATAGATTAGAAAGATAGAAGCCATTGAAATATTTATTCAGTTCTTAGAAATTATAATTGTCATCTAGACTTTACTTGCGTAGTTATTGTTTTAATTACCCGTCATTTTCTCTCTTTATTTCCCACTTATTTCTGTCTAAAATTCACAATGTGCCAATTTCTCTGGTCGACGCTACCTTAATATGTGGACTTACTAAATTTATTTTAATGAAACTGGCCTATAAATTCATAACCTCTTACAATTCTAGTGGCTAGTAAATTATGGTGATACTGATATGTAATGTGACTAGTAGGGGTGTGCACCGGTCCAGGACCGGACCGGAACCGGCTGGACCGGAATCTGCCTTTTTCTTGGACCGGGACTGGACCGGAAAAATTCCGGTCCGGTCCGGTCTGGACCAGAATTTTTCCGATCCGGTCCGGTTTTGGACCGATTGGACCGGAATCTATATTTTAAAAAAAAAAATCTTTTTTATTTTATTTAAATATATTTATAAATTAGATATATTAAAAATTAATATTTTTAATAACAATAATCCTAAAGTAATAAATAGTAGGTTTTTAAATTTCTAACTTTCTACCTTTAAACTTTTTTTAACATATAAACTTTTTTTTTAATAAAATAGTAGAAAATCTGGTCCAACCGGTCTGGACCGGAATTTTCCGGATTTGGACCGGACCGGAAACCCGGAATCGGGAATTTTTGTGGATCGAGGACCGGACCGGAATCTCCGGTCCAAATTCCGGTCCGGATCGGTTTGTGCACACCCCTAAATGTGAGTACGGAATACAATCTAATCATTTTGTTTATTTTAGGAAAAAAATTGATATTAAACATATAAAACTAGTTATGAACTATGTGCAATTTGCAAAATTGATATGGATCCAAGTGTATTATAAAGGATTAAAGGTACTTATGGGAAATATAGAGGTTTTTAAGCTAGGCTAACAAAAGATGTTGAATAAGATAGAATAATAAGAAGATTAACGGGCGTGTCGTGGAATACACCACTGACTTGAAAACGATAATCGCTGCATACTCGATGCACGTTGCATTCATTGTTCATTTTCCTAAAGTGTACACACCACTCTCAAACAAAGTCACTTTAATGTGAGAAGTTAGAGTCACATAAATCTATATGACCAAGAGGTATAAAAAGAAGAGAAAGATAAACAACTCCAGTTAGTAAAATGTTCTTCCATGAACAACCTATTAAAACATCATGGAAGAATTTCATCAAAATCTCAAGGAAGATGAACGACCAAAGAGGAACAAAGTCTTTTTGTAATCACCAGATTATGAGGCATCAAGGCCCTCATAAAGGATGTTTCTAAGATGGTTTTTTTTTTGAAAAAAGACCATGGAAACCCCTCATTCTTTCTAGTGGATCCCTCATTCTTTCTAGTAGACCCCTCATTCCTTTTCTTTTAATTGCCAAAACTAATTTATTTTCATTTTGTTTATTTACCAAAAATTATGTAAATAATTTCTGAAATCCAAAAAATAATAATAAAAAAAACGAAAAAATTCGAATTTTTTTTTACCAGCCAAAGTAATTTTCACGTGGGGAAAAAAAGTTGGAGTCAAATTCTTTTTACCAATTTTCTCTCTCCTCTATCTTCTCTACCGTTCTTCATGTTCTTCCTCCAAGAACTCAAGAACACCTTCCTCCTTCCCTTCTTCCACGATTCTCAACCGGTTTCCACCCAAATTCGACCCAATCTTCCACCTTCTCCCTCACTTTCGACCCAATCTTCCATCTTCTCCCTCAATTTCGACCCAATCTCCACATCCATTGTTGAACTTGACCTCTATGGAAATCGACCTAAACTCTTCACCCGTAGATAAAATGGATGTAAGTTTACTTGAATATTTCGCATATAGTAACGAATTTATGATTTTCTATCTTTATTTGTGCGTTTGAGTAAGATTAAACTTGCAATTAATGAAATTTTTTCCAAAAAAAAACCTACGGTTTTAGGAAAAATAAAATGAAGGTATGGGTGAGATAATTGCTCTAAATAAATGCACTTCACACTTTTATTCGACAATTTGTGGTTACATTTGCTGAGTAATTCATTCTTTAGTTTAGCAATTAGATGAAAAAAAATTCAGGATTTTCGAGACCTCCATGGCAGGTTGAACTGGTTTTTTGTCTAAGTTAGTACAAGTTAGGTAATTACTAAAGATATTTTGGTCATGACCTAAAATAAAATTAAGCTCTTGGTGAGCTAATTTCTCTAAATCAATGCACTTCACACTTTTATTGGGTTACTTTTGCGGAGTAGTTCATACTTTAGTTTAGCAATTAGATGAAAAAAATTTGCAGAATTTTCGACACCTCCATTGTAATGGAATGCCATTGGTATTTTATCCAAGTTACTGCAGGGTTTAGGTAATTATTAAAGATATTTTGATCATGACCTAACATAACAACTATGACCCCGTTCTTTTGGACTGAGAGAAAATGAACTGAAATGAACTGAAATGAAATAATAATAATAATAATAATAATAATAATAATAATAATAATAATAATAATAATAATAATAATAATAATAATAATAATAATAATAATAATAATAATAATAATAATAATAATAATAATAATAATAACAATAATAATAATAATAATAATAATAATAATTTTAATAATAATAATAACAATAATAATAATTCATAATAATGATTAAATATAATCATAATAACTATAATAATAATTAATAATAATAATAATAATAATAATTATTATTAATAATAATAATTAATAATAATACTAATTAATATTAATATTAATATTAATAATTATAATAATAATAAATATTAATTAATAATAATATAATAATAATATTAATAATAATTACTAATTGTAATTAATCCTAATAATAATAATAATAATAATAATAATAATAATAATAATAATAATAATAATAATAATAATAATAATTATAAAATAATAATGATAATCGGGATAATAATTAGTAGTAGTAATAATAATAATAATAATAATAATAATAATAATAATAATAATAATAATAATAATAATAATAATGATAATCGGGATAATAATAATAATAATAATAATAATAATAATAATAATAATAATAATAATAATAATAATAATAATAATAATAATAATAATAATAATAATAATAATAATAATAATAATAATAATAATAATATGATGATGATGAACTGAACTGAACTGAAAATATTGCATTGGTTTATGTGGTTTTATGTGGTTTATATGACAATATTGCATTGGGGTAAAACATTGTATTTTTTTTCCTTTTTCCCTTGCTTTTGAATGATAGAATTGAATGACTTTGATGATATGAAAGTTTCATTGATAGAATATTTATGTGAACAACGGATTGAAATGGTAGAAGAATTTCTTAAAAGAATCGTCTCCAAGGCGGATGCTATATTCTCAAAGGTGGTGCACATTGAGGTTGCAGTAGAGAAGCTAATCTCAATGCTACGTCCAGAAGATAAAGAAAAGGCACGTGAAAAGGGTTGGAATGATGATGACACCACCAATGGATCACAAGGTAAGGATGAGGGGAGGGAAGGGGGCAAAATCTTTAGCAATGTCCCAATAGTCCCCACTAAATCGAAAACGGAGGGAGATAAGATGTGATCTCCGTTTCTATCTCCCATACTTAGTGATAAGTTGAAATGTGTAAAGCGTAATTTGGATGTTCACGATGATGATGAGAATTTTATGCCTAGTGTGAAAGTTAGATCATCGTTTAACATGAAAGATATTCGCTTTGTTCGTCCCAACCTATCTTTGGTTTGGAAACCCTTTGGGACATGCCCATAGAAAAGTTGACTGCCAAAAAAGAGCACCAAAAAAGTCAAGACAAAAAAAGAAGATGGTGTAGCAAGCGTTTTGGACACGCCTTTAGAAAAGGTGACTCCGAAAAAGAGCACCACAAAAGTAAATGTCACAAAAACACCTCCGAGTGCCAAAAAAACCACTCAGCCAAAAAAAGAGTTCAACAAAAAAAAAAACACTCAAGATGGATGAAGAAAACTTCATGAGGAGCATATGAATAGAAATTATTTTAATTGGTTCTTATTTTTTTACTTACACATACTATTTTGGTAATGACCAAATTTGTGTTTGGTCATTACCATATGTTTATCTGCTCTTATTTGTTATTGTATTTTCTGAATGTGTTATGGGTTATATGACCCCAAAAGTTTTCAGGCCATAGTTGTAACAAGTAAACAAATTTACATTGGTTTTGGTAATGACCAAATTTGTGTTTGGTTAATATCATATATATTCATATACTCTTATTTGTTCTTGTAAGTAGAGGATGTTCTCCCAATCATAATCCATTCTCATTACTCATCAAAGCAATCCTATGAGGATTGAACAATCATGCCACTGAGCCCATTATGCCCAATACCTCACCAAACCCCATTGACTTTAGTTTTGGGCTCCCGTTGTCCATCCTTGTACTGAAAAGCCCAAATTAAACTCATATCAGATGCTTTTATGTAATTGCCAAACATGGTTTTGGGTATTACTAAACCTACTATGTGGATGATGTTCTCCCAATCACAATCCATTCCCATTACTCATCAAATCAATCCTATGGGAATTGGAAAATCATGCCATCGGGCCCATTTGGCCCAATACCTCAAAGAAACCCCATTGACTTCGCTTTTGGGCCCCCGTTGTCTCCTTCTACTAAAATGCCCAAATTAATCCTAGATCAGATGATTTTAGGTAATCACCAAACATGGTTTTGGGCATTACCAAACCTAATAAGTGGAAGATGTTCTCCCAATCACAATCCATTGCCATTACTCATCAAAGTAATCATATGAGGATTAGACAATCATGCCACTGGGCCCATTTGGGCCAATACCTCACCAAACCCCATTGACTTTAGTTTTGGGCCCCCATTGTCCTTTCTTGTAATAAAAAGCCCAAATTAACCCCAGATCATATGCTTTTAGGTAATTCCCAAGCATGGTTTTGGGCATTACTAAACTTACTAAGTGGAGGATATTCTCCCAATCACAATCCATTCCCATTACTCATCAAAGTAACCTATGGGGATTGAACAATCTTTGGCCGGGCCTATTAGGCCTAATACCTCACCAAATCCTATTGACTTCAGTTTTGGGCCCCCATTATCCCTCTTTGTACTAAAAAACCCAAATTAACCCCGGATCAAATGCTTTTAGATAATCACCAAATATGGTTTTGGATATTATCAAACATACTAAGTGGAGGATGTTCTTCCAATCACAATCCATTCCCATTACTCATTAAGGCAATTTTATGGGGATTGAACAATCATGCCACTGGAACAATTAGGACCAATATCTCACTAAACCCCATTGACTTCGGTTTTGGGCACCTATTGTCCCTCCTTATACTAAAAAGCCAAATTAACCCCAGATCATATGCTTTTAAGTAATCACCAAGCATGGTTTTGAACATTATCAAACATACTAAGTGAAGGATGTTCTCCCAATCACAATCCATTCCCATTACTCATCAAAGCAATCGTATGAGGATTGGACATTCACGCCACATGGCCAATTAGGACCACTACCTCACCAAACCCCATTGACTTCAGTTTTAGGCCCCCATTGTCCCTCCTTGTACTAAAAGGCCCAAATTAACCCCAGATCAGATGCTTTTAAGTAATTGCCAAACATGATTTTGGGCATTACTAAACTTAATAAGTGGAGGATATTCTCCCAATCACAATCCATTCCCATTACTCATCAAAGCAACCTATGGGGATTGGACAATAATGTGACAGGACCTGTTAGGCCTAATACCTTACCAAACCCCATTGACTTTAGTTTTGGGCCCCCATTCTCCCTGCTTGTCTAAAAAGCCCAAATTACCGCAAATTAGATGCTTTTAGGTTATTATTAAACATGGTTTTGGGCATTACCAAACATACTAAGACATTTTTATGTCTTACCTGTGACTTTATAACTCTAGCTGGCTTATTTGGATTAACACATTTATATCATAGTGATTAATTTGTACTTAGGATTGTTGATTTGAATTTTTTATTTTCAATACACTTTGGAATTGCATGTTTTGAGACTTCTTTTAGTTTATGCAATGTTTTGGTAATTACCGAAATCCATTTAGTAATTACCTAAAGTGCCCGTTCAGTGACGCGCTCGTTGTAAACACGTCAAAGATACCTAAACTATCCAATATAGGGCAAGTAAAGGGTTGAATCCACAAGGACTAAGGGAAGCACCAATAAGTATCCATTTATGATAAGCTAAACAAAGTCTATGTTTTTGAAGATTTAAAGAGGAAAAGACAATAAGAAAAATGACTTTGGGAAGGGGTATCCACCAATCAACTCATTCACAAACCAAACAATCACAATGGGAATCAACAATGGGGATCAATTGAGGGGAATTGTTCATCCATTGGTACTCTAACCACTCTCTCGAGCTAGCTAGATTGGCCTAGTCTCTTACCAAATACTTAATCTCATGGCTAAGGCATTCAACCAAGCATATCCATAAAGATAATGAACTTAAACAAGCAAACTAAGTCCCCTAGGCTAGGTAGTCCCTATTCTCATGGTCCTTCAAGCCTAATAATCGATTTGAGGCAACCCCTTAAGTTCATCTCTCGATCCTTCACTAAGGGTACCTAAATTATGCTCCTATGATGGCTAATCACACAAACATTCATGAAAATGCCAAATCAATTAACCAAAATTATCCCAAGTCAAAACCCAATGTTCGATTTAGAGGTTCATGAACTCATTAATGGCTTCAAACCCTTCCCAAAGAAATAGCTACTCACAAATCATGATAAATAATAAACTAAAAGACATTAACAACTATTAACATGAACTAAAACAATAATCTAGGATGAACAAGTAAATAGAGTGAAAATGACATGAAAATAAGAAAATAAAGCAATAAAATATGAGAGAGAGTAAAAAATTCTCATTAAAGTTGCAAGGAGCCTCCAAATCTTCAAGTTTCCTTCTTAGATTCTTCAAATTCCAAACTTTCAACAAGTTTCTCTCACTTCTCTCTCTAGAAGATGAGATTTTCTCTCTCCTAGGGTTCTAAGAATTTCAAATCTCACTTTATTAAAATATAATGTAAATTACCTAAACCTAAAATAAGAGGATTTTCTCTTATATAGTCCTAAAATAAACTAAGTAAAATTACAAGAAAACCCCGTACACAAGAGAATAAAGTGAAGAAAGTTTTCCGGAAAAACCCGACCCGGGCGGGTCGGACCAACAGGATTGAAATTTTAGTTTTCCGCAGATTTACCCGGGCGGGTCAGTTGACCCGAGCCCTCGGGTCAGTTTTCAGTTTCGTCAGTTCATTTTCAAACGGTCATATCTCACTCGTTTTTCATAGGAATTGATCTTGTGACCACTTGTTGGAAAAGTATTAAGCCAAACTTTAATCTCCAACTTGAATCGCTCAAAAATGTTTTGTGTGATGAAAGTTATGGCCATTTAAAGTTGACCCTTGTGCGCAAACCCTTCCAAAACTTCTTATATTTGTCCCCGTGAACTCGGTTATGCTTCCTTGATGCTTCCTTGACCTTCCTCTTCGATCTTAATATCCGGGGTTGTGTAAGTGTCCTCCAAGCATGCTCCTAAGTCCTGAAATGAAACAAAGCGCCCAATGAAAGTGCATACGAGGAGGAAAATTGCACAAATTAAGGAAATAGCTAACAAACTAGCCTAAACTAACTCAAAAACAACTATAATACCCACTAAATGCGATAAAAAAGCAAAGCAATAAACAAGACATCAAACTCCCCCAAGCTAGATCTTTGCTTGTCCCCAAGCAAAATAAAATAAAACACAAGGGTAAGAGAATGAAGATTATTAGAAAACAAGATCAAGAAGAAAGAATAAAGGAAGAATAAGGAGAAAGAAAGAGAATCTACACTAACTCATTTTCGTAGGAATCACGATTGCATTTAGCATATGCAACCAGCTCTTTAAACCCCTAGATCGCTCTAGAGGGCGAGTGGGATCTCGCGAGGGTTTCCAAAGAGTTTTAAACCCACAACTCTAGGTTTTCATCAACCATTTATTCAACACTTTCAAGATTTATGCCCAAGTCAACTAGTAACGAAATGGTTCACAAGCAAAGATAAAGTGCAACTTTCAAGACAACTAATTTCTAAATGTACTCGTGGGTTATGAGTAGAGAAACAGGCTAATCAAGATTGCAATAGGACACCTAATTAGACTTTTTACTCGCTCATTAGAGGAACACCTAGCTATCCAAAAGACTTAAGGCTCTTCAAGTGTTATAAAAGCTTAAACCACTAGTCCACCTTCCCTAGACACACAAATAGGCCTTAGACTCCACCCTACTCGAGACTTAAGAAAAATAGAACTAAGTGTGTGAGGCATCCGTAAATTGACCTCATTCATTGAATTTCTTGTATTCTTTTTGTGCTTTTCGTTTTTCTTCACTTTTTTTTTCATTGTTCACGCCTTTTTTGACTGTTTTTGGCGTTTTCTTTATCCCTTATTATGGGAATTTTTCTTATACAAAGGTGAAGTAACTACTCACTAAAGAGAGACATAAGAACTTGTGGCTTTTTGTGCCACTTATTGCATACAAAGAGAAATAAAAACTAAGTTTCTTGTAGAGCTTTGTTTCGGAACATGATGAGTATATCTAGGGACACAAGGGACAACAAATTTGAAGCTAAAATTATCCAAACATGAGCAACTTAGTCAAGATTCAAGACTAGGCATCCAAATGAGCATACATTAGTTTCATTTTGGTTGATTCTAATGCAATCAAGATTAATCAACTCCTAAAACACCTTAACCCATGCTCACACTCTTCCAAAAGAAGCCTCAAACATATACTCAAAATCAAAGCAAGGAATCCACATCATATCATTACTTAGCATCTTCCTTGGGCAAGAAAACCAAATTTTTTATCTAAAACTAACACTACTTTTTTTTTTTCTTTTTTTCAGTTTATTTTTTTTTCATTTTTGACTTTGCTAGAACTAAAGAGAAAGAAATCAAAACTTGAAAGAGAAAGAAAAGAAATGAAAATAAGATAATTTTTTTCGATTTTTTTTTGTGAAAAAAGAGAAAAAAATTAAAATTAAAAACTATATACACCTCCCCCAAGCTAGTACATAGCTACTCCCCTAAGCTAGAATTAAGCATTGTCCTCAATACTAGAACAAGACGATCAAGGGAAGGGAGGGAGGGAAGAAACATTCAACCAACAAACATATGTTCCACAAATCATAGAGCATTCAAGAAAGAGCAAAAGGAAGGAAGTTACCGGATATTAGGTGGGTGCAAATTCCTGCAAATGACTTAATTTCTCCATTTCTAATAAACTTCTTCAAAACCATGATTTGATTTCCATGTACTATTGAGGATGGTTGTCATTCAAACTATGTACCTAAATCAAAATCAAAGATAATAGAAAAGAAAACTGATTAAAATGAAAAAAAAAATTGAAAGCAATAAATCACGGGTTACTTCCCGAGAAAGGCATATTTAAGGTCATAAGCTTGACCTTTCTAGTAAATAGCAATTCAAAGATCGCAAGGGTTTGTCAAATGCACTAGCACACATTTCCATTATTATTAAGTATGCAATGACAAATTGCAAAGTGTGCATAAAGTGCAATGCAACTCCATGCAAATGAGGAGAAGGATGCCAAAAAGAAGAAACAAAAGGAAAAACAAAGAAATAATAAGAAGAAGAATCAAAATAATAAGAAAATAAAGGACAAAGCGGCAAATTCTCCTCGACAAACTCTTTTTGGGTGGCAATCTCTCTTCTCTCCACAACAATAAACGAATTGGGTACTTAAAGGTCAAAAGAGGTAAGAAGATCATCTAGAGGCGGAGTTTTCAGAGATAAGAATGGATATGAAATGGGAGTAGAGGGAATATGGTCAATCCTTCTTGTAAATGGAATATGAGGAGAATGGATAGAAATAAGGGTTTCACTAACCACTTTTTACTCACAACACAAGACTAAAGAGGGAAGACTTCTTCCATCAATGAGTTCTCCTCAAGCACATCTTCATTATCCTTCAAACCTTCAAAATCATCACCGACAGCCAAATGAGGTATCTCACTTTCAAATTGACTAAGATCTTCACTCAAGATAGAATGGGTAGGAGAGGATGAGTGCTCTAAGATGGAAGGAGACGGAGTAAGGCTAAACCAACTAGAGTTAGGGACATCATACTCAAAAAGAGAATGCAATGATTCACAAACATCCTCACTTTCAATACCATCCTCATAATGGGCATTTTCTCTTCAAAAGCATACCTCTCATCATCACAACTCCAAAAACCATCATCAAGATCTAGGCTACTCTTTCCCAATTGATTTTCATTTTCAAGAACCCTCGAATCAACATAATCAAACTTGAGAATCTCATTTTTGCAACCCCGATTTTCCCTAAGCAAATTCAAACCACTTTTCAATTGTAAAAAGAGATCCTCAATTGGTTTGGGTTCAAATTTAGGGAGAGGCTCATAATTGGCAAAAGAATTTGCCCCATTAAGATATTGCTCAAGAGTAAGCTCCAATTCAGATTTCGATGATTCGGAAGGCAAGGAACCTTGAAAATCAATTTTGGAGGGATCACAATCAAGCATATGAGAATCAATCTTGGGGACATATGACACATCATTGAAATTCATGCACAAATTTGATGAAAATCAAGAAGTAGCATGAATATCATCAACATTGGAGTCTACCTCATTACAACAAACATATGAGGGAATATGATCATGCATAATAGGGTCACTAGTGGGAACATATGACTCATAAAGAAATTCATGCCAACATTAGAGGAATCATGACAATTTGCATAAAAGTCGGAATCATAACCGTCCCCTAGCTAACCACATAAAAATCCAAGCTCCATCCGAAGATGTCGCTCGAAAGTCATCGTTAAACATATTTTCAACAACTCCTCTAGTATGTTCATTTAGTCCCCAATAAGTAATCTCACAAGCTTCCCCAATATCATAACCATGAAACTTTATAAATTCCCCAACCCTATCAAAGTATGCCCAAACGGATTCATTGTCATATTGAGGAAAAGAAGTACTTGCCATTTTTTTGAGAATTTTTCTTTTCAAAAAAAGAGAAAGAAAAAACGAAAGAAAAGAAAAAAAAAAAGAATATTCACAAATAGCCTAGACTTATCTAATCAACACCAATCAATGCAAGCCGAAGTCCCCGACAACGGCGCCAAAATTTGACGCGCTCGTTGTAAACACGTCAAAGATACCTAAACTACCCAATATAGGGCAAGTAAAGGGGTCGAATCCACAAGGACTAAGGGAAGCACCAATAAGTATCCATTTATGATAAGCTAAACAAAGTCTATGTTTTTGAAGATTTAAAGATGAAAAGACAATAAGAAAAATGACTTTGGGAAGGGGTATCCACCAATCAACTCATTCACAAACCAAGCAATCACAATGGAAATCAACAATGGGGATCAATTGAGGGGTATTGTTCATCCATTGGTACTCTAACCACTCTATCGAGCTAAGGCATTCAACCAAGCATATCCATAAAGATGATGAACTTAAACAAGCAAACTAAGTCCCCTAGGCTAGGTAGTCCCTATTCTCATGGTCCTTCAAGCCTAATAATCGATTTGAGGCAACCCCTTAACTTCATCTCCCGATCCTTCACTAAGGGTACCTAAATTTTGCTCCTATGATGGCTAATTACACAAACATTCATGAAAATGCCAAATCAATTAACCAAAATTATCCCAAGTCAAAACCCAATGTTGGATTTTGAGGTTCATGAACTCATTAATGGCTTCAAACCCTTCCCACGTAAATAGCTTACTCACAAATCATGATAAATTATAAACTAAAAGACATTAACAACTATTAACATGAACTAAAACAATAATCTAGGATGAACAAGTAAATAGAGTGAAAATGACATGAAAATAAGAAAATAAAGCAATAAAATATGAGAGAGAGTAAGAAATTCTCATTAAAGTTGCAAGGAGCCTCCAAATCTGCAAGTTTCCATCTTATGTTCTTCAAATTCCAAGCTTTCAACAAGTTTCTCTCACTTCTCTCTCTAGAAGATAAGATTTTCTCTCTCCTAGGGTTCTACGAATTTCAAATCTTACTTTATTAAAATATAATGTAAATTACCTTAACCTAAAATAAGAGGATTTTCTCTTATATAGTCCTCAAATAAACTAAGAAAAATTAAAAGAAAACCCCCGTACACAAGAGAATAAAGAGAAGAAAGTTTTCCGGAAAAACCCGACCCGGGCGGGTCGGACCAACAGAATGAAATTTCAGTTTTCCGCAGATTGACCCGGCGGGTCGATTGACCCGAGCGCTCGCGTCAGTTTTCAGTTTCGTCAGTTCATTTTCAAACGGCCATATCTCACTCGTTTTTCATAGGAATTGAGCATGTGACCACTTGTTGGAAAGGTATTAAGCCAAACTTTCATCTCCAACTTGAATCGCTCAAAAAGGCTTTGTGTGATGAAAGTTATGGCCATTTAAAGTTGACCCTTTCCAAAACTTCATATATTTGTCCCCGTGAACTCGGTTATGCTTCCTTGATGCTTCCTTGACCTTCCTCTTCGATCTTAATATCCGGGGTTGTGTAAGTGTCCTCCAAGCATGCTCCTAAGTCCTGAAATGAAACAAAGCGCCCAAAGAAAGTGCATACGAGGAGGAAAATTGCACAAATTAAGGAAATAGCTAACAAACTAGCCTAAACTAACTCAAAAACAACTATAATACCCACTAAAAGCGATCAAAAAGCAAAGAAATAAACAAGACATCAAACTCCTCCAAGCTAGATCTTTGCTTGTCCCTAAGCAAAATAAAATAAAACACAAGGGTAAGAGAATAAAGATTATTAGAAAACAAGATCAAGAAGAAAGAATAAAGAATAAAGGAAGAATAAGGAGAAAGAAAGAGAATCTACACTAACTCATTTTCGTAGGAATCACGATTGCATTTAGCATATGCAACCAGCTCTTTAAACCCCTAGATCGCTCTGGAGGGCGAGTGGGATCTCGCAAGTGTTTCCAAAGAGTTTTAAACCCACAACTCTAGGTTTTCATCAACCATTTATTCAACACTTTCAAGATTTATGCCCAAGTCAACTAGTAACGAAATGGTTCACAAGCAAAGATAAAGAGCAACTTTTAAGACAACTAATTTCTAAATGTACTCGTGGGTTATGAGTAGAGAAACAGGCTAATCAAGATTGCAATAGGACGCCTAATTAGACTTTTTACTCGCTCATTAGAGGAACACCTAGCTATCCAAAAGACTTAAGGCTCTTCAAGTGTTATAAAAGCTTAAACCACTAGTCCACCTTCCCTAGACACACAAATAAGCCTTAGACTCCACCCTACTCGAGACTTAAGAAAAATAGAACTAAGTGTGTGAGGCATCCACAAATTGACCTCATTCATTGAATTTCTTGTATTCTTTTTGTGCTTTTCGTTTTTCTTCACTTTTTTTTTCATTGTTCACGTCTTTTTTGACTGTTTTTGGCTTTTTCTTTTTCCCTTATTATGGGAATTTTTCTTATACAAAGGTGAAGTAACTACTCACTAAAGAGATACATAAAAACTTGTGGCTTTTTGTGCCACTTATTGCATACAAAGAGAAATAAAAACTAAGTTTCTTGTAGAGCTTTGTTTCGGAACATGATGAGTATATCTAGGGACACAAGGGACAACAAATTTGAAGTTAAAATTATCCAAACATGAGCAACTTAGTCAAGATTCAAGACTAGGCATCCAAATGAGCATACATTAGTTTCATTTTGGTTGATTCTAATGCAATCAAGATTAATCAACTCCTAAAACACCTTAACCCATGCTCACACTCTTCCAAAAGAAGCCTCAAACATATACTCAAAGTCAAAGCAAGGAATCCACATCATATCATTACTTAGCATCTTCCTTGGGCAAGAAAACCAAATTTTTATTTAAAACTAACACTACGTTTTTTTTTCTTTTCTTTTTTTCAGTTCATTTTTTTTTTCATTTTTGACTTTGTTAGAACTAAAGAGAAGGAAATCAAAACTTGAAAGAGAAAGAAAAGAAATGAAAATAAGACAATTTTTTTAAATTTTTTTTTGTGAAAAAAGGGAAAAAAATAAAAAATAAAAACTATATACACCTCCCCCAAGCTAGTAAATAGCTACTTCCCCAAGCTAGAATTAAGCATTGTCCTCAATACTAGAACAAGACGATCAAGGGGAGGGAGGGAGGGAAGAAACATTCAACCAACAAACATATGTTCCACAAATCATAGAGCATTCAAGAAAGAGCAAAAGGAAGGAAGCTACCGGATATTAGGTGGGTGCAAATACCAGCAAATGACTTAATTTCTCCATTTCTAATAAACTTCCTCAAAACCATGATTTGATTTCCACGTACTATTAAGAATGGTTGCCATTCAAACTATGTACCTAAATCAAAATCAAAGATAATAGAAAAGATTACTGATTAAAATGAAAAAAAAATTGAAAGCAATAAATCACGGGTTACTTCCCGAGAAAGGCTTATTTAAGGTCATAAGCTTGACCTTTCTCGTAAATAGCAATTCAAATATCGAAAGAGTTTGTCAAATGCACTAGCACACATTTCCATTATTATTAAGTATGCAATGACAAAATGCAAAGTGTGCATAAAGTGCAATGCAACTCCATGCAAATGAGGAGAAGGATGGCAAAAAGAAGGAACAAAAGGAAAAACAAAGAAATAATAAGAAGAAGAATCAAAATGATAAGAAAATAAAGGACAAAGCGGCAAATTCTCCTCGACAAACTCTTTTTGGGTGGCAATCTCTCTTCTCTCCACAACAATAAACGAATTGGGTACTTAAATGGGAGTAGAGGGAATAAGGTCACTCCTTTTTGTGAATGGAATATGAGGAGAAGGGATAGAAATAAGGGTTTCACTAACCACTTCACTCACAACACAAGACTTAAGAGGGAAGATTTCTTCCATCAATGAGCTCTCCTCAAGTACATCTTCATTATCCTTCAAACCTTCATAATCATCACCGACCACCAAATGAGGTATCTCACTTTCAAATTGACTAAGATCTTCACTCAAGATAGAATGGGTAGGAGAGGATGAGTGCTCTAAGATGGAAGGAGACGGAGTAAGGCTAAACCCACTAGAGTTAGGGACATCATACTCAAAAAGAGAATGTAAAGATTCACAAACATCCTCACTTTCAATAACATCCTCAATAATGGGCATTTTCTCTTCAAAAGCATACCTCTCATCATCACTACTCCAAAAACCATCATCAAGATCTAGGCTACTCTTTCCCAATTGATTTTCATTTTTAAGATCCCTCGAATCAACATAATTAAACTTGAGAATCTCATTTTTGCAATCCCGATTTTCCCTAAGCAAATTCAAACCACTTTTTAATTGTAAAAAGAGATCCTCAATGGGTTTGGGGTCAAATTTAGGGAGAGGCTCATAATTGGCACAAGAATTTGCCCCATTAAGATATTGCTCAAGAGTAAGCTCCAATTCAGATTTCGATGATTCGGAAGGCAAGGAACCTTGAAAATCAATTTTGGAGGGATAACAATCAAGCATATGAGAATCAATCTTGGGGACATATGACACATCATTGAAATTCATGCACAAATTTGATGAAAATCGAGAAGTAGCATGAATATCATCAACATTGGAGTCTACCTCATTACAACAAACATATGAGGGAATATGATCATGCATAATAGGATCACTAGTGGGAACATATTACTCATGAAAAAAATTCATGCCAACATTAGAGGAATCATGACAATTTGCATAAAAGTCGAAATCATAAGTGTCCCTAGCTAACCACATAAAAAAATTCCAAGCTCCATCCGAAGATGTCGCTCGAAAGTCACCGTTAAACATATTTTCAACAACTCCTCTAGTATGTTCATTTAGTCCCCAATAAGTAATGTCACAAGCTTCCCCAATATCATAGCCATGAAACTTTATAAATTCCCCAACCCTATCAAAGTATACCCAAACGGATTCATTGTCATATTGAGGAAAAGAAGTACTTGCCATTTTTTTGAGAACTTTTGTTTTCAAAAAAAGAAAAGAAAGAAAAAACGAAAGAAAAGAAAAAAAAAGAATATTCACAAATAGCCTAGACTTATCTAATCAACACCAATCAATACAAGCCGAAGTCCCCGACAACGGCGCCAAAATTTGACGCGCTCGTTGTAAACACGTCAAAGATACCTAAACTACCCAATATAGGGCAAGTAAAGGGTCGAATCCACAAGGACTAAGGGAAGCACCAATAAGTATCCATTTATGATACGCTAAACAAAGTCTATGTTTTTGAAGATTTAAAGATGAAAAGACAATAAGAAAAATGACTTTGGGAAGGGGTATCCACCAATCAACTCATTCACAAACCAAGCAATCACAATGGAAATGAACAATGGGGATCAATTGAGGGGTATTGTTCATCCATTGGTACTCTAACCACTCTCTCGAGCTAGCTAGATTGGCCTAGTCTCTTACCGAAGACCTATTCTCATGGCTAAGGCATTCAACCAAACATATCCATAAAGATGATGAACTTAAACAAGCAAACTAAGTCCCCTAGGCTAGGTAGTCCCTATTCTCATGGTCCCTCAAGCCAAATAATCGATTTGAGGCAACCCTTTAACTTCATCTCCCGATCCTTCACTAAGGGTACCTAAATTATGCTCCTATGATGGCCAATTACACAAACATTCATGAAAATGCCAAATCAATTAACCAAAATTATCCCAAGTCAAAACCCAATGTTGGATTTAGAGGTTCATGAACTCATTAATGGGTTCAAACCCTTCCCAAAGAAATAGCTACTCACAAATCATGATAACTTATAAACTAAAAGACATTTACAACTATTAACATGAACTAAAACAATAATCTAGGATGAATAAGTAAATAGAGTGAAAATGACATGAAAATAAGAAAATACAGCAATAAAATATGAGAGAGAGTAAGAAATTCTCATTAAAGTTGCAAGGAGCCTCCAAATCTTCAAGTTTCCTTCTTTGATTCTTCAAATTCCAAGCTTTCAACAAGTTTCTCTCACTTCTCTCTCTAGAAGATGAGTTTTTCTCTCTCCTAGGGTTATAAGAATTTCAAATCTCACTTTAATAAAATATAATGTAAATTACCTTAACCTAAAATTAGAGGATTTTCTCTTATATAGTCCTAAAATAAACTAAGTAAAATTACAAGAAAACCCCCGTACACAAGAGAATAAAGAGAATAAAGTTTTCCGGAAAAACCCGACCAGGGCGAGTGGAGTGACCTGGGCGGGTCAAGTCTGACCCGGGTGGGTCGGACCAACAGGAATGAAATTTCAGTTTTCCGCAGATTTACCCGGCCGGGCCCTGACCCGAGCGCTCGGGTCGGCTTTTCGCTGTCGGTTCATTTTCAAACGGCCATATCGCACTCGTTGTTCATAGGAAATGAGCTTGTGACCACTTGTTGGAAATCTATTAAGCCAAACTTTCATCTCCAACTTGAATCGCTCAAAAATGTTTTGTGTGATGAAAGTTATGGCCATTTGAAGTTGACCCTTGTGCGCAAACCCTTCCAAAACTTCTTATATTTGTCTCCATGAACTCGATTATGCTTCCTTGATGCTTCCTTGACCTTCCTCTTAGATCTTAATATATGGGGTTGTGTAAGTGTCCTCCAAGCATGCTCCTAAATCCTGAAATGAAACAAAGCGCCCAAAGAAAGTGCATACGAGGAGGAAAATTGCACAAATTAAGGAAATAGCTAACAAACTAGCCTAAACTAACTCAAAAACAACTATAATACCAACTAAAAGCGATCAAAAAGTAAAGCAATAAACAAGACATCATTCAGTCATCTTCTTCCACCTTCATCTTCAACCTTTTGAATTTTTCTCTCTCCTCTGAAATTCTTCTTCTACTGCGAAAATGGTTATCAATTCTCAAAAAACGCATTAATCAGTTCTAAATCGACAATTTCCCAACATCTTACAACAATCCAAACCATATTTTTGTGAAATTCATAATGACCTAGAATTTTGATTTTGAGTTTGTTCATTTTAAAACTCATACTTCAATTTCCATGGTTTTTTGGGTGTTCATGATCTACATACGATCATCAATTTTATGTTTGTTCATCTATTTCATGAATTTACAAAGATGAAAAGAGATGAAAGTGAAAAAAAAATCCCCGAAATTTTATGTTTATCTCACATGCTCTAAATCAATCTCAAGAAGATTCGAGGGTAGTGGTTTCAACTCTAAGTGAGGTGCTTTGACAATAGAAGGGACTAGTTTAGGCACAGATAACGACAAAGAAAGGTCAAACTTATCTTTTTTAGCATTTTGCGAATCAAGACTTTCCACATCAGACATGACTACTAAAGAATCAGACATTTTAGTTTCCTTCCTATCATTAAAATCATCAATCTCAAAAAAAAAAAAAATCACACCACTTATCAAAAACTTCTTGAGCCATCCAGTCAAAAGCATCAAAAGAATCAATAGAACTAACATTATTAACATCACTTAGGTATCTCATAGCATCAAAAATATTGAACTTAATTATTTCACCATTAAATTTCATAGTCAAATTACCCTAGTGAACATCAATTTTAGTCTTAGAAGTTTTCAAGAAATGTCTTCCCAATAGTAAAGGAACGTTATCAGTTCTATCACCCATATCAAGTACATATAAATCAGCAGGAAAGACGACTAATTCATTTACTTGAACCAGTACATCTTCTAGAACTCCAATGGGAAATGCATTCGACCTATCAGCTAACTGAATAACAATGTTAGTTTTAGACCAAAGATCCCACATTTAAATTATCATAGACAGATTTGGGCATAACATTAATCGAAGCTCCTAAATCTAGCATGCATCGTTCAAATTTAGAGTTACCAATTTTGCAAGGAATAGAAAACATGCAGGATCTTTACATTTAGGGGGAAGCTTCTTTTGAATCACAGCTGAAATATTTTCCCCTATACTTACCTTTTCAGAAGGGAGAAATTATCTTTTGTTAGTATAAAGTTCCTTAGGAAACTTTACATAACGGGAAACCTGTTTAATAGCATCAAGTAAAGGAATATTGACTTCAACTTTCCTAAAAGTCTTAAGAATTTCATTGTCAAGAGCCTCTTTAATTTCTTAGCTTTAGCAAATCTGGAAGGGAAAGGGGGCACATCTTTAAAACGAGAAGCATCAATTTCAGAATTAATCTTACCCTTCCCTTTATGATATTTTCTACTCTCTTTCTCTCCATTTCCTCCTATATTAAGTTCATCTTCAGGTTTAACCTCTATCTCTTTTTCAATCACTCGACTCTTTACCTTATTAGGTTTACCCAACTCTTTCCCTTTAACACCCCGACAATTCTCTATTATATAAAATACCTTTTTCCCACAAAACATAGAGAATTACTAAAGTATTATCGCCCGTGTGATAACGTATCGGCTTATTCAGAATTTTGCAGCAGAAATAAATAAAGAACTTTGAAAACATAGTTAAATTTATTCAACCACAAAGTCAATTATAAACCCAAACCAAAGTCAAACCAACAATAAAAGTCAAACTATTAAAACCATAACTAAACCAAAATTATGAAAGTATTAATGAACTAAAACACAAACTCTCCAAACGATTTCCCGAACCCAATGATGTATCATCTTCAGACCTGAAATGGTCGATGCTTTATTGATCCTAAAGGACTGCTCACCAACTGGGTCATCACAGAATCAATAAGGCACAACCATGATCGACACACAGAAAAGCACATAATTAGCAAAGCTGAGTACTTACATAATAAATAAAACATATAACCAAACATGATACTAATAAACATTAAATCAGAGATAAATAACAATATAACAAAATAACAGACTCACTATATTGAACTTGACTCCACAAACCAATAGATTAATTATTAATAAATTGAATAGTCAATGGATAGAGTTGTCCAACCAAAGCTTGTCTTCAATATAGAAGACGAAGTACGGGCGTGACTCCGTACTCCCGCGACCAACGATATCGAGGTACTAATTAAATAAAATAGAACACGGTGATCAATCCGGTCCCAAAAAAAGCCATGGGCTACCATACTAGTCCAACACCTCAGACGTGCACAAGTCTAAAGCTTATTGCTATTCACTTTCCACTTTAAGTATTAATAAATTATTTGAGTGTTGAGACTCACAACAATAAGATAAACAACATAAATATCATGGATACACAAAATTCCAATTTTTATCTTAGGATTAAATGATGTGATCATACAACTCAATTAATCCAAGACTAATCCCATTACTTAATTAATAACCAACCATCCTTTATTTGTTCACTTAAATCAACCATCAACCAACCTGTCAATAGGTGAATATCCAACTTTACTAAAAAAGGACCACTGTCCTTATAAAGTAAATAATATAATAAAATCCAAGGGAACAACATGATACATTTCATGATCCAAAAACAATATAATTATTAATCTCTCATGTGAACTAATAAAATAAACGTTCCCAACCCACATGCTTGCATCAATCATCCATACAAACATATAATATTCATCATAGGCAACATGCTTCACACAACGGCATAAAACATGCAACTTCACTTAAATATAAGCCACATATGAACTATAAAAGTTCCCTATACATGATACTAATATCAATAGTCTAATAACACATAGGTATGTACGTACCTTGTGTAGACAAAATGAGAGGCCACTTTCTCAACCTTAGAATTCACTCAAAGTAAAGTCTCCACCTACCAAATACCAAAACATCCAAGTATTAATACCCTAATAAAAATTACAACAACTTTAAAATACTTTAAACTCTCTTAAAATGTGTTTTAAAACTCCTTTAAACATCAAAACTTCAACCTTTAGTATCCTTTAGTATGGTACTACCATACTAGTCATTAAAAACCCTTAAAAATCAATACTTTAACATTTAAAATCCACCATAAGTGTACTAATAAAAATTCCAGCAATATATAATTTCTTTAAAACCCATTTAAAGTCACTTTAACATAGTTCAAAAGATTTAAAGTACTCAATCTCATATGCTACAACATAGTACTATAATTTTAACTCTTGAAAACATCAAAAATTCATGCTTTCATGCTTAAAAACCTAATTTGAACATATATATTAAATCTGAAATTTATTTACTCTACTAAACTAATTACATAATCTGAAATTAATATTAAAATAGTTAAAGATACTTCTTTTAATTATTAAATCACCAAAACGATACTTAAAACATTAAAACTCATCATTAAAATAATATAAAGGAAGGAGAGAAAAATAAACCAAGAGGGAGGAAGAAACACGACAGCCGAGGGAGAGGAAATGCCGGTGGTGGTCGTCGGCTGGCGGCGGCAGTCCGGTGGTTGCTGCGGTGGCAGCCGAGGAACGAATGGGAGAGAGAGAGAAATCGGGTGAGGGAGAGAGAGGAGTGTCGTGAGAGAGAGAAAAGATGAGAGAAAATTAGGGCTTTATTTATGTGGCAAAATTTGTGAGATGGGAGAGTATTTGTAGGTTCCCATTAGGGTCCAAAAGAAAATTGGGCTTGATGGGTTAGTTTAATAAAAGATGATCATATGAAAAGCTACAAAGGTTTGGGCTCCTCTAACCCGATATTAAAATCTTTTCTATTTCAATTCAAACTAATTAAATATTAAATAACTTTCAAAGTATGACTCAATAAAATATTTGAACATTAAATAATCCTTTGACTTTAAAAATAGTCAATACTTTAAGAAATTAATTATTTAAATACTAAAACATATATAAATATGCTTTAAATATATTTATAAAATTCAAACAATTGTGGGGGATTACATTCCCACTCCTACAGGTCACAACCTTGGCATTTTCTTTTGGGTTAGGAAGTGGTTGAGATGGTAGTTTACCTCAATGTTGAGTTTCTTGGTTAATTAGAGAAGTACAAATTTGTCCTATTTGAGTATATATGTGATGAAGGTCATTATCAGTTTCTTTTGATTCTCGACACCATGGTTGTGAACTTGAACTATTTGAGTAGTTAGTTGTTTAACTAAGTCTTCTAATGATGGGCTAGAAGATTGGGGTGGAGGGTTTTGCTCACCAAATTGCCTAGGTTGATTAGTTTGTGAAAACTGTGGTCTAGTTCCATACCTAAAATTTGGGTGATCTTTCCAACCTTCATTGTATGTCTGGGAATAAGAATTGTTTAGTCTGCTTGTCCAACAAGTAAGCTATAGGCTGAACTTTCTTGTCTAGCAAGTAAACTAGTATCCCTTAGATGTTCTTCACTTGGAGACTTGTGCAACAATGGCTGAATCTGCTTGGTCCGAGCCTTAGCTTCGTTCCCGAACCTGCAAAAAGGGACCCACCCTGGAGGTTTGGGTGGTGGCTCCCCCTCCGAAGCTTAAGTCAAATATCAGGAATTGTAAGAAGAAAAGTAGAGATAGAGAGAAAAAGTGAGAGAGTAGTTTTTCAGAGTAACTTTGCACTGTTTGCATTGAATGCCCTTTCTCCTGATTTTAGGGATATTTATAGTGATAGTGGTATGACAGCTAACCTTAAAAATTGCCCTAGAATAGTGGCACTTGATTGGCTAAGCAATCAGACCATGACACTTGACAAGTTAAGATTGGTGATGGTTTATCAACTAATCACCTGCAGCCACCTTCAAGGGCTTGGGCTCTGACCAACTTTTGGGCCAGAGAGGTGCTTCTTCTCCCAATTGGACACAGTCCAAGGTTTAAACCCTTTTTCCTGTTTTTAGCATGAGAAGACACGTGTACGGCTTTGGGGAGCCCAAGTGTCTCTAAAGGAGCCGTAGATTTTTAGGCTACAACATTTGCCCCTAAAAGGGTTTTCACTGTTAGCCTATCTGACGGTTAATACCCTTTTACCCAAGGTAGTTTATTCAAATTCAAAAAAGATACAATGACGCGCCCTTTTCTGGGATTTACCGGTCATATTCGACCGTTTTAGGCTCTTTCGGTCATCCTTAACCGGCTCAACGGGTTTCTTACCCCCCTATATATATATCCTTGGTGTGACCTCATTAAATCATTTCACACCTTGAGAGAATTTTTCTAGAGAGAGAAACTCTGCACATTTTTTTTAGAGAGAGAGAGAGATCATCCAATCTCAGTCTTCTTCACCGAATTGTCCAGGCGTTTTATCAGGTATCTTTTCTTTGTTCTTTTTACTAATCTTTTATTCTTCATTTTTTCTTGGAAAATCAATAAAATGGAATCTTCTTCTTCGTCAAATAATCCCAGCCGACCAAGAGTTTGTCTTAACCCTAGAACCGAGAGTATTTCTTCTTCGGCGCATTCTAGAGTTGGGCCTCTTGTGGCCGAGTACATATTTTTTTATAGTTTTGGCCGAGAAAGTCAGACGACCCAGTCTTTACCTGTGCAGGGTAATCTGGCGCGCGTCAAGCAAACGGCCCGTCTAAGACGAAAGGTAATACTACCATCAAGTAGTTCAGACATGGAGGAATCTACTGGACGAGTTCCAGATGAGGTGAGGGAGGCCCAAAGTGCTGAGCCTTTGGGCGGGCCCCCTTCCCCTGACCGCAGCTTCGAAGACCCCCAAATAAATCCTGAGGCCAGTCCTTCTGGCCGGGACGTCAATATGGAGGAAACCGGCGAGGACAATGACGGCAGTGAGTCTGGCGCTGCCGATGAGTCGGATGACGCCTCTACTACCTCGTCTAAGATTAGGAGACGCTTAGGTCCCCTTTCTGACCCTGCGTTCATTTTGGTCAATCGTAAATGGTTAGAGAAGATAGGACCTGACCCTAATTATTTGTCCAATTATATGCCCGTGCCGGGCTTCTCTTTCGTCATCCCAAATAAGGAGGCCACCATTTTGAGTGTTCCCAAACGCCACTTAGCCGTTTACAAGTTGGCCTTGGACGCGGGATTAACGTTCCCCCTTCATGATTTTATAGAACAAGTACTTCGGTATTACAACATCGACCACAACCAGCTGGCGCCTAATGCCTGGCATAACGTTCTTACTTTCATAGCCGTCTGCGAGCTGCGCGGCCTGGCTCTTTCTCTCCAAGCCTTCACCCACATTCACTATGCGGCCAAGGTTCCCGGTGCCGTGGAGGGGACGTGGCTCAGCATCTGCAACCGCCCCGACTTTCTCACCGCTTAGGGTAAACCGTCGAAGATGCATGACTGGAAACCGGACTTCATCTTCCTACGAGCGGCCAACGACTACGCCACTGAGGGCTATCGATTTTATAATCGAGCCGTCACGAATACTGGACGAAAGCAGTCCTGGCTGGAGTTGGAAGACCATTATGACGAGGAGGTAGTGGAGTACTTTAGAATAAAGGAGTATTCCAAGTCCGGCCAAAAGTCTTTTAAAGGTCCAGCTAACTGGATACCTTTAAAGGAAATGTTTTATAACGATGATTTCTTGGTTGCCGCCGGCTTGCGATTGGCCGAAGATAAAGGTATACATCCAAAACCTCCAAGTAACATGCCTCGTCCTTAAACCAAGTCAGACTAACTCCTTTACTTCTTATTGCAGATCCAGCCAGAGCTCGTCTCAAAAATTCTTGGACGGGAGATATCAGTATGTCTAAATTTACTGATAACTTATGGAAGGAGTTCGCCAAGAGCAGCGCCGAGAAGAGGGCTGAAACACTGGTATGTATATAAATCTCCCTTTTTTTTTTTTTTTTTTAGACGAGGATCATTCTGACTCGTCAAGAATTGACTTTCAACCCTTGGACGAAAAGGGCCCAAAGAAGATAGGCGTCCATGCTTGGACGATCACCCTCTTTGGGCCATTCTCGTCTGAGATACTGAACTGCTTTGTATGAGAATCACCCGAAGAAGGAAGGCGTCCATGCTTGGACGGCCACCTTCTTTTGGCCCTTCTCGTCTGAGATACTGATTGGCCTCGGACGAGGATCATTCTGGTTCGTCCAGGTTGAATCCCAATCCATAAGCGAGTACCACCCGATGAAGGAGCGCGTCCATGATTGGACGGCCACCTTCTTTGGGCCCTTCTCGTCTGAGCTACTTTAAGTTCCAATACCGCCGAAGAGTTGATTTCCAGTCCTTGGACGATAATTATGTTAGTCCGTCCAATTTTGGACGGCCTCCTTCTTTGCGTCACTTTCGCCTGTGCTTAAACTACTTTGGACGAGGTTCCCTTAGGAAAGGGGTTGTCCTTTCCAGGACGCCTTCCTTCTTTGGGTGATTCTCGTCCGAAGCCTTATAATTATTTTATAGCTTTTGCTCTTTGGACGACCCATATAATGACTTGTTCATGTTTTGTAGAAAAATGCTCCTACCAACAAACTTCCGCATGGGAAGTCTTCATCGTCCAAAAAGAGGCCTACACCGGCCGCAGACCAGCCTCCAGCAAAAAAGCCTAAGGGCTTTACAAGGAAGAAGCCGGAGAAGACTACTCCGGCTGAAAAAGAAGTTGGGGAGAAAGCCATGCTTCCCCCGAAGGACAAGGTCCTGAAGGAGGAGCCTTCTGCTGCTGCCCCAGCCGTGGGGGAGAAAAGTGAGGCTCCCGCTGATCAGCTTGATATAGTGCCTGCTGATCCAACGGAGACCAAACCAGAGTCGGCTTTGGCACTGGTAATTCCGGAGCCGGCGACGGCCATCGACAACTTCCCGGCCTCGGTGGCTCGGTGGCGAAGCCGATCTCTCGATGCCGCTATCCGTCGGGACGGCATCCTTATCGTCGGGTGAGTCATATTACCCAAATAGAGTTAGGACGGTGCGGGTGGGCGGACAGTCCATGAGTCCGTCCAACAGACAAGCCATAGTCTTTCCCATCAAGAGAACTGACTCTCCCCCCCTCTTTCAGATAAGGGCAAAGGACCAGCTTTACCCACACGTACTCCCACAATAGACTCGGACGAGGAGTCTTCTGCTACTTTTGCCAAAATGTCAAAAGCTGAGCGTGATCGGCTTAAGCAGGAGATGTTCAAATGTTACCCTGAATCCTACATAAAAGGATTGAGGGGCGCATCAGCTGGGCATGTGGGCTACATGTCACAACTTCTCGCCGAGGTATAATCTCTTGCCGCTTTTGTTTTATACTTGAAACAGATAATTTTTTCTTTTGTGACTCGTCTAATGACTTGCTTTGTTTTCATTGTTCCAGCTTTTTACCCCGAAGATGTCTGATCAAGAGTGGGCGAGGGAGCTTAGAAAGGAAAATAAGCAACTCGTCCACCTGGCTACGACGGCTGGGGACAAGGCCATCCATGACATAGAGATGGTTAATACTCTCCACCGCCAATCGCTGGAGGCTTTGGAGAAGAGATCATCACTCCTTGAGTCCCAAAACAAGAATTATCTTGTTACTATCAACCAGATGTACGATGAACAAAGCCGACTGCAATTTATCGTAGACACCATCTCAGCTGAATTGAAGGGCGAAAGGGATACTGCTCTTCTGGCCGCGGCCCAACTGAGGAGGGAGAATATGATCCTAAGGGGTAAGAATGCCCGTTTGCAAAAGGAAGCGGCCCAGGCCTTCAATGACGCCAAAGAAGGCTTGAATCAAGTCATTGAGACGTCTAAAGACTGGGCTGTCAAAGCTTTTGAGATGCTGGCCGAGCCTAGTGACGTCCCCAGCTTTGTGCGGCGTCTGGAATTTTAAGAGAGCGTTCACCGTGCAATGGTGTCTGCTGAAGAACCTCCTGAGTTCACTGAGTCGGACGAAGAGGGTGCGGACGAGGAAGAAACTCCTGAGGACGACCAAGAAACTCCCAAAGAAGGAGATGCCTAGTTTTATAGGTTTATTTTTCTAAGTTTCTTGGCTTGTTGCCGTCCTAGCTTTGTCTCTTCTAGCTTTATACTTAAGCTGTAATATTTTGACAAGTATATAATGAAATTGCCTTTTGCCAATTGCTTGTCCTTTCTTTTATTGCACTCAAATTTATATCAACTATAAATGAGACTCGTCCATCACTTTTTGAATGCCTTCCCAACTTAGAAAACAGGTACAGATGAGACTTGTCCTGACTTTTGGATGATCTACAAGCTTATAAAAAGTATCATCCTTGTCTTTGGACGATCGCAAAACATGTAGCCAAGTATAAGATGAGACTCGTCCTGACTTTTGGACGATCTGCAAGCTTATAAAAAGTATCATCCTTGTCTTTGGACGATCGCAAAACATTCCAAAATGTAGCCAAGTATAAGATGAGACTCGTCTGGACTTTGGACGGTCTGCAAACTTGGACGAGTCTTGACTCAAGATGGAAAGCGGCCGATATAATGCGGTTTATGGACGAGCCACGCTTTAGCCAGCTTTCTTGAGGGTGCAGCACTCGTCTTGAAGTAACGAACTCTTACTAGGGCTTTTATTGCTTAGGCCGTTCTGGCCTTTGGAAGACCCTGACTTCCCTGAGAAGAGGCCAAGGATAACCGTGGTTCGTCCTATATACTTGACTCGTCCTTACAAATTGCATGGTGTATAGCGTTATCCCCCCCTTCTTGGGCTTAGCTCTTCCTTGTATTATGGACGAGCCATGCACCAAGAAGGAGAACGACCAACATGGACCAAGCCTACTGTAATTGTTTTGGACGAGCCTTAGAATTTTCAAACGAACCATGCTGTGGCCGGCTTCCTTGAGGGAGCAACGCTCGTCATGAAGTAGTGATCCCTTACTAGGGTCTTTGCTACTTAGCTAACCGTGCATTTGAAAGTAAGTATCCTTTACTAAGGGCTTATTTTAGGCCAGTTGTCTCTTAGAGATTTTAACGTTTCTCTTACTAGAGATTTTTGTCAATTTGCTGCCAATTATGTGTTTGAACATTTAGGTTGTTACACGTTGGCCGGTCTCTTCGAGGGAATGATGTTCGGCAGAGAAGTGAGCATTTTTGACGCTCTATTTGTCTTTGTAATTTTGTCCAAGTTACTGTCACTTTTAGACTAATAACAGATTTAATACCCTAAAGTGAACCAACTTGGTAAAAAACAAACAAAGGCGAGAAGAAAGTAGGAATTGTATTATATGAATTTTGCTTGACTAAAGGCCAAGATACATGTATATAATTCTTTTTCTCTTGCTTGTGCCGTGGCACTTTGGAGTGATTACAAACTACTGGCCAGTTTCCTGGCGATTAAATGAGTTAGACGTGGTACTTCTTTAAAGTATCTGAGTTCCAAGTGCGCTGTATTGGTCGTCCATCCAGATCTTGGAGACGAAAAGTTCCGCTTCGCACCTCTTGGACAATCAGATAGGGTCCTTCCCAATTTGGTGTTAGCTTTCCTAACTCTTTAGCTCGTCCAACCGCCTCCATCTTCCTTAGAACCAGATCCCCCACCTTGAGTGGTCGTCTAGCGACTCTCTTGTTAAACTCCCGAGCCATTCGCAGCTTGTACAATTGCATTCTTAGCAAGGCATTGCCCCTGACTTCTGGTACTTGGTCCAAAGCCATGCGCAATGCAGCCCAGTTGGCATCTTCCGTGTACAGCATGACTCTGAGGGTGGGTTCTTCAATTTCAATGGGCAAGACGGCTTCAGTGCCATAAACTAACATGAAGGGTGTCTCCCCTGTAGAATTTTTGGCGGTTGTTCTGATGGACCATAAGACTAGCTGTAGTTCTTTAACCCATTATCCCTTGGCATTATCCAACTTCCTTTTTATTCCATTGGATAAAATCTTGTTGAAGGACTCTACTTGCCCATTGGCTTGTGTGTGGGCGACTGCAGCGAAGTGAGCTTTGATTTCTCTTTCTGCCAACCAATCTTTCAGCTTAGGCGTTTTAAACTGTGGACCATTATCAAAGACGAAGGACTGTGGCATGCCAAAACGAGTTATAATGCTTTTCCAAATAAAGCCCTTGACGTCGCTCGTTGTTATGCCCCGCATGGCTTCAGCCTCTATCCATTTAGTGAAGTAGTCCACAGCTACTATCACAAACTTCTTTTGCCCAACGGCCACCGGTAAAGGTCCAAAGCTATCCATGCCCCATTTGGCAAAAGGCAAAGGGAACAAGATGGGACTTAAGTAGTTGGATGGCTTCTGATGCAGATTTCCATGCTTCTGACAACTGTCTCACTTCTATGCATAGACGAGGGCATCCTCCTTTAATGTAGGCCGGTAATACCCTGTCCTTAAAGCCTTTTCTCCCAATGCTCTTCCCCCAATGTGAGATGCACAAGCTCCTTCATGGAGTTCCTTCAGAACCTCTAGGCCATCTTCTCTGGTGATGCACTTGAGGAGAGGACGATTGAATGACTTCTTGTAAAGGGTCTCATCCCACAGCTCAAACCACTTGTCTCGAGCCTTCACGTACTTAGCCTCCACAGGGTCCGAAGGCAGCCGTCCTGTCTTCTTGTATTCTATTATTGGCTCCATCCAAACTGCCCCTCGGCTAAGAAACATGATTTGTTCTTGGTCAATTCTCTTCTTTGGTTTAACTTCCCAAAACACTGTTCTTGGCGCATCACCTTCAGCCGAGCTGGCCAATTTTGAGAGAGCGTATGCTTGATTATTTTCTGATCTTGGCACTTGGTCTAGAACAAATCGTTTCAAAGGCTCAATCTCATCTTTGATCAGACGCATATATTTGCCCATTGATGCTTCTTTACATTCAAAATCTCCATTGACTTGACTGACGACCAAGAGAGAGTCCGATTTAGCCTTAATTTCGAGAGCTCCTGCCGCTTTACACATTTTGATTCCAGCTAGAAGTGCTTCGTATTCAGCTTCGTTATTGGACGCTTGGAATTGGAATCTTAGCGCATATCTAAATTTGTCTACTTTTGGAGATTGAAAAATGATTCCTGCCCCACATCCATTGACAGTGGACGATCCATCAACCATGAGCTTCCAATGCTTCCTCCCTTCAGCTGGATCAAATATTGGTTCTATAGTTGGCCGAGTAAGCTCAACTATAAAATCTGCCAAGGCCTGCCCTTAATGGCTTTCCTTGGTTCAAATGATATATCAAACATGTTAAGCTCAACAGCCCATTTCAACATCCGTCCGGCGGCTTCCATCTTTTGCAAAACTTGCTTCAAGGGTTGGTCAGTATAGACGAGTATACTGTGAGCTAAGAAATAGGGCCTTAACTTTCGCCTGGCCATGACGAGGTCAATCCAAACTTCTCGACCGGGGTGTACCTATTTTCCGCATCCTTGAGCACATGACTCACAAAGTATATTGGAACTTGCACGGACTCTCTTTCGGCCGGCGAACAAAGACTCACGACTCGAGTGGACACAAAGAAAGTATACAAATAGTTTCTCCCCCTACGGGGATCGACCAACCTAGGCAAATGGCCGAAGGTGATCTTTGACTCTGTCGAAGCGCTTACTCTACTTCGCTGTCCACTCAAACTTGGCCTTCTTCTTGATAGTAGCGAAAAAGTGATGGCAATTGTCGCCCGACTTAGACAAAAATCGTCCCAAGGGCAGCCTAAGCAACCCGTTAATCGTTGAACTTCCTTTATCTTTGACGGGGATTTCATGCCTAGAATAGCTTGGATCTTTTCAGGGATGGCTTCTATTCCCCCTTTGATCTACTAAGAAGCCCGGGAACTTCCCCGACAAGACTCCAAAGACACATTTGCTGGGGTTCAATCTTAGCTTGTATTTTCTGAGAGTTTCGATAGTTTCTCTCAAATCACCAACATGATCTTCCTCTTGCCGACTCTTGACTATCATATCATCAATGTATGCTTCCATGTTTCTTCCCAATTATGGCTGACAGACAAAATTAATCAGTCTTTGAAAGGTGGCCGGCGCATTACGGAGGCCAAAAGGCATCCTCGGCCCGGCCCATATGACCCTTTCTCGCAATAAAGGACGTTTTGTCTCGATCCTCCGACCACATGGGATCCGGTGAAAGCCCGAATAAGCGTCCATGAAGCTTAACAAAGCATGGCCTACCGTGGAGTTCACCGGTCGATCCAACTTAGGCAAGGGGAAACCGTCCTTGGGACAAGCCTGGTTGAGATCGGTGTAGTCCACACACATCCTCCAAGTGCCATTAGGCTTTGGCACCATGACTACATTTGCTATCCATTCGGGAAATAAGTCTCTTTGATGAATTTTGATTCCAACAACTTCTGAACTTCCTGGTCGACCGCCTGGTTCCTGGCCGGTCCTAAATGCCTTTACTTTTGACGAACAGGTTTTAAACTTGGATCGACATTCAGCCGTGGACGGCTATCTCTCGGATCGATTCCGGGCATTTCTTCAACACAATAAGCAAAAACGTCTTGAAATTCTTTTTCAAAGAAACGATTAGGAGAGGCCCTCAACTCGGGAGAGAGAGAAGACCAAATCTTCAATGTTCTTTCCGGACGAGCTTCATCCAAACAGACATCTTCCCGGGACTTCCACCGCTCTGGACGCTCTAGTCCCGGCCCCCATAATGGCCATTACTTCTTCGGACGAGGGTGGCTCTTCCTTGACGGGCTCATACTTCCTTTTCTTGCTGGGGAGATGTTCAGATGTTTTCCTTGAGGGAGCAACCGGCGTCTGAGGGAGCTCGGTAGCCATCTTCAGCGAGGCCACTTGGTCCTTCACAATTTCAGACGTTCTCCTTTTGCCAGCAGCCCTCGTCTTGTCTTTCCCAATTTCGAACATTTTCCTTTCGCGAGCGACCTTCCGTCCCGGGTCTTCATTGTCTCGCTTTCCATGACAACGGCTTGAGGGTAGTTAGGTAACATTCCCTAGCCCGCCTGATTTCCATACAATGAGCCTATTTTGCCATCATCACACTCAAACTTCATAAGCATCAAGTGAGTTACTATTACGACTTTAAAATGATTCGAGTTGGCCGTCCAAGTATGACATTGTAGGGTCGTCAAATCTCTGACAACCAAGAACTTGATAAACGGGGTCCTTGAAGCATCCTTTTCTCCTACTCGGACGGGCAAAGTAACGGTTCCCATAGGATGAATGATTTCTCCCCCAAACCCTATGATGGGGTGGTGGACGGGAACCAAGTTCTTCTCATCAAACTTCAATCTGGACAAGCAATCAGCACTAATGATGTCCGTTGAGCTTCCGAAGATCAATCGAATTCTTCTTACTTTCAAGTTTGCTTATCTTCATTTCTACAACCAAAGGGTCATCATGGGGAGTTCTCGCCTTCCCCGATCTTGTTCACTAACTACCACTTTTGGGAAGGGCTCGGCCTTTGTCTGATCAGCTAGTAAGACTTGGCCGAGCTCCCTCAGGTAGTTCTTATGCCCTATATTGGTTGGTCCTCCAGCAGCAAACCCTCCTGAAATTACAAGGACAACATCCTCGTCTGTGCTTTCACTCTCTTTCTTCTTAGTCTGCCGTTCATCCTTCCTCTGAAACTTCCTTCCCCCTTGAGGCAAATAGGAGTTCATCTTTCCTTTCCGAGCTAGATCCTCCAAAGCTCTCTGAAGGTGCTTGCATTCATTGGTCTCATGACCGCATGATCCTTGTGAAATTGACGATTTGCTTGCTCTTGTCTCTGTTCCGGTAAGGAGTCTTCATTTCAGCCAGAGCCTTCAGCTCATATTGGTCCTTTATCTCCATAAGAATGGAGTATTGGTCCTTGCTGAATTCAATATGGTTGGCTGAAGACTCAGGTTCCTTTCTCTTGCTTCTTCTGGATGAAGTAGTGGTTGAAGTAATTGCCCAAGTTTCGGCCTTTTTGGGGTTGCTCTTTTTTAGTTGAGTAACCTCTTCAGGCTTCTTGGACTCGGGGTGCTTTGCCTCAGCACACACTTCAGTGGCATGTATAAATGCTTCGGCTTCCCTTAATGCCTCAGTAAGAGTGGTGATTTTCTTCGTAACAAGATCGAACTTAAAACTTCCTGGCCTTAGTCCCTTGATAAAGGCGTCAAAGGCCACCCCTGCATTAAGATCTTGAATCTGTAGGGCTTCTAGATTGAATCTCTTAACAAAACTCCTAAGAGCTTCTTTAGGTCCTTGGACGACCTTACCCAAGTACATGCTTGTTTTTTTCTCTTGCTTATTGGGCAACAAAGTGACTAGTAACTAAAAACCGAGTTCGAGAAAATTGTTGACTGAATTGGGTGGAAGATTGTTGAACCACTTCTGTGCTACTCCCTTCAGAGTTGCGGGAAAGTTCTTACACCAAGAAGCATCATCCACTCCTTGGACGTACATCTGATGCTTGTAAGCGGATAGGTGATCGTCTGGATCTGTTGTTCCATCAAAAGGTTCTATAGTAGGGAGTTTAACCTTTGGGAATGGGGGCGCCTCCATGATCCTGGCCGAGAATGGAGTGGGCCAGTTAATCCGGAGAGCTCCCAACTGTCCCTCAATGGGTACGAACTCCTTACGGTATTCCTTTATCACGGGATCAGATGAAGTGTTTGCAGGGACTGGTCATCTATAAACTACGGGCTGAACCACCGTCCTCTCTTGTCATGGATGGGCAAGAGAGAGGCTTAAACTTTGTCCTTCCGTTCTGGTCGGCAACCTCAAAGGAGGATCCTTCAAGTATGGTGTAGAACCGGTCGCCGACCGTTGTAATGCAGCTGCCTTCTTCGCCTCTAGATACTCCTTGGCATCTGTTTCCATTCGGTGCCCGCTTGGACGAACATGATCCTGGGTCCTAACCACCAGGTTCCAGTCCATCTTCCTTCGCTGCTCACTAACTTCCCTCTGCTTTCTTCTAACTGTTCTCCTAGAGGGTTCCTGACGAACAGGTCGACTAGGACCTGGACGATTTTCTTGGGAACGCCCCCTAAGAGGAGGTGGATTGTTAGTGTCTGGCTCAGGGTTAAGATGGAAAAACAGCATGTTGCTCTTGATCTGCTCCTGGACGACTGCTGCCATCTTAGTCTGAAAATCATTCAAGACATTCTCAAGATCGGCAGTAGTGACTGGACGTTCAAGATTCTCCTGTATGACAGGTACTTGGCTTTGTCCAGGGACATTGATGATGGATGGAATCCTATCACTTCCTCGAGGCGGTCTCTCATGGTCTACTGTATCTTCGACATTGATCTGAAAACTTCGATTTCTAGCCACGTTGGACGATTAACAGTCAGTCATCGTTGCGTCTCCCACAGACGGCGCCAAATGTTTAGTCTGCTTGTCCAACAAGTAAGCTATAGGCTGAACTTTCTTGTCTAGCAAGTAAACTAGTATCCCTTAGATGTTCTTCACTTGGAGACTTGTGCAACAATGGCTGAATCTGCTTGGTCCGAGCCTTAGCTTCGTTCCCGAACCTGCAAAAAGGGACCCACCCTGGAGGTTTGGGTGGTCGTTCCCCCTCCGAAGCTTAAGTCAGATATCAGGAGTTGTAAGAAGAAAAGTAGAGATAGAGAGAGAAAGTGAGAGAGTAGTTTTTCAGAGTAACTTTGCACTGTTTGCATTGAATGCCCTTTCTCCTGATTTCAGGGGTATTTATAGTGATAGTGGTATGACAGCTGACCTTAAAAATTGCCCCAGAATAGTGGCACCTGATTAGCTAAGCAATCAGACCATGACACTTGGCAAGTTAAGATTGGTGATGGTTTATCAACCAATCACCTGCAGCCACCTTTAAGGGCTTGGGCTCTGACCAACTTTTGGGCCAGAGAGGTGCTTTTTCTCCCAATTGGACACGGTCCAAGGTTTAAACCCTTTTTCCTGTTTTTAGCATGAGAAGACACGTGTACGGCTCTGGGGAGCCCAAGTGTCTCTAAAGGAGCCGTAGATTTTTAGGCTACAACAAGAATCATATTTTCTTTGACTTGAAAAACCACCTAAGGCATTAACATCTTTAGTTTGCAAACTAGAACATATATCAGTAGTATGTGATAAATCAGAGCATGTTCCACACTTTAGCTTTAGACTCAATACCAACAACAATTTTAGACACTAGAGTAGTCAATATAGCAATTTGTTGAGTATTATCCTGAAATTGATTTTGAATTCCACTTAGATCAATTTCATTTTCCCTTTTAACATCATTCTGAGTACCATGTTGTTAAGTGTTTTGAGCCATGTTTGCAATCAAGGCCCTAGTTTGAGTTGGTGTTTAATCCACTAAGGCATCCCCACTAGAAGCATCTATCATACCCCTATCAGCAGGCAATAGTCCTTCATAAAAATATTGAAATAAGACACGTTAGCCTTATAAATCGTTTCCAATATTCGTGCAAAGACTCATTATTATTTTGCCTAATGCCACATATCTCCTTTCTAATAGATTCTATACGACTAGCAGGAAGATCATATAGCCATAGCTAAGTCATGCAAAGAAAAAGGAAATACATGCTGTAACACCCCCGCCAACCCGAACCCTTTTTCATTTAATAAAACTCGAGATGGGGGAAAATCCACGAGGGTTCGACTCAACGAGCGTGCTACCGCCACAGTTATCTCCTTGGAAATAAATGCAAGGCTAGGTTAAAGCATACTAAATTCAAAATAAATTAATCCTTACAACCAAGTATATCGTTCATTAAACATTACTAATTACTTAAGTGTTTCAGAGTTCCAGCGGAAGTGAAAACATAAGCTAAGTGGACGACAACTCTACATGATCTCCCTTTGTTCCCCCGTCGATCACCCACCTGCACAAATGCATTGAAAAAAAAACAGGAGAGACAAGCTCCCAAAAATCAGAAAAACTGAGTAATTCCAACTTCATCCCGTAAAATACTTAAGTTGAAAATACTTTGTAAAATAGTAGGTTAATAGGGTTATAAAGCATAGCACACATACACACATGTATATATACAATGAATAATCACATAATTAATCCAATTATTTAAGGAGAGGAAAGAGAACGCCAGTAAGCCGGGGTCAATCCCCTGTAACCACTTACTTCAACATTGTAGGCCGGGGTCAATCCCCTGTAACCACCTACGGATAACATAATGGCCATAATAACAGAGTCCCTAGTGTGCACACCCCTTCTACTTGGATCACAACAAGATAGAAGGAAGACAAGAAAAAGAAAATCAGCATAGTAACCAGACAAGGTAACCTCCCATACAGGGTAACCTGTTCATCATTTCCCTCCGATATTTCACTTTAAGTGATTAACAGCTTTTAATTCAACTCATCACTTAACACATGTATACAAATGCATCATTTCATTTAATCAAGGGTGAGTACATGCACTTATTCCAAATCCATAATTCAATTCATACATAGCTTTATCCGAGAGCCCCTTCATATTCATTATCATAACCGTCAATTGGTTACATTGATTAACTCATAATCATCCAATTATAACATGTTCTTGATAATTTTCAACTTTCACTCATAAGTTCCATATTAATAATAACGATAACAATAATCTTAGCAATAGTAATACTATAAATGGTAAGAATAACGACGATGATGATAATAATAATAATAATAATAATAATAATAATAATAATAATAATAATAATAATAATAATAATAATAATAATAATAATAATAATAATAATAATAATAATAATAATAATAATAATAATAATAATAATAATAATAAATGACATCAAGCGATGTTGATCACAAGAATAAAAGATTAGTGATTAAGTTGCTATTATTGACGGTGTTAACAATGTTATAATAATAATCATCATTGTCATATCGTCCATTATACAAGTTAATTCATTTGTCATACTCATTCATTGTGCATAATCCATAACTATAAACCATATTCACAATCCATATTCTAATTCACATAGTCACATAATTAATTTGTTTTATCCTAACGGGATCTACGTTTAGATGGACATCGGAGATTACCTCGTGACGCGTGCCCAAAAGTTAAGTTCACGAACGGATTAACACTCTTGATATTCCTCGTCTACGCAATCGGAATCTACCTTAGACGTTAACGAGATCTAAGTTAGTTACCTAAATAACCCCTTTTTATATGTAAAATAAACAATTTAAATAATTCAATTAACTCAAAGAAATTCTTAATGATTTTAAGAAAGATTATAAATCAAAGTTTATGGTTTTCAAATTAATTATGAAATCATTTTAAGTAATCAAAGATTACTTCAACTTTATTTTTATTAACTTAACAATTATTTTAACATAGAAAACTAATTTTATTATACTCATTTAAGAAACATTTTCAAGTTATAAAAGATTAACTTAAACTAAAATATACTCACTTAATTAAAGTAGGCTAATCTAGGAAAGTCAAATGTTTTGGTTTTAAAAGTAAACAAGTAAAAGGAAAGAGAAAAGGATTTTCCTTTCTTTGTACTGATTCAAGGAATCAGTTCCTTCATCCCAAAAAAAAAGTACGAACAAGGAGGGAGGGAAAACAGGAGGAACGAATCAGGGGAGAAGAAGAGGAAGGAAGGGAGGCGGGTGGACGGCGAAGCTCAGGCGGGGAGACGATGGCTGGGCGCGAGCTGCAGGGGACGCAGCAGGGGTGCTGTGAAGGGAGGTCGCGGGGCAAGGCGGGAGAAGGAGACGCGAGGGAGGAGGCCGGGTTTCGGCGCGGCAGGAGCCGGTGATTGGGTGGCGACTTGGTGGCGCGAGGTTCGGGTGGGGTCGGGTGGTTCGAGGTAATTTAAGTGGTGGTGCGGTGGTTTCCGGTGGTTCAAAGAATCAGGGGATGTTGTTTATGGATTGAAATTTTCATTTTTATCTTTCAAAACAAAATTCAGAAATTTAAGAAAGAAGATAAAGGATTGAAGCAAACCTTTTGAGATTGTTTGCTTGAGTAATTTGGTGAGTAAAGTTCAGTATTTATAGGGGAATTTTGGTCAGAAATCTTGAGCTTTGGTCATGCTCTATTAATGATGGAGGTGAGGTGTGAGGGCTATGGTGTTTAGGCCTTTGAAATTGTTGCCCCTAATATCTGAAATGTGGACTCGAAATTCAATTATTTACCGACAAAACCGAAATTTTGTGTTGAAAATCTTGGTTCTTGTGTCTTTGTGAATCGACGAAGAAGAATGGAGGAGAGGAAGATGGTGAAACCGTTTTCACCCTTTTTTTCCCTTTTTCTTTTTGGCTAAAAGGCATATGGGTTATGGACTTGGTATTTGGGTTTTGGATTACTAAAAATGGATGGACAACTTGTACAAGAATACCCATAATTAAAAGTAAAGTGTTTGATTTACCATTATTAAATTATTTAGAAATATTCATTTAAATAAAACTTGTTAAATAAATCAAAACTAAATGAAATTATTATTTTAATAAACAATGTTATTAAATAAAATCGCATTATCATAAAATAAATTTTAAGTGGAAATAATATTAAACCTTAATAAATAATAAAATAATATTTGAAAATTCGGGGTATTACATCTACTCCTCCTTAAAAACAAAGTTCGTCCTCGAACTATAAAGTTAGATATTTAATATTAACGAAATAGTAGTTTTGCGCTTTGTTAGTATCACATTCGGTCCGCCTTAAGGAGTTTCGTCCCCGAAACTCGATAATCGTACCTCAAGAAAAGAGTTCAGGGTAACGCTTTTTCATGTCATCTTCTGTTTCCCAAGTTGCTTCCTCGGTTTGATGATTAGACCACAAAACTTTGACTAACTTTACTGCCTTATTCCGGGTATTTCTCGTTTTGGAATCAAGGATTCAAACAGGACGTTCTTCAAAGGTGAGGGTCTCATCTAGCTCAATGGTTTCGGGTTGGATAACATGGGAGGGGTCAGGGACATATTTACGAAGTTGAGACACATGAAAGACATTATGAACATTGGCTAACTTTGTGGGCAAGGCTAATCTATACGCCACTTCCCCAATTCTTTCGAGTATTTCATAAGGTCCGATATAATGAGGACTCAACTTTCCTTTTCTACCGAACCTCATTACTCCCTTGGTTGGCGAAACTTTCAGCAATACTTTTTCTCCAACTCCAAACTCTAAATCTCGTCTCCTTTGATCTGCATACGATTTTTGTCGATCCTGAGTTGCTTTCATACGCTCTTGAATCAACTTCACCTTGTTGGTAGTCTCTTCTATCATTTCTGGTCCCAAATTTAACGACTCATTCACATCGCTCCAACATATAGGACTTCTACATTTTCGTCCATACAACGCCTCGTAAGGAGCCATTCCTATGCTCGAGTGATAACTGTTGTTGTACGAGAACTCAATGTACATCAAATGATCATCCCAATATCCTCCGAAATCCATCACACATGCTCTCAACATATCCTCCAAGGTTTGAATGGTTCTCTCCGTTTGACCATCTCGTTCTCGGGTGGAAAGGCCAGGCCGAATTTCAATAGTGAACCCACGGCCATTCGAAGTTGTTTCCGAACTTAGATAAGAATCTCGAGTCCCTATCCGAAACGATGTACTTTGGAACACCATGTAGCCTAACGACCTCATTAAAGTAAGCATCGGCCAACTGTTTCAACGACCAAGTATCCTTCATTGCCACGAATCTTGCCGTCTTAGTCAAACGGTCCACTACTACCCATATTGCATTCTTTCCCGACCTTGTATTCGGTAATCCCATGATGAAATCCATAGAGATAGATTCCTATTTCCATCCTGGCACTTCCAAAGGTTGCAATTTTCCTCCAGGCTTCATATGCCGTATTTTCACCTTCCCCGGCATGTTAAACATTTTGCCACAAAGTCTGGCTACTTCTTGCTTCATCCTAGGCCACCAAAAATGCTTTTTCAAATCCTTATAAATCTTATCTCCTCCCCGGATGTATGGAATACGGCGAACTATGGGCTTCGCTTAGAATTCTCGTCTTGAGTTCCTCATCCTGTGGCACACACAATCTCCGTTTATACTTTGCACCGCCATTGCCGTCGATCTCGAACTCCGGTGCTTGACCACATTCCTTCATCTCTCTTAACTTGCTTAACCACTTATCTGCAGCTTGTTTCACCCGAATCTCCTCAAATATGTCCGGTCCAACAGTAAGAGCATTCAACTGAGCTTTCACATAACCGGGCTCAACTATTTCCAAACTCAATCTCTTGATCTCTTCACACAGTTCATCTGCCAAAATCAGCACGTTTAGCGAATGAGCACTCTTCCTACTCAACGCATCAGCTACTTTGTTCGCTTCTCCCTCTTGATACACTATCTTCAAATCATAGTCGTTTATAAGCTCGAGCCAACGTCTCTGTCTCATATTCAACTCCTTTTGCGTATACAGATACTTCAAACTCTTGTGATCTGTATAGACCTTACATTGCACTCCATACAAATAATGTCTCCAGATCGTAAGTGCAAACACGATTGCTCCTAACTCCAAGTCTTGAGTAGGGTAATTTTGCTCATGCGGTTTGAGTTGTCTCGACGCATAGGCCACTACTTTACCATGTTGCATCAAGACACACCCAAAACCTTTCTTTGGGGCATCACTATAGTCTTCAAATCCTTCTACTCCAGAGGGCAATGTCAATACCGGGGCTGTTGTAAGTCTCTTCTTCAGCTCTTGAAAAGCTTCCTCACACTTATCATCCCAATGAAATTTTGTTGTTTTCTTCATCAGGTTAGTGAGAGGTTGGGCTGTTCTCGAAAAATCCTTCACAAATCTCCGGTAATATCCAGCTAAACCCAAGAAACTCCTTACTTCGGTGACGTTCTTAGGTTGAGGCCAATCGGTCACTCTCGAATCTTCGATGGATCTACGGAAACGCCTTCTTTTGATATCACATGACCCAAACAATGAGACTTTTTCAAGCCAAAATTCACACTTCGAAAACTTCGCGTACAATTGCTTTTCTCGAAGAATCTCCAGAACTTTCCTCAACTGATCCTCATGCTCTTCTCTATCCTTCGAGTACACCAATATATCGTCAATAAATACTATCACGAACTTATCCAGGTATGGCTGGAAAGTCCTATTCATGAGGTCCATAAAAGCTGCAGGCGCATTAGTGAGTCCAAAAGGCATGACGGTGAACTCATAATGGCCATATCTCGTACGAAAAGCCGGTCTTAGGGATGTCTTCTTCGCCGATTCGTAGTTGGTGATAACCCGATCGTAAATCGATCCCGAAAACACTTTGTGCACCCTAAAGCCGATCGAACAAATCCTCGATCCTCGGGAGCGGATATTTATTCTTTACCGTGGCATTATTCACTCCCTATAATCGATACACAACCTCAAAGATCCATCTTTCTTCCGAACAAACAATACGGGGCTCCCCAAGGCGAAACACTAGGTCGGATGTACCCTTTTTCCAACAGCTTCCTCCAATTGCACCTTCAATTCTTGCATTTACGCAAGTGCCATTCGATACGGAGCCTTAGAGATAGGTCCCGTTTCGGGGACTAAATCGATCTTAAAGCTCACTTCTCTCTCTGGTGGCATTCTTGGAAGCTCTTCGGGAAATACATCCGGAAACTCCTTTACCACCGAAATTTGAGTCAACTCCTCGTTTTCCACGCTTACGTCCCTTACTTGGCACAGTAGACCGGGTAGCCTTTTCTAAGATAGGTTTGAAGGTTCGGGTCGAGATTATCTTGACATCAGGCTGGAAGGTTAAGCCCTTATAAGATATCCTATTTCCCTTTGGTCCTCTAAGAGATATTTTCTAGTTATGACACTCGATTTTGGCTTTATATTTAGCTAACCAATCCATTCCCAAGATAACGTCAAAGTCCTTTAGGTCAAAAAGGATAAGATCGGCCGGTAATTCAAGCATCACTATGACTATAGGGATACTTTGGAAAAGAGATTTATAAGAAATAGTTTCACCGGTGGGCATGGCTATATTGGCTCGACAAGACTGGGTAGACTTGAGGGGATACTTATTAACAAAAGTGCTAGAAATAAAAGAATAAGACGCTCCGAAATCAAAGAGTACATAAGCAGGGTTTGAGTTTACGAGAAATGTACCCGTCACAACATTGGCATCGGTGTCAGCTTCAATTCGGCTCATGACATTGATTCTTCCATTGGTGTAGCCTCCATTGCCATTCTTTCCATAGTTTCCATTTCCACCTCCAAAAGAGCGATTGTTCTGGTTCCCGTTCTGTGCAGCATTTCCTCCACTGGGGCGGTTGTTATTGAAGTTTTGAATTTTGTTTCCACCTCCATTGTTACCATTGTTCCCATTTGGTGCATTTTGAGCTTGCTTCTTGGGACAGTTGAACAATTTGTGACCTACTTCTCCACACTCGAAACACTTGATCCTTTCACCCTGACAAGTGAACCCTGGATGGCTCTTGGCACACTTCTTGCAAACAAAGTTCTTTTGGTTCCTATTTTCTTAATGGGCCTGTTGTCCAAAATTCTGATTGTTGCGGTTGTTGTAGCGTCCACCATTGTTATTGTTGCTTCCACCATTGTTGGGCCTTTTGTCGTACCCTTGGATGTTGCTGTTGCCGGCAGGTTCCTTTCTTTTGTGTCTGCCTAGCACCTCTCTCTTACGCTGTAAGATTCGCTCCAGGTTTGAGGCCTTAGCATACGCTTCCGCGAAAGTAGTAGAGGTGCTACCTCCCATTCGAGTCTGAAGATCAAACTTAAGTCCGTCTTCAAACTTCTGGGCATTAGTTCCTTCATCTGGCACTACAGTCGGGCAGAATCGGGCATACTCATTGAATTTCTGAGCATACTCTTGCACACTCATGCTATAACTCTGGTTAAACCTACTAAACTCATTGTACTTTTGTCTACGAATGTGCTCGGAGAAGAATCGAGCCTTAATCGCTACCTTAAATGCTTCCCAGTTAAAGTTCTCTTGAGCTTTAACAGTAGGTCCTACACTTTCCCACCAAGTATCAGCATCTTCATGCAGATAAAAGGTTGCTTGGTCTACTTTCTGGGCCTCAGGCGTACCCGTGGCCGTGAAAATCATTTCGAAATCTCTTATCCAATTCTCAAGAAGTAATGGGTCTTCTCTCCCAACAAAGGTTGGTGGTTTCAAAGCGGAAATCTTTTTCGCCATGGCAAACCATGGATCGTCTCCATGGTGGTTGTTGTTGATCCGGTTTTGAAGGACTAAGCCAAAGCTCGAGCTAGTTGCTCGAGAGTCCTAAGTCGTGCCGCAACTTGTTCCGGTGTTTCGCCATTGGGTTTCCTTGTCGCCTTGCTCTAGATCGCGTATAAACGTATTGCATAAGCTACTTGCGTTATTCACATTGTATTTCTACGATTCACATTGATTCTTATATAAAAGCTAATTCACATAATCATGGTTCATACCATTCATTCATTCATTCATTTCATGCCCAGTTCACATATCAAAAGTTCATCATTCATTTCAAACTCAATTCACATGTCAAAAGTTCATCATTCATTACCCCAAAAGTGCCATAACAATTCGTTCATAGCAGCATAAGAGTTTTTCAAATAGTCAAATAAGCATTAGTCGCACCATCCTTAACTAAGTTAACGAGTTAATTGGTCTTTTACGACCTTAATTAGAAATCTAAGGGTCGTGGCTAGATATTTGGCCGGGTTTCTAGTCGCCGTACTCGGACGGATCCTCGTCTTCACCTTCTTCTCCGTCTCCATCTCCATTGAGATATACAACGGATGAGGCAGGGGTTGCTTCCTACTTCTTCATTGTCACTATGGTTAGGTTCCTCATCATCGCTGGGTAAATAGTCGTTAAGCCACTTGGCCCTAGCATCGAGCATTCTTTTCTCCAGTAACTCAACGTGAGATACCACTTCCCTTTCAATGTGTATCGTTCATAGTTTGGCCTTCCATTTTTCAGAACATCAGAGTATTCGCTCTTGATTCCAGCATAAGGACCATCGTTGGGGAGAGTGTGAATCAAAACATCGGCCTGTCTAGGTGGCGTGAGGTAATCAGAATGTCCGTGGCCGTCGTTGAGGTGGTAACACTTCATTGTTAACCGTAACCTGTAAATATAAGCTCAAACAGACTCTCCTACCCTGATCCTTAGAAGGTAGGGTCCTTGACGAGGGGTTCTGGTGCATTTCCTGGCGGTCAAACGTGTTTTGGCCATCTAATACAATAAACAATTAATAAGTACCTTTAACGAGTACTTTCATACATGTACACATAACCCATTCGTACCCATACTAAACCCTTAGTTCACATTTTAATCGTAATTCATTTTTCCTAAATAATTTATTATTTTAACCTCCTAAACCAATTTTAAGTTTAACCCAATTTGATTCATTTCCCTAATTAATATATTTTAATAATTTTAATCTTTCCCTAGTTAATCTAAACTCCGCTCTGATACCACTTTGTAACACCCCCGCCAACCCGAACCTTATTTCATTTAATAAAACTCGAGATGGGGGAAAATCCACGAGGGTTCGACTCAACGGGCGTGCTACCGCCGCACTTATCTCCTTGGAAATAAATGCAAGGCTAGGTTAAAGCGTACTAAATTCAAAATAAAGTAATCCTTACAACCAAGTATATCGTTCATTAAACATTACTAATTACTTAAGTGTTTCAGAGTTCCAGCGGAAGTGAAAACATAAGCTAAGTGGACGACAACTCTAAATGATCTCCCTTTGTTCCCCCGTCGATCACCCACCTGCACAAATACATTGAAAAGAAACAGGAGAGACAAGCTCCCAAAAATCAGAAAAACTGAGTAATTCCAACTCCATCCCGTAAAATACTTTAGTTGAAAATACTTTGTAAAATAGTAGGTTAATAGGGTTATAAAGCATAGCACACATACACACATGTATATATACAATGAATAATCACATAATTAATCCAATTATTTAAGGAGAGGAAAGAGACGCCAGTAAGCCGGGGTCAATCCCCTGTAACCACTTACTTCAACATTGTAGGCCGGGGTCAATCCCCTGTAACCACCTACGGATAACATAATGGCCATAATAACAGAGTCCCTAGTGTGCACACCCCTTCTACTTGGATCACAACAAGATAGAAGGAAGACAAGAAACAGAAAAACCAAAGATAGTAACTTAAAAACTCGTAGGTGGCCGCTGAACCTCCCATACAGGGCAACCTGTTCATCATTTCCCTCTGATATTTCAATTTAAGTGATTAACAGCTTTTAATTCAAGTCATCACTTAACACATGCATACATATGCATCATTTCATTTAATCAAGGGTGAGTACATGCACTTATTCCAAATCTAGAATTCAATTCATACATAGCTTTATCCGAGAGCCCCTTCATATTCATTATCATAACCGTCACTTGGTTACATTGATTAACTCATAATCATCCAATTATCACATGTTCTTGATAATTTCCAACTTTCACTCATAAGTTCCATATTAATAATAACGATAACAATAATCTTAGCAATAGTAATACTATGAAAGGTAAGAATAACGATGATGATGATAATAATAATAATAATAATAATAATAATAATAATAATAATAATAATAATAATAATAATAATAATAATAATAATAATAATAATAATAATAATAATAATAATAATAATAATAATAATAATAATAATAATAATAATAACATTACTAAATGACATCAAGCGATGTTGATCACAAGAATAAAAGATTAGTGATTAAGTTGCTATTATTGACGGTGTTAACAATGTTATAATAATAATCATCATTGTCATATCGTCCATTATACAAGTTAATTCATTTGTCATACTCATTCATTGTGCATAATCCATAACTATAAACCATATTCATAATCCATATTCTAATTCACATAGTCACATAATTAATTCGTTTTATCCTAACGGGATCTACGTTTAGATGGACATCGGAGATTACCTCGTGACGCGTGCCCAAAAGTTAAGTTCACGAACGGATTAACACTCTTGATATTCCTCGTCTACGCAATCGGAAAATACATTAGACGTTAACGAGATCTAAGTTAGTTACCTAAATAACCCCTTTTTATATGTAAAATAAACAATTTAAATAATTCAATTAACTCAAAGAAATTCTTAATGATTTTAAGAAAGTTTATAAATCAAAGTTTATGGTTTTCAAATTATTTATGAAATCATTTTAAGTAATCAAAGATTACTTCAACTTTATTTTTATTAACTTAACAATTATTTTAACATAGAAAACTAACTTTATTATACTTATTTAAGAAACATTTTCAAGTTATAAAAGATTAACTTAAACTAAAATATACTCAATTAATTAAAGTAGGCTAATCTAGGAAAGTCAAATGTTTTGGTTTTAAAAGTAAACAAGTAAAAGGAAAGAGAAAAGGATTTTCCTTTCTTTGTACTGATTCAAGGAATCGCTTCCTTCATCCCAAAAAAAAGTACGAACAAGGAGGGAGGGAAAACAGAGGAACGAATCGGGGAGAAGAAGAGGAAGGAAGGGACGCGGGTGGACGGCGAAGCTCAAGCGGGGAGACGGTGGCCGGGCGCGGAAGCCGCAGGGGACGCAGCAGGGTGCTGCGAAGGGAGGTCGCGGCGGGGCGGGAGAAGGAGACGCGAGGGAGGAGGCCGGGTTTCGGGCGGCAGAGCTGGCGGTTGGGTGGCGACTTGGTGGCGCGAGGTTCGGTGGGGTCGTGGTTCGAGGTAATTTAAGTGGTGGTGCGGTGGTTTCCAAGTGGTTCAAAGAATCAGGGATGTTTTTTATGGATTGAAATTTTCATTTTTATCTTTCAAAACAAAATTCGAAATTTAAGAAAGAAGATAAAGGATGGAAGCAAACCTTTTGAGATTGTTTGCTTGAGTAATTTGGTGAGTAAAGTTCGCATTTGTAGGGGAGTTTTGGTCGTAAATCTTGAGCTTCCTGGTCAAGCTCTATTAATGGTGGAGGTGAGGTGTGAGGGCTATGGTGTTTAGGCCTTTGAAATTGTTGCCCCTAATATCTGAAATGTGGACTGAAATTCAATTATTTACTGACAAAGTTGAAATTTTGTGTTGAAAATCTTGGTTCTTGTGTGCTGTGAATCAGACGAAGAAGAATGGAGGAGAGGAAGATGGTGAAACTGTTTTCACCCTTTTTTTTCCTTTCTTTTCTTTTTGGCTAAAAGGCATATGGGTTATGGACTTGGTATTTGGGTTTTGGATTACTAAAAATGGATGGACAACTTGTACAAGGATACCCATAATTAAAAGTAAAGAGTTTAATTTACCATAATTAAATTATTTAGAAATATTCATTTAAATAAAACTTGTTAAATAAATCGAAACTAAATGAAATTATTATTTTAATAAACATAGTTATTAAATAAAATCGCATTATCATAAAATAAATTTTAAGTGGAAATAATATTAAACCTTAATAAATAATAAAATAATATTTGAAAATTCGGGGTATTACACATGCACTCTTATATGATTTTGTTCAATACCTTTAGGATTCATGGAAGAATAAACAACCTTAAATTCCTTTATGTGTCTATGAGGATTCTCACCTGCGTTCCATAGACTTTGGGAAGAAGATTTAGGAAACATGAGTTCGCCTTTTAAAGGCTTCTCCAAAGTTTGAAATACTATGCACAGAGGATCTCCATCTGCTTTTGGAGCTCCAAGTTCCTTCAAAGTTCTCTCTTCCCCCATATCCGAATCTTCGATTGGTCTATCTTGGAAGATGTAAAGTAATTTCTCCGAGCTTGCGTTGTTTAGAGTTTCGATGAATTGACTTATTCTCCGAAGTTTAATAGTAGTATCCGAACTCATGCAACCGAAAATAGATTAGAGAAAATTTAGAAGTGAATTTCATGAAAATGTGTAACTTAGGTGTAACCTTTGATTATCCGGAGAAACAAATCATAGCCGAAACCATAAGACACGTTACGTATTATAAGAACTAAATAAATTTCCCTTGCAAGAAACAATCTTTCTTTTAGGCTATTGTTGATATTTCGCATTTGACCACACACTTCCGTTTTTGAGCTACTCAAAGTATTGGTTGACACACAATTTTTTAAAGAAGAAAAACCAACTATGGAGAGTGGAACTAAAGATATAAGCTTATAGATTTAGACACATGATAAATAACTGCATAAGGACAAATTTTTTCATCTATGCAAAGTGGTACACGAGTAATGCTAGTTCCGCAGTTGGTTATAAATAGAACATATAAATATAAGTGCGACAATAACTCAGCACCTTACCTAGCAAAATAGAACAATAGCTTCCTAAAATTTAACCAATTAGCAAAACCATGGAAGAAACAACCTTTAAAAATGAATAAGATTAGATTTAAGACACATAGAGTACACACCTACATTTTGAACAAGTCATAGTTTCTATGTTTCATAACTCAATAAAATTTCGAAGTTTTAGGCTCATTCGCATTTTTAGAGGGACTCCATCCTTCTAGACTCCTTTTGTCGGCTTTTGGACTTAAATAGTTTGTTTCTTTACGCACCGATTGCTTGATAAATCTATAATTAAGTCAGCAAAGTCCGAAGAATAACCCAAATAAGTCAGCTACCTTAACCCCGTACATGTTTAAGAATCAGTTTCTTATATCCCATTTGAAGCATAATTAGAAGGGGACCAATTCATTATAATATGATCTAAATATTACCCACAACACATAACTTTAACAATTTTTGGTTTCCTTGAATTATCCTGCATTTCTTATGTCAGCTTCTAGGGAATTAATAGAGACACAACTACTGGTTGTGTTTATTATAATCAAGAGAAGATGGTATATGTAGAATCAACTATCATTAATACATGAATATAGCACAGCAAGCCAATATAATGGCCTGGTCATAAGTCTTATTGCACTTGCTTTGACCTTTATCCTCTCTTTTTCAATTTGATTTATGCCATTAAAAGTATTGTGAAAATGTTACATTAAGCTTGATTTATTAACTGTAACTCAAGTAGATGGTATGCACGAACTCAATCTAGTTTAAACTAAGTTCAGAAGTGACTTCATGAAGCATGTGTACTATACATCTCATTTTGATCATAATAAAACATTACAGCAGAATTTCAGGAGAACAGATGATTAGTAAATTTGATAAAAATGATTAGACATACGTTGAACTTGTGTGCATGTAATTAGCTCATCATATGACAGGTTTTCGTATATGATTTATCTTATATAGTTTTAATCAAATTCATGGTTTGACTCAGTTCTAAGCAAATATATATGATCAGTATGCTTCTGGAGTTAGGCACGAAATTAAGCAAAAGGATTCACTAATGCTTAAGTGAGAAAACAGGTTGCTAGCTAGACTAATCCTTGTAATTACAGATCATTGCTACCATACATATCTACTATATTATATTATGACTCACAAAATCATAGCACTGAACATTGAAACTAAAAGCATACTCAGCATCACTCTCATGTTTTACTAAGTCAATCTAATGACTATGAGATAAAGTTGGTTTCATTTAGAATTATAATCATGCATTCTATGCTTCCAACTTAATTATATCAAATTAGCTCAACTAAGGGGAATTGGTAATGACTGATTCGTGGTATTCATATAAGCACTAATGCCCAGTGCCCACACTAGAAAAAAGAACAGTAAGCATATAAGAGCCAATGCATCATTTCAGTAATTGAAGCTTTAAACAAAGATTTACATGCAATTTTTATACTGATTAAGAAACTCACAAAACACATAATTACAACTTATTGACAATCCATTAAACTTTTGAGCAAAAAGATATATTGCTCTTTAGCAAGTTAAAACTGATCTCCCCGACAATAGCAGCCAAAATTTAATACATGTCGTTTACCGTATTAAATTAAAAACCTATCTTAGACCTTCAAAAATATTTATAACTAGTAAAAAGGTAAGAAAGAGTCGATCCCACGGGAGGATTATTAACTTCATAAACTCAAATATTCAACTAAGTGACGAAAATAAATATTACATACGAATTTACACTATTAACATATGTACGATTAAGGGGGTTTCAATTGTGACCAAATACTTAGATTAATTAAAATTAAAACTACTGTTAGACTACTATTTTCAAGTGACGACACACAAACTCCATGGGTTTCCAATTCAATCATAGAATGTTTAGACATAAGTTATCTTCTTAACCTCTATAATTGAGACCACTTTAATATTTAACTTAGCACTTACTTCCTCCGTAACAAAAATAGATATTACACTTTAAAAAGACACTTTTCTAGGCAATTTTTTGAAGTGGAGAGAGATAGAGAGAAAGAAAAAGCCAACCCATGCGATAAGAGAGATAGAGAGAGATTGTTGCCTAAAAAGGAAGTGTAACATCTATTTATTACAACCATATTTAGAAAGTGTAACATCTATTTTGTTACTGATAAGTAGATTGGTGAATTGTCGCTGCGATCAATTTTTGTCTTACTCACTAGAAACCTAGAATCTTGCTAAGACAAATCCAATCCCAATAAACTTGTTTTACTAACATAATTCATACACTCAAGACTATTAAGATGAGCCGCTTACTCTTACTAATCTCAAAGCCACACTAGCTAATACAATTAGCAAATGTAATCAACTATCGACTCTCCACCGATAAGGGCATAGAACGGTGTAAGAACCATGAAATAATTAAGATAAAAAATTATATAGAGATGATCAATGTTATAACGAGAGTACAATGAAATTCCTAAACAAGATTTTATATTGAAGTAAAACAACCATTTAGTCTCATGTCATTAACGTTGCAATTGTCCGCAAGTGAATAAATCGCCGGCCAAAACACGAGGGTTGGAAGTCTCAACTTCGACACCAAAATTCAAGAGCGGATGAAATCGATGTTGAAGCATGAAGGATTACATGGAAATGGGCAATCAACTCGCTTTGCATCTTCCTTTTCGGAGTACCAATCACCTACAGTCTCTGCAATTGTCTTTTTCAGTGGAACAGAAAAATCCAACATCAGTCCATTTTGTTTCGTAATATACCATATGAGCAATTTAGCATGCTTCAGGAAATTAAATACTCAACTTTATGATAAGCACATTAGGGCATCCATGATTCCATACTAGTAACATTTTTACCATTTCTTTTTCTTTTTGTCATCCCTCTCTGCTTCGAAAACCCATATTCCATACAAATAGCAGCTTAACCTTAAGGCTTAACCGCTTAAGCACATACTTTGACATGCAAGTTGATTACCCTGGTCAGTCACATCAGCATTTTATATAAAATCACAGACAAACTTGTTGCAGTTCTTTTAATTCATAGGATCCTACAGAACAAGAAGTGAACTATGTCTCCACCCACATTAAAAGGGCGTCAATAAAACAATAAATTTTAAAGCTGCCCAGATATAGATGATGTGCCGCTGCATGTAATGCTCTAATTTTCATGTCTCGGTAAGGATAAGAAAGATCCAAACATTATTTCTGTCGCGAATCAAAATCTAAAAAACCCAAATGGCCCAGGGCCAAAACCTCAGAAGCATCCAATGACATAACCTTTTAACTTACCTTATTATAGATTTTTGGAGAATTGGGCCCATGCCATGTTTCCATCCAAGTTTGACAGTGGATAAAGCAAGAATTGATGAACATTCCCTTTCCCTTGCTCCTCTCAAATTCACCAAGTGCCTTCAGCAAGTTGTTCCTAAAGCCTGTACACATTTACAGTAGAATACATTAACATGGACATATGATCACAATTCACAAATCAAATGAAAGAATAATTCACATATATCTGGCCATAACAAATGCTTCCCGAAGTTCAAAATAAATCCTTCTTTCCTTCCCCCAAACTAACATGAAATGAAAGCAAGGACTCTGAGTTAGCAAATAAGAGGATGATGCTTTGACAATCAACCAGGACGACCTAATATAGAAAGTATAAAACTGACATCGACAAATGGAGTATGAGCAATTGTCAAGAAGCCACAGAATATAATGTAAAAAGTTGATGTCTAATTGGTGAAAACTGAAACCACATTTCTATGTAGCATTTTTACACCGGCCGAGCACAAACATCTAGCATGATACACAGTCTAAAGTGGAATGGGTACAGCATCTTGCTAACTGATTTCAGCACAAAAGCCAATAGCAATAAGTTTATATCTTCTTCCATCCCATCGGTTCCCTCAAAATTAACATGGTGGATTTCCAGCAAACCAAATACTCAGATCTTGAGCTTAGACACATAAAACTTACTAAGCCTAAATAGTGTCCAAGAAAGCTGTGAAGTTGAGTGACTCGCATATGTGACAAGTTATATAGTCAGCACAAAATTACTCACTTCAGAAGCATGAATACACATCCTTCCATAAACTCGCTTAATCCCAATGTGTTCTCAGACATAGAAAATAATTGGATCGAAGACTCAAATGCAGTGGACAAATTTCTATTTAGAAAAATAAGAAACATAAACTCAATACATTTAGAAAATATTTACTGCTTATGAGAAAGCGAATGTGATGGAGGAAGAGATAGATTATCAGCAAGCCTTATAACTGTTTGATCTATGTCTCATAGCAGTTTGTCTATGACAACATCCTATGTACCCAACTATGTTACCCGGACTCGGCGAGGAGTGTCAGGTATGGGTACGGATCCGAATGTATGGTACGATATTTCCAAAAAATCACAGGGACTCTGTCCGAAATTTGGACACAGGTACGGTATGCAAAATTAATATTTTATAATATAAAATTTAAAAATTAATCTGCTAATTTAAATTTTATGATTGTCTATTTATAATATACTAATAAAATTAAGGTATTTATTAAAAAGAATAACAACCTAGCCATAGGCTAAGAAGAACAGAAATTATTTAAAAAAAAGAAAATAGAACAAAAGAAGGAAAGGAGAGAAGGAAAAATACAAAAGAAAAGAAAAAGAGTCACGTGGACTCATAAAGGAAAAAAAAACAGAAAAAGAAAAAGAAAAGATGAGAAGGTGAAGAGACACAAGGTCGGAGAGAGAGAAGAAGAGAAGGAAGAGAAGTGAAGAAAGATCGAGATGAAACTTACTGGCGAGTCGAGATGAGTTTAGCGCCGTGTCCGAGTGAAAGTTGCCGGATCTGGACACGGATTTCATACCCGGTGTCGTTGTCGTGTCATACCGACAACGGTATTTGGCAAAATTTGCAGAGTCCGGGTAACAGAGGTACCCAATAAAATATACTACTAGTAGAGAGGAGAGCTTAAAAGGCAGGCAGGACCCGCTTCCTTCACTTTCTTGCATATGAGATACTCACAGTGACAGAATGGCCTGACAACTAAGCACCACACCCCCTCAGGCCCCCAAACACAGAAGCAGAATAGAGGAAAAAGAAAAAAAGAATTGCTGCTCAGTTTACAGATTTTAAAAGATTTGGAAACTATACAAGGAGTTGATTGCAAAGATTTTTATAGCAATTTTTCACTTTTACTTCACCAAATCCATTTGGAATATGGAAGGAAAGCAAGGTAACCATACAAAATCCAATAAGCTCCTTTCTAATTAGCTAACCAAACAAAGATTCCACTTAATTTTAACATGCTAAATCATAATAGAGTGTAGAGGTTTCAAGAGGAAATCTGACGTAGTGGTAATTCAAGAGGAAATCTGAACTTTTTGTTTTTGATGAAAATCTGACATTCAAGAGGAAATCCGAACTTTTTGTTAGTGATGAAAGTCTGACATTCAAGAGGAAATCTGAACTTTTTGTTATTGATGAAAATCTGACTCAAGGCTTGGAAGATATAGAGGTTTCTACTGAATTTATCCATCTGATGTACGTAGCAAGTATTTAAGTACTCTTTTTGCAGCATCCATATGAGTGTACCTCGGTTCAGTCATGAACCTAGACTGCAAGAAGTATTAAACTAATCCTTGTGGCAGTAAGATACAAGCAGCTTGCAACCAAACATCTGTGCTGCTTTGGGTGTAATTATTTCTGGCAATGCAACTCAAACTTCTTGTTCATGAAAGCTAAAGAAGGGAGTTGGTATCAGCTTGCAGTATCTCCATCTTGAATTTCTCTAGAATGTTTATAGCATACTTAGTTTGCAAAACGAAAATTCCTTCTGATTGATGGACTTCAACGCCGGGAAAACAGTTCATTAAGCCCAAATCAGTAATCTACACTCTCATATATATATCTCCTAATTGAACGCAGAGATCATCTTTCCTGTTCCTAGTGATAATGAGATCATTGACATAGAGTGATAACATGTATATAGTATTATTGCCACTCTTTTATGTAAAGTGTATGCTTGATCTTGCTACTCTTAAATCCTTTCTCAAGAAGTAAGAACTGATTTTGTTTACCACTCTCAAAGCCTGTTCCGTCTGTATAAAGCCTTGTAAATTGCGCGGACCTTCCCTTCTTGGCCTCGCACTACAACTCTGGGGGTTACCGATGGTGTCATTTCTAGCCATGAAATCGAAGCAGGTACCCCAAAGTCTACATGCTGCCCAGACTAATAGCCTTTGACAACTAATATTACCTCCGTTTGATTTTATTTTTGTTACACTTCACTTTGGTGGATAACCAAGGCAATGCACAAAAAAGCATGACAAAAGTGAACCAAAAGCTGGTTTTGTTACTGGAGATTTATTAAAAACATAAAAGTATTAGAGGAGAGAGAAAAGTGGAGTAGGTGGGAGTTGTAATAAAAGCCCTCCCGTTCCGTTACAGAACGGCCGATCTGTAACGGATTTTGGATTTGTCGTTCCGCGAAATCCCGTTACGAAACACCATAATAAAAATCACATACTTCTCGCCGTGTTGTCCGTTCCATAACACGAACTTGCCACGTCACAACGTTTTTATCCCCGTTAAATCTGTTCTTTTCAAACATTGGCCAAAAATATTTTATGAATTAATTACAGAGCTGATGAAACATGATATTCTTATAGACTTGATTATATTATGTTGTAATAATGCTTCATAAGCTAAAACAACGCAAATAAGGTTAGAACCAATGTTACAAGGAACGGGGGTCGATTCGAAACGTGGTACGGAAACGGATACGGGAAACGCTACCCATGGCTAATCGGGAACGATTGGTATATATATATACTAACTACATATTTATGAAGTAAAGAAATATAGAGTAGTGTGTAGTATAGTGTCGTACACTGTATTCATTTATTAGTAAGAGCATATGTTAATAAAATAAAATACAAGTACACTCTAGGGGAATATATAGAAAACAAAAGGAAAACAAAATGAATAAATAGAGTAGGTAAAAAGATACAGAAAGGTTTAAAAAAAAAAAGTCAAAAAAATAGCTGCAGAGAATAACAACTGCTTTACAGCTGTAAAATGAAGCAAATCAGTAAAATAACAACTGCTTTACAGCTGTAAAATGAAGAAAGAAAGTCACGTGATTTTTTGTAAAAAAGGAGAAAACCCTAGAGCACTTATCAACTTTTCTTCTCCCTCAACCAACCCTCTTCCTCTGCTCTCTGGCCAAGCCATGAAAAAAGCAAGCTTTTTTCTAGAAATATGTGGGCAAGGGTATCAAGAAAAGGATCGCGGTCATCATCGATTTCATTCGCGACTCTCAACGACTCAGATCGCGTTTGTTCCGCGATTCGGAACGGACGATCTGGTTCGCCATTCGGACCTACGTCCCGCGTTCCTTGTAACACTGGTTATAACATATTAACGTGAATTTTGTTAAAAAATTCACGCCGCGTCAACCGCGATCCGTTCCATTCATCCGTTACAAGCCGCTTCCACGACAACGCAAATGTTACCGCGATCGCAACCACATCCGCGATTTTTTTCCTTGGGTGGGACGGTTTATGGTAGGTTAATAAAAGGGCTAGTGGGCTAAATGAGGTAGAAAAGTGAGTAAATGTGATGTGACATGTTACCATATGTAGATAAAGTGAATGTGTAGCAATTAAATAGAAACGGTCTAAAAAAGAAAGTGTAACAATTACAAACAAATAGAGGTAGTATGTCCTTATATCTTTGATGGGGCCATTTGAATTAACTATTTGATGGAAATCCAGTGTGCTCCTATTGCTTGTCAATCTCTAGCCATGTTAACCAGCTCCCACAATCATTAATCTTTAACTCTAGATCCCTAGCTTCTTGGCACTCTCATGTTGACAGCCTTCTCGTAATTTCTTCGCTCTTCAGTACCAAGTAGCAAATCATACGCATCTTCAGGTCTTAATGAATGAATAGGCATTCATCATATATCTTTTAAAGGGCTACAACCCATGGACAATTAGCATTAGGACTAAAATTCACACTTATTTACCTTGCGGTTGTTTGCCTTTGTGTGTTCTTCAAGAGCCTAAACCTTTTTTGAAAATATAGAGCACCTCTTTTCTCTTCTTCATGAAACCCATCGACCTTATTATGAGTCCGCAAACATGTGCGAAAAGAAGCCTCGCTTCTACTTTGCACTTCATACTCTCTCTAAAATAAATTTTACATACCCAGTTGATAAGGTAAGAAAAAGGTCTCGGGTGATGAGAAGATCACTCACTATATTTTCTTGTGAAGTTCAATGAGGGCGAACACAACAATGTCTAACCTTCTATGCCATAGCTAAGTGTCAATGATAAGTGATAAGTGTTTTATTTACAGTCTTTTGAGTGTAATATAAATGGTTTGAGACTGTTGTGGCCTTTGATCATGGCCACGGTATGCTCAAAAACCTTTAGAATGTGGTCACAATGTGGAGATGCAGCCGAGATTTGATACTATGTCTTGCATCTCTACTCTGCTCCATTCCAAAGTTTTTCTTACCTTGTCATCTTGTGAATTTCCTCCTGAAGATAACTTTCATCTTCTATTGCTAACAAAATTCTCATAATTTCCGGGGATATGGTGTCCAAGACACAATACATTATGTGAGATAAGGCCCTTACATCCTTCATCTCACCTTCACTAAATTCTTCTTATAATTTTTTATGACTTGTCTTCCGTTTCTTTGCTCGATCCTGTACTCCAGTATCTGCGATAGTGTATTTGCTTTTAGGACGAGCTTCATCTTAATGCACCAGTTATCAGAATTCTCCCCCATGGGTGTGGAAGCCATGTTCTTGCATAGAGATTGTTGTTGATGAGATTGATGTTAAAGCCTTGCTTCAACCGGACAGGTTTCATTCTTTCTCTTTAGTTTTCTGGCCCTAGAAACCCTATAAAGCTCTAACACACCTTAGGTGCAAGAGGATTTGGTTAGGCATATAGAAAGGAACTCTGAATCTCTTGCTATTAAAATCTGAAATATTTTTATGTTACAGCAGAATCCTGTATCAGCCTGTTTCATACAGAAGATACAGATGATTCTAGAGCGATAAAACTTAAAAGCTTGTGAGATATGAATTAAATATATACACACGACAATGGAGAGTCTCACTTACTCTTCACCTTTCAACTTCCTAAGCGCTGGATGAAATTAAGTACATAACTTTCTAGATATTTCAGCTAATTAACGAATCCATAGTTTGGAACAAATCTCATTTTCTTAAAAGAAATTGTCAATTCCTCTATTTCTTTTCGATTCTTTCTACCGCTGTTTACCTTCCTTTCCAATTCTTAAAATATTAAATGAGCTTGTTAGGCATATTACAGAATAATTATCACATGGAAAACTATGAAACTTCAGAAGCATTTGCTACTGCCGCTATGGCAAAAAGGAATAAGTGATTAGAAATAAGGTTAAAAAACACAGAAAAACTTGTCAGTATGAAATTTAGAAGTATCCAACATAAAAAAAAACAGGTTTTTGAGAGAAAAGGGAAATAAAATAGAAGATTCTTGGGAAAAGGCTGTCATCAATAGTATATTTAGGTAGGGAGCATCAACTAAGAATTCCATAGGCCAGAAGTTTGCAAACAAAAGTTTTCTCTACCTTGTAGAATGTCCATTTGATGGAAATTACATTTTTGGATATTCAGTCGGCATCTTCGCCATTCACCAGGAAGGTCCGATGCAGCTGGTACCAGGACATGTTGTATCTGCAAAAGCTCTAGAAAGTTGCCATCAACCATTACAGAGTATTGCAAGTTTTGAATGAGGAAGTTAATTACCTGCCAAAAGTCATATGCTGGATTCACAAGAAATAATGGGGTCTTTACGCTTCCAATGATTTGTCGAGGGAAAAAACACTGAAATGTCATACAATTATTAATGGTTGTTTCAACATGTCAGTATGTCATAGTTGAGTCTGGAAAAATTCCTTGCATCGACTAAAGCCATTGTAAAAGGTGAAAGAAGATTACCAAGGATGGGTCCATTTTGGAAACACAATCAGTAGGCAAAGATTTAGCTACACCCTAGCATAAACAGCACAGCAATCCATCAATAATCAAAGATTGGACTTTAAACATAGAATACACAGATTCATATGTAAGTAACAGGAATCGTCTCAAAGGAACATTATATTGAAGAGAATAGCAAAGTTGCAATAACAATGATGCAGACTCAACGACATTCAAAGAGACAGAGAACATTTCCTAAAATATGTATGTGCCTGCATAAGCTATCACTCTCTAGAACTGTTCAATTCATCAAAAATATCCAGCATGGATGTTGAACGCTTTTCTATGTATTCCTGTTCGATTGTAAGGATCACAACTAATTATCCACATCCACTTAAGGTATCCAATACATGTCAAGCACAGCTACACATAATCTATGACAAACACTGCTCAAAGTGATTCTTATCCTCAATTTCTTTTCTTAGTTCCTTTCCATTTATCCATATATTTTTTTGGGAAGGGGAAAGGGGAATTGGAACATTAAGAAATACATTCCATATTTAATTAGCTCCCAAAACTTCGAAAGTGATACTAGAGCAAAGTTATTTCTCAGCAGCTTTACAAATTTACTATTATGTCCATTATACCGATTCGATTCGAGATCTTGGAATTTAGGATGCAGCAAAATAACAGACAAGATGAAGACAAAATATGCCAAGTATTAATTTTTTACATATAACTGAAGACAGAAGTTTTACATGAAGATTCACCACATTATTATAGAACAACTGCATAGTGCGCCTTCCGCTAACATCCTCCCTGAAAATAGCAGCAGCAGTAGATCAAACAACAAGCTCAAAATCTGGGGATAGGAGAACGACAAGAAATATGACCAGGTTATACTACTGAGAAAACCTTGCACGTTTTATCAGATATCTGCACAAGTCTACCTTCAAAAAACAGTAAATAAGCAGAAACTTGATGTGGGACCAAAAATTCTGATTACTCATTCACCTACATGGTCAAAAAGAAACTGAAGTCCCGTGAGTACTTTACCCTCAGTCCCTCAGTGACCACAACACACCATAAAGTAGCGTACACGTAGTGCCTCTCACAAGACTAGGATTATAGCTAAGCCAAGCTTGCTCAGCAAAATTTCGTGCCTGGCCTGGTCAAAATTCTCTCAGGCTCAGTTCCACCAGACCTCAGCCCCAGCCAAATCGAGCTTTGTACCAAACTAAGGCGAGCCCAAGCCCAACAAGAGTCAGCCAAGTTTATTTTTGTTCTTTGACATCTTTCTTTCTTTTTGGTTTATTTGTTTCACAATTCTCTCAAAAATATTTAACTTTAATAGATATATATTACGAAAAGAATCAAGGAAAAAAAAGCCGATCCCCAACTCAGGCTTCAGCTCACCAAGCTTTTCACAGATCTGCCATCCATGGTAGGGTATTGGGGAACGACAGTTTCAAAGTTGACAAGCTTGTATATATTTGAAAAGAAGCAATTAGTTTGGGGCGGTGTGTGTTGAAAGCTAAGAAAACTAGCTATTCGCGGGAAGACTACGAACAGGTCGTTTATATTTCCCAAAATACCATTAATCTTATATGGAACTATACATAAGTCTCCAAAAAGTGGAACTTGAAACCTTCACGGGTGGAAGCTAAACACTCAAAAATCATCTTCCAAACCTCAACCATCCTATCTCGTCCTTTTCCAAGTAACAAGAATATCTTTCAGTTAACAAGGTTGGACCATCATCCAAACAAGGTTGAGGATAAGTGCCAAAAGAGAAAAAAACCCAAGGACAAATGAGGAGGAGATGATTATCAGCTTTCTCCTCCTAAGGTACAGATTTTAACAACTAGTAATGATGAAGCTCCTTCTCTTGAGAGCATCCTCAGTATGTATCTTCTCTTTTACCATCGCCCTAGCGGAAGAAACAAGTATTAGGGGGGAGCTTTTGTCTTCCAAATATAAAAACTAGGGAAATTCATGGGTAAATATTTTTGAAGGAAGAAACACGAATTCTTAACAGTTAACAGAAAAGGGACCACTCTTGCTATAACGCCAAATCATCTCAACTTTCCTCTCTAGAGAAACATCTTGAGCAAAAGTGATTCCAAAAGCCTTGAGACCAAATCTTCTTCCCAATCGTTAGGAAGTCTTAAAAAGGTAACATTACAATGCTTATGGTTACCATTCCATATCAACACTTGAACATGGTGGCCTCATAAAATAACACAAATCTGAAAAAAATCTGGAATTCAAGCTTTTAGAGGTTGATCCCCACACCAGATGTCATGCCAAAAAAGAACAATTGAACGACTTAAACTTCAAAACGGACGATGGAAATTTGAACTGGCATCTATTTACAAGAAAGGAGGAGATGCCCAAGACTCCTCAAATTATCAGATGTTCATACATAATTCGTAGAGGAAATTTATGGGAGAGAGTCATAGAAGTGAGATTGAGGAAATGTACAAGCACTAGGAGAACCAATTTGGGTCTATGCCAGGACGATCTACCATAGAAGCCATCCATATTATGAGACAAATGACAAACTATTACAGAGGGAGGAAGAAAAATTGCCATATGTTCATTGAATTATGGTTGCTTATGACAGATTACTAAGAGATGTGTTTTATTAGGCAATGACCAAAAAAAGAGCTTAACATGTAAGTATATTGACCAGGTTAAGGATATATACCGAGAAGTGGATATTACATTCCAATTCCTTTCCGATACCTCCCAAGGAAAATCCCGAATTGGATCGTTCCGAATTGACGGGTTAGTGCAAAAGTCAAGACACATGGAGTAGTGTTAGTGGATTTACCGATCACGATTGAACTAAGGCTCGTATCAGCCTTGAGTCAATTCCTCTTTGCACCAGTAAATGATTAACATGGACGAGATACACTGCTAAGAGGGAGTTAAATGAGGTAATGGTAACATTAGATGGTAAGTAGATACCTCTAAGTATGTACCTTTATCGCTTTTTTCATAAGAACGGAGACATTAACTCCACGACGTTCAAATGAGGAGCAATTGGGATATTGTGAGGTTGTAGCGTTCTAAGATTAAGGGAAAATTCAAGAAACCGTTGTTAGGGAAAATTCAAGAAACCGTTTGACATTGTTGTTATGCTCTCTCACCACCTCCCCCTTCCCCTCGGAGAAAAAAATAATAGCAAAACCAGCAGAAGTGCATGCAGCTCTACCTGACTCATAGTATCAAGTATCTTTGGTAACCAATATCCCTTACATCATCATCATCACCTTCATCATTAGTGCTCCTTTAAAGACCTAAGATTATTTATATACTCGACCTAGATAGTCAACAGTCTTCAACCATCTATTGTGCATCTACCCTTGTGACATTAACAACTATATATTCAATCAAACTTCTAAGGATTTAGCAAGGCCTTCAAAAAGATAAAGGTTGCTGCACCTTGGTTGAATGACAAAATCAAACATCAACCTCCATCAAAGAAGTTTTCGGAAGCTAATTGATCAGTGGCACAGGAAGTAATAAGCAAAACAGAAACTTTTAATACAGTATATTGCTGTACAACACTAACAAGAGGGAAACAAAGGCTCTGAAACACCACAAAATTGCTTCATTGATATTTTTACTTGAAACCCTTAAGACCTGGTTCCTCAAAATCAAAGTTGTGTCGAAAGCATACTCGTCAAGAAAAAAGCTTGCATCAGCAAGACACTTCACAATAGCAGCCTTCGGCAACTTAGCACGAAAGTCGTCACAGTGTATCATAGTGGCGAGCCCGCCGGCAGAGCATCCTGAAAGAAGAGCCTATGAGATTATCAGCAGCAACAGTATGTAATGTAACTACTGTTTTTCAATTCTCAATTTCGCATTCTAAAGATTTTTGGCAAGATGAGCTTGTACTGTTTAATGCTCAATAACTAACAGATAAGTTCGGAAGATATCTAAATAACCATGATGCATATTGACTGAAGGCTGTCTAAACTCTAAACTCTACAGAGACCAAGTGTGCAATGGATTATTGCATTTGAAGAATATTAAGGGGACCCAGCAAAGGTGGAAATTAAAGGAGTGCTTGAAAGGTTCCCTCACCAGTCACCACCCTTTTATTTTGTCTTTTAATGCAATTTTATCCCCAAGGGAACCTCTTCCTGATAATACAAGAGTAAAAGAAATGAATCACAAGTCAATTGTGTGCCTCCATAATCCCAAACCCCCCCCCAAAAAAAAAAAAAAAAATTTAAGAGCAGGTATTTTGGGCATAAATGATACCATACGGAACTTGATACTACCTTTGTTTTTCAAGTTGCAACATCTGCTTTTTCTGAAGGTTGAAGTTCACAAACTTTCACAGTTCGACCAGTTTTTGCCCTAATATATGCTCCCTCAGTTCATTAATGCTTCTACCATTTATAAGTGCCACGAAGTACAAGAGTTGTTAATTAAAATATTAAAAAACCATACAATTATCTTGAACTCACATGCTAAAAGTAAGAGAGAAACGACAGTAGTATTGATAAAAGTAAGAGAGGTGGTGGAAAAATTGATAAAAGCAAGAGAGAGAAGGTGAATTAGTGAAGTCTAAACTTACCAACAGGAAAAATGGTAGAAATCTTACTACAAAGAAAAAAAGGAAATGCGGTAGAAGTGTGAACAGGAGTATTACGAAGCATATTATGATATGGCATCTTGTTAAATTCGTCGCTATTTATAGTTTCCAAATATCAAATTTTTATGGCTTTTACAAATATGTAACTAAAGATATTGATCGTCAAAGCCGTGTGTTGAACACCAAGAGAAAGCAAATTTTGCAACTAATAAAACGGAGGAAGTATTACTCATTGGATAATCAATGAGAAATACAAAACATAGATTTGCACTCAACCGGCGGGCAAGCAACACAATACACATGTAAGTACGTAAACCAAAGACCTCGTATGTCATACATAAACACGTGAGATTTAGAATACCTGTCTAGCATTAGACATTCCCATAGATAGAAATTCGTCCATTAATGCTTCCCAAATGAGCTGACCTCTGAAGAAAAGACCTGACCCATTCTAAAAAATGCACATTAAGAGATAAAAAAATCATAATTATTATTTTGTCCCTGAACAATACATTCAATCACAAATCAGTATGACTAGATCATTTTTTACTTACATGAAACTCACTTTCAGGATGCCCTGCAAATGATGAACCATCACAATAACGGATCTTGACTTTGTTCCAGTTGAAGAAATCTAGGAATTCAGTATTTCACCAAAACACTTACATCAGTGAAAGCAAAAATTATATTGAACTATACATTTAGATCTCAAAACTATCCCACAAAAAAGTTTGAAAGACAAAAACTGAAATTGAAACCTCGAGAGAGAAATTTGACGATAGCAAATTGTGTAGTCAATGAAAGCATTTAGGAATAATCTTATGATTGACCACATACAACCGGAAAGATTCATCTACAATTGGTCATTGAGTAAATAAGCTAATAGATTTAAATGTGATATGTGACCATATATGAGATTAAACTTCGGGGGGCGTTTGGTCACTGGAGGGGAAAGGAAAAGGGAATAAGAAAGAGAAACAAGGAGAATGGAAAGCCAAACCCTTTGATTAAAAGTGTTGTTTGGATATAATACATCTCTTTCTACTCTCACCATTGCTCCACCTTTATGCTCTCCCTCTCTATCCCAATAACCTCCGCCACCACCTTGCCGCCACCCTTCAACGTTGCTCCGCCGCCCCTCACGGTTGCTGCACCACCCCATCCCATTGTTGCTGCACCCCCCCCTCCCTCATGGTTGCTGCCGCCGTCCTTTCACCACCTCTCTTCTCTCTTTTCCTTCTCCACCACCATGAAAGTTCAAATTTGAGGTTTTAAAGTTCAAATTTGAGGTTTTAAAGGTCAAATTCGACCATAAAAACTTCATATCTGAAGTTTTCATGCCCGAATTTGACCATGTAAAGTCATAATCAAGGATAAGAGAAGGTTATTCCATTGTTTTTCTTACTTTTCTTTCGTTTTTGAGGTGGGTAGGGTGGTGTTTTTGGTGGCTAGATGAGGGTTTGGTTGTTGATGCGGTGGTTTTGTGGTCGTGGTGGTTTCGTGGACTGGTTATGGCTTTGTGGTGGTGGGCTGGCGGTGTTTCGTGTTGGTGTGGTGGTTTTGTGGCTGTGGTTGTGGCGGGGTGGAGTTTCGTGGTTGTGGTTGTGGTAGGGTGGGCCTTCGTGGTGATTTCGTGGTTGTGGTGGTAGTGGGGTAGGGTTCGGTGGTGGTGTCGTGGTGGTTACGTGGCTGTGCTGCTGGTGGGGTGGTTGTTCGGTGTTTGTCATGGTGGTAGTGGGGTAGCTGGATGGTGGTCGGTGACTAGTGTGATGGGTTCGATGGTTAGAGTGGTGGTTGTGGTGGCTTGAGTGGTGGTCAAGGTGACCATGGAGTTAGGGGAGAGAAAGGGTAAGTGAAACCCTAGGGGGGATGGGGAATCAATGTATAGGAGTTTGAGGGTAATTAAGGGGGTAAAGGGAATGATTGAATAGACAAACAAACAAGGAAATTAACTTACCTAGTTCCCTTTCCCTTTCTTATAAACCCCCAACCAAACCCCCCCTATTGATTATTAAGTAGGACACATTACATGACTTTTCCATAAATTAGCAGTATTTCATTCGAAACATTGTGAACTGGGAATCAAATCACCAATGTCAATGCCTTAACCTAATAGGATGGAGTCGATTGCATAACTCATAGATCTTGTTTAGCAATTAGTGGATAGTTGATAGATGGTTCGAATAGCTGATTGTATTAGTTGTTTGTATAAAAGTGTTTGGTAAGTAGCTGATAGTGATTGCTACTTAATTGTGTAAAATGACTAATAAAGACATGGGCACATGATTCATTATTGTACTTTATATTGTTTATAAATATAATTTTCAAGAACTTGAGGATATAAATGTAATTTACCTAACTCATTCCGAAACCTTTAATATCAAAAAGCTCATCCCACCAGCTTTTTTGAAAAGAGTTTTTTTTTTGGCCCAATCAGCTATTTTAAACCTCTTTATCAAACACTCAAATGAGAGGATTGACTAGTTAAATAATCTAGCGCGAATTCAAACATCTAATTTTTGCCATCCAATGTTACAACAACCTTGTTTAACTCCCTCCCATTACTAAAATTCACTTCACGTATCAAATTTTGTTTTGAATTAGCCTCAACCCTAGAGATTCTAACATTTGCCCACATCGCTCCAATATCGATTAAACCCATTACAATCTCATCTACCAATACAATATCATATGCAAACAACATAGACAATGGTATCCTCATCTAGGACAACAATCAGAATAGGAAATAACTAAATCAAATCCATGATGTACTCTTGTCGTAAGAGGGAAATCCTCACCTTTCACGTCTCAATACATATATTTGACTAAGTCATATGTTTACGTGGTATACCCTTCTTTCACATTGCCCACTAAAGTGCTTCTCTCAATACCCTATCCTTTTTCCTCGGCTATATTGTTCCACCATTTGTCTTATAAGATGTATGGCTTTTATGGTGGATCGTCCCAACATAAACCCAAATTGATTCTCTAAAATAATTGTACATTGCCTCAATCTACAATTTATCATTCTCCTACGTAATTTCAAGTATGACTCATAGGCTTTATAGCCTGATAATTGAGAGCATCTCCCATCTTTTGAAAAAAAAAGAGATATTATCTCAGATAAACGTGACTTATAGGCCTTTTTCCAATATAACCCCGACTTTGGCGGCCCTGTCTCCGATAACCCCGAATTTGATTTTTGTCATTAAACCCGACGTAATTGTTAACGGCATTAACTATTTTGACATCTATAATTAAAAACCTATTTTTTTTATTTAAAAAAACAAAAACATTTTGTGTTCTTCATCCTCTCTCTCTATGTTCTTCATCCTCTCTCTATTGTTCTTCACCACTTTCTCTCTCTTGTATTAACATAGCTTCATTGATTCGGATCCAACAAAATTAAAGAATCAACAAACAGTAATTGTAGGCATTAATTGTACGTATTGAGAAACTTATCAGGAGCTTGATCCAACAAATCAACCACCTGCATTTAGTCAACCTAGTCTGGTAAGTGATCCAAGGCTACTGGTTCAACTGGGCATTCGAAATTCATAATTAGTACACACAATCCATCCAACTCACCTGGTTTTTATTCAAAAGCGAATGATTTGTATGAAGAAGACCCCCACCAAGCTGACCACCACTTTTCGAGTTAACAAAGACAATCACAGGACACTGAGGTTCATCTAAACAGTCCTCGTGCTCTGAATCCGAATTTAGTATATAATAAGGAATCCAAAACTCCCTTTAACCCCCCATGCTATGATTCAGCTGCAGAAAATTCACATCCAATTAATCAACCAAATCAGAAAATTCGCAAACTAATTAATCGAACAAGCACGAGCACACCACCGCTACAGAATGCTCAAAAGATGGAGAGAATGTTACCGAATGCTCAAAAGGAGCATATGCAGCACCACCACCACAGAAGAAGATTTTCTTGAATGAATTAGAGAGTTTGAAATTTCGACCCATAATAATAACAAAAAAAAACGCAGAAAATAAGGGTTTTGAATTTTGCGGCGACAAAGCTAGAAAAGATCTAGCTCCGTCCCCAATTCCACCATGGGATTGTGCGCGTGGTTGACTAATTATGATGTTGTTAGTATTGCTGTTGTGGTTAATCGTGGTTGCAACCACAAAATCCCATGACCCATAGAATGAATTTGATTTTTGATTATTCTCTTTTGAACGATTGTTTGTGTTGCTGTTCAAGGTTTGATTTTTGATTATTCTCTTTTGAACGAATTTGATGAATTCACACAGTTTAAAGCGATTTATAGTTAATGTACCCAGATTCACTTGTAAAGAAGTATGAATGCTTGAGAAGAGATGAAGAACAAGAGAGAGAAAGAAATGAGTTTTTTTTTTATATATATAAAAATGTAGTAAGTATTTTTATTTGAAAAAGTTAACGCCGTTAACAATTCCGTCGGGTTTAATGACAAAAATCAAGTTCGGGGTTATCGGAGACAATGTCACAAAGTCGGGGTTATATTGGAAAAAGGCCTATAAGTCGTGGTTATATGAGATAATATCCCAAAAAAAAATGGTCCTAATTGTTTTTCTCAAATTATACAATGCCTTATTTGTGCTCCAAATCTTGTATTCTTATTGAATAAGACGGTTGTCCAATCAATACCAATATTCCCTTGGGTTCTGTAAGCCTCAATAGTGCTAATAATGGGCCAACTGTTTTCCTCAATTTTATTCTCCTGATATACCTTTTGCATGTCACATAGCTTCCTTTACCATAAGATTCTTATAATTTGCAATATTTTTTTGCATTTCTCCATATTTTAAGTAGCAATCTCTTTTCTTTACAACGGTTGTTGTTATGTCCTCATTCCACTATGGTGTGTCCTTGGATCCTGTACATTTGTCCCTTTCTGATTCTCCTTAATCTATTTGGCTACACTAAAAATATAATTTATGTAAGCTATTCTTTTTTTTTTCTTCTTTCAGGATTCTTAAGCATTCATAAGTAAAGCAAGTCCAAAGTGATCTAATAGCTTAAGAAGTTTACAAAGACAATATCCATAAGAAATATTGACACCAAATAATTTCTCATTTAAATCAAGTACTAGCAGCACTACAGACAAGAAAGGATCGGGTTGAGGAATGAGATGATTAGGAAGAAAGGAGTTACTTCTATTGCGAACAAGATGAGAGAGAATCGCTTAAGGTGGTTTGGACATGTCAAATGGAGACCAAATGATGCACCAGTTAGAAGGTCTGAAAACTTGCAAAGTGATGAGTAAGGGGTCGGGGTAGACCTAAGAAAACATGGAAAGGGTGATTGAGAGTGATGAGTTTACATGGGATTGAGGAAAATATGGTGTTGGATATGGCGAAGTGGAGGGAGAGAACCTATACTGATTTTGTTTTTCACCATTTTGATTTCTTTTACATTTTTCCTTGTATTTCACAAACCTTTTCCCTCAAAACATTTTCCTTTTTCTTCCTTTTTAAGGGTTTTCTCAAATCTTTCAATTTCTTATTTTCACATTTGTTTTACCCTTTACCTTTTATATATAATATTCTCAAATTTTAATTTTTATATCCCCATATTTCTCTGAATACCTCAATCTCTGTTTTTGGTTTCTTATGTTTTATCTCGTCTTAATCCTCTCACTTCTACGCCCTCATTTTTCTTTATTTAAACTCTTATCTTGTATTTGTATCGTTTCTTCTGTCACGAAAACGACTTCTCATGACGATTCATGTTAGTCGACCCCAAAACAATTTGGGATTGAGGCTCTGTTGTTGTTGTGCTTGTTGTTGTACTAGCAGCAGTACATAAAACACAAGCATAAATAATGATTGGACGCGATATTTGGTAAGGACTTGTATCAAACTATCTTTTCCTACTCATGGTTGCTTTTATGTTTACTTCTTGTCGAGGAAACAAAATCAACGAGCATCGCGATGAGATTAGAGTTAGAATAAGTTAATCGTAACTAAGTACAGGTCATGAAGATTAGATAATCCACTAAGCTAGATCACTCAAACTAGGATATTTCGTGCTGGAATTAGAAGATACCAGGATTCCGTGCTGGATCACGACTCAGAATTCCAGAAAATTGAACTTCTTGTTCCATGTGGTTTGAGGAACCTAATGCCGTTCTTTTCCTAAGTGAACATGTTGCTACTGAGTCACACCAACCTCCGCCCTATAAGATAAAAAGTACCAATTGCAAATTAGGATAATTGGCCGTTCATAAAATCACAACTAAGCATGACCACAACCTCCACCGTAAAAGACAGAAGGAAAGAATGCAACAAGAAACCCAACATAAATCCCGTTAAAAGTTAGATTTCAAATGTAAGTAGCATTACCCTAAATGATGGGTAACGATTACATATGTTGTTTATGAAAGACCCACATAAACTTTTATTGATAAGTAAAAAAAAATTGATGCAAAGAAATCGGGAAAGCATAAATGTATGACTACCACCATTATCACATAACGATTATAATGAAAAGATAAAAAAGCAATCACAACAATAGCCATAACAAGAATAAACGGATACTCTTTTTTCTAAAAAGGAACCATGTAAGTCTACCATACTAAGACACGCATATAAAGCACTTAGTTTTAAAAGGCGCAAGGCGCACCAAGGCGCAAAGCGCAAGGCGCACCAAGGCGCAAGGCGCAAGGCGAAGGCGCACGCATCCCGTATGCGAGGCGCACCTTTGGTGCCAAAATCCTTAATTGTCAATTGTAGAACATAGTTTATACTCAAAACAACATAAAAATATTATATAATATGTTGTAACTTAAACTATAAGCTGCTGCCTACTTTAGGTAAAATTAACTAATGTGGTTTTAATGATTTCCTTTTTTTAGGTTTATCGAAATTAATCTACCTATTACCAGCAACTGTAATTAAAAAATTAACTGTATATTTTTGGAAAAAAAAAATCTGACAAGAGGATTAAAAGAACAGAAGGAGAAAAAGAGAGAAGGAAATACACAGACACACAGAGAAAAAGAGAATAAATTAAAAACAAAGAAAGCAAAAGAACATGTGACCGTTGACCACAACTTCTTTCTTTTTTGTAAGAGACACGTGACTTACTGTTGCAAGCTGGCAATAAAGCAAAAGGATGTAGAATAAATTAAATAAAAAACAAAGAAAGGAAAGAAAGAAGGAAAGAGTGACAGAAAGATCGACACTTCCACTTCCACATTAAAGAGGAATAGAAAGAGAAGACCGGCGAAGACCACCGGAGATGCATGACCGGCGAAGACCACCGGATATTACTCACCGGCAATCTCTGCCAGAGTTCGCGAACTTTTACCCACAAAGATACAATTATTTAAGAGATTCTAAAATTAGGGTTTTTTTCAGATTAGGGTTTTGATTTGGGGATGAAATTCAAGCAATTTTATGCAATTATTTGAGGGCTTTTGTTCGAATTTCAGTTTAAAACGTTGGGTAAGTTTTAATTTTGTGAAATTTCGCTTTTTTAAAGGTTTTTAGCTCAGATCTTCTTCCTTCTCGCGCATCTAACCTCAAAGCGACAGAGGCGGCCGCCTCGCGCCTTCCCAAAAAGCGGCCCGAGGCACGCGCCTGCCGGCGCCCATCGTTGGTCGCCTCGCCTAGGACTTCTAAGGCGATTTTCCGTGCGCCTGAGGTCGCCTAGCGCCTGAGGTCGCCTAGCGCCTAGGCGCGCCTTGGGCGCGCTTTTCAAAACTAAGATAAAGCATGATTAGAAATCTCATTAACAAGTGTAATCATCACCTCACATGGACAAAAGTGGTAGTTCCAGACTCATATAATGGTGTATAATCAATTCCATAGTCCAAAGTAATATATTCATACACTTGCAAGGTTTTAGGTTGGCAGAGAGTAATTACATAGGTCAAAAGAACTTTTTTCTTGAGCAATGTCAATAAAATACTTTTTTTAAATGAGGGGGTACCAATAAAATATTTAAAGTGATTAAAAGAGACATACATGGAGAAAGAAATTTGATTGCCAAAACAAATGGAGTTATCTCACTTGCCTCCCTTTGTCAATTTGTCTCATATAGTGCATATCACAAGAATAGAATAAAACTTGGATTTTCAAACATTGTTCCAAAACCCTAAGCCAACTTGAGGCCAAGCTCTAAGGTAAATTTACAAAAAATGTTCATACATAATCTCTCCCCACACCATTGAAGTAAGACCTTAGATCTATAACCTTCCTTGTTAACAGTTGAAGACTTAAGCAAGGTCTCTTACCAAAACTAGATAAACGAAGACTAAGCAAGGTCTCTTACCAAGGATATTCTCTAACCAAGTGATCTCGAGGGAAATGCCCAACTTCTCAATCAAAAAATTTCAACAATATGCTCCAAAAGGAATTGCCAAACAATTGTACAATCACTACATAATAAGTATAGCCTCCTACTTTTGTCCTATGTCGCAATGTGATAAACCCGATGATGAAAGTAACTATAAAGATGTCTTCACTAAAAAAGTTGTGTCTTTGTTAACTGTTCCAAAATCCCCTTTAAACATAATTTTTTTGTGCTCAAGAACCCTTAAAAACAAGCCTTTGTTTAGTAATCATGTGCATGGCACAGCCGACGGGGAATTTCTCAACATCCGAGACTAACACGTCATTCAAAAGCTCATTTATGTAATATATTAGTTAATTATATTACAAAGCCAAAATCGATTTCAAATGGAAAAATTATAAATATGTATCAGATTGTGCGAGAACTGAAACCCTTCCACTCTTTGGGTCACATCTTTTATAGTAATAATGATATTAACGCAAGGCCAAGTGAGCCGGAAAGTAGTTTTCCATAGCTTTCTAATGATATATTACAAGCCTAATTCCACCTTGTAAATCAAAAGTTATGGACTACGAAACATTGTTGTTTTCAGCAAGCGCGCACCTCAATCCACATGCCACACGCGACACGCCAATCGTGGTAAAACGCGAGTTTCATAGCAATCGCATAAATAGTTGTCACAGTTTGGAATTGGCTTTACTGTTTAATATCTACATGTTTATTACATTAATTCAGTGGTAGTGGGAGGGCCTTAACTCCTAAGTAGAAGCTAGTTTTGAAAATATAAGGAAAATACATCACTCTACCTTATGAAACACGCTTTTGTGACAAACTACATTATTAAAAACAAGTTGTAAGAAACTAACTTTGGATGGATTCCAACTGTTACTTTCCGACATTGACTTTGTTTTCCTTTGCTTTTTTTCCTTCCTTTTCCCTCCATTTTGACCCAAAACTTTCATTATCCTTAAAAGTTGGTGTTAAAATGTGGTCGTTTTGCAAATTTTGGTGCAAATTAGTTAAAAATGAAGGGAACAAAAGGAGAACAAAAAAGTCGGTGTTAGAGCGACCGAAATGTGGCGAGATGTAGCTTCTTACAAAAATCTGCTTTAAAAGGTAGTTTTCATAACATTTTTTCTTTAATAAGTAGGTTTATAAAAGATTTTTTTATAAGGTACCTTTTTTGACAAATTTTCCAAAATAATTTAAAGCGGGAGGAAAAAATTGGACCATCCCCCTTTTGGATCTATGGGACGGAATTATGCTTTAGATTTATCTATTCGTTTGTTCTATTGCTTGTGTTAATTTAAACATTGTTTATGAATTTTCCGAAACTCATTGGTGACTTCAAACTAATAATGATCCTTCTTCGAAGCATTGTTGTTCTCACCCTAGTTAACATTATGAACAACATTAGTTAGAAGGGGATTTCCTGGTCCTTACAATAAGACACAAGTGCCTGTCGCGAACCTGTTACGATCCTTTTTTCTGAACTCGAACAATCAAGAGTCAAGACCAACAGCACTCGAAGAGTCCAAAAGACTTAGAATAGCACTTATTAAGTTCCTCCACAATTTTTTGCTTAATTCTCAATTTATAAGACAAAAAGGTGACATCGAGGAGAAACTTTTCTAATCGATCACAAATTGTATAGTTTAGATTTCTAAATGAGCTAGTTTCAAAAGCAAGTGCTGCAAAAGCATGAAGGAATGTAAAGTACACCATAATGTCCATGGTTTGGATATCTTTGAGAATCTAGGAGGTATGAGCATCATCCCAAACCAAATACACCAAAATTGCTCAAAATACATCATGTCGCAACTCTTTTTTCAACTCCTTACCAAAAAGATATATTAGACATGTGAGAAAGCAAAAACTCTATATGCAACATCGAGAACCTTCTCTAAAACTACAGACACGATGAAGGTGTGCAAGCCTCGTACTCAAGGAGGATAATAGTATATCCGGAGAAAATTCAAAGCATATAATTGCTACTAAAAATAGCTTAATATGATTGCTACTAAAAATAGTTCCATAAAATTGCTACTAAAAACAGTTTAAGTAAAAGTTGTGCCTTCTAAGGGTTTTGAACACACATATGATCAAACAAGGAATTGGATACTTAAGACACCAAAGCGTCAACAAGATTGTAAAACAACACGTTAGAATGATCAAAATTCACATGACAGATTATGATGCCAACGAAAAGATAATGAACCAAGAAGAGTAAGGAAAGAGGTGTGCTCCTCTATTCCCATCATGAACCTTAAGCTTCTATCTCTGATGACAATACCCAAAAAATAATAGATATAGGCAGCTATATGAACATCTAAAGGTTGAAAATAAGAAATCAATCAATGTACAAAATTGAGGATAGAAAGAACGGCCAACTTTCAAGTGTCCTCGTAAAACTTGATCTTTATGTGGCTATGAAGATACAAAAACTTATAAGAGATCACTCGTTTTAGGTGGATGAGGAGATGAGATCAAAATGTAAGTTGGGAACATGTTTACAGGCCCAAAGAGGAAGCACTGCCAGTTTGGTAATTTTGTGACCATGTCCTAGAGTCCTTGATGGGTAAACGACGTTGCAGGTAACCCTTAGTGTTCTACTCCCTTTGGCACAAAGCTACTGAGGGCATGTACAGCCATCAATGGAACACTAGCTAGGAGCGTAGGACTCAAGAATCTTATCCTGACATTAGGAGATCATATCATAGGTCTCATTGTTTTTCCGTCTGTTATGCAGGTACAAAGTAGGCAACAAGGACTTAATTAGGTAGATCTTTAGGTAGGGTGGAGCCATTCTCTATCCTTTCCTCCATGACTTTATCAGCTTTCTTCGAGTTTAAAGATTCTATTTCTACTTTATAGATGATTAATTATCTTCCTTCTCAGAACCAATCAATTAACAGTTCTCGAGTTCTTCTGTTAAACAGGTACAAAGTATGCAACAAGGGCTTAATTAATTTTTAGGTAGCTCTTTAGGTACAGTGGAGCCATTTTCTAGCCTTTGTCCATGACTTTATTAGCATTCCTCGAGTTTAAAGATTCTATTTCTACCTTACATTTGAGTAAATTACAGTCTTCCTTCTCAGATTTAATTAGTTAACAGTTCTCAAGTTGGTCTCTTTGTCGGAATCTACAGAAAAGAATTTTGATCAGTGATCACACATTCCTCTTTCTCTTCTCTTGTAATTCATTCAGTCAATTATAGTCAAATCTAGGGTGTTTGTCAACAAACCCAAGATCCAAAAGAATCTTGACTATTCAGCCATGGCAGAAGGCAATCCCTTAAGTTTTGCAAAACTAATCTAAGACATCCAAAACATAAACCACGATGATATAGGACTTGATGGAACTCCGATCAAGTAAACCTCAAATAAAACAGGGTTTTTGTGCATGAAGGGTGAGGTGTGGAGGGAGGTATTTGGTGCAACATCTTCCTTCTTGTGTCTAGACTAAGACTAAAGAGCCACTTGGTGGTGATGTAACATAGATGTTCACCAAACCATCAAAATTATCCAGATTCACATTAAAAAGCAACCAAATCAAAAACTTGTTTTTTTCAGCAGAAATTACTAGACATTAACTAATCAGCCGGAGCACAAATTACTTGTTAGACACCCAGGAAAGACTCAGTTGGTCTATTATGTTCATGTTATTTTCAGTCCTTATAAGAAAAAATAAGTTCACATAAGTTGAGACAATGTCTAATATGGACTAAGAAGGTCTAATATGGACTAATAAGGTCTAATAAGTTCACATAAGTTCAGTTTAGCAAAAAAAAGTTTTGACACACTCACAATATAAGGTCTAATAAGTTGAGATTAGGTCTAATTTCACTTAAAGCAAAAATAAGTTATGTATTTCACTTATGCAAGTCAAACAACAGTTAAACAGACCTCAATGTGAAGAACCCAGTTACTAGATCCGAATCCATAACCCTTATCAAAATGGTACCCGGGTAAACTCCCATCCAAGCAAACTGCAAATTAAAAAGAAAGGACCCAAAAATTAGATTTCATACAACAACAAAAAAGCCTTAGTCTTTGGGGTCAGCCAACATGAACTGTCATATGAAATCGTTTCCATGAAAAAATCAGATTCCATCAATAAAACAAAGCAAGTGGGTAAGATTAAACTAAGAAATACACCAAGATTATGGTTGACTTACAGGCCCCTCGATCTTTGGCGTTAAAAACGAGAGTAAGTGGCACAAAATTAGAGTTGTTAAGAGTGAACACAGCAGTTATTTTGGAGGAGCTGAAGAGGAAAGAGAAAGAGAAAAGAATGAGTGTTAAACCAACAGATGCAGTGAGCAGGTCTCTCTTGCTGAATTTCCTGCACCGAATAAGAGCTGACTGTCTTAAGATGGCCATTAAATTAATGGGTGAAGTTTAGAAGCAGCCAACAATGGCATGCCTACATTATTGAACAGAGGAGAGAGAATGAAAGATCTGAGTGTTGAGTCATCAGTGATAAATCCGGGATGATGTCAGTTGTTTTGTCTTCCTGGTCAGCGGTGAAGGCGGGGGAACAGAAGGGTTTCAGAGTTGGGCTAGATGGCGCGATGTTCGATTGTTCGCCATAGGTTGGAGCAATTGTGAAATACCAAAACGCCCTTAAATTAGCACCATCCTTCACAATCTAAAAAAAGGGTTAATTGGCTAGAACAACACAACCTTTGACTCTAGTGCAAGAAACAGCACAACCTTTAACGGGTGCAAAGCGTAGCACCAACTTAAACACGTGGTGCAGAAAATAAGATAAATGACACCTAGAACGGAGATTCCACCTGGCCTAGGGAATCTCCATTATTTTAGAGATTTTCTTTCTATTTCTTTCTCCTCCTCTTCTTCTTCTTCTCCATTTCTTTTCTATTTCTCTCTCTTCTCTTCTTCTTCTTCTCCATTTCTTTTCTATTTCTCTCTCTTCTCTTCTTCTTCTCAACTCCATTTCTTTTCTATTTCTCTCTCTTCTCTTCCTCTTCTTCTCCAGTTGAACTGCCAACTTCCAACTTCAATCTCAAAAAATTGATCTCCTCTTTACTCTTCTTCGCTGCTGTGCTACATCTTCACAACTTCACATCATCAACAAATTGACGTGTAACAATTGTGGTGGCTGATCTCAGTTTCTCCTAGCTCAATATTCCGAGGTCGCGCCATGGTCGCTCAAACTTCCCGGAACTCTTATGTTTTGTGGTGAATTAGTACGGAGCGCCCCGCTCCCGTGGGCCGGGAGTAATGCAAGGCTGTGGTGGAGATGGTGTTTGGTGTGGTGCTCGCCGCAAGTGTTTGGGGCGCGAGGATGACGTTGCTTGGAGTGGAGGTGGTGTTTGGTGTGGTGAAGGAAGATGATGGTGTTGAGGGCAATTGTGGTGCTGTAGTGTTGTGGGCTAGGGAAGAGGGTGGTGGTGGTAATGCAGGCACGTGACTTTAAGGTTGTGTTGTTCCTTGCACTTGACCCAAAGGTTGTGCTGTTTTACCCAATTAAATCTAACAAAAAAGGGGAGGGAATTAAAAGAAAATACTAAAATAATAGAGATTCCCTAACTCCGGTGGAATCTCCGTTCTCCGGTGTCATTTATGCTATTTTTTGCACCACGTGTTTAAGTTGGTGCTACGCTTTGCACCCGTTAAAGGTTGTGCTGTTTCTTGCACTAGAGCCAAAGGTTGTGCTGTTCTAGCCAATTAACCCTAAAAAAAATCATCCACAAATTAGTACATACACACGTTTGTAGGATGAGAACCATACGCATGATAAACATGAAAGACTAGATTATGAACACAAAATTTAGTGGTGTCAGAAACAGACCTGACCGATGGGTCAACCTAATACCGACCTGAGTTGAACTTGGTTGGACCTGTGAGGGTCAGTCCCTAGACCTGACCGAAACCTGACCTGTGATTACCCAGACCTGACCGGCACCCGGCAAGATCATATTCAGACCTGACCACATAGGCCTGCATTCAAACCCCAACCTAACCGTAACCCAACCCGAGATTAACCCAAAATCCGATTAGGCCCAGTAAATACCTGGTTCAACCCGATTTGTTTATCACCGGCCCGAATTCAACTAGAATTTGGTTGAACCAGATAAAATAAGATCTGCCTGATTTGATCCAATTTTTCAAACCAACCTATTTGGACGACTAAACTCAACAGAATTACTAAAATTCAATTATTTTTCTATATCTACAAAATCTTATTTAAATATATTAATTTATCAAATTGCTTACATTTAATAATTAATTAAATAAAAAATTAAATTACGTTCTCAATTTAAGGGTTAAACTTTGAATATAATGTACTTGTTTTAGATATTTTAAGAATACAATTGTTTTGTATTGTTTATTTAATATATGTTGTATGATTACTATAATCTCAAATAAGCTCTAATTATATCAAGGGAGCTACAAACTTTCTGGATTGAAAGATGAAAAACAAGCTTTATTGATATCCCTTTCCATGGAGTCAATTACACCTGGACTAATAACAGAACAAACCATGAATCAATCTACGAAAGGATAGATAAAGCCTTTAGCAATGAAGATTGGAAAAATCATTTCCCGGATGCCACTACTTGGAACCTTCCCATCCTTGTTTCTGACCACAGCCCCATAGTTTTGCAACTCTTCGAGCAAACTCAGATCAAAAAAATTAGGCCCTACCGCTTAGAGGCATGGTGCCTAGATCACAAAGAAGTTATTGGCATAATTCAGGAAGAATGGAGTAAACATATTTAAGGCTCCTATTCGTTTGTCCTTCAAAGAAAGCTCCAGAACACCCTAAGAAGGATCCGATCTTGGTGTTTAGATTTTAAGAAGAAAAACAAGATAGATTGGGGATTGATCAACAAAGACCTCTCACACGCACAGGAAAGCATCTACTCAACCTCACAAGCAAAGTCAGATCATCTCATTAAGAGCCAAATCAAAGAAGAAATCCAAGAAAAAACGGCTTACTGGAGACAAAGGGCAAAATCAAGATGGGACGCACTAGGTGATCAAACATCGGCATTCTTTTACAAAAGTGTTAAAGGGAGGAGTGCAAAAAATAACATCAAGACAATCAAAAACGATGAAGGTATCTGGTGTACGAAAAGCAAAGACATCCAAAGCTTATTCGTCAAGAACTACAAGGACCTATTCAGAGGTATCAATTCCGACAATACAAAGATCCAACCAATCGATCGGTTTCTTGATTGTCTTCCAAATCTCACCCAAGAACACATTAACCATCTTTCAACACCATTTTCAAACGAAGAGGTCAAAGAAGTAGTTTTTGGCCCTCATCCACTTAAGTCCCTGAGGCCGGATGGTATCCCTCCAATCTTCTTCCAAAAGAATTGGGAAAATGTGAGTAAAGAAGTCACGGACAATGTTCATTCCTTCCTTTCAAGTGGTCACATGCTGAAGGAGTTGAATCAAACTTACATCACTCTCATCCTAAAGGTAGACCGTCCTCAAGAGGTTAAAGACTTCCGACCCATAAGTCTTTGTACTACTTCTTACAAAATAATCTCCAAAACACTAGTTAACAGACTAAAGAGCATTCTTGGAGATTTAGTGGATGAATTCCATAACGCCTTTGTCCCGGGGTGTCAAATGATGGATAACTGCTTCATTTCCCACGAAATTATCATCTCAGTGAAGAAAAGGAAAAGTGGAAAAAACTACGCAGGAATCCTAAAAATAGACTTAAGCAAGGCCTACGATCGCATTCGTTGGGATTTTGTCGAAGCCATTCTACACAAAATGAATTTTCCAGAGAAGTGGATTCAATGGATCATGCAATGCATAACCAGTGTCTCCTACTCAATTCTAGTAAACGGAGAGCCTTCCGAAGATTTCAAGCCGCAAGCTGGCCTGAGACAAGGTGATCCTCTTTCTTCTTATATTTTCATTTTATGTATGGAAGTGCTCTCACGAAATCTTACCAAGCTCCAAAAGTCCAAATCTCTAGAAGGCCTCAAGATTGCAAAAATTACCCCCGGACATATCTCACCTGTTCTTTGCGGATGATGCTTTATTTTTCTTTAAAGCCAAACCAGATAATTATTGGTGTATAAAAAAAAGTTATCCATGAATTTTGCCAAAAATCTGGCGAAATGGTGAACTTTGATAAATCTCATGTTATATTTAGTCCAAATACACCTTCAACTTTCATTAGGCTTATGAGAAACCCTCTTGGTGTCCTAAACAAAGACAAAATAGGCATCTATCTAGGTTGTCCCATGGAGGTAGATGGAAGATCAACCTCTTAATTCAACTCCATCATAATCAAAACCATTAACAAAATCCTCTCTTGGAAATTCAGCAACCTCTCACAAACCGGAAAACTAATCATTCTAAACATAATCTTGACCTCTCTAGCCTCCCACATCATGTCTCTTTACATTCTCCCAAAAAAAATCTCCTCAATTTTCCTAAAATTTCGGTGGTCAAGTTCTTTTGACAAAACACCCATCTACTGGCGTAAAAAACATGTCCTTGAGAAACATAAATTGGAGGGTGGCCTGGGTCTAAGGAACATTGCCAATGTCAATAAAGCTCTACTTTTCAATCAAGCTTAGCGTATCCACAAAAACCCAAATTCCCTAATTCACAAACTGTATGTGGCCAAATACAAAAACGACCCAATCAATCTTTCGTTACAAAATACCCAACCAAAAAATTGCTCGTATGCCTCCTTAAAGCTTCTTTAGCTTTCAAGAATGGGTTGAAGAAAAAATTGGGTAATGGAAAAACATAAGGTTAGTCACAGATACTTGGGTCTCAGACACTCCTCCCCCCCCCCCACTTACAATCAATCAAAACCGAGTTCAAGGAAACCGCATTGTTGCTGCAGACCTCATTGATGATAACAAAAATTGGAGAACTCCCCGATATCCAATTCTGGAGATTTATCTGGAATTCTGACATTTTCCCAAAGCGGAAACACTTCATTTGGAAAATAATGGTACAAGCGCTACCAACAGCCTCTAATCTCATAAAAAAGACATATTCAAGTGGACCCTTCCTGCAAGTTCTGTCATCAAGCCTAAGAAGATCAAGATCATCTATTAAAGAACTGCGGGTTCACCCAACGCATCTGGGTTACAACTATGGGTATTAGATCACAAGACTCTAAGAATATTCCCATTCAAGACTGGATTAGAAATTTCTTAAACCTCTTCAGAAAAAAGAAAGAAGATGAGAGTACAAAACTAAGAAAATACTTTATTTCTACTCTATGGGGTATATGGTTACACCGAAACAAAAATTGTGTTCAGGAATGAGAAGCCCAACCCGACAAGAGTTTTGGAAATAATCCAAGAGAACAAAAAAAGACATATGCAAGCCACAAGAAAATGGACAAATCCCGAAACAACTAATCTCAAACCTGCAACAAACCCAACAACTGAAGAGTGGTCAACCGGAAATCAAAATTCATAAACTCCTCTAATCATACTGGTAGACGGATCTTGGAAAGAAAAAAACAAAGGAAAGGAATGGAAAGCAGCAATAGCCTGGATTACAGAAAATAGTCACCCTTGTGAAGCTCAGAGCACAAAAAATTTCGCTAACTCCCCAGTTCAGACTGAAGCTCAAGCAGTCCTAAAAGCAACCCAAGACACGCAATGGAGATGTGCTCATCTTGTCATCAAAACATATTGCTTGGAGATCATCACGTCACTTAGGAGCGTTCATTCGTGCAACAAAGAGATCTCCTCCATGATAAAGCAAATAAAGCAACTAGCTTCTACATTCCAGACTTTCAAGTGCATCAAAGTGCCAAGAAAAGAGGTCCAAAAGGCCCAAATCTTAGCAAATAATACTAGGAAAAATAGTTAGTTTTATTGTTTAACCTGTTGTCAAGAAAAAAATAAGCTCTAATTTTCGTATGTGCTATATACTTGTTTACAATTTTATAAACTGAATGAAAACATGTACTAAATCAAGTGAGAAGTTATATAATGTAAAGGAGATAAATATTTATGATATTGAATAAAACAGTAGTAATTAACAATATATTAATCTCCAACTAATATACACATACAAATAGATTATAAAATATATTGTGCTTTCATTAATGTTAAGTATATACAGAGTAATGTATATTTCAATAGAAATTGCGTATGAGTAGTACATGCTGCCCAAACCGTTCAAAAAAAGAAAATTCTAAACCACAACATCTACTACATTTCTCATTATCTAGACAAACTAGATTAGGTTCTATTTTAGGGTTTTTAATGAATCTCAATCCACCTTATAAGCAAGAACAATAGCATCCCACAAGCACAACAACATCGGCATCCCACAAGCACAAACCATCCCACAAGCATAACGACGGCATCCCACAAGCACAACACCATCCCACAAGCAAGCAAAGACAGACCCCAACAACAAAAGCAAAAAAACTTATAAAATATTCTTGGCTCTCAGGTCTTATAACAAGTTTTAAGAAACTATTACCAGAAGACTCGTCATCGAACACTTGACTCCATAAACAACACAAAAATATAAAAATGTAACAAGCCACAAAGCAACTGTGGGCAGGCAACAAATATTATATTAGGCAGTATTTTCCGGCAAACTCACCAAAATGTTATCAAGTGTGTATCATATTCTTAATTACATGCCTAAAATAAGCGCCGCGTCACGTAACTTTGCCCCACAAGCAAGCAGCATCCCACAAGCACGACACCATCCCACAAGCACAACACCATCCCACAAGCACAAAGACCATCCCACAAGCAAGCAGTAGCATAGGACCACAACAACCACAACAACAAAAGCAAAAAAGCTTATAAATATTTTTGGCACTCAGGTCTTATAACAAGTTTTAAGAAACTGTTACCAGAAGACTCATCATCGAGCAGTTGACTCCATCAACATCACAAAATATAAAAATGTAAACGAGCCACAAAGCAACCGTGGGCAGGCAGCAAATATTAAGCAGTATTTTCCGGCAAACTCACCAAAATGTTATCAAGTGTATATCATATTCTTAATTACTTGCCTAAAATAAGCGCCGCTTCACGAAGCTAAAGGCAACAAATACATAAATATTTTTGGAGTTGAGAGTCTACAATACGGGTTAGTTTCTGTCCAACATAATACCAAAATATCAAACCGACATAGCAAAAAACTGCGTCAGCTACATAACATGGATAGCAACCAAAAAGACAACATATGAAATACAGAATAGAATCATAGTCAATATCACTAGGTTCACCTAGAACACCAACATCAAGAGTTCCTTCATCCTCAATTGGGTTATAACCGGAAAGCCAATTTTGACAAGTTTCTAAAGCTTCAACATTCTTAGGCAACAAATGCGATCGATACTTAGGTCAAAATTCTGCCTCCCATGCTAAAGGAGGATTCAGATGCAATAGAGGTAATAGGGATGGCTAAAATGTCTCTAGCCATACGAGCAAAAACAGGAAATTGAACCATATAAACACCCCAATATGAAAGAACATCAAAATCAACATCATTAACAAAAGGAACAAGGGGGGCATCAAAGCATGCATTAATTCTGGAAGCAACATTTTGAACACTAGAAGCACCAACACTAGTGCTAGCAACACGACCATACTCCTTAGCAAGGTTTATTTTCTTATACGGGTGAAAGGTAGATCTTGGACCAGATGGACAAGAATTCACATCACTTTGACCATAATTCAAAGAACCAATAGAAGAAGATGGATGAGTTTGAGAACTCAAAGAACCAGTGGAAGAAGAAGTGCGTTTACCAGAGAGTAAAGGATCAGGCAAAAGAGCAGAAACAACATCATCACTAGTAGCAGTAGAATTTGATTGAACAATTGAAGCATAGTCAGAAACAACATTACCAATGTCCTCCATTTATAAATGAAATTAATTTAACATATCAGAACCAACATTCTTAATGTCCTCCATTAATAGGTTTTAGGGTTAGGGTTAGGGTTAGGGTTAGGGTTTAGGGTTTAGGGCCTAAACCCTAACCCTAACCCTAAACCCTAACCCTAACCAGAAACCCTAACCCTAACCAGAAACCCTAACCATAACCAGATGCTTTAACCCTAACCTTAACTAGAAACCCTAACCCTAACCAAAAACCCTAACCCTAACCCTAGCTAGAAACCCTAACACTAAAACCTAAAACCTATTAACATGTATTTAATTAAAAAAACAGATTAAAAACATATTCGAATTTTAACATATTAAGTGTATTTAATGGAAAAAAAAACTGCCAGCCAACATATTAACATAAAAACACAACTATTTTTCTAAATCTAAGCATATTTTAACATAATAACATGTATTTAATTTTTTAAAAAATAGTATAGCATGGATTTAATAAAAACAGAAAATATGTATATAAAAAAATTAACATTTAAGCAACAAAACATATTAACACGTATTTAATTAATAAAACAAATTAACATTAAGCATAATAGTGCGAATCCTAAGCATATTTTAACATAAAAACACAACTATTTTTCTAGATCTAAGCATATTTTAATATAATCATGTATTTATTTAAAAAAAACAGTATAGCATGGATTTACTAAAAACAGAAAATTTATATGTAAAAATTAACATTTAAGCAACAAAACATATTAACACGTATTTAGTTTAAGGAAAAAACATATTAACATCTAAAAAAATTCAGATAAACTTACATGTTTAAAGGCGAGAAACGTGTTTAAATTAAGAATTCCGGCGAGAATCCCTTTTCTTTCCGGCGAGATCTAAACAGATTGGAGAGAGATAACTTGTTTCCGGCGAGAGAAAAGTCTTAAACTTTTTTGTCGAGAGTGAAGTCTGATACTTTCCGGCAACAGAGAGAAGTCTCATACTTTCCGAACGACGAGAGAAGTTTCAGTTTTCCGACGACAGAGACAACTCGAACGACTGAGAGAGAACTCAAGAGAAGAGATCTATAATTTTTCTGGCGAGATTTATATTTTTTCCAGCGAGAGAGAGAAGTGAATCAGTGAATGTATGAGAGAAGAGAGAGGATCAGCACCGCGAGAGATAGAGAGATGAGAGTCTGAGAGAGAGTGGGTTCAAATGAGAGTTAGGTTAGGGTTTCATTTTAGGGTTAGCTTTTATAGGGGGGATTATTTGGGGGTAGTTTCAGCTGTTGGAGTAGATCTAACGACTTAGGATAGAAAGAGAGGAGATGTGAGGATTCGAAAGAAGGGGGGGGATTAGGGTTTCATTTTATATTCGCTGATTGAGAGTCGTTGGATCATTTTGGACGATTGAGATTAATGAAGATTTGGATGGTTTGGTTTGTGGTTGAATCAACGGTTCGGTTTTGCTCTTTTACAAATCAAAGGCTATAATTTAGGATTCGTGTGTTTGTTTTTTGGCCAATGAGATTTGAGATATAATGGCAATAAGGATTATGGAAAAAAATTATTGAATAACCAATTAACAATTTATTATTATTATTATTATTATTGTTGTTGTTGTTGTTGTTGTTGTTGTTGTTGTTGTTGTTATTGTTATTTTTATTATTATTATTATTATTATTATTATTATTATTATTATTATTATTATTATTATTATTATTATTATTATTATTATTATTATTATTATTATTATTATTATTATCTGAGCTTTTTTCCTCCAATTTTCGTTTCGTCGGATTTGTTTAGGAGCGAGCCATGGTTGCGCTTGAATCATCTTCCAATATAGGACTGGCGAATAACACCCCTATGATGTTCTGGTGAGAGTTGATATTTTTCTTATTAAAATAGTCGTGTGTTTATTTTAGGTTGTGGATTTGATATTTTTTTCTTATTGAAATACTCGTGGGTTTATTTGAGGTTGTGGGTTTTTTTATCAGTAGATTATATTGTTAATAATTGCTATATTTGAGAATTGTCTGAGAATTTTGTTTGTAATTTTTTAATTCGTCTTTTTTTTTCTTCTTAACCCACATATGAGAAGTACAATTTTTACTCAAGTTTTATTACCTTATTGTAATTGTCAATTGCAGGTTGTTGGAGCTAAAATTATAAAACCCCTTTTCCATAATACTAGTATAGTGTTCGGTTTTGCTCTTTTACAAATCAAAGGCTATAATTTAGGATTCGTGTGTTTGTTTTTTGGCCAATGAGATTTGAGATATAATGGTAATAAGGATTATGGAAAAAAAATTATTGAATAACCAATTAACAATTTGTTGTTATTATTATTATTATTATTATTATTATTATTGTTATTGTTATTGTTATTTTTATTGTTATTATATTATTATTATTATTATTATTATTATTATTATTATTATTATTATTATTATTATTATTATTTCGAATCATAATGCTTACCATAATCGAGTCATTTACATAAATCCAGTAATTGATCGTATATTCGTAGTTAATATATAATATTCATTATTATTATAATTAGTTATACTATTATTAGAGCATCTTAAGAGTCGATACTCATTAATGATCAATCGCGTATTAGCTAGAATGGTTCCAATATTATTCTATCGTACTAAAATATGTAAGCCTATTGATAAAATAGTTTGTTTATAGTCACATATATACAAGTTAAGAGAAGACCATAAACACTATACTAGTATTAAACTATAGTATAACATAAAGACAATTAACTTAAATAATCTTATAACTTATAAAGACAAGGGAGTAAATGACTAAGTGTTAAGTTACCATATGGTTGTTAATAAGTTACTAGCTAGTAACTAGTAAGTACTTGTTAACTAGAGGTGATCACTTGCGGGCTTGGGCGGGTTGCGGGCCGGGCCTAACCAAAAAAATTTGTCCAACGGGCCTAATATGTCTAGTCCAAGCCCTTTTATACGGGCTTAACTACTTGTGGATGACCCGCCCTAATAAACGGGCGGGCTTGCCCGCGGGCCTAACGGGCCTATTAATACTTATATTTTTTCCCAAATACTCTAGTTTATTTCCTTTTATATTTATAGATTAAAACATAATTTTGGTTAAAATAGAAAAAAAGTTGATAATCACAACATAAGATAAAGAGAAAGTTAAAAATATTCGTAACAAAAATGTTAGAGGACGACAAATTATTAAGAAATTAAGTTAGTAAAGGTAAGAATAAAGACAATTATGTGTTGCCAAAGCTATATTAGTGCAAATAAACTATATATTCCAAAAGATAAATCAACACTAAATTAGTTAGATAAAAAAATTATATTTAATTGAAAATAGATATTATGATAAACGGGCCGGGCGGGCTTGCCCGCGATATATTTGAGGTTGTCCATATCCGCCCATTAATATTAGCGGGTCGGGCTTGACCCGCCCATTTAGAATTTTTTTTCAAAGTTTGTTGTCCAAGCCCACAACTTTAGCGGACCGGGTTGGGCGGACTTAGCGGGCCGTCCCGTCCGTGAACAGCTCTATTGTTAACTAATTTACTTATGGTTGTTACTTGTTAACCGTTAACTTATTGATATTACTTTTTAATAAGTTATGGTTAGCTTTTATAGGAGAGAATGATTTGGGGGTATGTTGTTATGTTTATTATTATTATTGTGCAACATATGAACCCTCGTTACAATCATTTAGGCCTCATATGAACCGTCGTTGTAAACATATGAATGTATGATTGTCACTTGTTATAATATTATAACATATGAAGAGTCGTTATACTAATTTATAATCAATAGAGTATTAGAGTGGTTTTAAAAATATTTTGATACCAATGTACTACTAAAATGATTAAACATATTGATAAAATAATTTGTTTATACAGTATCATAAAATAATTTGGGAAATTGAACAAAGGAAAGCTTCCCATTTAGCATCATGGGATGAAACTCATGATTTTGTGCTGTCTTGTGTCTATGGCTGTCAGTTTTTGCTTTGTTAAAGTGTTTGGGTAATTGGATTAAGTTAGGTTAGTATAGTAAGCTTATGTAATCTCACAAATTCCAAAATGGTATGATGTTGCATGCAAGCCATTTTGGATCCCTATGTATTGATCATCTGGTTTTCAATGAAAGAAATCACTTTTGCACAAAACTTGTATTCCATCCATTTGCATTGATAATCAAAATCATGAATTACAAGCATAATTTCATAACAAAATAGATTAAGTTTGTGACATAGCAAAAAAAAAAATCCTAAAACAAAAAAGCTACTATGAGCAACAGGCCACAAAAACAAGCACCAATTATGATCCCTTCATTCTTGGGTTTGTGTCAACGGTGGGGGTGCAGAATTGGAGATTGAAGCATGTAATGATTGAGGAGGCTGACTGAGATGAATCTTAGAAGGAATAAGTTGCATGGTCCCACCCTTTTTGGGTTTAGATGAGGGTGTAAGGGTGGCATACCCTTTCTTGGATGCCACATTCCTTTTTTTGGCGCCAAAGGCCCCTGTCTTGGGTGCAACAGGCTCTGTATTGGGTGCCTTCCCCTTTTGTGATGCCTCCCTTTTCTTTTTAGGCCTCCCTACCCTACCATTGCTGCCTTCCCCTTCTGTGTTGATGCGTCCCCTTTCTTTTTTGTCTTCCCCTTCTGTGTTGATGCCTCCCTTTTCTTTTTTGGCCTCCCTGCCATTCCATTGGTGTCTTCCCCTTCTTTGTTGATGCCCCTTTATTTCTTTTGCCTCCCTGCCCTTCTTGTGCTGCTTTCTCCTTCTTTGTTGATTCACCAGGTGGAGTAGGCACTTTACAGTTGGTTTTGTAATGGCCTAGACCACCACATCTGCTGCATTTGTTCTACTTTTTGACCATTTTCACTTGTTGTTGTTCTTCATTATCCCCTGCTTCCTTCTTTCTCTTCTTTAGCTTTGGCCTCCCAACCATTTTGCTGTAAGGAGGAGGCAATGGCCTTGGAAATGTTGTTGTATCCCATTGATTGTGACCTGACATTGCTTTGAAAGTAGGAACATAGGCCTTTGCATAGGCAATGGTTGCGCTTAAATCATCTTCCAATATAGGACTGGCGAATAACATCCCTATGATGTTCTGGTGAGAGTTGATTTTTTTCTTATTAAAATAGTCGTGTGTTTATTTTAGGTTGTGGATTTGATGTTTTTTTCTTATTGAAATACTCGTGGGTTTATTTGAGGTTGTGGGTTTTTTTATCAGTAGATTATATTGTTAATAATTGCTATATTTGAGAATTGTCTGAGAATTTTGTTTGTATTTTTTTAATTCGTCTTTTTTTTTCTTCTTAACTCAGATATGAGAAGTACAAATTTTACTCAAGTTTTATTTCCTTTAATTTGTTGTAATTGTCAAATGCAGGTTGTTAGAGCTAAAAGATTACGAGCTTAGTTGAAGGCCTTCAAGACAAGATATATACAAAGGATGAGGATGTGAACATAAGATAGATCTTAGTGATTAACTACTAGTTGTTTATGGATTTTTCATTCCAACAAACCTATTCTATTACGAAGTAGTGTATTGAAGATTTAATAATGATATTGTTCGTTAATGACTTAATGTACTGATAAGATTTTATCCATATGAAATTTTATCATATCCTTGTGTTTAGTCTATATCTCTTGGGTAATTTAAGATCTAATCATAATATTTTTTTAAAGCTCAGAAATGTTAGCGACGGATATTTAGATATCTGTCTCTGATATATATGTTTGAAAACGTCATTCATCTTACTACTTTAGAGACGGATTTTAGGATCCGTCTCTAATTTTAGAGACGATTCTCATAATCCGTCTCTAATGGATTTTCAAGTCCTTTCCAAGATATTAGCTTCGGATTTTGAAACGGATATTATTCCGTCTCTAAACCAGAGATGGAATCCTTGTTTTCCGTCTCTAATTCGAATTAGCGACGAAGCTTTTAACAACTGATGGAATCTGTCTCTAATTCCGTCTCTGAGGTCATATAGCGAAGGATTTTCACGATTTAGAGACGGATTAGGTTCGTCTCTATTCACCAGTTTTTTTATAGTGAAAATTAGGGCAACAAACCTTCTGCGTATCTGACATGTAGGTCAGATCTTCCTTCTCATGGATCCAAGTTAAACTTGCTGCAACAGAACTAATGTCCTTCTTCAATAACTCCAAGAACCAACCCCAAGTTTCAGAGGATTCTGTCTCAACAACAGCCCATGCAACAGGGTAAATGTTGTTATTACCATCCTTCCCAATAATTGTGATGATGATGCCAGGGTATGGGCCTTTCAAATGTGCCCCATCCACTCCAATGATGGGCCTGCACCCACCCATGAATCCCTCTTTGCATGCTTGTAAACACACATAAAGTCTCTGAAACAGAGGAGGTGGCTTGTCTATCCCTTCAACCTTCACCACAACAGTAGAATCAGGATTGTACTTCCTAATGACCTCTGCATAATCCCACACTCTCTCATACTCCATGCTTGCATCACCAAATATCATCCTCAAAGCCCTAACTCTAGCATAATAAGCTTTATAATACCCTATCTCTGCTTGGACTTATCTACTTGCTCTCTTCATGAATAGCTTGATCTTCCAGGTTGGGTCATCCCTAAAATCATCTATGTACCTCTCAGCTAGGTACTGGAACTCACCTTTGGGTTCTCATGCTGGTGACCACATATGTGGTCTGGTCTGTAACTCTTGATATGCCAAGACTCCTCACCCTTCAATTTCCTGTAATGTATTTTAAACTTGCTTTTTGACTTCTTTTTGCAAGCACACTTCAGGATTCTGGCCTTCTTCCAGGGACACCCACACCTTTTTGCACAATACACACTCACCCTGGTTCTATTGTTGTGCATATAGTAGTAATTGTACCCCTGTTCTATTGCATTATGCCTAATTGCCTTCCTCGGTATTTTGTTTGAAGGGAACTTCAGCCCTTTGAATTGCTCAAAACAATCTTGCCCTTAAAGTCTATTTCAGGTTAAAAGTAGGGTATTGGGGACCCACTTCATCTGATCCCACAACACTTGCGTCATCACTTTCATTTAACTCAATATCAGATAGGATCTCAAGGTGTTGCTCTTTATTACCATCCTCATCCACATCATCAGTTGCATCACCTTGATTCAATCCTCTCAGACTTGTTGTGATAGATTGTGTTATGTTTTGCTCTTCACCTATTTAAAATAAATCATCATCACTTTCATCCTCATAGTCTCCATTACTCAGCAAGACATCACTGTCCTCACCTCTCTCATCACTCTCATGACCTCCCTCATCACTCTCATGACCTCCACCACTAAGATCACCCTCTAGGTTAGCATGTCCTGATTCAGGTTCAGCAAAATCAGGGACTTTCTCTAAAATGGTCTCACAAGGCCTTTTTTTCTTGTTAGATTTTATGGGAAGTTTTTCTCTAAAGTGTATGTTTGGTTTTGTTGTGGTTGGAATGAGTCTAAAGGAAGGTGTGGGAATGCTTTTAACATGTAAAGCATCAGCTGCCAAAGAGTGTGAAAGGTTAGGGTATTGACCATTTTTGGACATAAGATTCTGGTGTAGGCCCCCTTTTTCAGTGTGTGTTGACTCACTATTTTTACTTTATGTTGACTCACCAACGTTACTCCTTTCATTTGTCCCTATATCACTACCATCAACTCACCTCATGCACCCACCATATTGATCACCCTCACTGCCTCTCTCTTTTGTGTATGCAACACATACAAATGAAATTAACCATCTCTCTTAGGTGCTTGCAAGAATTCGGGAATCTCAAAGATCACTTTTGATTTCCTTCCTTCCATTATGTAAACTACAACCACGTTTCCTAAACCACAACTCACCTACCTCATCATAACCTAACTCATTCTGAATCCAATCAACAAACTCAAAATACCACACCTCCTCTACATTAGGGTGCAATGCAATCCCACTTTTGCTGTTAGGTCTCTTCTCATATGTTGTTTTGTTGTTTTATTGTCACAAACTGACCCCCGTGACACAATCTAATATTAATGGGTCCCATCAACCGAAACCAGTACTGATACACGTTTATCCTACCATTAAACTTGATGAACACAAAAATTTAAAAACCCTAAAGTTCAACGTTCATGAATTCACCAGAAAAAAGGGTTCCAATCCAAGTCTAACTCTATTAGCACAATTAAACCATAATTTAATGAAATTAATCATATTAGGTTCAATAATAATGCAAAATCACACCTTTTCTAATTCTATAAGAGGAAGTTAAAATTCAACAACACAAAGTTCACATTTTTATGTTTGCTCATAAAAAAATAGGTCAAAGTATAGTACACATTACCTGGCTTTTTGGATGAGTTTGTAATTGGTCCCCCCTTTGCTATTCTTGATGATTACTCAGTTCATTGTTTAAGATTACCTATGACAAAGTATAATTTAGGTTAAAAAATTCAAGCTTCTTAAGATTATATTACTGTTGTTAAGTTCAAAGTTCAAAATTTATTTCTACTGTACCTTTTGTAGGTGGTTGAGTGCATTAACTCGCTGCTTCTTTCTTCAGTTGATGCTACAGAGAGAGGGGAGTTGGATGGTAGTAATGGATGCTCTCGAGAAAAGGAAAAGAGGAGATGGCAGGATGATCGGGGGGGAGGAAGGGAGGGAAATGGGGGAAATTGGGTTTAAATGATATCACGTGAGAGACACGTGACTGCTTAAGTAAGATCAACCCCGGAATCCGGCGAGTCAACGTCGGAAAGTTGGTCAAGGTTGGTTTTGACAAAAAAAAATCATTAAGGTTTGAAGTTGCCAAAATTTTTAAAAGGTTGTCTTTCGCAAAAAACTGTATATATAAAAGGTTGTCTCTGAAAAAAAACTCATTTTATTATTATTGACTTCCTAATAATATGAAATAGGAAAAATGGATCAGAATGCCCCCAACTTTGGCCCGTGCACTTTTAATACCCCCAACTATGGGTTATTTTTAAATACCCCCAACTATTGGGGAGGTCCGCCAAAAATACTCCATTTACCTATTATGATCGGATGAACTGGTAAACCAAAACTCCCACCACCCCCCACCCCAACCCCCCTCCTCTCGCTCATCTATCTCCTCTCGCTCATCCCACCACCCCCCACCACCCACCCCAGCCCCCTCCCCTACCCCCGGCCCCCCCCAACCACCTTAGCAACCCCCTCCCCCACCACCCCTTCGAAACCCCCTCCCCTAACCCCCGTCGAAACCCCTCCCCTCTATGTGAGCAACGATGAACAGGGGAGCGACGACCGGCGGGGGCTAGGCGTGGCGGCGAACAACGTCGCACACAACACCAAAAACCACGAAGAGGCGTGAGAAGACGCACGTAGGGGAGAGAAACAGTACCAACCGCACCTAGCAGCGAGGTCCAATCGTGGCAACGGATGCGGGAAAGGGGAAACAACACCTAGGAGGTGAGGGAAAAGTCGGGGGGGGGGTTTTGACGGGGGTTAGGGGAGGGAGGGAATCGATGGGGTGGTGGGGGGGGGGGTTGCGGGGGTGGGGGAGTGAGGGGGCCCTTGGGGTAGTGGGAGTGGGGAGGGGGGCTGGGCCGGGGGAGGGCTGCGGTGGAGGGGAGGAGGGGGGGGTGGAGGGAGGGAGAGAGGGTGGCCGAAATGGTGGTGGTGGGAGTAGAAATTGAAAATAAAAATAAAAGAGAAATAATAAAAAAAAATTACCTTGATAACAAAGTTACAAGTCATCCGGGTGCATTTTTGGTGGACCTCCCCAATAGTTGGGGGTATTTAAAAATAACTCATAGTTGGGGGTATTAAAAGCGGACGGGCTAAAGTTGGGGGTATTCTGATCCATTTTTCCTATGAAATATCCATTAATAATTGATAAAAAATATTAAATAATTAAATTAATTAATAATAAAATTATTAATTATCATTTCAATAATTAAATTATCTACATAATTAGCTTTTATTAATTAACTAGCATACGTAATTAGCATTTTTAATAATTAATTGAATACGAAATTAGCTACCACTATCTTAAATGCATACGTAATTAACGATCTAATAATTAATTTAACAGACACAATTAGCATTTTTAATATATTATTAATTAAGAGACATATAGATGTTGACAAGGCTAAAATTGCATTGATTTAATAATAGGCTACATTGGTGCGACAAATAATAATTTAATTAAGAACGAAATACATAAAAGGCTTAATTAGCGTTACGACCAAACTTCGGCCATATATTGCCAACCAAATCACTTTTCAAGGATTGATGCACATGCTGATATTCAATTGTGTCTCTATTTGCCTTGTAAATGTTGATACATGTGATCCGATCATGATAATATTCAAATTGGGCGTCATTATTACTAGTGTTTGTAGTAAACTTAATATTATCTACGTAGTGTGCATATGTATCTCGTTCATCTTCCACAATCATGTTGTGCATGATAATGCAAGACAACATGTTATAATTGAGAATTTCCTCATCCTATGCGAGGGATGGTTTCCGAACTATAGTAACCCGAGATTGCAGCTCCCCAAATGCTATCTCAACATCTTTTCGAGCACTTTCTTGTTGAGCAAATAACTTGTCCTTGCGAGTCTGAGGATATGTAACCGATTGAATGAATGTTGCCCAATTTGGATATATACCATAAGTGAGATAATAACCCATATCATATTGGTTACCATTCACCGTAAAGTGCACGAGTGGTGCTCGACCTTCTAAAACATCCTTAAAAATAGGAGATCGGTTAAGAACATTCAGGTCATTGCACGAACCTGGTATCCCGAAGAAAGAATGCCAAATCATTAAGTCACGATCAGCAATAGCTTCAAGAACTAAAGTAGCAACACCAACTCTTCCTTGATATTGTGCTTTCCATGCCACCGGATAATTTTTCCACTCCCAATGCATACAATCTATGTTGGCAATCATGCCCGGAAATCCACGTTCTTCACCGAATCGAAGTAGTGTAGCCAAATCATCTGGAGTTGGCCGTCTCAAGTACTCGGCAGCTAATTGGTTGATAACGCCCTTCGTGAATTTCATTAATGCTAATCGAGTTGTGCTTTCACTAATTCGCACATACTCGTCAATTGAGTCCGCTGTTACCCCGTATGCAAGCATTCGAATAGCAGTTGTACACTTTTATAGGGGCGATAAACCTAACCGTCCAATACCATCCCTTTCTTGAATGAACCATTCATCATTTGCAACGACACTTTCCATTATCCTAAGAAAGACATGTCGCTGCATTCGGAATGTTCGACGAAATAAACGAGCAGGATTGACTGGTTGTTCAACATAGTAATCATTGAACAATTGTCTGTGGCCTTCCTCCCTGCCTCGAATAGGGCGGTGATGTACCTCATTCTCATCAGTCACTTTTGCTCTTCTATTACTTGGTGTTGGAGTAACATTTGATATAAGAGTTGGAAGAGTTGGTTGAACGACATTGATTAAGAAATCATCTATTTCCTGATCATATCTTGCTCAGGGGTGATCTTCTTTCCTACTCAGAACCAGAGGAACTTGCAGCGCTAAAGTTTAAGTTAAAGGAGTTCATTCTACAAATTTGCCTATGTGTGTTTAGTTTTGGTGTGAGAAAATGGTGAACAAGTATGCTCGATTTATATAGTGTAAGCAATAATGTAAAAAGCAAAACAATAATGTAAAAAGCAGAATACACTAGTGGAATAAAGTTCAACCGCTGAGGTCAAAACCGGGCTTACCGCTGCGGTTTTTGGCCGCAACGGTTGGACTAGCAGCGGTAGCCAAATTTTAGCTGTTGTGGTTCCGAACGGCAGCAGTTAATAATTTACCGCTGCGGTTTTGACCTAAAACCGCAGCGGTTAATCTATTAACTGCTGCGGTTATGACTCAAAACCGCAGCGGTAAATGATTAACTGCTGCGGTTTTGGGTCAAAACCGCAGCGGTTAACCACCCCAAAAACCAAAATTTTTTTTTTTTTGCATTTTTTCATTATTAATCAATAGAAAATCAATAATATATATCAATAATCATTTTATTAAGCATATTATGCTCAATTGAAGCATAAGTATAAATAATTAGATACATATGAATATTTACTATAATCTAGAACCATTTTCATTAAGCACAATGAGAAAGAGTCTTTAATCCATCCAGATTTTGCTAGAACACTTAGCTTGGAACTGATATGTCCGCAAGACCTAAACCCATCAGCAACCCCCCATCTAGATAAACACCGCTTTGCTTCTACCACACCTGCAGAAAGATCGAAGAGCACAAAATTACAACTTCGATTTAATCTGGACATAACACAAAGTCCCATCATATAGAGAACAGATGTGGACATACAAGTCGAAATGTCCAAGTGTCCTATATATACTCATCCGAAATGTCGAGAAATAGAATGATTTATATGCCACAATAGACCATCGGGAGCAACCCCCCACCCACCGCACCGCCCCCCCCCCCGCACCGCCCCCACCCCCGCACCGCCCCCAACCCACTGCACTCCCCCACCCCCCTACACCGCCCCCCCACCCCCGCACCCCACCCCCACCGTCTTGTCCCCACCCCCTGCGTTGCCCCCTACACCGCCACCCACCCCCACTGCACCGCCCCACACCCCGCACCGAGATTTCATTAGCTTCCCCGAGACAAGCGGCGAGAGAGATGCTATATCTTTGTGACACCGGTGAATAAACAAAATAGATCTTGGAACAAGTCCTTCGTTGGCAATCATCGTACCAGCATGGTCCAAGAAAGACATGAAACATATTTAACTTCTTTTCACGAGATATTTAAGGAATTAGGGAAAGTTAATTTATCGGTGAACATTAATGCAAATTGACTAAAATAGTTTATCTTCGGGAAATGCAAGGATAGCTCTATTAGAAACGGCCGAGATAGGCATGACAAGAAATGGGTAAGAGGAGAAAAGGAGGGTGTATGACAAAAAGAGCAAAAACAGATGCTTTTAATGGTTACCTCAAGTCCCTCAATTGTTTCTCTCGTATCCCGATTGCACATATTCCTTGGTGAGAGTCTCCTCCTGGACAATTTAAAGTTTGTGGATGAAAGTAACGTAGGCCAAGACTATATGGAAACAAAGAGCAATGCAAATAAAACAAAATAAATCGCCGAGAAAATAATATCAATTCATCAAAGAAGAATCCGAATGTATACAAATGCAGAGGAAGGTTAAAGATGATGAAGGAGGGAGGAAGAGCAAAAATCGTCCAAATAGAAGCAACAATTAAAAAATTAATCTCTTTTCAAGCTCTAATTTATCCCAGTTCCACATCCCAGAACCTAGATCACTCTTTCAAAGATAACATCACCGGAGTACTAAACCCCAACTACTTCGGTATAAAATTCACACCGCTTCAAGCGACCAAGAAAAAAAGTTGTCCACTCATGATGTACCCTGCTAAATTCCCGATGTACTGCTAAATTCCCGATGTACCCAAAGAACCCCGCAACATCTTTTGTGCCACAAATCATTTGTGAATATGGGTGCGAGATGACATTTAGCTATCTCGGTCTCCATTTTCTAGCAAGCAGGGGTATGATTTGAATTTTTGTGCTAGGTCTAACATCATAGAAAACTAACAACAAATATAAGAACATTTGCAGCTGATCATGCAGAGATAATGTAACATTTCAGAAAACTATGATTAGTAAGCTATTCTGTAACTTATGTCATTAGATATATCGCAACGCATATTTGACTATTTAGCAATTAACCCAGAAAACAGTGTAATAATATTCCACAAAGATACTGTCAGGTCCATTTTAGAGAATCGAGCAGCATTAACGAAGTTTTAAGTACCCCCACAGAAAAGTGAAGCATATAGAAACTTTAGTTGATCTCCAAGACGAGTGAAAAAATCAAGGGAGCTCTGTGCACATAATTCTGTAAAGACAAACGGCAACATGGAGCCATTGCCATACAACATTTAAGCAAGCAGATGTGTATCTCCCTACTAAATGATGCCACTTGTACTTGAGAAATATTAGCAAATTGATGGTTATGAGGGAACTTCATGGTTAATGTGTACATTCATAGTTGTCTCTAAATAAATAAGCAACCAGACAACTTAGTTAAACCTAGGGAGCTGCAAAAAGATTATGAACTTTTCAGCACATAAGCCTTATACCCAAAACTTAGGTTGTAAAATTATCAAGTAACAGGATATAACGACCTTGATAAATGACATTTCTTGCCTATATATCACAGCAGGTCATGTTTTGAGGCTCCAAGTGCCACTTTGATATGCTCAAGAACCATATTCCAGTATAAATCAATTTTACCAAACTAAACGATTTATTCTTATTTCTTTTGATAACCCCTATCAGATCGTGACTTTAACTTGATCATTTCTGATTTAATACCCAGCATTGTCAGATCGTGACTTTCTTACCATTTCCAAATGCATTTGAGTTCCATTTACCAACTTCAGACACCATTGGTGCATCTGCCTTTTCCGGGCCTGAAATTCCAAACATATCAACATTAGTGATCCCTCTATTCATTAATGTTAATGCAAATTCCCTACACACGAGGTCTCTCTTTACGACCTCACTACCTTCGCATGCCATGGTAGAGCATCGCTTCAATATTACTCCACATGAGTATTTTCCATGTAAAGTAAGTTGAAAGTAGGGCATTGATCTTGAATTCAGAATATATTAAACTTTAACCAGCATCCAACCTCATATATTATGTAAAATGCTTGTATCATCCAATCAGAATTTAAATATCAAGTATCCTATATCATAGAGGCCATGTCATCAATACCTTGAGTGACAATTCTCTAAATAACACAATCCCACAAATGCTTTGAGAAATTACCCAATACTACCATCGAATCATCCTCATCGACTTGACACAAACTAAGACGTGCTCATATCGAGTAAAAAACTAGCATTGTGCAACAGATCATCATTAAGATCAAATACTTGATAAACAAATTCAATCTATCTATATTTTCACAAGAATAGTTATCCCTACTAATATATCAGCTCAGTCAACTAAAAAAATTCATCTTTCTTGTATGTTGAACAACAAAATCAATGGAAATTCTTCTTATAGATACCATAATTCATACCTCATCAGCAATTACAGCTAAAAATGCAGAATTCTTTGTTGGGATTTGAGATTTGTTCGCCATAGTCAAACAAGGTCAACACCAAAAACTCCTGAACACATAAAATCAGAAAATCAACAAGAGATAACACTTCAATAGCTAAATTTTACAACTTCAAGGGAGAAAGCAGACATATTATACTCTATATCTCGAAGTGGAATTTTAACAGTCATAATTTGAAATTTAAAAAGTAAAAGAAGAAATTATATATGTAGAGCCATATTAACCAAAAAATTCATACAAGATGGAAAAAATGAGTTACCGAAAATTAAAAAGTATAAATTACCAAAAATAAAGTAATTTGAGTGAGGATTCGTTGCCGTCGTTGAAGTTTTGCCAGGAAGAATCGTTGGAGGATGATTTCGTTGTTAAAGCGTATAATTGAAGAGTACATGAGAGCCGTCGAAGAAAGGGAGATGTCACCGCGCCCATGGCCGTCGAAGATCTGGTGGTTGGTGTTTTAGGGTTCGTGTTCGAAGATCCGGTGGGCGAGGGTTCGTGTTCGTTGTTAAAGCATTGGTGTTTTAGGGTTCGTGTGAGAAGATCTGGTGGCTGAGAAGTGAGAAGATCTGGTGGCGTTGAGAGAGTGAAATTCGTCGTAGGGTGCGGTGGTTTGAGAGGAAGGAGGGAGGTGCAGATCTGAAGAGGAGGGATTATGAGGAGAGAGAAAAGAAGTGGCGGGGGTTGATGAATATTCCCTAAAGGAAACGCGGGTTCACAAAAAGAGATTTTCGGCGATTAACTATTGCAGTAAAAAGGGAACAGTAGGGCAGTAAAACCGAGCGGAGCGGTTTTACCGTTGCGTTTTCCAAGACCGCAGCGGTTTATATTCCCACTTTTCTCCCAAAAAATTTCGACGATTTACCGCTGCGGCTCTCTTAAGGACCGCAGCGGTTGTCTTGTGACATATAGCGTTTTTTCCACTAGTGATAATAATGCAAAAAGCAGAACAATAATGTAAAAAGCTGCATATTAAGTCAAAAGCAGGACAATAATGTCAAAAGCTGCATTATTAAGTCAAAAGCACGACAATAATGTCAAAGGCTGCATTGAGATGTCAATTTAGATAATAATTAAGCTTAAACAAAAATTACACAAACATAAACTAACTTTAATTTTTTTTATTAAACTTTTAATTGAACTTAAACATACAAATAAATATAAACTTAAACATAATGTTATCTTTTACATAAACATAAACATAAACTTAAAGTTAAAGATAAACTTAAACTAAACTTGAACGTAAATATAAACATAAACTTAAACTCAAACATGAACTACACTTAAACATAAACTTAACTTAAACATAAAGTAAACTTAAAACATTTGATTATTCTCAAACCATGCTGTTAGTTTCTCAATTGTTGCCTCCTCAAATGGTGCTCAATTTTCCTTCATAGACAATGCTTGTAGCAAATCCCAATTCTTATGATACTCTTGCAAGTTCAAGCTCCTGCTTTGCAATCCATTTGCTATTGCTTTAGAGCAACCTTCTGCTTTTCGACCTCCAACCTCCCCCTTTCTCTTTCAGCATCTCCACTCTTATACTCTGAATGGAGCCAAATTCTTTCATTAAATGAATTGAAACACTTAATTATTTGACCAACCACGCCTTTGAGCTTGGACTTCGCCTTCTTCACACCATAGGGTCGTGGCTCCATTTCACCTCCTTCACCACTGGTAGGTGTCTCGGGCATTGAGTCACTTCCATCAACTCTCGGCCTTTTACCGATACTTCCGCTTCCAGGTGAATCCACATTTTCTTGTGGAGATTTGGGGAAACCACGTGGAGTTTCCAATGATTTTTTTTAACTATGGACCTCCATTTCCGAAACTTCGTCAACATTTTCCAAGCATGTTCGAGTATGAACCTACCATGTTTCCTATTATGCAATAAATGACCTTTTCGAAGAACGTCATTATTGTAGACACATAATCGTGTCTCCCCATTTAAGGACCCGATGATGAAACATACCACGGTCTTAATTGATCCGATCCAAGGGGAGAGCAGTCCGAAGAGCCATGCCCAAAACTGATATTAAGGCATAAAGCTTATTTATTTGCATTAAAGATCCAAAGTTCTGTTTTAAAACTCAATTAATTATTCCTGATAGTTAATTGTATTTTGAGCCCAATCTTTTGAAAAGCCCAATTAATTATTCATGATAATTAACTATATTTATTTATTATTTTAATAAATATTTTCAAAGATATTTTAAAGTAAAGGATTTTTACGTTGAAATCAGATTTTATCTCGTAAAATAGTTGGTTTCCGGATTTAAAGATAAAAGATATAAAAAATCTTTAAAAAACCGCGTTAAAAAAGACTCGCCTGATAAGTGGTGCGTTTGGCGCAGGCTGTGCGCTTGCCGCACAGGCTGGATTGCGCTCAACGCACCACTGTGCGCTTGACACATGGCGGAACGTCCAGTGCAATCTTTTGCGCTGAGCGCACTGCACTGTCTTATTTTTTTTATTATTATTATTTTCGTATAATTAAGCTAATGATTTCCGGATCCAGGGGACACTTTTACACACTCTTTACCCCACCGAATATTTGGATCTCTCAAAGCGAAAACACTCTCAAATTCTCATACTTTCATGCTTTCATATTTACAAACACATACACACATATTTACAAACACATAAACCCATACTTGCAAACACATAACTTTCATCGATCTTCACAAGTGTTCGTTGAAAGGCTTCACGATTGGTTCTCCCGAAGGTTGTTATTCCCTCAGACCCAAGCCACACCGGTATATTCTTGAGGGTTCTTGAATATTTCTTCTTATTTATTTTATTGAAGTTACTAATATTTTCTTTCATGATGTAGATCTTTAATTTAAAAACTGTTATATTGTACATTTTAACCTCCATTCTCCTTCTTTCTTATTTTATTATATATCTATTCTGATTGTCCTGCTTATGCTTTCATCACCTCACATAACATATCACCAAAAAAGTAGTCTTTTATGTGTTTCATGAACCGACCTACACTAATATTTTTTAGGGTACTGAAAATATTATTTGGTTGTTCTTTTGCATAAAACTTGCTATGAATCGATACTTAGTAGAGGCCAGCTATGGGCGAATGTGGTTCATGATTGTGTTCGTACCCTTACCCCCGAACTCAATTTTTGGTTCATGACCATTAATGAAGTTATGACAGGAAAATCTACATTGGATAAGTCCCTAATTTGTCCCTATGGTTTCCCAAATATCCAATTAGGTTTATGAGTATTCCTCTAAAGACTTGTCAGCGATTTCAAAACATTTTTAATAAAACCTTAACAATGGGATAGTCAAATACGCACTCACACCGCATATGCGAAATAAAATCACACCTACAATTATCATTTTGACCACTCTTCTTTCTTTCAAGGGCTTCATTAGAAAATGCAGACCACCTTAAAACAAGTGGAGCAACTCTACTCCAACGACCTTTCACCATATCCACATTTCTTAGAGCAATTTCCGTTGGGTTGGCCCTTCTTCCTGCCTCGGAAGCTTCCCAAAATTTTCCCCAGAATACACTTTTCTTTTGGCTTGTCCCAGTCACCTTATCAAGAGAAGTGTCCATAATTGTCGAGATAAGGTTTTCATTTTCAACATGATCCCAAACCCTCTTACCACCACAACTTGCTTCTACAGTAGGTGGGTTTTGTGATTGAGTGGGTGGTGGTTGTGAGGGAGGTGGTTACTGAGAGAGAGAAGGTGATAGTAATTGTGCAAAGGAATGAGTTGGCTGAACAAACTCATCATAACCATCAGAATCATCACCTTCTTGGTATTGACCACATCATCATCACCATCTTGGTATTGACCACCACCACCATCACATCCTTAGTATTGACAACCATCATCATCACCATCAACCTCATTGTTTGGAGATGAATCTCCTTAGTATTGAGAAAATCCATAATTAGAATCAGATTGACGATATGAAAGGTTGACATTTTGAGATGGAGATTCATGGTAAAGGTTATCATATTGAGGAGAATAATTTTGAGAATTTTCACCGCTTTGATTCGTAATTATTTGATAGGGTTGACGATAATTTGAGTGGTTGAGAGGGTTCACGATAATTAGAGTGATTTTGAGAGGGTTGGCGATAATTAGAGTGATTTTAAGAGGTATTTCAGCTATTTTGTTGTCTAGGCATTTGGTTTTTTGAGCGGTTTTAGTTTTGATTTCTTATATAATTAGAATGATTTGAATCCATAATTATAAGAATTTATAACAAAGAGAAGAAGAAGAGTAATGAAATGAATTACAACAAATAGAAGAAATTAGTGAAGATGGATAAAATTAAGTGTGTCCAAAATATAGCAAATTGGGTCTCTATTTATAAAGCTTGGAAAAATAGAGTCGGTGGTTTTTTTTATTTGTACTTTTTAAAATATAACCGTTGCAAAATTTACAACGCTTATATTTTAATAACCAATCCTGGCGTGACAACGGGTCTGACGCGTGACAAATGTCACGCTGCAACTGGCGCTGACATGCGTGTCAGTGGTAATTTTTTTTGATATTCCGCCAGCCAAAGCACTGCGTTTTGGCTGGAGCTTCTCTCACAGCTCCAGCCAAAACACTGCATTTTGACTGGAGGAAAATAAAAAAAATTTGATTTTGCCAGATCAGGCTATGGGTCCCACACACACGCCTGATTATAGTTCAATCGTCGCAACACTTTTTTTTCTTCCAATCACCCCACAATCTTTGTTTCAATTGTCATTAAGGCTAAAAAATTTAAGATTGTGATCACAATCTTATTTCTCGATCATGATTGATGTTGCTCTAAATTGTGTTTGGTAAGGTGTAGGGGAGTGCATTTTCGGATACCGAATTCGATCCGAAAATCCGTGTATCTGAAAATTCAGATCGAAAAAAAAAACGATCAGAATCCGATCAGAAAAATCCGAATATCCGAATTTTTCGGATTCGATTCGAAAATCTGATATTTGATCTGAAATCTTTTTTTTGAAAAAAATCTAAAGCAATTTGACATTTAGTTATGTTTCTCCTATTTTATCCGATCTGAAAATCTGAATTGGATCCGAAACGAATCCCATCCGATAATTTACTTAACAAATGCTCATTTCGGTAGAATGAAGAAAAAGTAATTTTCGGATTTTCAAATGATTCGAAATCTAAAATACCTGATCCGTATCCGATCCAAATATCTGAATTTTTTTTGGATATCTGATCCGAATTATCCGAAACTTAAAAACAACATCGGATGTCCGAAATATCGGATCGGATCGATGGATAAATGGATCAGCTCGTTCGGAGTGGATTGAATTTTTTCACACCCCTAGTAGGAAGGAATTGGATGGAAATGAAAGGAAATTGGAAGAAAATTGCAATGAAAATGAAGTGAGAGGAAAGAAAACCTAATAAATATATTCCCTCAAAATAAAAATAAAAATAAAGACCAAATACATTTCTCCTTCCTTTTCCCCTCAAAATTGAAAGTATTTTGGAGGAAAGAGATAATTAATTAAATTCCTTCCTATTGACCAAACATTAGAAAGTTTAGTACCCTTCTTTTCCCTTCCTTTCATATCTCTTCTCTTCTCTTCCCTTCTTTTTTTCCTTTCCAAGAGGGAAGTTCCTACTATTATTCTATTATATAAAGCTAGAAAAGTTTGCTTAGGTGTCTTGTATGCAAGGGCCTTAATTCTACATGTTTATTGATACCATTTTTTTTGGGAGAAGCTTGGCAAAATCGGCCAAAATTATTGTAGTTGCCGTGATTTAATATTTTAATTAGGCAATTAGTATCATTAAATCTCTATGTACATAATCAATACTAAATCATTGCCTTTTTTGATTTATTTGATTGATAGAAAAAACGTAACTTATGGTCAGGATTTCAAAACTTCAATCAACCTTAATTTTTGGGATCTTAATTAGCAATCAACCATATTTTCGGATTTTAAAAAAAGTTAATGCCATGTACAATATTATATTTTCGGGAATTGATTCACGGATTTCCCTAATTTAGGAAACAATCTCATCTCATGGATTTCACCTATAATGAACTAGCTACAACATCTATTTAAATCAAATTTTAGAATTTGAAAAATCATTCATATGCGAAAAATCGAAGGGAGGAGCACAACAGCGGGGAGCACCAAAAATCACATTTCAAACAATATTTATAACTCCTAACAAGCAATTACTAAGAATATAGTATAAAGGCAAGTCAAGGGTCGATCCACAGAGAAATTGGGATTAATTAAAGTCTAACGAGTTTAAATTTCCTAATTGAAGGGTATTTAGGGGTTATAGAATGGTTTTGTCACAACTAATAACTAACTAAGATTAAATAAACTAGCAAATAAAATATGAGAATAAATATCAATAAGGGAAACACTAGAGTCAAGGCTACTAGTATGAATCAAAACGGAACCATGATCATTAATACAATTGTGATTCAAATGCGACAATTATGCAAGGTTTAGTTTTTCTCTAAGATACTCAAGTTCACTTTCGAATGGTCCTCAAGAATAATCGCTTAATCAATCAACTAAATCCTTTCTCGAATGGTCTTTAGCTAATCGATTAAGACATTCAATAAGTATGGAAAAACTCCTAATAAAAGGATCCCCTTAATTTCTACCCAATATCTTGGCCTAGAAATTAAGTTGATTCATGGGGATGATAAATGAGTTCAAAATTCGATAATTAAGAATATTTGTAATCAAAATAACAAAGCACAAATGTGATCAATATATATCCTAAGGTTTCAAAACACCAAGATCAATGCATCATCATCATTAAATCATCACAATTTACATTAACAATCAATGAAGACCTTAATTCATACTTTCACCCAAACACTAGATAAGAGACTACTCACTAATCATGAAATCTAAACCTACAAATCTGAAATTTATAACTAATCTAGGGAAAAACATGATTAACAGATGATTAATTGAACAAAATAAGCAATTAAGAAACTATTAACTATAAGATATATAACTATGGAGGAAGAGAGAATAACAATAAGTATAATGAATAAAAAGTGAAAACATGCAGCTAAATTAATAAAAAAGTACCTTGAAGATGTAGAAATCAACAAACTTTTAATCTAGAAATTCGAAATCACAAAACTTCAATGTGTATCTCTCTAAGAGGAACCCTAATAAACTCTAGGAATAAAAGCATCGTTCGAAAATTAAACTTTTCTACCGTGTTAATTAGGCACGAGGCCTTACAACTTTTTCCGGAACATAAATGGTGTGGGCGCACCAAACCTACTATTTTTTTCTTGTGCAACATTCCATCTAAAGGTGCGGGTGCACCTCAGTAAGTGGTGCGGTCGAACCTAAGAAACAGGTGCAGGCGCACCTCTGGTTCTGCTTTGGTCGACAATTCAACTTAAAACGGGCATAACTCCTTTCTTTTAGATACAAATCAAGCTTATGACCAATCGTTTGAAAGCTACCGAAACGAGATTTCACCTCCAACTGGAATTACCTTCATCTGATTTGTGGTTTGAAAGTTATGTTCATTTGACGTTTCCCGTACAAGATTTTATTGTGCTATGTTCTCCTTTGTGCGAGCGGACATGGGGCATGGTGTGAGCACATCATGTCTCAACGTGTGCTTTATTTTCATTACTTCCTTTGCTGACTCTTCAACTCGTAGCCGTCTTAGGTAGTCCCACCTATATATATTAAGACATGGCAAAACAAGGTGAAAGCAAATGTACTAGAAATTCGTCAAAAATGACTAAAAATCTAGCAAAATGTCACTATGATCAAGAATGATCAAGTGAATGAAATAGAAGGGGAAAGGGAGAATAAAGAGGGAAGAAAGGGGAGAAAGAGGGTCAAAATGAGACAAAAGGAGCCCATTAAGTACGTTAGAAATGCACTTATCAGCAGACCACCACCAGCCGAGCTCATGGTGGCAGCAACTCCCCGTGGCAGAACACGCAAAGAGCAGAGTAGAGACTAAAGGGCAGCGAACCACCGAGACAACCAAGGAATCAGTTTTGAATCACGATCAACAAAGCAACAACTAATGGCAGAACCAAAGTTCTCACCTTTGGTGAAGCACAAAGGAAGAGAGAGAACGAAGAAACAACGCCAATAATTCATAACATCCTACAACACGATGGCAGCTGCGACGATGACACAACTGCAGCAGCACCGACAGAACACGACAGTAGCGCCAAAAACTCAGAGGAGAGAGAAATATTTGATCCAGTAAATTGGTGCTTGGGGGTCTCTGAATATAATGTATTTGAAATTTTCTCTGTATTAATTGAACTTTTGTCTGACATTCAAAATTTTTCTTCAAATATAAAACATTTTTTTGGGAATTTTTTTACAATTATATGAACTTTTTTGGGATTTTCATTTGGTTGCTATTCATGCTTTTTTTGGTGGAGATTTAGATCAAAAGAGACTAACAAGAATGTTCTTTTCAATTTTGTTATTTTTCTAATTCATTTGGTAACTTTTATAGGGTGGAAAGCAATTGATGGATGAATGAATTTTTTTATTAGATTAAAAATATTTTGTTTCCATATTTACTGTACTTTTTCTTATAAATATCATAACTTTTGTCTTATGGTTGCTACCTAGTCTTCTTTGTTCAGTTCTGTCAACTTGTAGTCAATTTCTGATACCTTGTTTATTGCTTTACCTTTTAATAGCTTTTAGTTGGTATTATAGTGGCTCTTTGAGTTAGTTTAGGCTAGTTTATTATCTATTTCTTTAAGTTGTACAATTTTCCTCCTTGTATGCACTTTCTTTGGGTGCTTTGTTTTATTTCTGGGCTTAGGAGCATGCTTGGAAGGCACTTGCACAACCTCGGATATTAAGATCAAAGAGGAAGATCAAGGAAGCATCAAGGAAGCATAACCGAGTTCATGGCGGCAAGCATAAGAAGTTTTAGAAGGATTTACGCACAAGGGTTAACTTCAAATAGAAATAACTTTCAACACATGTAATAGCCCTGATTTCTAAACCGTATTATTTATTGTTAAATATAATTATTAGCTAATTATATATTAAATACTTTTATTTTATTTAAGTTGGATTTTTTTTTGTATTTATTAATAATCTTCTATTATTTTATTGATGCTGATATTATATTTATAGTACGTAGCAAGTAATATTTTTATGTGCATTTAAGCACAAGCTAATTATTTTTGATAGGTTAATTATACTATTATATTTCCGAAATGAGTATGAATGGTGTTTAGACTACTTGTAGGACAAGCAACTTCGATCCTTCAATGTGTTCTTTAGAGAGACTTGTGCAACGATTCCTTAGCTCCGCACTCCGAACCCGCGAAAAAAGGAACCAATCCCGGAGGTTAGGGTGGTGGTTCCCCCTCCGAAGCTTAAGACAGTATCAGGTATGGATACAGTGTAGAGATAGAGAGAGAAAGAGAGAGAATATTTTAGCAGAGTAATGGCACAGTATTCAATGATCTACCTTTTACCTGATTTTGAGGAGACTATTATTAGTATTTGGAATATGAGAGCTGCCATTTGATGTCACCCTAGAATGGGAGCATTTGATTGGCTAGGCAATCAGAATGTGACACGTGGCAGACAATGATTGGAGGCTGAATATCAGCCAATCATATGCAACCGTTTTTTGGGAGTTGGGCTCTGATTATTCCTTCTTGCCAAAGGTGGGCCTTAATCATCAGGGAATAAAAAACCCTTTGACAGAGCTAGGTTTTCCTCCATTTTTTGGGACACGTGGACACCTCTAATTGGTCCACGTGTCGGCTTATCAGCCCTTCATTTTTAGGTCACAATATTTGCCCCTAAAAAGGGATTTAACTGTTGCAAAACCGGTTAATGTCCTTTTACCAGTGGAAGTTACCTTGTTTTGAAGGGTAATGACGCGCCCTTTCCCTGGAGGTCCACGTGTCTGGTCGTTTTTTTAACCGGTGGGGAGGTTTTCACCCCCCTATAAATACTTTGTTTTGTCCTTTTTGAAATCATTTTAACACCGTAAGTAAATTTTCTAGATAGAGAGACTCTGCAAATTTTCTAACTTTCTAGAGAGAGAGTGTGCTCGGCCAGACTTGTTTACTTCATCAATCGTCCAAGCGCTCGTCAGGCATCTCCCTTTTTCTTCCTTGTATTCCTTATTCTTTATTTTTTTTGTTCTTAAAAAAGCAATAAAATGAATTCCTCCTCTTCGTCAAATAATCCTGCCTTTCAAGAGTTTGCCTTGACTCTAGAACCGATAGTTATTCCTCTTTGGCACATTCTAGAGTTGGGCCTATTCTGGCCGGTCATGTATATCCTTATTTTTATGGACTTGGCCAACAAAGTCAGACGACCCAGTCTTTACCTGTGTAGGGTAATCTGGCGCGTCAAGCAAACTGCCCGTCTAAGACGAGGATTAATACTCACTGCTTCCATCTCTGAAATGGAGGAATCTACTGGACGGGTTCCCTAAAGAGAAATAAGGGAAAGGGAAACCTAAAGTGCTCGGCCAGTGGCAAAGCCTTCTTCTCACGGTAACAGTAGGGGAGAGAATTTTAAACAAATAAATCCGTATGGAAGAGGTATAGAGATGGAAGAAAATAACAGCGGGGATGACGAGGGCGAGTCTAGTTCTCGTGGAGAATCTGAAGAACCGTCCACTACATCTTTAAAGATTAGGAGACGTCTAGGTCCCCTCTCTGACCCGGCCGGGCTTCATTAGTAAACCGTAAGTGGATAGAAAAGCTTGGCCCTGACGCTAGTCATCTGTCACTTGCTATGCCCATGCCGGGCTATTCTTTTTGTAATCCCTGACGAGGAAGCCACAATCTTAAGCGCTCCCCGGGGTCACTTTACTGTTTATAAGTTGGCTTTGGACGCCAGGTTGAGATTTCCTCTCCATGAATTCATTGAGACTGTGCTAAGGCATTACAACATCGGCCATAACCAACTAGTACCGAATGCTTGGCACGACATCCTAACCTTCATAGCCGTTGGCGAATTCTGCGGTCTAACCCCTTCTTTACCAGCCTTCACCCAGATACATTATGTATCCAAAGTTCCCATAACGGTGGATGGGGCTTGGTTCAGCGTCTACATTCGTGCCGGGTTTATCACTTCTTGGGATAAACCCTAAAAAATGCACGACTAGAAGGCCGACTTCATCTTTGTCCCGGCTCTCAGCGATGACATTGCCGGGGGATATCGTTACCACAACCCGGGCAACGATGATCACCGGACGAGGAGCATCCAGTAACAACCCATAATTTTGCTCCTAGTTTTTTTCGCAAGAATTTTCTCTAAAACTATTATTTTCTCTAAATTAATTATTTTTATTTTATAATTTTGGGAGCCGAATTATTATTTTTATTTTTATGGCGTGATAATGTGTTTATTTCATTTATATTTATATAATTTATTAGAATTATTTTTATTATTAAGTATTTTCAAAGTTTAGGCGCGATTTAGGAATTAACCGTTTTATCACGTATCGGGCTTTCGGAGCATGGATCGTTGTTGAATTTGGGCCGAAAGTTTTGTGTGGGTTTTGGGCTTGGGGCAGCCGGCCAAGTGAAGTAATAGGAGAGCCTTCTCCTTTTCTTTTCTCTTTTGTTTTCCTTAAGACTCATTGATGCCTTATAACCCCCATAACCCCCCCTTAATGATTTCTTTAATTAAAACCTCATTAAACCTCTTAATTCACTTCAAATTCTGATTAGAAAATCAGAATCCTTTGGCTGCCATCCTCCAATATTTTCGTCCATCATCATCATCATCATCACCATTTTCATTCTCTCAAATTTTCTTCATTTCTTCTCTTTGATAATTGTTCGTGAATTATTTTTGTGGCTTTTTCCTTATACTTGGTGCTTGGGATTTGAAGAAGAAGAGGGTCACACGCCTATTGTGGGGATTTCCAGAAGTTTTCAGCTCGCCTCCGACGATCCAGGTAACTAGTTGTTATCCTAGAATCATAGTGATTAGAGTAGTATTCGGTATTAGATTAATACGTTAGGAATTATCTAAAATACTTTTTGAATGATATTTTTAACGAAATTTTACATGAACATACGTGACACATGCTATGTGAATATTGTGTAGATAAAAATAATTTTTGCATGATTGTTAATATTTATTTGATTTAATTAGTATTTTGTGCGTTTTTGGCTAAATTTCATAATAATTATTGAACGACTGTTGAAATTGATGAAATAATTTTTCTTAGATCACGATACATGCGTATAATGTATTCCATTCCTTAGAATAATTTTTATCTACTGTTTACTGTTTTAATTAATTGATATATCTGTTTTTGTAAATTCTGTTCTGTCAGTATATAATTCATGAAAATTATTTTTAGAGGCAGAAAAATTAATTTAATTGAATAATATGTATTTCCGTGAGGTTTTACATGTTATGTGAAATTTTGGTAATTTTTGAGCGTCTTTGTATATTTTAATTTATTATAATGGCTTATTTGAGGAATCTGTATAATAACTGTTAAAAATACTTTTTGAGTCTGAAAATTATAAATAAAAATTGTACCATGTCAGTAGAGCTATTAGGGTTATATGATAATTTTTTTGTGATTTTAATGCTCGAATTTGTTAGTTTCATAATTATTATGGTGTTTTTGTGATGAAATTTGGGATACACTTTTAAATTGTTTGAAGGCTTGTAAATCAGATATAATTTATAATTTAATATATTCTGGGTTACTGATTTTCAGTAGTATACAGTATGCATCATTTCGGTAACCACATGTTTAGGTTTGATTTATGGAATAAAATGATTTAATTGTTATTACTCTTTTAATGAATATGATTTAGAGTTAATTGGTGATGTATTTGTGATTGAGTGTGGTTGCTGTAAAAACCAGTATGTTGTCATTGATGATGTTTGGGAATGTTCAAGTGTTATTGTGAGAGTTATTTGTTGATTATTGTATAAGCGATTTATTTTGAGGAATTATGAAGAACTGTTTGATGAACTGTGGGTATAAAGCCGGGTGGCATCCCCTTTTTGATGAATATTTTTGATGAATGATACTTAGTTTGTATGCATGATTGTATTTTGAGATAAGAATATCCGGTGGGATAGATGTAGTCCCCGGTTAAGAACATGCCAACCACCTGGTTTGCGAACTAGGGGTACACCTGGGTTAATTGTTGTCGTCCGAGAGGTCGGGGAGTTCCGTGTTCTACCCCTGCATCGGGAGTTTGGCCATTCTTAGACACAGGCGGGGGGGAACGTAAGCCCATAGGCGACACGGAGATTGCGATCTGACAAACCTTAGGAAGTGATCTGCGAATCACTGGCGTTCGGTTTCTGACTCAATAACTTGTTGTATTTTGATTTATTGTTATTATTTATTTATATTGGAATTATGTCACTCACTATATTTACTTATTGTTGATGATCTCTTGATTTATCTATGAGCTTTAAGATTTCTATGTGCATGATATGATGTAATGATTGCATGTTATTCCTTTCTTAGTAATCTACCTCTGAATGGTGCTTTGATTGCTATTGTTCTGGGAGAACTGCTAGTTACTCCCCACCGATCGTGGAAATATGTAATATAATCTTGCGAGATGGAAATGAATGCTAGGCTTGTGATCCTTGGGCTAGCGAGTGTGAGAGTTGGTTGTGAGAAGAAGCTTCTAGTTCTGTTTTTGGTAGATGAACTCTATATAGGCCATAGGGAGACTTATTTTTGGATTGCTTTCAAGGATATTAGTTTTATTTAAGTTTATTTTGGGAGACTTGCATGTCTCATGGTATTTTGGATTTGATAGTATGATACAATTTGGGATACTTCTTTTATGTTAGAACTATGATGTTTACTCGGAGATTTATTCCCTTTTAAGCTGTGAATTTTGAGTTATTATCTTTATTTATTGTTTTAGAGTAGCATAACCGTCCCGACGTTATTTCCGCTAACGTCATTTTAGTATTCCTTGAATTGCTAATGTCTAGTATCTTAGTAGTAGAAGGACGGGGTGTTACGGTTGGTATCGAGCAAAGTTACCCGAGACCCTTACTTAGCCACTAAGAAACTCCCTAGGAAATGTGTAGTTGAAGTAACTAGGGTCATTAGAATCTTAGGCTTCAAGAAAAGTAGTGGTGAGAGGGTCACTTGGGTAGGAAACCACTAGGAAAATATTTTTCTTATTTTGATGTGATAAGTTGTTATTTACAACTAATAATGTGTTCAATAACGAATGTTTAATTTGTGTTTGTAGAATGCCGCCTCGAGGTATGACTAGTGCTAGAAAGGAGGCTGCCCGAAAGAGGCGCCAAGCTCTTGAGAACGCTATCATAGCTATGGCTAATCGGTCTTCTGCTCCGCCTAGTGGGCAACTTTTTGATCGGTTTGGCCGTCACCGACCGCCTACTTTTGGACGGGGCTTCGATCTCGTTATCTTTGGAAGGGTGGTTAAGGGAGATGGAGAAGCTCGTTGCTGCTACTTGGATGCCCCGTTTCTTGAAATGGTGCCTATTGGTACCTACTATTTGAAGATGGAAGCGGATAAACCGGTGGAGTACTTGTTCGTGCAAATTGCATGGCTACACCGGATTTGGATGGGATGAGTTTCGTGTTAAGTCGAAGGAGAGGTTTTATCCTGATGAGCTCCGTTGGCGTAAGCGGAAGAGTTCTTAACTCTGTCTCGGGGTATTACGAGTGTGCGGGAGTACACCGATAAATTCACCGAGTCGGTCCCGGTTTGCTAATACCTCGCTGTACCTCTACCGAAGCCGAGCGTGTGAAGAGGTACATCAAGAAAATGGATCCTAGGGTGAGGACCCATGTTCGACTTCGGGGAGCTTCGACTTTCCAGGGAGCCTATGAGATAGCCCCGAGTATTCATGCCTCTTTGAAAGAGGAAGATTCTCGCTAAGGGCTGCTTCCGCCAAGAAGCCCGCTGCTACTACCTATGTTCGGTCCCTGGCTAAGAAGCCGAGGTATGAGCCGTCCTGGTCGAGGGGGTTATCAACGGGGTTCCGGATCGCGGTTATCGTCCGAGTTTTGATCCGAGCAAGTGCCGAATGCGTGGCAAAGTCAGCTCATCCCGGGGAAGAATTGTGATGGATCTGGCATTGTTTGTTTCTATTGCAAGGAAATGGGGCACAAGTCTTTTCAAAGTGTGCTAAGAATCCTAGAGCTCCGTCTTTTTCTGCTCGGGTTCTCGCTAAGCCGTTGGTTCTTCCGCTCCTCCGAAGAACAGGATTTATGTGATGACGCAAGGCGAAGCCGATGTCCATCCCGATGTCATCTCCGGTACTTTTCTTGTAAATAATACTCCCGCTTTTGTTACGTTCGATCTCGGTGCTACGGTGTCTTTTGTTGCTAGTTCCTTTGTTCGAAAAGCTAATCTTTCCTCTAGATCTCCTATTAAGTCCCTAATTTCTCTTCCGTCCGGGTGAGAATTATCCCCGTCATTCGAGTTTAAGGGCGTGCCTGTCGGATTCCCGGGTTCCGAGTTGCACACCGATCTTAAAGAGTTTCCTATGTCGAGTTTGATGTGATCCTTGGAATAGATTGGTTATCGAAGTATCATGCCCGCATTCGGTGCCGTGATCGAAGGTGGTGCTCGGGAGATTCTAAGGGGAAAAGGATTTCTTATTCGGGTGTTGTAGTGAAGAAGGGTGTTAAGTGGGTTTCCGCTCTGAGAATGCGGAAGATGCGTCAAAAAGGTGATGTGGTATACCTTTGCATGGTGAAGGATTTGTCATCCGAAGATCAGCTCGAGAGTATTCCGGTAGTTCGGGATTATCCTGATGTATTTCCTGAAGAGTTGCCAGGTATTCCTCTTGAAAGAGATGTGGAGTTCGACATTGATTTAGTACCAGGTGCTGCTCCTATATCCAAGGCTCCGTATAGAATGGCGCCGTCTGAGTTGCAAGAGTTGAAGACTCAATTGCAAGAGTTGATCGATAAGGGCTTCATAAGGCCTAGTGTGTCTCCTTGGGGTGCTCCCCGTTCGTTTTGTCAAGAAGAAAGACGGGAGTATGCGTCTGTGCATCGATTACCGTGAGTTGAATAAGGTAACGATCAAGAATAAATATCCGTTGCCTCGCATTGAAGATCTCTTTGATCAGTTAAAAGGTGCTGGTGTGTTTTCCAAGATCGATCTGAGATCCGGATATCATCAAATTCCTGTGAAGAAGGAGGATATTCCGAAGACTGCTTTTCGCACCAGGTATGGGCACTATGAATTTGAAGTGATGCCTTTTGGTCTCACGAATGCTCCTGCGATTTTCATGGATCAAATGAATCGCTCTTTCCACGAGTACTTGGATATTTGTGTGGTCGTGTTCATCGATGATATTCTCGTCTACTCTAAGGATGAGAAGGAGCATGAGAAGCATTTGAGACTGGTGTTGGATGTTCTGCGCAAGCAAAAGTGGGTTGCAAAGCTGTCTAAGTGCGAGTTCTGGCTGAAGGAAGTTGCTTTTCTAGGGCATGTAATCAGCAAGGAAGGAGTCAAGGTGGATCCCGCTAAGATCAAGGTTGTCGAGTGGGAGAGTCCTAAGAATGTGACCGAGATTCGGAGTTTTCTGGGTCTGGCTGGTTATTATAGGAGGTTCGTTCAAAATTTCTCCAAAATAGCTCAACCTTTGACTCGCTTGATGCGCAAGGACTGCAAGTTCATCTGGTCTGAGGATTGTGAAGAGGCATTTCTGAAGCTGAAAAAGAGTTTGACCTCTGCTCCTGTTCTTACCTTGCCATCTGAGGGCGTTGGGTATGAAGTGTTTAGTGATGCATCGAAGAATGGTCTGGGTTGTGTTTTGATGCAGCAAGGGAAAGTGATAGCCTATGGTTCGAGGCAGTTGAAGGTGCATGAGAGGAATTACCCGACCCATGATCTGGAGTTAGCGGCTGTGGTGTTTGCACTAAAGATATGGCGACACTATCTCGTATGGTGTTCCGTGTAAGGTGTATACCGACCACAAGAGCCCAAGTACATCTTCACTCGACGTGATCTTAACATGAGGCGTAGAAGGTGGCTTGAATTGATCAAGGATTATGATCTGACCCTGGATTACCAAGAGGGTAAGGCGAATAAAGTAGCGGATGCTCTGAGTCGCAAGAGTAAGCATTCATTAAACGCTGCTATGGTGGTACCTCGTGAATTGTGTGAAGAGTTTCGCAAGCTTGATATCGAGGTTGTTCCTCAGGGTTATGTGTCTGCTTTGTTGGGTTCCATGAGTGCTGAGCCTGAGTTGTTCCAGGAGTTAAGAAGCAAGCAAAAGGGTGATCCTAAGCTGGAGAAGATCCGCGAAGCAAAGATGCAAGGTCGTGCAGAGAATTTTGAGATCTGTGCTGATGATAGCTTGAGGTTTATGGGGCGTTGGTGTGTGCCCAATGATGGTGAGCTTAAGAGAAAGATTCTCGAGGAAGCTCATAGTACCCTTATTCCGTTCATCCCGGGGTGACAAGCTTTATAAGGATCTGAAGGCTAATTTTTGGTGGCCTGGTATGAAGAGAGAGATTGCCGAGTTCGTGGCTAGGTGTTTGGTTTGTCAGAAGGTGAAGATTGAGCATCAGAAGCCTGGTGGTTTGTTGCAACCTTTGCCTATTCCTGCTTGGAAGTTCGACTCGATCTCGATGGATTTTGTGATGGGTTTGCCTAGAGCCTAGGTGGATTGAATGTTGTGTGGGTGATTGTGGATCGATTGACTAAAGTGGCTCGTTTTATCGATGAAGAACACTTGGTCTATGGAAGAGTTAGCTGAAGCTTATGCTAATGAGATCATTCGTCTTCATGGGGTTCCCAAAGACATTGTCTCTGACCGTGATCCGCGATTCCTATCCCATTTCTGGATTGCTTTGCAAGAGGCTTTTGGTTCGAAGTTGAAGCTGAGTACTGCATTTCATGCGCCGACCGATGGTCGACCGAGAGGACTATTCGAGACCTTGGAAGATATGCTTCGTGCTTGTGCCTTGGAATTTCAGCGAGTCTTGGGTCAAGTCTCTTAGCTTGGTGGAGTTTTCTTATAACAACGCTTATCAAGCTAGTATCCAAATGGCTCCGTATGAGGCTCTCTATGGAAGGAAGTGTCGTAGTCCTACTTGTTGGAGCGACATCGGTGACTCATTGATTTTGGGCCGGAGTTAATCGGATACAATTGAGCGAGTGAAAGTAATTCAAGCGAAGATGAAGGTCGCTCAAGATAGGCGAAGTCGTATGCTGATTTGCGTCGGAAACCTATTTCTTTTGAGGTGGAGGATAAGGTGCTTTTGAGGGTTTCTCCGATGAAGGGAGTGATGCGGTTTGGTCAAAAGGGCAAGTTGAGTCCGAAGTACGTAGGTCCCTATGAGATTCTTGAAAGGATCGGGAGGTCGCGTATCGTTTGGCTTTGCGCGCGTAGCCGTCAAAGGTTCATGATGTGTTTCATGTGTCGCGAGTCAAGGCAGTATCGTAGTGATCCTTCGCATGTGATCCCCGTTGAGTCGGTGTCAGTTGAGCCGAATCGACTTTTGAAGAGCGACTTTGTTCGTATATTGGACCGTCGTAACCGTGCTCTTAGAAGGAAGGTTATTCCCTTGGTTAAAGTACTTTGGAGAAGTCAAAAGTACGAAGAAGCTACTGGGAAACCGAAGAGTCAATGCGATCGAAATACCCGAACTATTCGTTTCGGGTACTATTTGTGTTCTTGCCTTGTTTTTGTGTTTTCGGTTTCGAGGACGAAACTTTATTTAAGGAGGGGAGATTGTAACAACCCATAATTTTGCTCCTAGTTTTTTTCGCAAGAATTTTCTCTAAAACTATTATTTTCTCTAAATTAATTATTTTTATTTTATAATTTTGGGAGCCGAATTATTATTTTTATTTTTATGGCGTGATAATGTGTTTATTTCATTTATATTTATAATATAATTTATTAGAATTATTTTTATTATTAAGTATTTTCAAAGTTTAGGCGCGATTTAGGAATTAACCGTTTTATCGCGTATCGGGCTTTCGGAGCATGGATCGTTGTTGAATTTGGGCCGAAAGTTTTGTGTGGGTTTTGGGCTTGGGGCAGCCGGCCAAGTGAAGTAATAGGAGAGCCTTCTCCTTTTCTTTTCTCTTTTGTTTTCCTTAAGACTCTTTGATGCCTTATAACCCCCATAACCCCCCTTAATGATTTCTTTAATTAAAACCTCATTAAACCTCTTAATTCACTTCAAATTCTGATTAGAAAATCAGAATCCTTTGGCTGCCATCCTCCAATATTTTCGTCCATCATCATCATCATCATCACCATTTTCATTCTCTCAAATTTTCTTCATTTCTTCTCTTTGATAATTGTTCGTGAATTATTTTTGTGGCTTTTTCCTTATACTTGGTGCTTGGGATTTGAAGAAGAAGAGGGTCACACGCCTATTGTGGGGATTTCCAGAAGTTTTCAGCTCGCCTCCGACGATCCAGGTAACTAGTTGTTATCCTAGAATCATAGTGATTAGAGTAGTATTCGGTATTAGATTAATACGTTAGGAATTATCTAAAATACTTTTTGAATGAGATTTTTGACGAAATTTTACATGAACATACGTGACACATGCTATGTGAATAATGTGTAGAGAAAAATAATTTTTGCATTATTTTTAATATTTATTTGATTTAATTAGTATTTTGTGCGTTTTTGGCTAAATTTCATAATAATTATTGAACGACTGTTTAAATTGATGAAATCATTTTTCTTAGATCATGTTACATTCTTATAATGTATTCCATGCCTTAGAATAATTTTTATCTACTGTTTATTGTTTTAATTAATTGATATATCTGTTTTTGTAAATTCTGTTCTGTCAGTATATAATTCATGAAAATTATTTGTAGAGGCATAAAAATTAATTTAATTGAATAATATGTATGTCCGTGAGTTTTTACATGTTATGTGAAATTTTGGTAATTTTCAGCGTCTTTTTATATTTTTAATTATTATAATGGCTTATTTGAGGAATCTGTATATTAACTGTTAAAAATACTTTTTGAGTCCGAAAATTATAAATAAAAATTTTACCATGTCAGTAGAGCTATTAGGGTTATATGATAATTTTTGTGTGATTTTAATGCTCGAATTTGTTAGTTTCATAATTATTATGGTGTTTTTGTGATGAAATTGGGGATACACTTTTAAATTGTTTGAAGGCTTGTAAATCAGATATAATTTATAATTTAATATATTCTGGGTTGCTGATTTTCAGTAGTATACAGTATGCATCATTTCGGTAACCACATGTTTAGGTTTGATTTATGGAATAAAATGATTTAATTGTTATTACTCTTTTAATGAATATGATTTAGAGTTAATTGGTGATGTATTTGTGATTAAGTGTGGTTGCTGTAAAAACCAGTATGTTGTCATTGATGATGTTTGGGAATGTTCAAGTGTTATTGTGAGAGTTATTTGTTGATTATTGTATAAGCGATTTATTTTGAGGAATTATGAAGAACTGTTTGATGAACTCAGGGTATAAAGCCGGGTGGCATCCCCTTTTGATGAATATTTTTGATGAATGATACTTAGTTTGTATGCATGATTGTATTTTTGAGATAAGAATATCCGGTGGGATAGATGTAGTCCCCGGTTAAGAACATGCCAACCACCCGGTTTTGCGAACTAGGGGTACACCCGGGTTAATTGTTGTCGTCCGAGAGGTCGGGGAGTTCCAGCGTGTTCTACCCTGCATCGGGAGTTTGGCCATTCTTAGACACAGGCAGTGGGGAACGTAAGCCCATAGACTGACCTGGAGATTGCGATCTGACAAACCTTAGGAAGTGATCTGCGAATCACTGGCGTTCGGTTTCTGACTCAATAACTTGTTGTATTTTGATTTATTGTTATTATTTATTTATATTGGAATTATGTCACTCACTATATTTACTTATTGTTGATGATCTCTTGATTTATCTATGAGTTTTAAGATTTCTATGTGCATGATATGATGTAATGATTGCATGTTATTCCTTTCTTAGTAATCTACCTCTGAATGGTGCTTTGATTGCTATTGTTCTGGGAGAATCGCTAGTTACTCCCCACCGACTGTGGAAATATGTAATATAATCTTGCAGATGGAAATGAATGCTAGGCTTGTGACTTGCCAGGGCTAGCAGTGTGAGAGTTGGTTGTGAGAAGAAGCTTCTAGTTCTGTTTTTGGTAGATGAACTCTATATAGGCCATAGGGAGACTTATTTTTGGATTGCTTTCAAGGATATTAGTTTTATTTAAGTTTATTTTGGGAGACTTGCATGTCTCATGGTATTTTGGATTTGATAGTATGATACAATTTGGGATACTTCTTTTATGTTAGAACTATGATGTTTACTCGGAGATTTATTCCCTTTTAAGCTGTGAATTTTGAGTTATTATCTTTATTTATTGTTTTAGAGTAGCATAACCGTCCCGACGTTATTTCCGCTAACGTCATTTTAGTATTCCTTGAATTGCTAATGTCTAGTATCTTAGTAGTAGAAGGACGGGGTGTTACAGTTGGTATCAGAGCAAAGTTACCCGAGACCCTTACTTAGCCACTAAGAAACTCCCGGGAAATGTGTAGTTGAAGTAACTAGGGTCATTAGAATCTTAGGCTTCAAGAAAAGTAGTGGTGAGAGGGTCACTTGGGTAGGAAACCACGGGAAAATATTTTTCTTATTTTGATGTGATAAGTTGTTATTTACAACTAATAATGTGTTCAATAACGAATGTTTAATTTGTGTTTGTAGAATGCCGCCTCGAGGTATGACTAGTGCTAGAAAGGAGGCTGCCCGAAAGAGGCGCCAAGCTCTTGAGAACGCTATCATAGCTATGGCTAATCGGTCTTCTGCTCCGCCTAGTGGGCAATCTGTTTTTGATCGGTTTGACCGTCACCGACCGCCTACTTTTGACAGGGCTTCTGATCCTGTTATGCTGGAAGGGTGGTTAAGGGAGATGGAGAAGTTAGCTTTGCTCTTGGATGCCCCGTCGCCTTTGAAATGGTGCCTATTGGTACCTACTATTTGAAGATGGAAGCAGATAACTGGTGGAGTACTGTTCGTGCAAATTGCATGGCTACACCGGGATTTGGATGGGATGAGTTTCGTGTTAAGTCGAAGGAGAGGTTTTATCCCGATGAGCTCGTTGGCGAAGCGAGGAAGAGTTCTTAACTCGTCTCGGGGTATTCTCGAGTGTGCAGGAGTACACCGATAAATTCACCGAGTCGTCCGGGTTTGCTACCTCGGTTGTACCTACCGAAGGCGAGCGTGTGAAGAGGTACATCAAGAAAATGGATCCTAGGGTGAGGACCCATGTTCTGACTTCGGGAGCTTCGACTTTCCAGGGAGCCTATGAGATAGCCCTGAGTATTCATGCCTCTTTGAAAGAGGAAGATTCTGCTAAGGCTGCTGCCGCCAAGAAGCCTCGCTCGCTACCTATGTTCGGGTTCCGGCTAAGAAGCCGAGGTATGAGCCGTCCGGGTCGAGGGGGTTATCAACGGGGTTCCGGATCTCGGTTATCGTCCGAGTTTTGATCCGAGCAAGTGCCGAATCGCTGGCAAAGCCGCTCATCCGGGGAAGAATTGTGATGGATCGGCCGTTTGTTTGCTTTCTATTGCAAGGAAATGGGGCACAAGTCTTTTCATGTGCTAAGAATCCTAGAGCTCCAGTCTTTTTCTCGCCGGTTCTCGCTAAGTCGGTTGGTTCTTCTGCTCCTCCGAAGAACAGGATTTATGTGATGACGCAAGCTGAAGCCGATGTCCATCCTGATGTCATCTCTGGTACTTTTCTTGTAAATAATACTCCTGCTTTTGTTCTGTTCGATACTGGTGCTACAGTGTCTTTTGTTGCTAGTTCCTTTGTTCGAAAAGCTAATCTTTCCTCTAGATCTCCTATTAAGTCCCTAATTTCTCTTCCGTCCGGTGAGAATTATCCCCGTCATTCCGAGTTTAAGGGCGTGCCTGTCGGATTCCGGGTTCCGAGTTGCCCCCGATCTTAAAGAGTTTCCTATGTCGAGTTTGATGTGATCCTTGGAATAGATTGGTTATCGAAGTATCATGCCTGCATTCAGTGCCGTGATCAGAAGGTGGTGCTCAGAGATTCTAAGGGGAAAAGGATTTCTTATTCGGGTGTTGTAGTGAAGAAGGGTGTTAAGTGGGTTTCCGCTCTGAGAATGCGGAAGATGCGTCAAAAAGGTGATGTGGTATACCTTTGCATGGTGAAGGATTTGTCATCCGAAGATCAGCTCGAGAGTATTCCGGTAGTTCGGGATTATCCTGATGTATTTCCTGAAGAGTTACCAGGTATTCCTCTTGAAAGAGATGTGGAGTTCGACATTGATTTAGTACCAGGTGCTGCTCCTATATCCAAGGCTCCGTATAGAATGGCGCCGTCTGAGTTGCAAGAGTTGAAGACTCAATTGCAAGAGTTGATCGATAAGGGCTTCATAAGGCCTAGTGTGTCTCCTTGGGGTGCTCTCTGCTCGTTTGTCAAGAAGAAAGACGGGAGTATGCGTCCCGTGCATCGATTACCGTGAGTTGAATAAGGTAACGATCAAGAATAAATATCCGTTGCCTCGCATTGAAGATCTCTTTGATCAGTTAAAAGGTGCTGGTGTGTTTTCCAAGATCGATCTGAGATCCGGATATCATCAAATTCCTGTGAAGAAGGAGGATATTCCGAAGATCGCTTTCGCACCGGTATGGGCACTATGAATTTGAAGTGATGCCTTTTGGTCTCACGAATGCTCTCGCGATTTTCATGGATCAAATGAATCGCTCTTTCCACGAGTACTTGGATATTTGTGTGGTCGTGTTCATCGATGATATTCTCGTCTACTCTAAGGATGAGAAGGAGCATGAGAAGCATTTGAGACTGGTGTTGGATGTTCTGCGCAAGCAAAAGTGGGTTGCAAAGCTGTCTAAGTGCGAGTTCTGGCTGAAGGAAGTTGCTTTTCTAGGGCATGTAATCAGCAAGGAAGGAGTCAAGGTGGATCCCGCTAAGATCAAGGCTGTTGTCGAGTGGGAGAGTCCTAAGAATGTGACCGAGATTCGGAGTTTTCTGGGTCTGGCTGGTTATTATAGGAGGTTCGTTCAAAATTTCTCCAAAATAGCTCAACCTTTGACTCGCTTGATGCGCAAGGACTGCAAGTTCATCTGGTCTGAGGATTGTGAAGAGGCATTTCTGAAGCTGAAAAAGAGTTTGACCTCTGCTCCTGTTCTTACCTTGCCATCTGAGGGCGTTGGGTATGAAGTGTTTAGTGATGCATCGAAGAATGGTCTGGGTTGTGTTTTGATGCAGCAAGGGAAAGTGATAGCCTATGGTTCGAGGCAGTTGAAGGTGCATGAGAGGAATTACCCGACCCATGATCTGGAGTTAGCGGCTGTGGTGTTTGCACTAAAGATATGGCGACACTATCTGTATGGTGTTCCGTGTAAGGTGTATACTGACCACAAGAGCCTGAAGTACATCTTCACTCAGCGTGATCTTAACATGAGGCAGAGAAGGTGGCTTGAATTGATCAAGGATTATGATCTGACCCTGGATTACCAAGAGGGTAAGGCGAATAAAGTAGCGGATGCTCTGAGTCGCAAGAGTAAGCATTCATTAAACGCTGCTATGGTGGTACCTCGTGAATTGTGTGAAGAGTTTCGCAAGCTTGATATCGAGGTTGTTCCTCAGGGTTATGTGTCTGCTTTGTTGGGTTCCATGAGTGCTGAGCCTGAGTTGTTCCAGGAGTTAAGAAGCAAGCAAAAGGGTGATCCTAAGCTGGAGAAGATCCGCGAAGCAAAGATGCAAGGTCGTGCAGAGAATTTTGAGATCTGTGCTGATGATAGCTTGAGGTTTATGGGGCGTTGGTGTGTGCCCAATGATGGTGAGCTTAAGAGAAAGATTCTCGAGGAAGCTCATAGTACCCCTTATTCCGTTCATCCTGGGGGTGACAAGCTTTATAAGGATCTGAAGGCTAATTTTTGGTGGCCTGGTATGAAGAGAGAGATTGCCGAGTTCGTGGCTAGGTGTTTGGTTTGTCAGAAGGTGAAGATTGAGCATCAGAAGCCTGGTGGTTTGTTGCAACCTTTGCCTATTCCTGCTTGGAAGTTCGACTCGATCTCGATGGATTTTGTGATGGGTTTGCCTAGAGCTGCCGGTGGATTGAATGTTGTGTGGGTGATTGTGGATCGATTGACTAAAGTGGCTCGTTTTATTGCGATGAAGAACACTTGGTCTATGGAAGAGTTAGCTGAAGCTTATGCTAATGAGATCATTCGTCTTCATGGGGTTCCCAAAGACATTGTCTCTGACCGTGATCCGCGATTCCTATCCCATTTCTGGATTGCTTTGCAAGAGGCTTTTGGTTCGAAGTTGAAGCTGAGTACTGCATTTCATGCAGCGACCGATGGTCAGACTGAGAGGACTATTCAGACCTTGGAAGATATGCTTCGTGCTTGTGCCTTGGAATTTCAGCAGTCTTGGGTCAAGTCTCTTAGCTTGGTGGAGTTTTCTTATAACAACAGTTATCAAGCTAGTATCCAAATGGCTCCGTATGAGGCTCTCTATGGAAGGAAGTGTCGTAGTCCTACTTGTTGGAGCGACATCAGTGACTCATTGATTTTGGGCCCGGAGTTAATTCAGGATACAGTTGAGCAGGTGAAAGTAATTCAAGCGAAGATGAAGGCTGCTCAAGATAGGCAGAAGTCGTATGCTGATTTGCGTCGGAAACCTATTTCTTTTGAGGTGGAGGATAAGGTGCTTTTGAGGGTTTCTCCGATGAAGGGAGTGATGCGGTTTGGTCAAAAGGGCAAGTTGAGTCCGAAGTACGTAGGTCCCTATGAGATTCTTGAAAGGATCGGGGAGGTCGCGTATCGTTTGGCTTTGCGCCGTAGCCGTCAAAGGTTCATGATGTGTTTCATGTGTCGCAATTGCAGCAGTATCGTAGTGATCCTTCGCATGTGATCCCCGTTGAGTCGGTGTCGGTTGAGCCGAATCTGACTTTTGAAGAGCGACCTGTTCGTATATTGGACCGTCAGAACCGTGCTCTTAGAAGGAAGGTTATTCCCTTGGTTAAAGTACTTTGGAGAAGTCAAAAGTACGAAGAAGCTACTTGGGAAACCGAAGAGTCAATGCGACTGAAATACCCGGAACTATTCGTTTCAGGTACTATTTGTGTTCTTGCCTTGTTTTTGTGTTTTCGAAGTTTCGAGGACGAAACTTTATTTAAGGAGGGGAGATTGTAACAACCCATAATTTTGCTCCTAGTTTTTTCGCAAGAATTTTCTCTAAAACTATTATTTTCTCTAAATTAATTATTTTTATTTTATAATTTTGGGAGCCGAATTATTATTTTTATTTTTATGGCGTGATAATGTGTTTATTTCATTTATATTTATAATATAATTTATTAGAATTATTTTTATTATTAAGTATTTTCAAAGTTTAGGCGCGATTTAGGAATTAACCGTTTTATCGCGTATCGGGCTTTCGGAGCATGGATCGTTGTTGAATTTGGGCCGAAAGTTTTGTGTGGGTTTTGGGCTTGGGGCAGCCGGCCAAGTGAAGTAATAGGAGAGCCTTCTCCTTTTCTTTTCTCTTTTGTTTTCCTTAAGACTCTTTGATGCCTTATAACCCCCATAACCCCCCCTTAATGATTTCTTTAATTAAAACCTCATTAAACCTCTTAATTCACTTCAAATTCTGATTAGAAAATCAGAATCCTTTGGCTGCCATCCTCCAATATTTTCGTCCATCATCATCATCATCATCACCATTTTCATTCTCTCAAATTTTCTTCATTTCTTCTCTTTGATAATTGTTCGTGAATTATTTTTGTGGCTTTTTCCTTATACTTGGTGCTTGGGATTTGAAGAAGAAGAGGGTCACACGCCTATTGTGGGGATTTCCAGAAGTTTTCAGCTCGCCTCCGACGATCCAGGTAACTAGTTGTTATCCTAGAATCATAGTGATTAGAGTAGTATTCGGTATTAGATTAATACGTTAGGAATTATCTAAAATACTTTTTGAATGAGATTTTTGACGAAATTTTACATGAACATACGTGACACATGCTATGTGAATAATGTGTAGATAAAAATAATTTTTGCATTATTTTTAATATTTATTTGATTTAATTAGTATTTTGTGCGTTTTTGGCTAAATTTCATAATAATTATTGAACGACTGTTTAAATTGATGAAATCATTTTTCTTAGATCATGTTACATTCTTATAATGTATTCCATGCCTTAGAATAATTTTTATCTACTGTTTATTGTTTTAATTAATTGATATATCTGTTTTTGTAAATTCTGTTCTGTCAGTATATAATTCATGAAAATTATTTGTAGAGGCATAAAAATTAATTTAATTGAATAATATGTATGTCCGTGAGTTTTTACATGTTATGTGAAATTTTGGTAATTTTCAGCGTCTTTTTATATTTTTAATTATTATAATGGCTTATTTGAGGAATCTGTATATTAACTGTTAAAAATACTTTTTGAGTCCGAAAATTATAAATAAAAATTTTACCATGTCAGTAGAGCTATTAGGGTTATATGATAATTTTTGTGTGATTTTAATGCTCGAATTTGTTAGTTTCATAATTATTATGGTGTTTTTGTGATGAAATTGGGGATACACTTTTAAATTGTTTGAAGGCTTGTAAATCAGATATAATTTATAATTTAATATATTCTGGGTTGCTGATTTTCAGTAGTATACAGTATGCATCATTTCGGTAACCACATGTTTAGGTTTGATTTATGGAATAAAATGATTTAATTGTTATTACTCTTTTAATGAATATGATTTAGAGTTAATTGGTGATGTATTTGTGATTAAGTGTGGTTGCTGTAAAAACCAGTATGTTGTCATTGATGATGTTTGGGAATGTTCAAGTGTTATTGTGAGAGTTATTTGTTGATTATTGTATAAGCGATTTATTTTGAGGAATTATGAAGAACTGTTTGATGAACTGTGGGTATAAAGCCGGGTGGCATCCCCTTTTTGATGAATATTTTTGATGAATGATACTTAGTTTGTATGCATGATTGTATTTTGAGATAAGAATATCCGGTGGGATAGATGTAGTCCCCGGTTAAGAACATGCCAACCACCTGGTTTGCGAACTAGGGGTACACCTGGGTTAATTGTTGTCGTCCGAGAGGTCAGGGAGTTCTGCGTGTTCTACCCTGCATCGGGAGTTTGGCCATTCTTAGACACAGAAAGGGGGAACGTAAGCCCATAGGCCGACCCGGAGATTGCGATCCGACAAACCTTAGGAAGTGATCTCGCGAATCACCGGCGTTCCGGTTTCGACTCAATAACTTGTTGTATTTTGATTTATTGTTATTATTTATTTATATTGGAATTATGTCACTCACTATATTTACTTATTGTTGATGATCTCTTGATTTATCTATGAGCTTTAAGATTTCTATGTGCATGATATGATGTAATGATTGCATGTTATTCCTTTCTTAGTAATCTACCTCTGAATGGTGCTTTGATTGCTATTGTTCGCGGGGAGAACCGCTAGTTACTCCCCACCGACCGTGGAAATATGTAATATAATCTTGCGGATGGAAATGAATGCTAGGCTTGTGACTTGCTTGGGCTAGCAAAGGTGAGAGTTGGTTGTGAGAAGAAGCTTCTAGTTCTGTTTTTGGTAGATGAACTCTATATAGGCCATAGGGAGACTTATTTTTGGATTGCTTTCAAGGATATTAGTTTTATTTAAGTTTATTTTGGGAGACTTGCATGTCTCATGGTATTTTGGATTTGATAGTATGATACAATTTGGGATACTTCTTTTATGTTAGAACTATGATGTTTACTCGGAGATTTATTCCCTTTTAAGCTGTGAATTTTGAGTTATTATCTTTATTTATTGTTTTAGAGTAGCATAACCGTCCCGACGTTATTTCCGCTAACGTCATTTTAGTATTCCTTGAATTGCTAATGTCTAGTATCTTAGTAGTAGAAGGACGGGGTGTTACATCATCTATCTTGGATTTGGAAGATAGATTTGATGACGAGGTGGTGGAATACTTCAGGATAGCTGAGTATTCTAAACCAAGCCGTCCAACTATTAAAGGGCCAGTTAACTGGATCCCTTTTAAAGAAATGTTTTTTGACGACAACTTCTTGGTTGCCGCTGGTTTGCGGTTGGCCGAAGATAAAGATAATTCATCAAATCTCTAAGTAAAATGTATCGTCCAAAGTGTTTTTTTACAATCCATCTCGACTTTCCTTTGTAGAAGCAGCCAGAGCACTTATTCGGAAATTTTGGATGGGCGACATATAAATGTCCAAGTTCAGTGCAAACCTCTAGAAGGAATATTGCAGGACAGGGACCGAAAAGAGGGCTGATACTTTGGTAATTTTTTTTTTGGACGATTAATGCTTTGACGTTCGTCCGAATAAGTTTGGACGAGGATCTATCCTAGAAGGAAAGCGGCTAGTCTTGGCCGTCCTTCTAGGTATATTAGTCGTCTATTTTTTCTTGATGAAGATCCTTTGTAGAAGGAGAACGTCTGAATTTGGACGTTCTTATGGATCTTCGTCGGTAATGTCTTTGCACGAACGTCCATTGTAGAAGGAAGGCGGCTGTACTTGGCCGGCTTCCTTCAGCGAATGGTCTTCTTCCAATATCTGAGGCTCAATTTAACTTTTTCCTGGACGAAGGCCCTCTTTACTGGATAATCATCGTCCAAAGTTTTGGAACGATGCACCCTTCGTCCAGCATCACATTTGGACCAAAACTCTTCGTTTGAATGTAACGGCCATTCTGGTCGGCTTCCTGTAGCAAGTAGAGTGCGTCCAAAAAGTAGTTGTATTTTTTGAAACGTTTTCTTTGGGTGAGCTTCTTCTGACTTGTATTTTTTCTCTCTTCGCAGAAGAATGCCCCAACATCTAAGACGTTAGCTGGGAAATCATTTGCGTCTAAGAAGAGACATTCGACAGCCGAGGATCCTCCCCAGCCCAAAAAATCCAAAGGCTTTACCGCCAAGAAAAAGGCGGAACAGACGAGCTCGTCCATTCACAAAGCTACTCCTGTCAGTCAGAGGACGGGAACGATTCTCGTCCACCCTCTGTGGGTAAATCTCTGAAGGCGGTGGATGACTCGTCCACCGTTGCTCCTCTTTTGGGAGAGGAGGGGCACATCTCCACTCTCCTCCATGTGAATCGACAGATGCGGCTGTTCGAGACGAGAACCAACTCCGAAATGTTTGGTATTACGGAGATTTAGTCGGACGCGGCCGACAAGGAAGGACCGGCCTTCAGCGGGCCGGTTTCTCAGCTAGTGGCTCAAATGCCGCCATCCTATAGATCTACATCCTTATCTTCGGGTGAGTCATATTACTCAAATGTGGTTCGGACGCTGCGAGTTGGTGGACGTCCAATGAGTCCGTCCAACAGACTTGCAGTCGTTTTTCCCGTCAAGAGAACTGACCCTCCACCTTTTAAGATAAGGGCAAAGGACCCTCCGCAGAGCCTGCTGCTCTGATTGCGGACTCAGACGATGAGTCCTCTTAAGCCTTCGCCAAAATGCCGAGGGCTGAAAGGGAGAAGCTCAAGAAGGAGCTCTTCAAATGCTATCTTGAGTCCTACATCAAGGGCTTATGCTGGGCATCGTCTGGGCACGTAGGATACATGTCCCAACTTGCTACCGAGGTAAATCCCTTTAGTTTTGCTGTTTTAATTTGGTACTTGTACTGTTTTCATTATTTTTAACATCGTCCACTGACTATATTTTTACCTTTTGTCCATGCAGCTTTTTGCTCGCAGCATGATCACCGATGATTGGGCGAGGGAGCTGAGAATGGAAAATAAGCTACTCGTCCACAAGCTACAACAACCGGGGATAAGGCCATTCATGATTGCGAGAAGCTGAAAACTCTTCATCGTCAATATCAGGAGGCTTGGGAGATTCGACTGGCAACCATGGAGTCCAGCAACCAACTGTACCTCATTAAAATAAATGAGCTGCTCAAGGAAAAAGCTGAGTGGAAGCTGGCCGTGGACACTGTGTCCAACGATCTCAAGGGGGAGAGGAATATTGCGCTCTTGGCTGCTGCCAAGCTCAGAAAAGAGAACCTCACGCTAAATGAGGATAATGCTTGTCTGAGGGCGGAGGCAGACCAAACATTTCCTAAAGCAAAGGAGGCCTTGATCGACGTCGTCGAAACCTCCGAGGACTGGGCCCTAGAGACTTTCGAAATGATGGCCGAGCCGGAGGACGTCTGCCATTTCGAGCGTCGCTTGCTTTTTCAGCAGAACTTGCACAGGGCCCAAGTAGCTGGTCAGACTCCCCCTTCCTTCTCCAATTCTGAAGAAGAAGAGGAAGATGATGAAGAGAATCCCGAGGACCCGTTGGACGGCTAACAAGTCCCTGAGGATCAGGCCGACGACAAAGATACACTCCCAGCTGAATATAATACATAGTCTTAGGCTAGGTTTGTTGTTGTGTCTTGGCCGATTGCCATCCATGTAGCTTGGTCTTCTTTTATTTTTTGTCTTTTAGATTAAATTATAACCTTGCCTTATTCTTGGCAAGGAATTCTCTATCTTATGAAAGAACATTTAATTTTGTTACAGAACTGCTTTCGTCCAACTTAATTCGTCTAACAATACTCGTCTTTAGACTAATTATTGAACAATTACGATTTTTGTCGTCCGTAATGATGGACGATTAAGATCTTCAATAAATATGCCAAGTTAAAAGGGACCTCGTCCTAAATGCTGGACGATTAAAGATCTTGAACAAATATGTCCAAGTAAAAAAGAAACTCGTCCTAAATGCTGGACGATTATAGATCTTGAACAAATATGTTCAAGTCAATAGAAACTCGTCCTAAATGCTGGATGATTATAGATCTTGAACAAATATGTCCAAGTCAAATAGAAACTCGTCCTAAATGCTGGACGATTATAGATTTTGAACAAATATGTCCAAGTCAAAAAGAAACTTGTTCTTAATGCTGGACGATTATAGATCTTGAACAAATATGTCCAAGTCAAAAGAAACTCGTCCTAAATGCTGGACGATTAAAGATTTTGAACAAATATGTCCAAGTAAAAAAGAAACGCATTCTAAATGCTAGACGATTATAGATCTTGAACAAATATGTTCAAGTCAATAGAAACTCGTCCTAAATGTTGGACGATTATAGATCTTGAACAAATATGTCCGAGTCAAATAGAAACTCGTCCTAAATGCTGGACGATTATAGATTTTGAACAAATATGTCCAAGTCAAAAAGAAACTTGTTCTTAATGCTGGACGATTATAGATCTTGAACAAATATGTCCAAGTCAAAAGAAACTCGTCCTAAATACTGGACGATTAAAGATTTTGAACAAATATGTCCAAGTAAAAAAGAAACGCATCCTAAATGCTAAACGATTATAGATCTTGAACAAATATGTTCAAGTCAATAGAAACTCGTCCTAAATGTTGGACGATTATAGATCTTGAACAAATATGTCCAAGTCAAAAGAGACTCGTCCTAAATGCTGGACGATTATAGATTTTGAACAAATAAACTCGTCCTGACTGAGTATGTCTTAGAATTTCTAAAGCTTGGTTATTTCCCCTCATTCTTGGGACTGAGATTGTCCTGACTTTCCAAACGAGCTGTGTTCCAAGAAGGAAACCGGCCACCAGAGGCCGAACTTCTTTATGACTCTCAACTGGACGAGCTTAGATAGTTTGTCTGTTGTTATAGACATACTTGTCAACCTTGTTGGAAATGATTGCTTTTATGAGCTTATCATTTCCCGACCGGCTTCCTTTAGAAGGTAGTGTCCGTCTTATAGTAATGGTCCCATTACTAGGGTTATTACTACTTGGTCGACCTTGCTTTTGAAAGTAAGATACCTTTACTAATTAAAGTGTACTTATTTCAGGCCGGCTTCCTTTAGGAGACAATAATGTTTCCCTTACTAGGGAGTATTATAATTTGGCTGGCCATGTATGTAATCCACCTTTCATATGGTTTATTACTCTTTGGCCGGCCTCCTTTAGGAAGCAATGTGCGTCATAAAAATGATTATCCTTTGCTGGGGTGATTCATTCTTTTAGTCTGATTCTTTTTCGTCGTTTATTGGTTTCTTAAGTTTTTAGCTAAGTTAATGCACTTTAAGACCACTGGGTTAACTAGTGGTAAAAAATGCCCCAAAGTGAATGACTTAAGTATAAATAAAGAAACAATCATAAGTAGAGAGAGAAAGTAGAAATTGTATTATGTAAATTTTGCTTGGCAAACTACCAAGGTACATTTATACATTCCAAATTCTCTTGTTGTGCCGTGGCACTTTTTATGATTACAGCCTACTAGCACTGTTAAGTATTGATTTAGGTCAGACGTGGTATTTCTTCAGAGTGTCTGAATTCCAAGTGCGCTGTATTGGTCGTTCATCAATATCTTCTAGACGGAAGGTTCCACTTCTTACTTCCTCGACAACCAAATAAGGACCTTCCCAATTTGCTGTTAGTTTTCCCAGTTCTTTAGCTCGTCGGACAGCTTCCATCTTCCTGAGAACCAAATCCATTACTTTCAATGGTCGTCTAGCGACTCTCTTGTTAAAGTCCCGAGCCATCCGAAGCTTGTACAATTGCATTCTTAACAATGCGTTGCCCCTTACCTCTAGTAGCTTATCCAAGGCAATGCGTATGGCGGCCCAGTTGGCCTCTTCTGTGTACAACATGACTCTTAGGGTGGGCTCTTCAATCTCAATGGGCAAGACAGCCTCAGTTCCATAGACTAACATGAAAGGTGTCTCCCCTGTAGAGTTATTAGTCGTGGTTCTAATTGACCATAAAACCAGTTGTAGTTCTTCAACCCATAGCCCCTTGGCATTCTCCAACTTCCTTTTTATGCCGTTTGACAAGATCTTGTTGAAAGACTCCACTTGCCCATTGGCTTGTGGGTGGGCTACTGCAGCAAAATGAGCCTTGATCTCTCTTTCGGACAGCCAATCTTTCAGCTTTGGCGTTTTAAATTGTGGACCATTGTCGAAGACGATTGATTGCGGCATGCCGAACCGTGTTATGATGTTCTTCCAAATAAAACTCTTGACATCATTGGTTGTTATGCCTCTGCTTCTACCCACTTAGTAAAGTAATCAACAACCACAATCACAAACTTCTTTTGTCCAGTGGCCACAAGACAAGGTCCCAAGATATCCATTCCCCATTTGGCAAAAGGCAAGGGAAACAAAATGGGAGTTAGATAATTGGACGACTTTTGGTGCAAGTTTCCATGCTTCGAACAGCTATCAAATTTCTTAGCATAAGCAAGAGTATCTTTTTTTAAGGTAGGCCAATAGTACCCAGTTCTCAAGGCATTCTCTCCTAAGGCTCTTCCTCCAATATGAGATGCACATGCTCCTTCATGCATGGAGCTCTTTTAACACTTACAGGCCGTCTTCCCGAGTAATACACTTCAAAAGAGGACGATTGAATGATTTCTTATACAGAGTCTCATCCCATAGCTCAAACCACTTGTCTCTGGCCTTGACATACTTAGCCTCCACAGGGTCTGAAGGTAATTGGCCCGTTTTCTTGAAGTTTATGATAGGCTCCATCCATACTATTCCTCGGCTAAGAAACATGACTTGTTCTTGATCAATACTTTTCTTTGGCTTGACTTCCCAAAACACCGTCCTTGGTACATCACAACCAGCTGAGCTGGCCAGCTTTGAAAGAGCATCAGCCTGATGATAATCTGATCTTGGTACTTGTTCCAGCACAAAGCGCTTAAAGGCTCAATCTCATCTTTGATCAGACACATATATTTGCTCATAGATGCTTCCTTGCATTCATAATCTCCATTTACTTAGCTGACGACTAAGAGAGAGTCCGATTTGGCCTCAATCTCCAAAGCCCCATCCGCTCTACACATCATGATTCCAGCCAGCATGGCCTCATACTCAGCCTCATTGTTGGACGCTTGGAACTAGAATCTTAGCGCATATTCAAACTTATCTCCCTCCGGAGATTGACAAATGATTCCTGCCCCACATCCATTGTCGGTTGATGATCCATCTACCATGTGCGTCCAATGCTTCTTGCCTTCAGCTGGATCAGCTATTGGATCTATATTTGACCGAGTGAGCTCTGATTCTTTTCTCTTTCCTCTTCAGGACGAAGTAGTTGTGGAGGTTACTGCCCAAGTATCAGCCTTCTTAGGGTTGCTCTTTTTTTGCCGGAGCCACCTCCTCAGGCTTCTTGGACTCGGGGTGCTTAGCCTCAGCACATACTTCAATAGCATGAATAAATGCTTCAGCCTCCTTCAGGGATTCTAAAAGACTGGTGATTTTCTTTTTGATAAGATCAAACTTAAAGCTTCCTGGCCGTAGTCCTCCAATAAAGGCGTCAAAGGCCACACCAGCATTAAGATCTTGAATCTGCAGGGCTTCTAGATTGAATCTTTTAACAAAACTTCGAAGGGCTTCTTTTGGTCCTTGAATGGCCTTGCCCAAATGCATGCTTGTCTTTTGTTCTTGCCGATTTGCCACAAAGTGACTGGTAAATAAATAGCTGAGTTCAGTGAAATTGTTAACTGAGTTAGGGGGAAGGTTGTTAAACCACTTCTGAGCTACTCCCTTGAGAGTAGCCGGGAAATTCTTGCACTAAGTAGCATCGTCCACTGCTTGGACATACATCTGATGCTTATAAGCAGAAAGGTGATCGTCCGGATAAGTTGTTCCATCAAACGACTCAATTGTAGGGAGTTTAACCTTTAGGAAGAGGCGCCTCCATGATCCTGGCCGAAAAGGGAGTTGGCCAGTTGATCCGGAGGGCTCCCAGCTGTCCCTCAATGTGTATGAACTCCTTACGGTACTCTTTCAAAATAGAATTAGATGAGGTATTTGTCGGGGCTGCACGTCGATAGACCACCGGCTGCACCACTGTTTTTTCTTGTCTTGGACGAAGAAGTGAAGGACCCAGACTTCTTCCTTCCGTCCGAGATGGAAGCTTTAAAGGGGGATCTCTTAAATGCGGTGTGGATCCTGTGGTCGACCGTTGCAATGCAGCAGCTTTCTTCGCTTCCAGATATTCCCGAGCGTCTGTTTCCATCCGATGTCCATTCAGACGCCGATCATCTTGGGACCTAACCACCGAGTTCCAACCATCTTCCTTCGCCGCTCACTACCTTCCGCCGTTTTTCTCTGGCTGTCCTTCTAGAGACTTCTTGACGAGCAGGTCGACTAGGACCTGCAAGATTCTCCTGAGAGCGTCCTCGGAGAAGAGCTGGATTGTTAGCAGTCAGTTCTGGATTCACCAGGAAAAAGAGCATATTGTTCTTGATATGTTCCTCGGACGACCGCACGCCATCTTTGTCCGGAAGTCATTCAACACATTTTCCGGATGAGCAAGCGGTTGCCTAACGTTTAAATTTTTCCCCGGATAATAAGTACTTGGACTTTAACCAGAACATTAACATTGGACGGAGGCCTATCCCTCCCTCGAGGTGGTCGATCATCATCTACCGTGTCTTCAACTCGAATATGAAAACTGCGATTTCTAGCAACGTTGGACGAGTGACGATTAGTCAACGTTGCGTCTCCCCCATGAACCGGCGCCAAATGTTTAGACTACTTGTAGGACAAGCAACCTCGATCCTTCAATGTGTTCTTTTGAGAGACTTATGCAACGGTTCCTTAGTTCCGCACTCCGAACTCCGCAGAAAAGGAACCAACCCCGGAGGTTTGGGTGGTGGTTCACCCTCCGAAGCTTAAGTCAGTATGATGTATGGAAACAGGTGTAGAAATAGAGAGAGAAATAAAGAGAATATTTTAGCAGAATAATGGTAGAGTATTCAATGATTTACCTTTTACCTGATTTTGAGGAGACTATTTATAGTGTTTGGAATCTGAGATCTGCCATTTGATGTCACCCTAGAAAGGGAGCATTTGATTGGCTAGGCAATCAGAATGTGACACATGGCAGACAATGATTGGAGGCCGAATATCAGCCAACCATATGCAACCGTTTTTTAGGAGTTGTGCTTTGATTATTCCTTCTGGCCAAAGGTGGGCCTTAATCATTAGGAGCATAAAAAACCCTTTGGAAGAGCTAGGTTTTCCTCCCTTTTCTAGGGCACGTGGACACCTCTGATTGGTCCACGTGTTGGCTTATCAGCCCTTTATTTCTTGGTCACAACAAATGGTTTTATATTTGAGTAAATATAGTTGTCTGTTATATTATGATATTTGAAAATGATTTATGAAAACTGTATTCTAAGTTATAGAGTTAATTTATCTTGAGTTTTAGTTAAGAGAGACTATTTGAATTATATCTTGTAAGATATACCCATCTTTTATTTTCTCTCTCCTCCTTCGTCCTATTCTCTTCGTGTCTTCTTCTTGGGCTATACTTCCTCCTGCTTCATTCCTCCATTCGTGTCTCCATCTCCTTGTGCCAGGGTTCATCCTTCTTCTTCGTGTCTTCCTCAATCAAGTCATTTCCTATTTATTTCTGATTACTTTCTCAATTGAAGAGGAAACCTTAAAAACATCCCTAAAACCCCAAATTTTCTCTCTCGCATCCCCTTCTTTCTGTTTCACTAGAACCTCGTGTTGACTCGACGTTTATTCTCGGTGTTGTCTCTCCGAAGATGCTGCCGGAGTTGTCATTGCTGCCATAACGTTTCCCCTTCCCCTGCTCGCATCTCTCTCTCATCTCGCGCGTCGCTGTAGATGGTGCTTGTGCTGCCGTTGTTGTGCTCGTGGTGTTCACTGCTGCTGTCCCCTGTTCTTATTCTCTTCTTGGTTGTTGGTGTTATTGCCCTATTCTTCTCTTTCTCCTTTGTCACCCGTTGCTGCCCTGCTGCTTCGTCGTCGCGGTGCTGTTGTTGTTCTATCTGTTGCCACCGTGAGCTGGTTGTGCTGCCCATATTGGTACTAGACCCTCTTCTCTTCTTCCGTTGTTCTAATTCTTGCTTCTTCCAATTTTGGGATGAAGATTAATAGGTATATTGTGAATTAGGGATGCTGGTTGCATGCTGTAGTTGGTAATGTTGAATTTATCATTGCTTGTGAATTGAAATTCCAAATCGAGGTGTTGTGGTATTTCATTACATTTGGTATCATGACTATGATGTTATAGTTAAGTTGTAATTAGTAATAGCATGGTTGAGTAATGAGAAATTGTTATTGATTAGTGTCATTGTTATTGGTGTTATTTCATACTTTAGTTCGAGTCGTTAGTTCAGTTTTACCTATATGGTTAGTTTATTGGAGTTGAAATCTAGTAAATGATGTTATGAGTTCCAAGTTATACGTGTTGAATAATTTCACTAGTAACCCTTATTCTTATTATATAGAATAGTACCAATGGAATTATTCGTCTCAACTAAAGACTATCATTTAGATTAGAGGATCAAATGATTAATATTAAGAAAGTTAATTGGATTAGTTTCTTTAATGGATTTTAATTGAGGAAAGGTTCTAGGTATTCTTTTAATGTTAGTGAGGCGAAATCGTAGGATTAAGTTATGATGTTAAAATATTAGGAAAAATTGATTCTAATAATCCAACCTTTTGGCCATTCGCTCAAAATAATCCAACCTTTGGATTATTATTTAATAATCCAACCTTTGACCTCATTTAATTTTTAATGCACCTAAGTGACTGGAAACCGGAAGAAATGTCAACGTTTGTAATGTTGACCCATGGGTTTTAATTTCCCTCCCAAAATGCTCAACCACCATAGTCAGGACTCTCTAACTCCTCTCTCTCTCTCTCTCTCTCTCTCTCTCTCTGTCTTCCATCTCAGTCAGATTCAGGGTGGGATTTCTTCCATTTTTGCACCTTCAACTGAAGCGAATTATACAGCGACATTGGTGAAGTGGAATCTGGAGCAACATAAGAAAGGAAGTTCAATTTCGAACCCGACAATCACATTTTTCGGTAATTCTTGTAACCCTATTTATAATGTTCTTCAATTTTGTGAAAAATCTGAAATTTAAGGCTAAACCCTAGATTTCTGAAGATGCGAATTGTGGTGGATTATTGTATTGATGTTAATTACTGTGTTGATGACTGAAATTGCGTATAATGATAATGTTGGTGGTCAATTTGTGGGTTTTCAATTTTAGGGCTAATACCCAGTTAAAGTTGCTGTTATTTCCCTTTCTTGTTTTGAAATTGTTGGTTTTTTTTTGTGATCTTATTTGTGTTCTTTATTTTTTTGCTTCTTTATTTTGTCCTTACTTTGGTAGGTTAGAATGGATGCTGGTATTACCTTGATGTTCTGGCATGGTGGAGTTTTTAAGAATGAAGCTAATGGAGACTTAGTGTATGAGGGAGGGAAAGGTAGGACTTTTAATACAGACCCTGATTTAGTTTGTTGGTGGGACTTAGTTGAGCTAGCTAAGAAGTGTGGGGATTATGAGAAAGTGGGAGCACTGTACTATTTGGTCCCAGGTAGAAGGTTGGTCAATGGTCTTGTGAGGATTGTGGAAGATAAAGATGCTGTGGAGTTGGCTAAAGTGGCAATGAACAATAGGTGTGTACAAATATATGTTTTACATGGAGATAAGTTTCCTAATTTACAGGAGAATCCAACAAAACCTGTACTTGGTTTAGGGTATAGGGAAAAGCTGAAACCAAGGAGGGGCCCACAAAAAACTGGTCCCACAAAAAAAAATGTTGCCACATCATCCACACACTCAAACCCTAGTTCAGTCAATAAAAGCAAATCCAATCCTTTGTTGGATAGCAGTACCTCACAACAGCTCAATAACTCCCCTCTTAAAACCACACCAAGAAACAAAACAAAGGCCTCCCACGCCTAAACATCCTCCTAAAGCAAAAATTCTTGCTGTTGCAAAAACTCTTTCACATACAAGCCCTCCTAAAGCAACAAATCCTCCTAAAGCCAAAACTCCTGCTGTTTCTAAAACTCTTTCACAGACAAACCCCTCTAAATCTAATCCAGTTCCACAGATAGACAAATCTAAAAGTACATCTGATTCACAAAAAAACCAATCTCACACCACAGACCCTTCTTTCCTAGATGCATATGAATGGGAAGATCCTAGGCCTGAAAATCCACTAACCTGGGATGAGCTGCTAAGTGATTTCAGTGATGGAAGTGATTCTGATGATCCAAATTTTGAACTAGAGAATCTAGGGAAGCACAAATGTAGATCAGTTGTGGGGGAGAAAAGTAGTGATGATGATGATGATGAGTTGACTGATTTTGATGAAGATGATGATAATTTAGAAGAGGAGGATGTACATTTGGAGGATGATTTTGAGGTAGAGGGTGAAAATTTTGAGCTTGAGTCTGCAAACTTTGAATCAGATAATAGTGATGATGAATATTGGACAGCTAGGGATAGAGTGAAGGCTGCAAATCTGAAATTTGTTGAATTAGCTCAACAGTTGCAAAGAGAGGCAGCTGAAGGAAAGCTTGTTGGTAGTGGGACTGCTAGGGAACCTGCTAGGGAAGAAAATATTGATGGATATAATAGCATTTATGAGGACAGTGATGAAGACATTCACACCCCACCTGAGAGTGGAGATGAAGAGTTAGATGGGAGAAAAAGAAGGTCAGGTATACTAGTGAGTGAGAACACTGACTTTAGTGTATTCAAATGGAAAGTTGGACAAAGATTTGCCAACAGGGACTCATTTAAACAAGCTGTTGCTAAATATGGGATTTTACAGGGGAGAAATGTGAGCATTGTAATCAGTGACAAGTGTAGACAACAGAGATTAGGTGTTAAGTGTACTGAAGGGTGTTCCTTTTATCTGTATGCTTCATGGGACTCTAGGAGAGCTACCCTAGTTGTGAAAAGAGCTGACACTGAACATAGTTGTCATAGAAATATGAAGAAAAATAGGCAACTTAAGTCAACTTGGGTGGCAAGACAATTTCTTGAGGTGTTCAAAGCTAGACCTCACTGGCCTGCCAAAGAAATCATAGAAACTGTTAGAAGGGCATTCAAGGTGGTTGTGAAAAAAGACTTTGCCTACAAAACTAAGTATGCAGCTCATAAGCTTCTCCATGCATTACCAGAAAGTTGGTGGTTATTTGGAGGCTTTGAAGGCTGGTAGTCCCGGTACTACACTTGGACTTAGTCACGGACTCCAAACCATAAACAGGTTCCCTCCCCGTATTTCGGAGGTCATTTACTTGCTTTGAAGGGTTGCGAAGGGTTGGAGAGTAGGGTGCGGGAGGGTAATCTGTGTGGATGGATGGTTTTTGAAGACCTTCTTAGGGGGCCAGTTGCTATGTGCAGTTGGCAGGGACGGGAATGATCAAATGTATCCTATTGCATGGGCAATAGTTGAGAGTGAGAATAATCATCTCCGGGAATGGTTTATGGTGCACATACAGAGGTGCTTGGAGCTTGGGGATGGCAGTGGTGTTGCTATTATAAGTGATGAGCATCAGGTATCATTCTTCACTCTCACTATCTTAATAACTACACTAACTTCTCTTATTTTATACTACACTAACTACAATATTATAACCTGTCCTAGGCTATATTGGCCGGCCGGTTGCATTGGTTCTACCTAAGGGCGAGCACGTACACTTTGTCAAGGCATATATTTGCTTTGTGGCATAAGGTGTACAAAGGAGATGAGCTTAAGCTGCTTTTTTGGAAGATTGCAAAAGCCTATAACATGGCCGATTTCACCGATGCCTTTCTTGAATTAGAGAAGCTCAATCCTGCTTTGCCCAAAGCCTTTAAAGGGTATAATCCTAAGGTCTTTTGTAGAGCATACTTAGATCCTTCCATTAGAACCGATGCAATAACTAGCAATATGGTCGAAACATTCAATGGCTATATAATAAATGCTAGAATTAAGCATCTTATTTACATGTTGGAAGATATAAGGGCTGCTCTTATGCAGAGATTAGTTTTAAAGAGGCAGGAAATGCAAAAATCTACATCAAAACTTTGCCCTAGGATACAATTGAAACTGGAAGGAGAAAAGGCCAAGGCTGCCAACTGTGATGTCATTCCCTCAACTGACACACTATTTAATGTCAATTATTACCTAGACCAGTTGGTAGTTGATTTAGAGGCAAGGACTTGTACTTTGAGAAAGTGGGAAATGCTAGGAATTCCATGCTTTGCCATGCTATTTCTCGTATCTATTTCCTTCATAGAGAAGCTGAGGATTATGTGGATCAGTGGTATACAAGAGATGTATACCTTCAGGCTTATGCAGGTGCCATTACTTTCTTATTTGTGAATCTTCAATTTTTTTTTCCTTATTTGTATATTTACTAAATGTACTTATACACTTTCTAATTGTACTTAATTGTACTTGACAGGATCAATTCCACCATGTGAAGGGGAAAGGCATTGGCCTAGACCTGAATTTCACTTGGACCCTCCTCCCATCAAAATTGGTCCTGGAAGGTCAAGGAAGAACAGGATAAAGGACCCCTTTGAGCTGCCTAAAAAGGCTAGAACTTTGTCCAGGACTGGAATGGAGATGACATGTTCACTGTGTAAAGTAAAAGGGCACAACAAAAGAAGATGTCCCAACAGGGACAGAGCTGCTATTGTTGTTAGTGAGCCACCTCCTAAGAGACCAAGGGGTAGACCAAGGACTGATGGACAACCCCCTCACTCTAAGTCCAGCACTGCAGCACCCTCTGAAAGTCGACAAACCACTCAAATAGTGACAAGAGCACCCTCTCACTCTCAACAAAACACTCAAGCTACTGTCAATCAACATCATCATGCTACAGCTCAACCAACTCAACTTGGTAGAGGGGGTAGGATGATAAGGGGTGGCAGAGGTTCTAGGGGTGGGGGAACAAACAAGGGTCGAAGAGGAAGGGGTAGAAATCAGGTTTGGCCTTCATTTTTTACTAGTATTTCCTCAAATTGTGTGTATGGTCTTGCTCACATAATAACTTTATTTTGTTGTTTTTTTTCCTTATTTTCAGGTGCCAGTTGGGGTAGGGAATTACATTCCATGTGATGGGCCTCCTGCCACACAATCAAGCCAAGTCTGATGCATAGTGGATAGTCTTACTCAAATTCTAGATCTTAGGAAGAACTATGCGTTGTAATGTACTTTGCTGCTAGTTTTTGGATGATGAACTGGTTTTCTTGTTGCTTAGTACTCCCTCCGTCCCATAATATAGTGCTTATTTCTCATTTTTTACGAGAATTAAGGAAAGTGAAACATAAATGATAAACAATTAATGTTGTGGGAAAAAAAAACTGATTTTAGGAGAGAGAATGGTGTATAATGGGTGAAAGAGCATTAAATATATGACTAATTCAACCCTTTGGTTCATTAAACAAAGAAAAAAACTATTTCCAAGGAGCAAATAAATGATGATTGCATGGTTTTTTAGGCAAATCAATGGGAATTGTGGAATTAAAATATAGAAACAAGAACAACATTTTGGGACACCCAAAATGGAATGCAAGCACTATATTATGGGACGGAGGGAGATTGCTACGATGACTCAATGAATCATATCGATTGTAATATACTTTGCTTTCATGCTAAATAAAGGTTTCATTATCATATCTATTTCAATTCCATAATCAGACCCTAATTGAAATAAGCTAACTTCTTTCATTGCTTTCATAATCAAACTAGAGTACATTGCTTACATGGTAATTTCAAGTTCTTTCATTGTCTACTTATTATAGACTACAACAATTGCAAATATAAGCCAAGATAAAACCAACATAAATGTCAGATTTTTCTCCTTCCTTGAACTCTTCATCAACTCCATACGCATTTCACAAAGATCACTTTTCATCTCTCTTTGCAACTTCAGTTTCTTGATTTTCTGTTCCAACAACTTTTTCTCATGCTCAAGTTCACTTATGGTGTTCTCCTTCTGAAGTAATTGATAACGCAAGTCATCATCTTCATTGTTGTCAATTATCCACTTCATAAAATCGCACTTTGTGTCCTGCCATCACAATCACATATGGTAAAATTTTGGAGATAATTTCAAATAGGGGGAAAATTTTGAAATTTCAGGGAAGGAAAATTAACTTACAGGCCATAAAGGGCAACCATAAAACTTCATTCCAATGTTAGTTCCATTCTTCACAGTACGCACTACAGCATCTCTTCCACATCTACACTTCACTCTTGCGCCCCTTGTATGTGAGGAACACCCAGAACCAGATGTTGGCCTCCGCATATTCCACCTTCCTTCAATTTCGCAGAATGGTGGATGAAGATGCAAAAAAAAAAAAAACAAAAATCAGGGGAGAAGATTTTACAATGGTGGAAAAATAGAGAAATTGGAGGAAGAAGAAGATTCAGGGGAGAGAGAGAGAGTTAAATAAGGGTGGAACCTAAAAGCAACGGTAATATGCCACGTAGGACAGTTACCTGCTTCTCTAGGTAAATTATCTATTAGGTGCATTAAAAATTAAATGAGGTCAAAGGTTGGATTATTAAATAATAATCCAAAGGTTGGATTATTTTGAGCGAATGGCTAAAAGGTTGGATTATTAGAATCAATTTTTCCAAAATATTATTACTTTAGGGTTCAAGTGATGATCGTTAGTATCTAAAGATAAGTTAAATATCAAATAGATTAACATAGGAATGAAATCAAGTTTCCCAGTTTTGCTTCTCAGATTTATTGCAGCTTATATAATTTGCTGTAGATGGTGATGTGGTGTAGAATAAGAAGTATAATTATGAGTTAATAGTTTGTGAGTCTCTTTTATATAATGATATGTGAACAAAGTGGGTATCCTTATGATGATGGTCTAATTATAACTAGAACGATGTTCTACAATTGGTTGAGTATATTCTAAGAAAATGTTTAATTAGCTGAAAGTTTACTTAAAAATTATTCATGAATTAAAAGAATTAGTTTTTAAAAACAACATAATTTGACTGGATTTGTTCAAGGGTGTTTTGTGGAGTATTCATTTGACTAGACTTTAAAAGTGAATTAAATATATTAATTTCCCCTTATGGAGTTAGAAAAAGGATTAATAATTATCGTTAATAACATGAAGAGCATTGGAGATAGTTTAGTTAATGATGGACTAGATTATGGAGGTTATGTTTGGAAAAGGATTTCAGATTAACATCTATAAGTGGAATAATATAATTTAGTTTGATTGTATGATTAGGGTTCACTAAAGTAAGTAAATAACGTGTTCAAATATGTAAGTAAGCATAAGTTTAAAGAAGCATCAGTTATTGGTTGAGAGGTTTACTAATTAGATATGCGGTAGAGTCGCTCCACGTAATTACGAGTTTGATATGTGAATAGTTTAATTTGTTATTGATTATGTTAATTTGGAATTCAAGTAGAGTTATAGCATGAACCTTATTTTAATTGCTTGGATTCAATATTTGTTATGAGAGTTCTGAAGTTAACTCTCGTTAGTTAATTTATAGCATAAACTTGTTGTTATTGTTATTGATGTTTTATTGGATATGGATTGCGTATTTGTCTTATGGTTTATGGTTTCACTGTTAAATTGATTTCGAGTTAAATTTTTGGAAATGAAAGTGATTAAAGAACTAATCATGTAAAGTGAAAGAATGGCAAAGGTTAGAAGGAGCCTTTGAGGATCGCTTCTGGTGGGCCCCTCAACAAAAGGCTTAGAGGTTCTCTGGTGGTCGACCCTAAGGACCTTAAGGATTACTCTCTGCTGGAGTGTATTGAGGGGAAACCCTCTGGTGGGGTATTATGAGAGTCGCCTTGGAAGTATTACCTCTGGTGGGTTGCTTCAAGGGGTGTACACATTAAACACTATGGTAGGCCTTATATCCGATGGGAAGATGTTCCCGATAGGCGATGTTTCTAGAAATTGGTGTTGCCACCTTCACGTCGTTTCCTTACCTATTTCCAAATAATTGTGTCAACGAAATGGAAAATATATGAATGTCTGTACAGGAATTATTTGAAATGAATAAAGATTGTTTTGTAAAGAATCGTGAAATCTCCAAGAGTATTCGATGACAAGTATAAAGCATGTTTGCTATTAATATTGTTCCGTAAGGAACCGTGAAATCACCAAGGGTATTGGATGACATGTTTAAAGTATGTGTAGCGGTTGCTATTGTTATTACTATTGTTATCACTGTTGCTTTGCTGTTGTAATTGTAATCAAATGGTTTTCAAGTAAAGAAGCATCAAAGCATGTTTTAAATATATTTGATGGGTTAGTACTCAGCTTTGCTGATGTGTGTACGTTTTGTTGTCATTTCTGTGGCCTGTCAGTGGGTGGGTGACAATATTTTATGTATTGCAGGTCCAAGATTTGAAGTTTTCTAACGTTGAAGGTTTTGAATTACTAGAAGAATGAATAGTAGTATTAATTTGTATTTCGAAGTGAGGTCGCTCAACTTTGTAATAGTTAATCATTAGTTAGTTGTTTTTCATTTTTGTATTTAAGAGGCGTTAATGCGCTTGATTCTCTTTTGGTGTTGCTCCGCGAAAGCGTTGAGGCTGTTAAGTGTTGGAGTTGGGAATATTGTATTTAATTGTAATTGTGAACAGGTTTAAATGATTTCCCGCTTTAGGGTGTTTTATTTTCAAAGGAAAGTCTGTCGGATTTTACAAAGGATTTTTTTAGGATAGTGTCTGAGAATCAAGGCGTTGTTGTAATAGTTAATTCAAATTGAATAGAGTTGGGATTTTGGTTTCAACATTCTCTGATATAGTTTAGTGAGTGTGATGGTAGCAGTTGGTTAGCTCGAGCAGATTCTTTAATTCTGCCACGCATTAATCCTCTATCAGCTGGTCGAGAATGACTGCCTGTTACAGCACACACAACAATTTTGGGTGATTCAAGTTGGACAAGAAATTTTGGCTCGATAGCTTTCCAACGAGTGGTCACAAGCCTAATTCTGATGAAAAACGAGTGAGATATGGTCGTTTGAAAATGAGCTGACGAAATTGACCAAGTTACTCGAGCGCTCGGGCCAACTGACCCGCCCGGATTGTTCTTTTCAGTTTTGTTGATCTAATTCATCCTGGTCAACCTCAACCCAAGCGCCTGGGTCAGTGCAACCCGCCTGGATCGCCTGTTTTCAAGAAATCCTTCTTTTTAAATCCTCTTTTTGAACGGAGGTTAATTTGTAATTATACTTAGTTTATTTTAGCACTATATAAGACGAATTTATGTCATTTTAGGGAGGCTACATTATATTTTAATAAAGGGAGATTTTATTTTGTTGAGCATTTTAAATTCTTAGAACCCTATGAAAGATAAAGTGAGAAAATTCAAAGAGAAATTGAAGATTTCGATATTCAAGGGCAACAACTTGCATTGAATCTTCAACAATGAATTCATGAGCACATCTTATTCTCTCTCCTCTTTTATTAATTTATTTTTATTCTTTTCATTAGATTAATTTGTTCATGATTAGTTTAATTATATGTGTTTTATTTTGCTTAGTTTAATTAGTGTTAGATTAATGTTTATTATCATGTTCTTTAGTAGTTAATGTTTTTATCTTATAATTTATCATGATTTTCGAGTAATTATTGTTTTGGGAAAGGTTTGAAGCCATTGATGAGTTCATGAACCTCTAGATCCAACATTAGGTTTTGACTTGGGATAATTTTGGTTAATAGACTTGGCATTTTCATGAATGTTTGTGTGATTGGCCATCATATGAGCATAATTTAGGTACCCTTAGTGAAGGATCGAGAGATTAAAGTTAAGGGGTTGCCTCAAATCGATTATAGGCTTGAAGGACTATGAGAATAGGGACTACATAGCCTAGGGGACTTTGTTTGCTTGTTTATGTTCATCATGTTTATGGATATGCTTGGTTGAATGCCTTAGCCATGAGAATAGGTTTTCGGTAGGAGACTAGGCCAATCTAACTGGCTCGAGAGAGTGGTTAGAGTATTAATGGATGAACAATCCCCTCAATTGATCCCCCTTGTTGACTTTTGTAGACACTAAATTTTGAACCCCTGTTGTGCGTAACGTTTTAAAATAAAGATTTTTGAAAAGAAATAAAAATAACGAAACCGTCATGTATCATGGAGCGCGCGCCCCACCAAAGGCACATTCTGTCTCGGAGTGCGAGTTTTATTCCGTCATATGATTTTCCGTTTTGCGCTTTAATCATACGGTTTCGGTTTAAAAACGTGCTTTTTTCGTAAGTCGTAGTCAATAACTACAACCACCGGTTTTAATAAAATCATTTGTTGAAAAATCATGCTCGTCTTTACTAAGTTGACGAGTTTCCGTTAATTGTTTTAAGTTAGTTTTTCGAAAAACAGAAAAAACGAGTCGCGATTAGGCGCCGGAATTTTAATCGTCTCTCAAAACTGGTAGGAATCAGTTTTCTTGATGATCAAGTCATTGTCCATTGGATAAAGAATAAGAATATATATTCTTTAACCACCAATCACATCATTTTATCCATTGGTTAAGGAATAAAAATCATGAAAAGGAATAAGAATCGGAATCAAATCCAATGTGTAAGAGCCGAAAGATCCAGACAATTCAGGCAGTGCGCCAGGCACACAGCCATGCGCCAGACACATGACCGTGCGCCCAGCGCACATTGGCTTCATGCGCCAGACACATGCTTTTACGCCAAGCGCACAGTGCTGTGTCCAGTGCAGGGCTTAGCGCTCTGCGCAGTTGCCTAGTCAGCTTTTCCTTCACGTTTTTCGATGCATTTCTACGTATTAGGATGTGTTTAGGGAAATAATATTTTCTGAAAATCTAATTTTTTGCCTGATTAGTGAACATATCAAAATCAAATCTAAAGAGAATAAGAATATTTGCATTTTCAATAAATTTGATGATGTAGGAAGATTTAGGGAGATTAGATTTGATGATATCATTAGTGTGATGTCATTAAGGTGATGGAGGATGGTAAATATCAGATTTTTGGGTGAAAAATCTGATTTTCTACCTCCTTCAAACCCTAATTCATCACTTGATTTTCCTTATAAATAACCCCCTTCTTTTCATTTCAAAAAACAACTTCTCACAACTTAAAAATCTCAAACTTCACAACTTCAATGCTACTCTCATTCTCCATACTTCCTCCTTCTAAAAAATCTCATTCAAGAAAAAGAAAGCAAAAGTTAGGAAAGTAATTAGTAAGAAGTTCACCAAAGAAAACACAAAAAAGGGTTTAGTTAGTAATTAAGTGGATTTAGAAACTCACTTAGAAATTGAAAAAATCACAAAAAAAGTAGAAAACTTTACAAAGGAAGTGCATCATTGAGTTAGCAAGGTAAAGATAAAGTTCTTGTTATTTTTCTTAGTTATCTTCTTAATCACATACTAACTTTCTCTTTGTTTTCTCTTATCATTTTTTAATCTTTGGAGTGATTTGGGTATGTGGAAGTCACCCCACCTAGAATAGTCAACTCTAATGGGGAGACTCTTTGGAAATATGTGCTTATGTGATTTTTCTTAATCAAGTTGTTGTTCATAACCAAAAACATGTTTTCATAAAAACATTCAAGTAGAGTTGTGCATAAACATCTCCATAAAAAGAAATTGTGATGCTGTAATTATGGTCAGTTTCAATTTCGTAATTCATTTCTTTTTTTATCGATATTATGTGAATATTTTATAGAATGTAATATTTTTTCCATGAAGTTCAAGATGTTTCCAGCAACTAGGCTTTCGAATTACTAAAAAACGAAGTTTGTACAGTTAATTAAAAAGCATACAACATTGTTGTGTAAAACAAATTTTGTCCAGTACCACATAAGCTTGTTCTTTCAGTAAAGTTTAAAATAAAATCACTTAGATAAAACCAAAAACATAAACTTTAAAGTAGACATCAGTAGATTTCCAAAAACATAAAAATCATGTTCATATGAATTTTATACAATTTTATCTCATTTTTACAAAAAACGTTCATGCAAACCACTAAATTCCAGAACACTGATTTTGTCTTCAGTTAAGGAAATAAATAACAAAGGGTCTTAAAAATGTCCAATTCAAGTGAAAATTTTCAGTCGAGTTTTTCAAAGTGTCTAGAATGTTCATACCAAAATTTACTTCAAACTAAGTTCAGTAAGTTGGATTTCATAGAACACATTCACCATAATTCGAGTTGTCACTAAAAGCTTGTGAAAATCTGACACAATATAAAGACTCACTGTCCTATCTATAGGTGCTTAATTTAACAGTTTGTGTAGAAAGTTCTGAATTTTGAAAGTTAGTATAAGAACAAAAGTGCAATCTGGAAAATGAAATAAAGTGATTAACTCAATTTTCATAAAAAATATTTTCTTTTCATACGAAAATGTTAATTAAAAGCCATGTAATTTTAAGTTTATCTTAAAATGATTCATTTTATTATGCAAATAAAAATCAATAAAAAATCATCATAAAAAAATCAAATTAAGGAAGTTAATTAATCTCTAATTTTCACAATTTTTTTTTTTAAATAAACATGAATTCCAAAGCCCATTCAAGAGGATGAAGATCAAGGAGTATCATGGTGAAGATTAAGATTGAAGACTTCTATAGATCATAGAATTTGTGCATATTGTTGTAATAATAGTTTCTTTGTAAATAGTTATTACATCACTCATTAATGAAAAAATATGGAGATGTTTATGCACAATTTTCATAACAATTCTTTTTGAATAAAATAAGCAACCAATGTTACAAATATTGCATGTTGGGCCCAATATATCATAGTATATGAATTAAATGATCCAATCTCAATTAAGAGGAAAATTGCATATCTAACTAAGTTAAATTGTATGATGATCCATCTTACACTTTAAAATTGTTCTCCATCTTCAAATGGATCAATTGTATAATTTGACATAATTAGATAGGTAATTATGATCTCCTAATCGATTTTAGGCCGTTTCACGTGTCTCACTTTAAATGGCCAAATTCCAATTAGACAAACACAATCTCCAAGTTCGATCTCAAATTGATCATTTTTCTCAAAATGACTTAATAATCTTCAATTAAGATTATTTCTCATTCATCCAAAAGCCTTCAATTAAGAAGCAAACCTCTTTTCCTAAGATCCCTTGAAAATCATAAATGTGATCACTAATTAAGGTGGTTACTTCAATCATGGGTTAATCGCTAATTAGGGTGATTAACTCAAACTCATATTTAATCACTAATTAGGGTGATTATCTTAAACCTTGTTTAATCACTAATTAAGGTGATTAATTTAACCTTTCATTTTTAATCACTAACTAGGGTGATTATCTTAAACCTTGAACAATCACTAATTAGGGTGATTATTTTCTAACCTTTATTCTTAATCACTAATTGAGGTGATTATCTTTCCTTCCTTTTTAATCATTAATTAAGATGATTATCTTAATCCTTCACATTTAATTACTAATTAAGGTGATTATCTTAATTTTATTTCAATCACTAATTGGAGTGATTACCTTATTCCTAATAGATTTGTCTAATTCTAAAAGGTGAGTTATTCATAATCTATTTTCTTTTCCTTTTCTTCCCCAATGGAATTGGCCATTTAGGGTGAGACATAAGATCGAACTACGATGGTTTTGATCCATGAGTGGATTCCAATCCCGCAATGATTGGTACGTAGTGCAACTTTAATGCTCAAACCTACCATGTACAAATGATATATATATTGGCCCTCTTAAAAATGATTGATGTGAAGATGTGCAAACTATGTGATTTTCTTTCTTTTTAATAGCCACGATTACTTTAAAATGGAAAATAACGCATTTAGTAAGAGCCCATTATGTAGAACGGAAGAGGAGACGAGTTCCTGATGTTCGCACCTCTTAACCTAAACCCCGAACCCTATCTTATGGTATGAAAGACCAATTTTCAAAAAGGCTTTATCCATATGAAGTCATCATTATTTTAAATGATATTTCTTGAAATTTATTTTAAAACGATTTATTAAATAAATTTGTCCCTATTCAGATATTAATAGGGTGGCGACTTCAAAGTTTTCTAAAAATCATTGTCCAATGAGAGATTTTTATGGGATTCAGACCGTTGATTAAGACAGTAAAAAATCGGGTACCACAACTTCCCGTTTTGATTGCTTGGCTTGTGAACGAGTTGATTGGTGGATACCATTTCCCAAGGTCATTTTTCTTATTTTGTTTTCATCTATAAATCTTCAAAAACATAGACTTGGCTTAGCTTATCATAAATCGATACTTATTGGTGCTTCCCTTTGTCCTTGTGGATTCGACCCTTTGCTTACCCTATATTGGGTAATTTAGGTATCTTTAATGTTTTTACAACGAGCGCATCAATTTCTCCTAGTAATTACTTCATGAATTTGTATATCTCTTCGAGATATTCGATTTAGGCTAAAAAATCACTCAAATCCGAGTTGTGTGCTAGGAGTTAGAGCTTCTGAAAGTTCAGCACTGCTGATGCCTTACTTACATCGCAAGCTGTTGGACTGCTGTTTGTTGCTGTCTTCTTCTTTCATTCTACCATCAAATTGACTCAAATTTCTCAAACGCTCATCATTTCTCCCCTTAGTAACGTTGATTTTTTCATTAAAAACCCTTGATTTCTAAACCATGAAAACTCACATTTTTTCAGCTTCAAATCAAGATTAACAAACTGGATTTTTCTATAATTCACATTGTTTAGTGAAGAATTGCATAAAATAGTTACATTTTCAGCTGAATAAGAAGATAGGGATGTTTTAGGAAGAGAAAAAGACTAAGAAACAGTCGAATAATCATGCTCGCCCAGTCACCGTTCTCATCTCTCATTGCCCAGTAGCAATCGCTCGTCACCCAACCTCGACGACGCTCGTCGCTCCGTTGCCACCTCTTTTCTCTCCTTGCTCAGTGCCATGAATGGTTTCTTAGTTTCATTTAGTTTATTTTTATTTTTACTTTTCCTCTAAGTGTTAGTTTAGTACTCTTACTAACCAACCCCTTAAGCAAAGTACCAAGAGTTCGATTAGTTACCTTAGTTTGGCCGTCTATTTGAGGATGGTGAGATGTACTAAAGCATAACTTGGTTCCAAGCAACTTTTACAATATCTTACAAAAGTAACTCATGAACTTAGTATCCATATCACTCACTATAGTTTTGGGAACACCATGTAGGCACAACACCTCTTGGATATACAAAGCAACAACCTTGGATGCATCATCAGTCTTGTGACAAGGAATGAAGAGTGCCATCTTCGAGAATATATCTACAACTACCATGATAGAATCCTCCCCCCTTTGAGTTCATGGCGACCCAACTATGAAATACATAGATACATCATCCCATGGAAATTCCGGAACTGGCAAAGGTGTATATATACCATAAACAAACATACTCTTTGCCTTTTGAGAATTTGCGCACCTAGCTAGCACCCCTTGAACATCCCCTTACATTTTTGGCCAATGAAAGTGTTCTTGAAGTATAGCCAAAGTATTGTTCGTTCCTAAGTGACCAACAATGCCCCCTCCACGAGCTTCCTTCACAAGTAACTCTCTAAAAGAACAATTAGGAACAAACAATCGGTTTCCCTTTAAAAGAACCTTCTATGATAGGTTGAAAATTCACATCTCCCTTATCGTACTCCTTAATGATCTCAAACCCAAAGAGCCTTGAATTGAAAACACCAAGAAGCGTGTATCTTATAGAAAAAGCATCTGCAATAATGTTGTTCTTACCCTCTTTTTACTTAGAAGAGAATTTAAAGGAATGTAGAAGCTCTATTCACTTAGCATGGCGTGGATTGAGCTTTTGTTGGCCATGAATATACTTTAAAGCCTCATAATCCGAGTGTAGAATGAAGTAACTAGGTCTCAAATAGCGACTCCAGTGATCCAATGATCTAACAATGGCATAGAACTCCTTATCATAAGTCGAGTAATATAACCTAACTCCCCCCAACTTCTCACTAATGTATGCAATGAATTTATGCAATGGGACGCTTCCTTTGCACCAACACAACACCTATTCCCACTCCACTAGCATCACATTCAACCTCAAAAGGTTGTGAGAAATCCGGCAAAGCAAAAATAGGCGTGACACACAAATTTTTCACAATTTCAAACGCCCTTTGAGCAGCTTCATTCCACTCAAATCTTCCTTTCTTAATACACTCAGTCATAGGAGCAACCACACTACTAATGTTCTTCATAAAGTGCCTATAAAACACGGCTAATCCATGCATGAAATGCACGAACTTCAGTTACATTGGTTGGAGTAGGCCAAGTTTTGATAGTTTCTACCTTTGAAGGATCCACAGATACTCCATCTTTTAAGACTATGTAGCCCAGAAAGGTTACACTAGGAACGAGAAACGAGCACTTCTCCAATTTGCCATATAGCTTCTTCTCCCTTAACACCCAAATACAGATCTCAAGTGTTGTAAATGATCCTCCACATTCTTGCTATAAACCAAGATGTCATCTAGGTAAACTACCACAAACTTACCAATGGAAGGGTTTAACATCTCGTTCATAAGCCTCATAAACGTGCTAGGAGCATTAGTTAACCAAAATGGCATCACCAGCCACTCATATAACCTTATCTTCATTTTAAATGTTGTTTTCCACTCATCTCCCTCTCTCATTCTTATTTGATGATAACCACTACGGAGATCTACACTACTACAAAAACCATATTGCGTCGCTTCTAAATGACCTATTGCGTCTAATTTCTCCGGTCACAGTAGGTGCTGACACGATAGGTATCAAACCGAACGTGTCGCTTCCCAGGTGACGCATTAGGTAGGTTTATGCATCGCCTCAAAATTCAGAAGTGGTGCGATAGCATGTATTATACAATGTGTTGAAGCTAACACATCACTGTTACTTAATAGGCGACGCATTAAATAGGTTTATGCGTCGCCTCAGAATTAAGAAACGATGTGATAGCCTGAATTATACAAAAATGTCTTAAGGCTAACGCATCACTAGTTACATAATAGGCGACACATTAGGATGATTTATGCGTCGCCTTGGCTATTAGAGGAGACGCGATAGCCAGGAATGAAGAAAAATATTTTTAAACCTAATGCATCACCTATTATATTATAAGCGATGCATAAGGTCTTTGCTCTTTTTTTTAGCCTAATCCAAAATGACACACACAAATAAAAAAAGCGTCACTAACAATATCCAACACCACACAATCATTCAATTAAATAAATAATCCAAATATCACATACGTAGCTGGAGCATTGTATATAAAAGTAGATATTATAATAGTTTAATTTCCACTCCTAAAAATAACTTTAGCAAACTACATAATTATCGGTAAGAAATCTACACCATCTTTCAGGAACATCATCGACTTCAGCAATACTTAGAAGTATAGTGAGTATGCCTTTGAAGAAGAAATAAAAAAAAATTAGAATAATAACTCATGTATAAAAACATTATAGATAAGAGATGAAGTATAGTGAGTATTTATATCTAGCAATACTTGGAATTCTAAATACTTATATTCTACAAAAAAAATGGTTTTTTCACCAGGTACCCCTGAGTTTTACGAAAATTCACAGGGTAGCCTCGTGTTTTCAACAATTCACCTGGTGCCCCTGAGGTTTTGAAAAAAACTCGAAATACCCTTTATGACTAACACCGTCAAACTCCGTTAGTGATTAAACCCAAATTAACCTAATTAAGCCAAATAACTCCTAATTAACCTAATTAACATTAATTAAATCGTAATTAACTTTAATTAAACACTAAATAATCTCCCTCCCTTTGTTTCTCTCTCTTACCTCCCTTTCTCTCTTCCTCCCCCTCACCCCCCTCCCCAGCAACTACCACCCTCCGTGCGAGTCCACCACCCCCTGCGCAAAACTCCCTGCCACCCCTCCCTCCCCGCGAACGACCCCCACCCCTTTACCACCCCCGCGCAAAACTCCTTGCCACCCCTCCCTTCCCCTACGAACGACCTCCACCCCTCCACCACCCCCTGCGCAAAACTCTCTGCCACCCTTCCCTCCTCCTGCGAACGACCCCCACCCCTGATACGCTCAAGTTATACGATGTTCTTGTGGTATTTTAGGTGCACATTGCTAAGGGATTTGTTCGTAATTGTTAAGGTTTGCATATAAATCATCCTTAACAAAAGTTCGGAGTTTTGCGATATAAGTTGTGTTAATGTCAAGCATTCCGAGCTTCCAAGGTGAAATGCATTTGAGCCGAGCATCACAAGCCACAAGCTCGCCAAGCCAAGCTCGAAGCATCGCAAGCGAGCACGACCGCCCGCCGCCCATCGCCAAGCGGCCCGCACACCCGCACGCTCGGCAAGCCGAGCGCCCCGCGCCCATCGCCAAGCGGCCCGCACACCCGCACGCTCGGCCCGGCGCCACACGCCTCGGCCACATCGCGCCCGGCCGCCGCTCGCGACTCGCGAGCTTCCTCGCACCTCGCGAGCATACTGCCGTCGCGACTCGCGAGGTCCTGTCGCGACTCGCGACCGGTGCCCATCCAAATTGTGCGCGGGAGGCAGAACGCTCTTCGCGACTCGCGATCAGTTTCGCACCTCGCGACCCCTAGGTCGGTCTATTTGTCGACTGATTTTTGAGCTTTACTATAAATACTAAAGTTGATTTTTGGACCTAGGGGGACACACACTTGAGGAGAGAGAATATCCAACACTCCATTCTTCTCTTCTTATCTTCTCTTTTTAGTTTTTATTTTCTAGTTTAGTTTTTGTAGATTTCAATTATGGAATTGGCTATTGCTATGCCGATTGTAGCTTGAACCGTTCTTGAACGAGATTAATATGAAGCTTCAAGCATTATTGTGAGATCTTTCCTCTCTATTTAGTTTCCTTGATTATGGTTTAATTTCTATGCTTGCTTTCTATGATTTTTGCATGATTATGCTAAGAATATTACTAGTTTGATTGTGTTATTAATCTAATGCTAGATTTAAGAATAGAATCGGATTGTTTTATTCTTTTATCAATTGGTAGCAAACTAGGGAGTAACTCAGATGCTGATCATCTTGGTTATTTCTTGGGGAAATTGAATTAACTGTTGAATGTTTATCGCTTGTATGACATTAGCGAGTGTCCGTTGGTTCTCTGTGTTTATTGCTGCTATTGGATTGAACTTAGACGCGTTCGGACTAGGTTATCCTTTAGTTAGGGTTTTATAGTCACGCTGATCGTGCTATTCAACTAAGAATAAGGAGAACGCGAGATTAATTCTCGACAATAGATAATTATGGAAATAATTAGAGTGGAGGTTCAAGGATCGATAATGAATTGAAGTGGATGTTAATCGGATTCAAGATCTTCCCATAGTGATTTCTCATTTTATTTAGTTGCTAGTTAATTTTAGTTTGTTCGTATAATCTACTTGAAAACCCCCCTTGTTATTAGGTTACTCGACCTTTAGAGTCATCTCGGTATTGATTCACGCTAGATATTAAACTTGTCCCTGTTTCCCTGTGGATACGAACCTTACTTCCCTTCTACATTTAATTGTAAAAGAGAGTAGGAGAAATTTTATCTTTGGCCGGGTGCGGTGAACGACGACACATCCGCGCCCTTCCAAATTTTGGCGCCGTTGCCGGGGAAACGGTGTTACTAGTTTGTATATAGCGTGTGTTTTTGGATTGTATTGCTTGTGCTCTTTGTTTATGGTTAACACTCGTACTACTAACAAAGAATCTTTGCATTACGATCCCGAATTAGAATTGAGTCTTTTCAGGTGGAGAAACATTTTGCGAAAAAATTTTCAAGAATCATCTTTTAACGGTGAAGTGGAGGAAGAGATGCCTCCGAGAATTGAAACACGTACCTTGAGGGAGCTCACGGCTCCTAACCTTGATCAACAACCATTGTGCATCTCATTTCCGGCTCTTGATGAAGGCACTACTTTTGAATTGAAGTCGGGGTTGATACATTTGCTTCCTTCGTTCCATGGGCTCAATGGAGAAGATCCAAACAAATTTCTTTCGGAGTTTCACGTGGTTTGTACTAGCATGAAACCAAGTGGAGCAACGGATGAACAAATCAAGTTGAGAGCTTTTCCTTTTGCTTTGAAGGATGGAGCTAAAGATTGGTTATATTATCTTCCTCCTGGTTGTATTTCCACTTGGGTTGAAATGAAGAGGCAATTTCTTGAGAAGTTCTTTCCAACTTCTAAGTCCTCAACATTAAAGAAGGAAATCAGCAATATTGAGCAGAAACACGATGAGTCTTTCTACGAATATTGGGAGAGGTTCAAGAGACTTTGTGCTAGTTGTCCATATCATGGCTATTCTGATGAAGACCTCATTTTGTACTTTTACAATGGTTCTTCTGACGAAGATGTGCGAATGGTGAATGCTTGCTAGTGGAGGTTCTTTCATAAACAAAACTCCAACCTGCAGCTAGAGAACTCATTGAAGAACTAGGCGAAGGCTCGAGATAGTTCGAGAGAAGATCGAATCATCGTAGAGCAAATGTTGAAAGTCCAGGTTCTAGCTCTTCAAAGGCCGAGGATCAAGTACAAGCTCTTACATCAATGATGCGGGAGTTCATGGTAAAGAACAATGGAGTTCAACAGGTAAAAGCTTGTAGAATTTGTTCTTTAGATCATCATACTGATGTTTGTCCTCAAATGCAAGAAGAATTTAGGGAAGAGGTCAAAGCCGTAGGTTTTCAAGGCCAACAAGCATTACGGAGACATGATCCCTACTCCTATGCTTCCGAGCAAGGGTGGAGAGATCATTCTAACTTCGATTTGGCAATCAACATCAACAACAAGACTATAACAGGCCACAACCACACCCTTATCCTAGGCCCCAAGGCCGAGGCTCGAGCTCTAGCATGTCCATTGAAGAAATGTTAAATGCTTTAACTAAAAATGTGACTAACATGCGAGGGTAACATGGTGCGGTTCCAAGAGGAAACTCGATCGAGCATCAAGAACTTGGAGAACCAAGTAAGCCAAATTGCGGGAGGCGTAACCAAGTTAGAGGCTAGGGATTCGGTGAGGTTGCCATCCCAAACGAGAACTCAACCCAAAAATGAACGTGAGTGCTATCACATTGCGGAGTGGAGCGGAAATTGCAAGCAAAGAGAGGTTGGTGGTTCGAGACAAAGAGATAGTGGAAGAGGTGATCGAGCATGAACCGACAACGAGATAGTAAATCATGGCCACCTCGACAAGAGGAGAAAGTCAAAAAATCACCTCCTCCACCATATGAACCCGAGCCACCATTTCCCGAGGCATTGAGAGAAACCCGCAATGCGGAGCGCAACAACGACATTTACGAAGTCTTTCGTAAATGTGAGGTAAACATTCCTCTTTTTGATGTTTTAAATCAAGTACCCGGGTATGCTAAGTTCCTTAAAGAATTGTGTACTTCGAAAAGAAAGCAAAAACAAAAGGGAGTGCAAAAAGTGAAGGCTAGCGAGCATGTCTCGGCTATCTTTCAAAAGAAATTACCTCAAAAGTGCAATGACCCGGGCATGTTTACCATCCCATGTACTATAGGTGACACCATGTTTCCTAAAGCCATGTTAGACTTAGGTGCGTCAATTAATGTGATTCCATATTCATTGTATAAGTCTTTGAAACTTGGCAATTTGCATGAAACCGGTGTGGTGATTCAACTAGGCGATAGATCCAATGTTTATCCTAGGGGTAAATTAGAGGATGTGTTAGTTAAGGTTGGGAAATTGCAATTTCCTCGCTGATTTTTATGTTCGGAGATGGAACCCGATAAGCATGCCTCCCCAATCCTTTTGGGGCGACCTTTCTTGAAAACATCTTGCACTAAAATTGATGTTTGCGCCTGGTTCTTTGACCATGGAATTTGAGGGAAAGGTAGAGGCATTTGATATAAATAATCCTAAGCTTCTACTTAAGGATGATAGCTCACTTTGCTCTATTAACATTGTTGACTCTTCTTTTTGCATGATGTTCTTGATATTGAGCGAGGTTGATAAGTTGATGAATGCCGATGAGGTCTTGGTTGAGGATTGTGTGCCTCCTACTAACGTGCGAGGTTATGGTGCCCGAGTTGAAAGAGCGGAAAAAGCCTCCCGATTTACCACTTTGTTTTGAAACCTGTACCACTAACGATGCATTGCAAGAGTTCTTCGGAATCTGTTTTGCAGGTACTTGAATTGGAGGTTGACATGGAGCCACCATTGTCACACATGGAGCACAAGCCCAATTATTGAGATCAAGGTACTAAGTCGAGCTAACGACTTTAAACAACAGCGCTTCTCGGGAGGCAACCCGAGACCCTTTTTATTTTCTTTCTTTTTCTTTATTTCTCATCAAATTTCCACCACCACAACAAATTTTCTTTCACCCACCGCCCGCCCACTAAAAAGATCCACAACCAATCTTAATCCACTTGGAGCCAAAATCCGCAATAGAAAATCCGTTGGGAGGACTTCAATAGCTAGGAGTTGGTACAACTAGAGGGTTGAGATTGTTAATGTATCTTTTCGATCTCTTAAGCTAGGAGCAAATCTCAAAAATTCGAAACTTTTGAACTTGTCATTTGTTTGAGTGATTCGAGGGAGAGGGTTGTGAGTTGATTTATGAGATTTGAGTTGGTGTTGTTAAGAAATTTGAGTTTGACGGATTGTTTGGTCATGAGTTTTGAGCATTCGATCTTCGATTTACCCGATTTTCGATTTTCTTCCCCCATTTTCAGTTTACTTTTTCTTCTAATTGTCGTTACATTGAGGACAATGTGTAGTTTAAGTAGGGGGGAGGGTATTCTCATTCTCATGTATCTATGTTGTATTTATGTTGTATTTATTTCATTTTGAAAAAAAAAAAAAAATTGAAAAAAAAAAAAAATGAAAAAAAAAGTGATGAAATGAAACCCGCTGAGTTGAAAACCCACAAGGGTGGGCGACTCAGGCAAAAATGGGGGCCCGGATAGGTTGAAAACCCGAAAGGGCAACCTATGCAAAAAAGTGGCTTATATTGAGCGGGTAAGATGGTGAGATGAAAAAAAAAGAAAGGTGAGAAGCTAGGATGAAAACCCGAAAGGGCTCCTAGGCAAAATGAGAGATTAAGAGAGAATTTTGTATTTGGAAAACTCATTTGCCGGAGTTGGTGTAATAAGGCGGAAGGTGTCTTTGGGTTGGTTATTTCATCCTTTGTTTTGTGAAGATCTATTTATTTTGGCTTTCACATTCTTTTGGTTGATTGTTTGTTTTTGGGAATAAGCATGGAATTTATCCCTTTTTGTCTTTGATTCCATGGCTTGCTATTTTAAGTTAGTTGTTGTAGTAGTAGGTCATCTTTCGAGGTTTGGGAGAGCTGATAGTTCAGTGTGTCGTGAGCTGGCATTTTGATTCTTGTTGGTGTTGTTGGTTAAACTTGTTGGCGTTGCTGGTTATTATTGTTGTCGCGTCTTTGTATATTTCAGGTGAGCTTGAATCTAAGTGTGGGGGAATCATCATCCCTTACGTTTAGGTTTTGAGCGTATTTTGTTAAGATGTGATGATGATGATGTAGTTGATGGGGAGTGTAGGTTGGTTTCGATAGCTTGGCCGATGATTTAATTGGTATTTCTCATTTTTTGAGTTTACTCGAGGTCGAGTAAAGTTCAAGTGTGGGGGTATTTGATACGCTCAAGTTATACGATGTTCTTGTGGTATTTTAGGTGCACATTGCTAAGGGATTTGTTCGTAATTGTTAAGGTTTGCATATAAATCATCCTTAACAAAAGTTCGGAGTTTTGCGATATAAGTTGTGTTAATGTCATGCATTCCGAGCTTCCAAGGTGAAATGCATTTGAGCCGAGCATCACAAGCCACAAGCTCGCCAAGCCAAGCTCGAAGCATCGCAAGCGAGCACGACGCCTGCCCGCGCCCATCGCCAGCGGCCCGCCACCCGCACGCTCGGCAGCCGAGCCGCCCGGCGCCCATCGCCAAGCGGCCCGCACACCCGCACGCTCGCCCGGCCACGCTCACGCCCCCGGCTCATCGCCCGGCGCCCGGCGCTCGCGACTCGCGAGCTTCCTCGCACCTCGCGAGCATACTGCCGTCGCGACTCGCGAGGTCTGTCGGGGACTCGCGACCGGTGCCCATCCAAATTGTGCGCGGGAGGCAGAACGCTCTTCGCGACTCGCGATCAGTTTCGCACCTCGCGACCCCTAGGTCGGTCTATTTGTCGACTGATTTTTGAGCTTTACTATAAATACTAAAGTTGATTTTTAGACCTAGGGGGACACACACTTGAGGAGAGAGAATATCCAACACTCCATTCTTCTCTTCTTATCTTCTCTTTTTAGTTTTTATTTTCTAGTTTAGTTTTTGTAGATTTCAATTATGGAATTGGCTATTGCTATGCCGATTGTAGCTTGAACCGTTCTTGAACGAGATTAATATGAAGCTTCAAGCATTATTGTGAGATCTTTCCTCTCTATTTAGTTTCCTTGATTATGGTTTAATTTCTATGCTTGCTTTCTATGATTTTTGCATGATTATGCTAGGAATATTACTAGTTTGATTGTGTTATTAATCTAATGCTAGATTTAAGAATAGAATCGGATTGTTTTATTCTTTTATCAATTGGTAGCAAACTAGGGAGTAACTCAGATGCTGATCATCTTGGTTATTTCTTGGGGAAATTGAATTAGCTGTTGAATGTTTATCGCTTGTATGACATTAGCGTGTCCGTTGGTTCTCTCGTGTTTATTCTTTGCTATTGGATTGAACTTAGACGCGTTCGGACTAGGTTATCCTTTAGTTAGGGTTTTATAGTCACGCTGATCGTGCTATTCAACTAAGAATAAGGAGAACGCGAGATTAATTCTCGACAATAGATAATTATGGAAATAATTAGAGTGGAGGTTCAAGGATCGATAATGAATTGAAGTGGATGTTAATCGGATTCAAGATCTTCCCATAGTGATTTCTCATTTTATTTAGTTGCTAGTTAATTTTAGTTTGTTCGTATAATCTACTTGAAAACCCCCCTTGTTATTAGGTTACTCGACCTTTAGAGTCATCTCGGTATTGATTCACGCTAGATATTAAACTTGTCCCTGTTTCCCTGTGGATACGAACCTTACTTCCCTTCTACATTTAATTGTAAAAGAGAGTAGGAGAAATTTTATCTTTGGCCGGGTGCGGTGAACGACGACACATCCGCGCCCTTCCAAATTTTGGCGCCGTTGCCGGGAAAAACGGTGTTACTAGTTTGTATATAGCGTGTGTTTTTGGATTGTATTGCTTGTGCTCTTTGTTTATGGTTAACACTCGTACTACTAACAAAGAATCTTTGCATTACGATCCCGAATTAGAATTGAGTCTTTTCAGGTGGAGAAACATTTTGCGAAAAAATTTTCAAGAATCATCTTTTAACGGTGAAGTGGAGGAAGAGATGCCTCCGAGAATTGAAACACGTACCTTGAGGGAGCTCACGACTCCTAACCTTGATCAACAACCATTGTGCATCTCATTTCCGGCTATTGATGAAGGCACTACTTTTGAATTGAAGTCGGGGTTGATACATTTGCTTCCTTCGTTCCATGGGCTCAATGGAGAAGATCCAAACAAATTTCTTTCGGAGTTTCACGTGGTTTGTACTAGCATGAAACCAAGTGGAGCAACGGATGAACAAATCAAGTTGAGAGCTTTTCCTTTTGCTTTGAAGGATGGAGCTAAAGATTGGTTATATTATCTTCCTCCTGGTTGTATTTCCACTTGGGTTGAAATGAAGAGGCAATTTCTTGAGAAGTTCTTTCCAGCTTCTAAGTCCTCAACATTAAAGAAGGAAATCAGCAATATTGAGCAGAAACACGATGAGTCTTTCTACGAATATTGGGAGAGGTTCAAGAGACTTTGTGCTAGTTGTCCATATCATGGCTATTCTGATGAAGACCTCATTTTGTACTTTTACAATGGTTCTTCTGACGAAGATGTGCGAATGGTGAATGCTGCTAGTGGAGGTTCTTTCATAAACAAAACTCCAACTGCAGCTAGAGAACTCATTGAAGAACTAGCTGAAGGCTCGAGACAGTTCAGTAGAAGATCGAATCATCGTAGAGCAAATGTTGAAAGTCCAGGTTCTAGCTCTTCAAAGGCCGAGGATCAAGTACAAGCTCTTACATCAATGATGCGGGAGTTCATGGTAAAGAACAATGGAGTTCAACAGGTAAAAGCTTGTAGAATTTGTTCTTTAGATCATCATACTGATGTTTGTCCTCAAATGCAAGAAGAATTTAGGGAATAGGTCAAAGCTGTACGTATTCAAGGCCAACAAGCATTACAGAGACATGATCCCTACTCCTATGCTTCCGAGCAAGGGTGGAGAGATCATTCTAACTTCAGATTTGGCAATCAACATCAACAACAAGACTATAACGAGGCCACAACCACACCCTTATCCTAGGCCCCAAGGCCGAGACTCGAGCTCTAGCATGTCCACTGAAGAAATGTTAAATGCTTTAACTAAAAATGTGACTAACATGCAGGGTAACATGGTGCAGTTCCAAGAGGAAACTCGATCGAGCATCAAGAACTTGGAGAACCAAGTAAGCCAAATTGCAGGAGCTGTAACCAAGTTAGAGGCTAGGGATTCGGTGAGGTTGCCATCCCAAACGGAACTCAACCCAAAAATGAACGTGAGTGCTATCACATTGCGGAGTGGAGCGGAAATTGCAAGCAAAGAGAGGTTGGTGGTTCGAGACAAAGAGATAGTGGAAGAGGTGATCGAGCATGAACCGACAACAGATAGTAAATCATGGCCACCTCGACAAGAGGAGAAAGTCAAAAAATCACCTCCTCCACCATATGAACCAGAGCCACCATTTCCCGAGGCATTGAGAGAAACCCGCAATGCAGAGCGCAACAACGACATTTACGAAGTCTTTCGTAAATGTAAGGTAAACATTCCTCTTTTTGATGTTTTAAATCAAGTACCCAGGTATGCTAAGTTCCTTAAAGAATTGTGTACTTCGAAAAGAAAGCAAAAACAAAAGGGAGTGCAAAAAGTGAAGGCTAGCGAGCATGTCTCGGCTATCTTTCAAAATAAATTACCTCAAAAGTGCAATGACCTAGGCATGTTTACCATCCCATGTACTATAGGTGACACCATGTTTCCTAAAGCCATGTTAGACTTAGGTGCGTCAATTAATGTGATTCCATATTCATTGTATAAGTCTTTGAAACTTGGCAATTTGCATGAAACTGGTGTGTGGTGATTCAACTAGGCGATAGATCCAATGTTTATCCTAGGGGTAAATTAGAGGATGTGTTAGTTAAGGTTGGGAAATTGCAATTTCCTGCTGATTTTTATGTTCTGGAGATGGAACCTGATAAGCATGCCGCCCCAATCCTTTTGGGGCGACCTTTCTTGAAAACATCTTGCACTAAAATTGATGTTTGCGCTGGTTCTTTGACCATGGAATTTGAGGGAAAGGTAGAGGCATTTGATATAAATAATCCTAAGCTTCTACTTAAGGATGATAGCTCACTTTGCTCTATTAACATTGTTGACTCTGTTTTGCATGATGTTCTTGATATTGAGCAGGTTGATAAGTTGATGAATGCTGATGAGGTCTTGGTTGAGGATTGTGTGCCTCCTACTAACGTGCAGGTTATGGTGCCCGAGTTGAAAGAGCGGAAAAAGCCTCCTGATTTACCACTTTGTTTTGAAACTGTACCACTAACGATGCATTGCAAGAGTTCTTCGGAATCTGTTTTGCAGGTACTTGAATTGGAGGTTGACATGGAGCCACCATTGTCACACATGGAGCACAAGCCCAATTATTGAGCTCAAGGTACTAAGTCGAGCTAACGACTTTAAACAACAGCGCTTCTCGGGAGGCAACCCGAGACCCTTTTTATTTTCTTTCTTTTTCTTTATTTCTCATCAAATTTCCACCACCACAACAAATTTTCTTTCACCCACCGCCCGCCCACTAAAAAGATCCACAACCAATCTTAATCCACTTGGAGCCAAAATCCGCAATAGAAAATCCGTTGGGAGGACTTCAATAGCTAGGAGTTGGTACAACTAGAGGGTTGAGATTGTTAATGTATCTTTTCGATCTCTTAAGCTAGGAGCAAATCTCAAAAATTCGAAACTTTTGAACTTGTCATTTGTTTGAGTGATTCGAGGGAGAGGGTTGTGAGTTGATTTATGAGATTTGAGTTGGTGTTGTTAAGAAATTTGAGTTTGACGGATTGTTTGGTCATGAGTTTTGAGCATTCGATCTTCGATTTACCCGATTTTCGATTTTCTTCCCCCATTTTCAGTTTACTTTTTCTTCTAATTGTCGTTACATTGAGGACAATGTGTAGTTTAAGTAGGGGGAGGGTATTCTCATTCTCATGTATCTATGTTGTATTTATGTTGTATTTATTTCATTTTGAAAAAAAAAAAAAAAAAAAAAAAAAAAATGAAAAAAAAGTGATGAAATGAAACCCGCTGAGTTGAAAACCCACAAGGGTGGGCGACTCAGGCAAAAATGGGGGCCCGGATAGGTTGAAAACCCGAAAGGGCAACCTATGCAAAAAAGTGGCTTATATTGAGCGGGTAAGATGGTGAGATGAAAAAAAAAGAAAGGTGAGAAGCTAGGATGAAAACCCGAAAGGGCTCCTAGGCAAAATGAGAGATTAAGAGAGAATTTTGTATTTGGAAAACTCATTTGCCGGAGTTGGTGTAATAAGGCGGAAGGTGTCTTTGGGTTGGTTATTTCATCCTTTGTTTTGTGAAGATCTATTTATTTTGGCTTTCACATTCTTTTGGTTGATTGTTTGTTTTTGGGAATAAGCATGGAATTTATCCCTTTTTGTCTTTGATTCCATGGCTTGCTATTTTAAGTTAGTTGTTGTAGTAGTAGGTCATCTTTTGAGGTTTGGGAGAGCTGATAGTTCAATGTGTCGTGAGCTGGCATTTTGATTCTTGTTGGTGTTGTTGGTTTAACTTGTTGGCGTTGCTGGTTATTATTGTTGTCGCGTCTTTGTATATTTCAGGTGAGCTTGAATCTAAGTGTGGGGGAATCATCATCCCTTACGTTTAGGTTTTGAGCGTATTTTGTTAAGATGTGATGATGATGATGTAGTTGATGGGGAGTGTAGGTTGGTTTCGATAGCTTGGGCGATGATTTAATTGGTATTTCTCATTTTTTGAGTTTACTCGAGGTCGAGTAAAGTTCAAGTGTGGGGGGTATTTGATACGCTCAAGTTATACGATGTTCTTGTGGTATTTTAGGTGCACATTGCTAAGGGATTTGTTCGTAATTGTTAAGGTTTGCATATAAATCATCCTTAGCGGAAGTTCGGAGTTTTGCGATATAAGTTGTGTTAATGTCATGCATTCCGAGCTTCCAAGGTGAAATGCATTTGAGCCGAGCATCACAAGCCACAAGCTCGCCAAGCCAAGCTCGAAGCATCGCAAGCGAGCACGACTCCCGCCCATCGCCAAGCAGCCCGCACACCCGCACGCTCGCAGCAAGCCGAGCCGCCAGCGCCCATCGCCAAGCGGCCCGCACATCCGCACGCTCGGCCCGGCGCTCACGCCCCGGCCCGGGCGCTCGCGACTCGCGAGCTTCCTCGCACCTCGCGAGCATACTGCCGTCGCGACTCGCGACCAGTGCCCATCCAAATTGTGCGCGGGAGGCAGAACGCTCTTCGCGTCTCGCGATCAGTTTCGCACCTCGCGACCCCTAGGTCGGTCTATTTGTCGACTGATTTTTGAGCTTTACTATAAATACTAAAGTTGATTTTTGGACCTAGGGGGACACACACTTGAGGAGAGAGAATATCCAACACTCCATTCTTCTCTTCTTATCTTCTCTTTTTAGTTTTTATTTTCTAGTTTAGTTTTTGTAGATTTCAATTATGGAATTGGCTATTGCTATGCCGATTGTAGCTTGAACCGTTCTTGAACGAGATTAATATGAAGCTTCAAGCATTATTGTGAGATCTTTCCTCTCTATTTAGTTTCCTTGATTATGGTTTAATTTCTATGCTTGCTTTCTATGATTTTTGCATGATTATGCTTGGAATATTACTAGTTTGATTGTGTTATTAATCTAATGCTAGATTTAAGAATAGAATCGGATTGTTTTATTCTTTTATCAATTGGTAGCAAACTAGGGAGTAACTCAGATGCTGATCATCTTGGTTATTTCTTGGGGAAATTGAATTAACTGTTGAATGTTTATCGCTTGTATGACATTAGCAGGTCTGTTGGTTCTCTGTGTTTATTGCTGCTATTGGATTGAACTTAGACGCGTTCGGACTAGGTTATCCTTTAGTTAGGGTTTTATAGTCACGCTGATCGTGCTATTCAACTAAGAATAAGGAGAACGCGAGATTAATTCTCGACAATAGATAATTATGGAAATAATTAGAGTGGAGGTTCAAGGATCGATAATGAATTGAAGTGAATGTTAATCGGATTCAAGATCTTCCCATAGTGATTTCTCATTTTATTTAGTTGCTAGTTAATTTTAGTTTGTTCGTATAATCTACTTGAAAACCCCCCTTGTTATTAGGTTACTCGACCTTTAGAGTCATCTCGGTATTGATTCACGCTAGATATTAAACTTGTCCCTGTTTCCCTGTGGATACGAACCTTACTTCCCTTCTACATTTAATTGTAAAAGAGAGTAGGAGAAATTTTATCTTTGGCCGGGTGCGGTGAACGACGACACATCCGCGCCCTTCCAAATTTTGGCGCCGCCGTTGCGGAAACGGTGTTACTAGTTTGTATATAGCGTGTGTTTTTGGATTGTATTGCTTGTGTTCTTTGTTTATGGTTAACACTCGTACTACTAACAAAGAATCTTTGCATTACGATCCCGAATTAGAATTGAGTCTTTTCAGGTGGAGAAACATTTTGCGAAAAAATTTTCAAGAATCATCTTTTAACGGTGAAGTGGAGGAAGAGATGCCTCCGAGAATTGAAACACGTACCTTGAGGGAGCTCACGGCTCCTAACCTTGATCAACAACCATTGTGCATCTCATTTCCGGCTCTTGATGAAGGCACTACTTTTGAATTGAAGTCGGGGTTGATACATTTGCTTCCATCGTTCCATGGGCTCAATGGAGAAGATCCAAACAAATTTCTTTCGGAGTTTCACGTGGTTTGTACTAGCATGAAACCAAGTGGAGCAACGGATGAACAAATCAAGTTGAGAGCTTTTCCTTTTGCTTTGAAGGATGGAGCTAAAGATTGGTTATATTATCTTCCTCCTGGTTGTATTTCCACTTGGGTTGAAATGAAGAGGCAATTTCTTGAGAAGTTCTTTCCGACTTCTAAGTCCTCAACATTAAAGAAGGAAATCGGCAATATTGAGCGAAACACGATGAGTCTTTCTACGAATATTGGGAGAGGTTCAAGAGACTTTGTGCTAGTTGTCCATATCATGGCTATTCGATGAAGACCTCATTTTGTACTTTTACAATGGTTCTTCCGACGAAGATGTGCGAATGGTGAATGCTTGCTAGTGGAGGTTCTTTCATAAACAAAACTCCAACTGCAGGCTAGAGAACTCATTGAAGAACTAGGCGAAGGCTCGAGACAGTTCGGTAGAAGATCGAATCATCGTAGAGCAAATGTTGAAAGTCCGGTTCTAGCTCTTCAAAGGCCGAGGATCAAGTACAAGCTCTTACATCAATGATGCGGGAGTTCATGGTAAAGAACAATGGAGTTCAACGGGTAAAAGCTTGTAGAATTTGTTCTTTAGATCATCATACCGATGTTTGTCCTCAAATGCAAGAAGAATTTAGGGAAGAGGTCAAAGCCGTAGGTTTTCAAGGCCAACAAGCATTACGAGACATGATCCCTACTCCTATGCTTCCGAGCAAGGGTGGAGAGATCATTCTAACTTCGGATTTGGCAATCAACATCAACAACAAAGACTATAACGAGGCCACAACCACACCCCTTATCCTAGGCCCCAAGGCCGAGACTCGAGCTCTAGCATGTCCACTTGAAGAAATGTTAAATGCTTTAACTAAAAATGTGACTAACATGCAGGGTAACATGGTGCAGTTCCAAGAGGAAACTCGATCGAGCATCAAGAACTTGGAGAACCAAGTAAGCCAAATTGCGGGAGAGCCGTAACCAAGTTAGAGGCTAGGGATTCGGTGAGGTTGCCATCCCAAACAAAACTCAACCCAAAAATGAACGTGAGTGCTATCACATTGCGGAGTGGAGCGGAAATTGCAAGCAAAGAGAGGTTGGTGGTTCGAGACAAAGAGATAGTGGAAGAGGTGATCGAGCATGAACCGACAACGAGATAGTAAATCATGGCCACCTCGACAAGAGGAGAAAGTCAAAAAATCACCTCCTCCACCATATGAACCCGAGCCACCATTTCCCGAGGCATTGAGAGAAACCCGCAATGCAGAGCGCAACAACGACTTTACGAAGTCTTTCGTAAATGTGAGGTAAACATTCCTCTTTTTGATGTTTTAAATCAAGTACCCAGGTATGCTAAGTTCCTTAAAGAATTGTGTACTTCGAAAAGAAAGCAAAAACAAAAGGGAGTGCAAAAAGTGAAGGCTAGCGAGCATGTCTCGGCTATCTTTCAAAAGAAATTACCTCAAAAGTGCAATGACCCAGGCATGTTTACCATCCCATGTACTATAGGTGACACCATGTTTCCTAAAGCCATGTTAGACTTAGGTGCGTCAATTAATGTGATTCCATATTCATTGTATAAGTCTTTGAAACTTGGCAATTTGCATGAAACCGGTGTGGTGATTCAACTAGGCGATAGATCCAATGTTTATCCTAGGGGTAAATTAGAGGATGTGTTAGTTAAGGTTGGGAAATTGCAATTTCTGCTGATTTTTATGTTACGGAGATGGAACCTGATAAGCATGCCGCCCCAATCCTTTTGGGGCGACCTTTCTTGAAAACATCTTGCACTAAAATTGATGTTTGCGCTGGTTCTTTGACCATGGAATTTGAGGGAAAGGTAGAGGCATTTGATATAAATAATCCTAAGCTTCTACTTAAGGATGATAGCTCACTTTGCTCTATTAACATTGTTGACTCTGTTTTGCATGATGTTCTTGATATTGAGCGAGGTTGATAAGTTGATGAATGCTTGATGAGGTCTTGGTTGAGGATTGTGTGCCTCCTACTAACGTGCGGGTTATGGTGCCCGAGTTGAAAGAGCGGAAAAAGCCTCTCGATTTACCACTTTGTTTTGAAACCGTACCACTAACGATGCATTGCAAGAGTTCTTCGGAATCTGTTTTGCAGGTACTTGAATTGGAGGTTGACATGGAGCCACCATTGTCACACATGGAGCACAAGCCCAATTATTGAGCTCAAGGTACTAAGTCGAGCTAACGACTTTAAACAACGCGCTTCTCGGGGCAACCCGAGACCCTTTTTATTTTCTTTCTTTTTCTTTATTTCTCATCAAATTTCCACCACCACAACAAATTTTCTTTCACCCACCGCCCGCCCACTAAAAAGATCCACAACCAATCTTAATCCACTTGGAGCCAAAATCCGCAATAGAAAATCCGTTGGGAGGACTTCAATAGCTAGGAGTTGGTACAACTAGAGGGTTGAGATTGTTAATGTATCTTTTCGATCTCTTAAGCTAGGAGCAAATCTCAAAAATTCGAAACTTTTGAACTTGTCATTTGTTTGAGTGATTCGAGGGAGAGGGTTGTGAGTTGATTTATGAGATTTGAGTTGGTGTTGTTAAGAAATTTGAGTTTGACGGATTGTTTGGTCATGAGTTTTGAGCATTCGATCTTCGATTTACCCGATTTTCGATTTTCTTCCCCCATTTTCAGTTTACTTTTTCTTCTAATTGTCGTTACATTGAGGACAATGTGTAGTTTAAGTAGGGGGGAGGGTATTCTCATTCTCATGTATCTATGTTGTATTTATGTTGTATTTATTTCATTTTGAAAAAAAAAAAAAAAAAAAAAAAAAAAAAAAAAAAAAAGTGATGAAATGAAACCCGCTGAGTTGAAAACCCACAAGGGTGGGCGACTCAGGCAAAAATGGGGGCCCGGATAGGTTGAAAACCCGAAAGGGCAACCTATGCAAAAAAGTGGCTTATATTGAGCGGGTAAGATGGTGAGATGAAAAAAAAAGAAAGGTGAGAAGCTAGGATGAAAACCCGAAAGGGCTCCTAGGCAAAATGAGAGATTAAGAGAGAATTTTGTATTTGGAAAACTCATTTGCCGGAGTTGGTGTAATAAGGCGGAAGGTGTCTTTGGGTTGGTTATTTCATCCTTTGTTTTGTGAAGATCTATTTATTTTGGCTTTCACATTCTTTTGGTTGATTGTTTGTTTTTGGGAATAAGCATGGAATTTATCCCTTTTTGTCTTTGATTCCATGGCTTGCTATTTTAAGTTAGTTGTTGTAGTAGTAGGTCATCTTTCGAGGTTTGGGAGAGCTGATAGTTCAGTGTGTCGTGAGCTGGCATTTTGATTCTTGTTGGTGTTGTTGGTTAAACTTGTTGGCGTTGCTGGTTATTATTGTTGTCGCGTCTTTGTATATTTCAGGTGAGCTTGAATCTAAGTGTGGGGGAATCATCATCCCTTACGTTTAGGTTTTGAGCGTATTTTGTTAAGATGTGATGATGATGATGTAGTTGATGGGGAGTGTAGGTTGGTTTCGATAGCTTGGGCGATGATTTAATTGGTATTTCTCATTTTTTGAGTTTACTCGAGGTCGAGTAAAGTTCAAGTGTGGGGGGTATTTGATACGCTCAAGTTATACGATGTTCTTGTGGTATTTTAGGTGCACATTGCTAAGGGATTTGTTCGTAATTGTTAAGGTTTGCATATAAATCATCCTTAGCGGAAGTTCGGAGTTTTGCGATATAAGTTGTGTTAATGTCATGCATTCCGAGCTTCCAAGGTGAAATGCATTTGAGCCGAGCATCACAAGCCACAAGCTCGCCAAGCCAAGCTCGAAGCATCGCAAGCGAGCACGACGCCCGCCGCCCATCGCCAGCGGCCCGCACACCCGCACGCTCAGCAAGCCGAGCTGCCCAGCGCCCATCGCCAAGCAGCCCGCACACCCGCACGCTCAGCCAGCGCTCACTGCCCAGCGCTCACTGCCCAGCGCCCAGCGCTCGCGACTCGCGAGCTTCCTCGCACCTCGCGAGCATACTGCCGTCGCGACTCGCGAGGTCTGTCGCGACTCGCGACCAGTGCCCATCCAAATTGTGCGCGGGAGGCAGAACGCTCTTCGCGTCTCGCGATCAGTTTCGCACCTCGCGACCCCTAGGTCGGTCTATTTGTCGACTGATTTTTGAGCTTTACTATAAATACTAAAGTTGATTTTTGGACCTAGGGGGACACACACTTGAGGAGAGAGAATATCCAACACTCCATTCTTCTCTTCTTATCTTCTCTTTTTAGTTTTTATTTTCTAGTTTAGTTTTTGTAGATTTCAATTATGGAATTGGCTATTGCTATGCCGATTGTAGCTTGAACCGTTCTTGAACGAGATTAATATGAAGCTTCAAGCATTATTGTGAGATCTTTCCTCTCTATTTAGTTTCCTTGATTATGGTTTAATTTCTATGCTTGCTTTCTATGATTTTTGCATGATTATGCTAGGAATATTACTAGTTTGATTGTGTTATTAATCTAATGCTAGATTTTAGAATATAATCGGATTGTTTTATTCTTTTATCAATTGGTAGCAAACTAGGGAGTAACTCAGATGCTGATCATCTTGGTTATTTCTTGGGGAAATTGAATTAACTGTTGAATGTTTATCGCTTGTATGACATTAGCAGGTCTGTTGGTTCTCTGTGTTTATTGCTGCTATTGGATTGAACTTAGACGCGTTCGGACTAGGTTATCCTTTAGTTAGGGTTTTATAGTCACGCTGATCGTGCTATTCAACTAAGAATAAGGAGAACGCGAGATTAATTCTCGACAATAGATAATTATGGAAATAATTAGAGTGGAGGTTCAAGGATCGATAATGAATTGAAGTGGATGTTAATCGGATTCAAGATCTTCCCATAGTGATTTCTCATTTTATTTAGTTGCTAGTTAATTTTAGTTTGTTCGTATAATCTACTTGAAAACCCCCCTTGTTATTAGGTTACTCGACCTTTAGAGTCATCTCGGTATTGATTCACGCTAGATATTAAACTTGTCCCTGTTTCCCTGTGGATACGAACCTTACTTCCCTTCTACATTTAATTGTAAAAGAGAGTAGGAGAAATTTTATCTTTGGCCGGGTGCGGTGAACGACGACACATCCGCGCCCTTCCAACCCCCTGCGCAAAACTCCCTGCCACCCCTCCCTCCACATGCGAACGACCCCACCCCTCCCACACCCCTTGCGCAAAACTCCCTGCCACCCCTCCCTCCCCCTGCGAACGACCCCACCCCTCCACCACCCCCTACGCAAAACTCCCTGCCACTCCTCCCTCCGCCTGCGAACGACCCCCCACCCCTCCACCACCCCCGTGGTAAACTCCCTGCCACCTTCACTCCCCCTGCGAACGAACCCCACCCCTCCCCCACCCCCTGCACACAACACCTTACCACCCCTCCATTTTCTCTCTAACCCATCTTGTGTTTCGAGTTCATCTTCTCCTCTTTCTCATCTCCTCTTTTCAATCTTTGTTGCTTCCTCGAGAACCGATGGAGAATCGTCGATTGCGGGGTAGTGGTGATTTTAATTAGAATGGCGAAATCGGGACTCGAAAGAGCGGTGGAGGCGATGTGGTTGCTGGCCAAGTGTAAAGAAGGGAGGGAGGAGATGGTGAAGTGTAATGGTGTGGTTGAGATCTTGTAAAAAACTGGGAACTACAGAGGAATTCAGTATGGTTATTGACATTGAATTTGCTTTGTTGTTGTAGTGATAAGGTGAAGAAAGAAGTGAAAATTGAAGGGGTTTTGCGGTGGTGGTGGAGAGAGAAATGAAATACGAGTGGAAATGTTGGCAATCGTCGAATACTAAATTCTCATAAACCAGAGGGGTAAATGGTGAATAAAATTTATAACGGAAACTTAACGGCAGGGGCAAGCCATGTATTTTTCTAAACCGTAGGGGCACCAGGTGAATTGTTGAAAACACGAGGGTACCCTGTGAATTTTCGTAAAACTCAGGGGTTCCTGGTGAAAAAACCAAAAAAAAACCAATGCATATTTTATTCAGAATATTTCACAGGTATGTACACAAGTAAACTAGACTTTCCTTGTCTACAAAGCTAACACAAAGGAATTAAGGTCTCCATGTTGGAGTGAGACAGCCAAACCCCTAATGAATCATGCAAACTATGGAGAAAAACAAATAAACAGAAACAACACATATAGATGAAACCTAAAAATCAAAGGGCATTAGTCATGGTTCAGCATAGAATGAGTCTGGAACACTGGAAACAGTAGAGCCCCAAAACGGGGAACCTTTATCCCATAACTAGAAATTAGCTTTCGATTCATTGCAACAAGCTTTTGTTCAGATATTATAGATTAAACATTAGGCATGCGTGCTCAGACATGTTTATCAATCATCACCATAGTGAACTGAGTAAATTCATTTTATTGAAACACTAAAGATGCAAAAATAATGGTATACAGAATATACAAGATAAACAGAGTGAGAATCATAGTATGCATAACTCAAGATAGAACACGTCACTCCACTAAAGATGCAAAAATAATGGTATAGAAAACAGACAGCCTAAACAGAGTGAGAATCACATTACTCATAACTTAAGATAACACAAGACACCCCACGTAGATATCAGGAAAAAATGATAAACAAAAACTTGAGATAAAAGACTTGGCCACGTGGGTATAACCTAGATGTTAATGAAGTCCTTTTAATCCCGAAAAGTGGAATTAATTAATTACCTACAGCTGGCATCCATATCTTGAGCATCCCATTCGATAAACTTGTTATATTGATGAACTACCCAAGGGCAAAGATCCGTAAATAATCTCACAGATCAAAGCAAATACCCCAAACTACAACATATGAGTAATTCAAAGTTTCAAAAATCCAAACTTTTGATTTGCAATGATTTTACTCAATTCCAACATAGGATTTGTGCCTTTTTACAAATTTTGGTAATGAATCTAAAACAAACATATCATCAACAACCCAAGGTAAATATGCTTAGACACTAAATGTTAAAAAACAGGTTATAGAAATGCAGAATAGGATCATCAGAGCAATGTTACAAGACATGAATACGTGAACGATTGATTGGTTGTATAAGTGAAATTGATGACAATCCTGCAAAACCAAGTGTGAGTATAGTTGATTATACTTACATACTTAATTCCAAAACCAAATTCCATAACTAATAACCCTAATCAATCAACCTAAATACAAAAATAAATAAATTCCAGGATTAAAAGTAGAAATGCAATTATGCAAATCAAAGAACCTTTGGGTTCATAGCCCACCCAAGCTAAAATAAATAATTCAATGTTTGACACCTTTGCCTGAGATGCAATAGACTGGTGGTGGTCTGGCGGAGGTGTGGAGGCAAGCTGGTGGTGCGCGCGAAGAGAGAATGTGTAGAGGCGAGCTGGTGGTTGGCTTGGCTTGTCTTGTAGGAGTGCCGTGAGAGAGTTTGAAGGCCTCAAGGCCGACTGGTGATGCATCTGAAAAGTGAAGCCTTCGCTGGTGGATGGTTGACGGTGGTGGTTGCTGAAGAGAGATAAGGGAGGGGTAAAAATGTGGGTCGTGACTGCGTTGGGATTTTGGGAGTTTGGGTTAGAGGATTTTTTTGACCGGAAAAACCAAATTCAATAAAACTCAACCAGCAGCCTTGTCAGCAATAACAAGAGAGAGGATGTCTGGCGGAAAATCCTCCAACCAAATCAACTCCTCCTCAAAGGAGAGAGACGACTTAGCCATAGCATGGGATACATTATTACAACTTCTCCTACAAAACTAAAACTACAAAAATCCAACTTACCAACAAAGTTTCTAATATCATTAGCAACAATTTGGGTGACAGTGAGCTCCTTCACTTTCGCCTGTAGAAGCTTGACCAGGGGAAGACAATCCACCTCCACTTTAATCTCCCTAAGACCGCATTCAAACGCGCGCTGCAGACTAAAGAGCAAGGCTTCAGCCTCGGCTTGGGCCACCGGGCACTCATCATTACCCCTTCGTCCCGCTAACAACAGCACATCTTCTTCATGAGCGCAGACCACCACCAGCACCCCTAGCCCCACCTTTCCTTCCTTCGTTACAGCTGCATCAGAGTTAAGTTTAAACTTCCCACTTACCGGAGGACACCACGAGTTTTCTTCAGTGACATCATTCATGGCCCCTGTGGTCTCTCTTTCACTATTACAAACAGCTTCATACTCATTTAGGAGGCGCAACGTCTTCTGACACACCATAGAAGGCTCCAACTTCTTTTTCTAAAAAACCCACAAGTTACGAAGATTCCACACTTGCCAGGCAAACATCATAATAATTTCCCACGAGCGATCAATAGTACATTTCTTCGCCATGCTATAATTCCATTCCTTGATGTCCAATCTCTTCGGGGAAAGTTTCCATATGATATTGATGTCCTTACAAGTCAAAACCATATGAGATATGGTCTCCGGGCCATCTCTGAATCGAGCACAAGCATTGTCAACACTCATCCCCCTCTTAGTTAGAACATCCATGGTTGGAAGACCGTTACGAGCTGCCCTCCAAAAGAAATTCTTAACTTTTTGAGGAACATTTTCTTTCCAAATTGTTTTCCAGAATCAAGAGCTAGATAACATGGAGGAAATGCCGACACACCCTCTCAGTCATTGCATCTCGAAATGGTGCACTTCTTACTGTGAAATCACCTTTCTTGGAGTGAGACCTAAAGAGGAAATCCTCCTAGTTACTCAAAGCAATCGTAGTGGCCTTGATCACATCTAGTTCTTCCCTTGTTATTATCTCTTGCAAAGCTTCGATATCATCCCACTGGCCACCATCCTCCAACCGCCAGTCCGCAATATAGGGTCTTAGAAGAGCATCCTCCGGTGGGCTAGACCAGACACGCCCCCCTGGGAGACTCTTTAACTAAGCATCCTTCCAAAACTTAACCTTCCTACCGTTCCCTAGTATCCATCTAGAGCCCTCCTTTAGCAATTCTCTAGCAGACAAGATAGACCGCCATGTATAGCTAGCATTTTGAGGAACCTTAGCCTCACAAAAGTCAGAGCGAGGGAAGTACTTCACTTTCAAAACCGTGGCCGCAATAGATTTGGGGTTTGTGACTATCCTCCAGCACTGTTTAGTCAGTAAGGCAGTGTTGAAAGCCACCAAACCACGAAGGCCTAAGCCCCCATCATCATTCGAATGGCACATCTTCTCCCAACTAATGAGAGTTAGTTTCCTCTCACTACCTTGTTGACCCCACCAAAAATTATGGCAAAGAGAAACCATATTATTGGTAACCCCTTCCGGGATCTTGAAGCACTGCATGGCGTATATTGGAATAGCTTTAACCACCGATTTCACAAGCACTTCTCTTCCTGCTCTCGATAGGTACCTCTCTTTTCATCCTTTAATCTTTTTCCACATGCGGTCTTGAATGGTCTGGAAGACAACTTTCTTAGATCTTCCAATGAAAGTTGGAAGCCCAAGATATTTTTTTGTGCTCATTGATAGCCGTAAATTTTAACATTCGATTTTTCCAAATTAATTTTTTGACCTAACACTGTTTCATAAGATGTCAGGATATCAATGATTGCCTACGCTTCATTATCACAAGCTCTTGTGAACAACAAACTATCATCTGTAAAAAAGAGGTGAGAAATAGTAGGGACATGTCTGCCAATTTTAATTCCATGAATCAGTCCCCTAGACTCAGCATCCCTTAAAAGCGCAGAGAAGCCTTCCGCACACAGAAGGAACAGGAACGATGAGATAGGATCACCCTGCCTTAGTCCCCTTCCCGGAGTGAACCTCTGAGACGGAAAAACATTGAACATGATGGAATAGGATACAGTAGAAATACACATCATGATTAGATCAACAAACTTTGCATCAAAACCCAACTGTAACATCATACTCCGAATAAACTCCTACTCCACTCTGTCATATGCCTTGCTCATATCAAGTTTTATAGCCATGAACCCCTTCACACCCTTCTTTTTCTTTCTAAGGTAGTGAAATAATTCATAAGCCACCAAAACATTATCAATGATAAGTCTCCCGGGATCAAAGGCTGTAACAGCCGAATATCTTAAGCAGGTTTAATTAAAGGCTAGTTATTTGTTTTAAATTAATGATGATATTTTAGTATAACTTGATGTATTTTGTTAAACAAATTGAGTGTTTTAAAGAGAAAAAAGAAAGAAAGAGAAATGTTTCCTCTTGTACGTGGCTTAATATGGACAAGCCAACATCTTGCCTTGTTGTCAAAAGTTCTAGCTTCTCCCAGTTTTCTTTAATTAGGAATGGAAAATCCAAATCCTCATTTCACCTTTATTCTCTCTCGTACCACTTTCACTCCCTCCTTCTGAAGAACAAGATGGGTCTCGCCGGAGCTGAAATGCCCTCTCACCGGCGTGCGCACGGTGTTACGTTGTCTTTTGCTTCTTCACCGTCCTTCTTTCCTCTCTGTTCTGCCCTGTTATGGGGTCGCCTCGCGCGTGCTGATGCCGGTGTTGTTCAGCGCTGCATCGGTGGTGCTGGTGGTTCTGCCACCATCGATGCTCTTCTCAATCTGTGCTGCTGTGCGTTCTCTCTGTTCTATGGTATGGGTTGTTGCCCTTGTGCGCCATTGATAGGTATAAAAGTTAAAACCTTTATCTTATTTTCTTTCAATTGATAAACGAAAATTCAGATTTTTCCATGAGTTTTATTGTTTGATTTCACTAATAAGTTCAGTTCTAATGATTAGTAAAATCTGTTTTATGATAAGAGTTTGTTAAGAATAAAGATTGAATCTTTCCTTTGTATCGAATGAATTGTAGTTTATCATCTGTACTAGGCTTTCTTAAGTAGCTTATAAAATCAAAATTTCTACAAAATGGTGTTTAATAATATTCCGTATGAGCAAGACTTGGTGTTAATTAGAGTTAGAATGTGAGATTGATGGTGCGAGTTAGTTTATAGGAATGGTTTTAATATAAGAGTTTGCAATTTGTTCATGAAAGAATTAGAGAATATAAGAAGTTAGTTTCCTTATCTGAATTGTAGTGATAATGAATGTTAATTGTCATTGTTATTGTTGTGAGGTGAATATTGGAGAATTGCTATGGTTATATAAATGATTCAAGCTAAGATGGTGAGCAAGTTATGATTCTTGGAGGTCGCGTATAATTATTCTTGGATTTATATTGAAGTGATTGTCGTATTGAGGTAACATTTATGTTCAGCAAAATGTATTTACATGCCCGTGTGTGTATCGTATTTTAATATCTTATATCGTTTATAGTCATGGCCATGGTTATAGATGCATACTTATGAGTTAGTTGTGAATTGTTATTGGATGATTATATAAGAATGCTTTTGTTCAGTTATTGGAATTGTTCGGAAATATTTATGTGTAGTGAGATATGGTTTGAATATGATAATGTAAAAAGAAGTTTCGTATTTGTTTTAGTTGGCTTAGCTTAGCTCATGAACTGAGATAAAAAGTGGGCAAGGTACAGGTGGAGGAAAGTGATCCAGATATAAGTTCAGTTAAGACCAGAGAAGGTCGAATATTCTATTATGTTATGCTACGTTATGTTATACCAAAACCTGTACTTGCCAGCGATTTGTGTTAAGTGATTGAACTACGCCAGCGATATATTTTAAAAATGGAATTCTTTTCCGAACAATTACCAAGCTTGATTATTGTATGAAAAATTTTGCGAACTAAAACCGTTTTGACGGACTGAAGTAAAGTTACTGAGCTTTCCGCTCATTTTAGTTTTGTTTTTATTTTGCATTCTCTTCTGTAATTTGCAGGTTTGAGTTGGAAGTTCGAAGTGGATCTTAAGCGAGAGTTTAGTTATTAAGTTGTAATTAGATTAATGATTTGGAAGTTGTATTTAGAGTATGAAATTGTTAATATTTAAGTGCTTATTTGAGAATAAAGTCTTCAATAGGTTTGGGTATTCTGTAATCTGATATTTGGTTTTGAAGCTCTTGTATTGTGGGCCCTGACCCACAGGTCTAGGATCGTGTAAAAGGTTATGTTTCTGCCGCGAGTAAAAATATTATTCGAGGTTTATTAAGTGTTGATTGTGATTAGTGAATCTTAAGTGTGATTAGCTAGGAGCTCGAAATTGCGGGCTGTTACAAAGGCACTTTGAGACTCACTAATAATAGAAGGTAAATTCAGTTTTAATCTATTTGAAACTACCTTTGAGACAAGCTTATAGAAAACATTACATAAGCTAATCGGACAGTAGTATTTAGTAGATTGACACACCTTCTTTTTAGAAATGAGCACAACATGAGCATGATTAATATCAGCAACAGAGCCTCCGTTATTCAAAATGTTAAGGACATAAGAAGTTACCTCCTCCCTAATAGTTTTCCAATAAGTTTTGTAAAAAAGAGCAGGCATGCCATTCGGACCCGGAGCCTTTGTGGGATGCATTTGTTTCAAAGCTTACTTCACCTCTTCTGCTGTATAAGGAGCAGTAAGAGCTTGGTTCATCTACCCCGTGACTCTCGCTTGCACCTTGTCAACAACCTGCTCCACCTCCGCTACACCACTCGACTCAAACAACCTGTAAAAATAATTTACAAACACCACTTTTGCTTCCTCCTCATCCGTTCTCCGTACCCTCCATCATCAAACACCCCTTTTATTGTATTCCAGCGTCTTCTATCATTGGCTTGTTTGTGAAAAAAGGCTGTATTTTTGTCCCCGTCTTTTAGCCAGTTTTGCCTACTATGCTAAGCCTAGACAATCTCTTCCCTCTACTCAATCTCATCAATCTCTGCATCGAGCTTCTTAAGTTCAGCTATAGTATTTTCCGTTGCCGGCATACTGATTAAGACTTTCATCTACTCCCTTCTACCCTCAATTTCCTTCGAGAAATCAGTTTTCCTCTTACTACTCCACCTCTTCAATTGACTCGCACAAGATAATATTTTTCCCCTTACGTCCTGGCCTTCCTGGGCTACCCAAGTTTCTTCAATAATGTTGTTGCATTACTCTTCCCTCAACCACTCCTTTTCAAAACGAAATGCCCGGTTCCATCTTCTCCTCCTCCCTTTTACTTGAATATGCTTCTGAATTATAATTTTTAGGGGCGCATGATCTGAATGACGACGCGGCAAATGCTCTGCAAGAGAGCAGGCGAACATCTCGACCCAGGTTTCATTCATGAGCACACGGCCAAGACGTTCTTGGACGTTATCACCTTTGGCTCTGTAGTTTGTCCAGGTGTAAGGGTAGCCTTCAAAATGAACCCATCTATCTCACGTTGGTTCTTTGGATTTCCACCTATTTTCACTTCATGACTCAGAATACAATTAAAATCTCCTAGCACATCCATGGAAGGTCACAACCATTTTTGGGGGTCGTCAAAAGGTTCCAAGTCTCTTCCTTTCGATCTTCCTCCGGAAAACCATAAACACCCGTCATCCGCCATTTATCACCATTAGAATAGGAGACCACAAAGTCCATATGGTTAAGGGATGAAGATGTTAGAGTAAGATCCAAATCATCATCCCAAAACATAGCGAGACCACTCCTCCTGTGTCTCCCCTCCCCATCACAAAATCAACACACAAGAAATTTTTCAGTCTCACCTTTCTTCTAATACTATCCCATTCCTTGCCTTTTAACTTTGTCTCGGAAAGAAAGACAAAGTGGGGATTCTCAATTTGAATAACGCCTTTAAGCGTATTCTCTGCACGAGGACTCCCAAATCCTCGGTAGTTCCAAGCTAGGCCTATCAATGGCCTTCGCGGGGTTGCATTGCAACCTCCGCTACTTCGATATTTCCCAACGTCCCCGTTAAGCACTCAACTTTTTCTCTCTTGCAATCAATTCCACCTTTATCAACATAATATTCCTCCCTGCTCACTGTCTCCTTCCTTTTCCCACATACTTCCAGCTCCCCTCCCACCTCCAGATTTCTTCTAGGGAACTTCTTCACCTTCCTCGGCCGACCTGCTGCAATTTTGGAGCTACCCTTCGCTTCATAACATGTGCCATAAGGGAGAATGTTTGTCGCATACCCCTCATCCATGGCCTCATAAAAACTCTCAACCAAGGTCTGTTCACATTCATTACGAAGAGTTTCTTTCTGTGCGCTTGTTCTCCTTCATCTCCCCCATCTACACACCCCTCCTCCAGTTGCTCTGACCGGTGAGCTTTTAAGTTTACAACTTGAAGTTGGCGAGTCACACCTCGCACACTTTTCATGGTTTTGGTAGATGGTTGCATCTGTCCTTTTGTAACAAAAAGTCTGCGAGCACAATGGTTTCCCCTTGAGTCATCATCCCTCTCTCCTTCACCCTTATTCACACGCCATGGTGATGCCCGAATTTTATCACTGAAGATACATTTTGAGCCCCCTAATCCCATAGCTTCATCACAGTCTTTATCTCTATGACCAAATCTCCCGCACACATAGTAGAAAAGTGGTAGTTTTTTGTATTTGACACCAAAATTTTGTGAATGTCCTCCACGCATCTTGAGAATGATCACTTTTATCAATGGTTTTCGGAGATCAATCATGGTACGAATGCGAAGTGATTTATTAATTCCTGCCACATCGGATTTATCAACTGCAATAAAAGCTCCCACCTTGTCACCAATTTTTCGGGCATTCTCCTCGTTGTTGCGTCCCATAAAAGGGAGATCGTAAACCCTAATCCAAAAAGGCACATAACACAGTGGTATTTCAGAGGGTTTGCAATCTCCATTAATCTCACTAAGGGCCAGTGAGTGTCTATCAAAATGCTAGGGTTGATTGTCCACCACACGTTCCTTATCCTGCCAATGGTGAAACTAGAAGAAGAATATATTTTTTTCAATACAATTTGCTTCCATCCCATGTTTGGGGTTCCAGATCTATTTCATGGTTTTTTTAAGGCGGTGGAATTGATGCTTCGTTCACTCCATATTCGTCCCACTATCCATAGGGCAACCCGCTTCTCCTCCTCATCTTCCCTTACTTCTACCCATTCAATCTCCTCCCCCTTCTCCTCTTCCCCAATCTGATGTTCCATAATTACTCACCAAAAGAAACCAAAGAAAATAAGAAAAAGGCTCGAAAAATCGAGCCAAAATCCTTCGAAAACGAAGCAAAGAAACAGCGCACTAGAAGAGCCCCTCCCAAGAGAAAAAACCCTAGAGGGAAGTTTTAATTTCACTTTCTAGTTGTTCGTAGGGTTTGAGGATAGAAGTTCTCAAATGTTAGGAAATTAAGTAGTTGCTATAGAGTACCCAACTACCCAATATCTAATGCATCTTATCTATTGCATCACATGATATGTTTGAGGGGATACAATAGCGTATAACGCCCAAGTAGCATATTATATCTTGCATCGCATCATACATTATACTTGACGAATAATGTCTAATGCATCGCCTATTCAACCAAGGGCGACACAATAACTTTATGCATCGCTTGTTAATTTAGAGGGGATGCAATAACGTTTTTTCATAAATTTTACCCTTAACCCTACTACGTCAAACATAAAATATAAGCTGACACGATAACTTTATGTGTCGCCTATTATATTACAGGTGACACAATAGGGTATTTGAAAAAAATTTCACCACCCTATCGCGTCAAACATTACAAAAAAATGCGATACAATAGGTTTATGCGGCAAATATTTTAGATAGGCGACGCGATAAGCCTGTTGTGCTAGGGTATTTTTGTAGTAGTGTTATCTTGGAAAACACGGTAGAACCATGCAACTCATCAAGCATATCATCCAATCTTGGAATTGGAATCTGTTATTCTAGTATGAACACTAGATCAACTACAAGAGGAGGGGTGAATTGTAGTTGTGGGGAATTTTAAACTATTTTGCGGAAATAAACAAACTTTAAAGAGATAAGAAAGTAGACAAACAATTTTAACTTACAAGGAAAATTTCCTAAGTCCAATAGGAAGAAAAACCTTGACCCCAAGGGATTTTGACTCAATACTTCTCTTATTAAAATAGGCCAAATGACTCTTTCATACAACCTATTTCTGGACCTCACTCTGTTCCTTTAAGAACTTGTTCCCAGTCACTCAGTTCCCCTGAACTGATGACACTCACTTGACTTCACTCGAAGTCTTCTCGTTCTCTCTTTCTCTTTTCTCACTTGATTACACAGATACCTTGTGAATTTTTCACTCACCCAAACACTCGAAATAATACAATGATATGATATGAAGGATGAGAACAAAATTACAGAAAAACTTTCTAAGTAAATATGTGAATGTAATGCTTGAAAGTTGTATCTTTTTCGAACAAGTATTTTCTTCTTAAATAGTTGCTGCAGCTTCTTGTTCTTTCCTCTTCTTTCTCCACATTGTGTACTTGCTGAGATTTAGGGATCATGGCCCATAACTCGCTGCACATACTCCACGAATTTTGCAACGGTTATTAACCACCTCCACTATTCGTTGTGCGCCAATCATCTAGTAAGTGGGTAGAGAAAAACTCACCCCACTTTCCGTCTTTGTAGGCATGGATATTGATCCTGATTTTCCCAACAAAACAGCAATAATATCTTAACTTATTCTTATTATTCAAAAGATTCAAAGCTATGAGATTTATTAATCATACCATATAATAAAATCGAGTGTATAAATAATATCTTGATTAGATTAAAACTCATTAATCTTTCTACACAAGATAACATATATAAAAAGTAACAAAACAATATTTTTGGGATTTTATATTTTTCGCAAAATAAAAACTATACAAACACCTAGGTATTTGGCATCATCAAAACATGGAATACAACAATATTCCCCCTTTTTTATGATGGCAATTATAAGGCAAATAAATAATTAAATCAACAAAAAGAAAATAAACCAAAGCAAAAGAATCAAGAGCTAAGATGTTTAAAATAGAAAAAGTAATACGAACTAAGAAAACTAATACAAATTTAACTAAGAAATCAGTTTTTAACAAGAAGTAATACAGAGAGAAATTTCAAAAGTCATCACTATAGAAACTAAGCAGACTAGAATCCTTTTTATATGCCAACTTTACTTCCCCCTTTTGTCATCATCAAAAACATCTAGAGTAACTAGCAGCACTCTAATAGTTTAACAAGAACAATGAAAAGTAGCTCAAGCATATTATCTAATAATACTAGCCATCCAGACATTTTAATGAGCATGCAAAAATAAGATAAATGCACTTAGACATGAAGTATGCACAAGCTGAGTTCAAGAAAATAAAGGAAAGAAGCAAAGAAAGCAAAAAGATGAAAGATAGAAGATGAATAGAAAGAAATAAAAGAGAGAACCAAAAGAAACTGATGTGATTCACACATCCAAAAGGTGATAAAAGTAGCAACACATCACCATTGTTTAGTTACAACCCAAAATCCAAATTAAAATTGTTTAACAGATTAATTGAAGGGGAAGGGAATTAGGGTTTGGAGCGGATGGAGGAGGAGACAACAACATCAATCTTCTCTCTCACAGCAGCTTCTCCTCTTTTGACAGCATCGAGTACCTGCTCCTGCTGGAGATCCACCCTAGCAAATCTGGCCTAGCTCTACTTCCTGGATCCTGGAGTGCAGAAGGGACAGAGACTCCTGAATTGTATGCAACAGACCATGGAGACTTGTGGTGGAGAGAAAAGGGAAATCCACAACAGTAGATCCTGGAGAGACATGATCCTCATCTAGATCTATCCTCACAGCATCACCCTGACCATGATCCCTTGGAGACTTAGTCTCTGCTAGTCTCTGACTCTTGCGGACAGACCTTTGACCCCTAGCACTGACCTCCTCAACTTGTTTCCTCTTGACCCCAGTTTCTCCCTTCACCTTGGGCTCCTCAACATCATACTCCAACTTACCACCCTGTACCCTCAAACTAAGCCTAGAAAGGGTATCTTTGGTTAAGAAATTTTTGGGCTCTAGTTCAAAGAGGGAGTGGCAGGAAGTTTGACTTGGCAGTTCTTGAGAATGGTAGAAACCATACCTAATTTTGTTATTATGAGAAATGCAGTAGGAGAGGTGAGAAATCATTAGGGAAGGGAAGTTGATTTTGATGTTTTTAGCAAGACAGTACATTAAGGAGAGGTCCATAAGAATAACTTGAGTCCTTTTGGAGGTTCTAGGTAGAATAAAACGCCAAACCAACTGAAAGAGTAGTTTATGGAAGGAGGAAAGATCTTTTTGGTCCAAAGATTGGTCAGAAGCAGCACCACCAAAATAACTCAGAATTTTAGCATTCGAAGCCCCATTAACATTTAATTTTGCCCTACCATTGATATAATCTTTGTACCTTTCATTCGGTACATCAAACCACTCACAAATTTTCTTTTCATTGAATTTCACTAACTTCCCATTAACAATACTAATACACAAACCCTCATTATTTTCAAAGTTCGAGCAAAATTCGCTCATTTCAGCTTCATAAAGACTCTCGTCAGAACTTAAAACCTTAGACCATTTTCATCAAGAAACTCTACCCAATTTATTTTCTTGCACAAACCTAGATCTACGCAAAACCCAATTATATAATTAGAGGACTTTGATTTCTTACCGCGTTTGGTAGGAACCAAAATTTCTTTCTCTTGCTCTGTTTCAACATCTTCATGCTCTTCTTCCTTCTTGGGGGAAATTACCTCATGACCCGATGAATTTTCTTGAGAACCCAGAGAATCTTTATTAGAATTTGAAGATTCATTCTCGCTTTCATTATAGTCAACCAGAGGAGATGATTTTTCAGCCGAAAATTTTTTGGTTTCATCGGAGTTCTTTCTTTTGGGCGCCATTGAAGAACGTGAGAAGAGATGAAGAAGATGAGAAGTTTTTTAAGAGGGTTTGAGCGGTTTTACAGAGTTTGATGGTTTTGGGTAAAAAGGTGAAACTTCCGTGTAAAAATGGGTTGATGTGATGGGGTTTTATGAGAAGGTAGATTTATGGGGGATGGTGAAAGAATTTATGGCGGTGCTTCGCTTTCTTTCTTAATCCATTGAATTTTATTTTTAAGTTATGAACTAAGATGCTGGTGAAGCGTTGCATTGTTTCAAGAATAAAATTTTGTGGAGGATGAATGAAGGAAAAACTAAAAATAAAAAATTAAAGAATAAAGAATAAATTTGTGAAAAAGAAAAATAAAAAATGAAGACGATATTTACGGTATTAAATGAATAAAAAAATAAAAATGAACTCATGCATGTTACATGTTCAAGCTAAATGTACACATACCTTACCTCAAGTATATGTGTGGACAATAAGGGGAGTATTATGAATACTAATGCGAGTCCTAGACATTGACTATGTAATGTATGAATAAATTCATAAGTTTTGCTGGTCACTTAGAGGTTTCTTGTAACATAGGGTTTTATTAGAATCAGCATACTCAATGAATTCTAATCATCCCTAACTCTAAGCGAATTTTCTCGAACTTTTCTCTTGGAAGTCATTAGTAGAATAATTGCTTATTGCTACGGTCATTTTTAGGTCTATTGCTGCGGTTCTAGCCGCGCCGCAATTAAGGGCGCAGCAATAGGTAATTACCTATTGTTGCGGTTTTAAACCGCAGCAATAGAGGAACATATTGTTGCGGTTTTGGCTAGGAATCGCAGCAATAGGGTTAAACCTATTGCTGCGGTTCCTTCACAAAACCGCAGTAATATGTTTTTTTAATAAAATAATACATCATATTGTTGCGGTTGTAGGTAGAAACCGCATCAATAAGATTTATTTTAAAAAAAAAAAAAATTCATAGCAGTATGCAGCAAGCACACCTCCGAAATTGAGGGAAATAATATGCAGCAAGCAGTATGCAGCAGCTGTAATAATATTTTCTGTATAAATTTTGGCATAACTCCGTTTGTAAATTGGATAAACCCATAATTGGGAAATAACCTGCACAATATTGCATCCAACATCCAAAATTCATCCAACATCCTTCATTTAATCATCCAACATACATGAATGTCCTCCAACAACCAACATTCATATTCTCCAACAAAACATCCATCATCCAACAACCAACTTTCCTCCAACAACCATCATCCATCATCCAATAATCAAGTTCAACAAGAAATAAATACTATTCAATCCAACATAAATATCATGCAGATCCAATATATATATATGTATATGTATATGTATATATATATATATATATATATGTATATGTATATATATATATATATATATATGTATATGTATATATATATATATATATATATGTATATGTATATATATACTTCCTCCGTTCCAAAATAAGTGAAACACTTCTCTCATTTATGTGAGAGCTTTTTGAGACAAGTGTTTCACTTATTTTGGAACGGAGGAAGTATATATATATATATGTATATATATATATGTATATATATATATATGTATATATATATATGTATATATATCTGTATATATATATGTATATATATATATATATAGGCTTCATAAATTGCCTTTATCTTGACTGCTCTTTTCTCTCTGAGGAGATCTGGTATCTCATTTCGATTTAACTCTGGCTGAACCTTTATTTCTTCTGGGAGGATGAAACTTGCCGTACATCCCATTTTGATAACTCTAATACATTGTTTTATTTCAAAGAATGTAACTTCGCCTGGGGCGCTATAGCATCTTACAAAAATCATAGGAGATTTTGTAATTTGCAAATAACTTTTAGCTGCTTTATATAACCGAGGAATTGAAGATAGCTCTTCTCCATTCATTGTATAAACTGAATTAAGAAGGCCATAATCATATGCTGCTTTAATTAACTTTGCATTGCAACCAGGCAACGCTATTAACTCGTTTACCCTTTTTAAGGGGTTAGTAACATAACCTCCTTCTATCTCTCTGTGACGGTCTTTAGTTGTTACTTCTGGAACGGTATTTAATTCATTGGCAATAAATAAGAAATAATCTATATATTGACGAACTGGCGGGGTCATAGTTTGTTTGGTTCCTAAGGTTAGTTTTTCTTTGAAAGATGTGGTATCTGGTATTAGGCTGGGAAAATTTATTTCATTGATAACTGGTGAGGGGTTATTTGCTTGATTAGGGTAATAAGTTTGTAAGGACATGTTCTTCTTGAAAGGAGAATTATTTTTTTTTGTAATAATTAGGCTTTTATATATTTGGCTAGTGCCAATATCTGCTTGCTCCATATTAGGATTGCTGGAAGTGGCTTCCCTTTTCATAGAAGCGAGTTCTTCCATTAACTTTTTGAGTTGTATCTTGAGCTCCTGATTTTCTAGAATCAGTTGTTGAGCTATTTCTTGAGAGATAATCTGCAAAGCAATTTTCGTCAGTTTTTAATAGTTCAACAGAAAATTCATATTGATTGATGTCAGCTATTATTCTATTTATTTCCTTCCTTGTAATGGAATCTTGTAATTTTTGGGTTAACCAACTCCTAACAGTTCTATTATCTGTTCTGATTATGAATTTACTATAAACAATATAACATTCAAATTTTTTGATTCCATAGTTTACTACTTTTAGCTCTTTTTTATTTATGTCCCAATTGATTTCGTTTGCTTTAAAGGTTCCTGAATGATATCTACATATATTTTCCTTTTTATCATTTTTGTATCTGTATTTTAACACTGCTCCATAACCATTATTGGTTTCGCTAGCATCTGTTTCAACTATCCATGTAAATTCTTTGTCTTCATCAGGAAAACTTAGTTTTGGTAACTTTCTGACTAATTCTTTAATTTTCTCTAAAATCTTCGTGTCAGTATCTTCCCATCTAAAATCGTAGTCTTTCTTTAGTTTTTTAGTTAATGGTTCTGTATATTGTGATAATTTAGGTATAAATTCTCTAACCTGATTTACTATTCCTAAGAATTTTTGTAATTCTTTTTTAGTATTAATTTCCTTTTGGAACTCTATGATTTTTTGGGCTATATGGTCTTGCATTTTTATTCCAGCTTTATCTATTTCGAATCCTAAGAATTCAATTTGTGTTTTAAACAATTCCATTTTCTTTTTACTTAAAACTATACCACTAGTTTTGATAATTTCTGTAAACTGTTCTAATAACTTATAGTGTTCTTCTTGTGTTTTTGAATATATTAGTATATCATCAATATAAACTACAAAATTTGATAATTGATTTAAATATTTATCCATAAATGCTTGGAATCTTCTTGGGGCATTTTTATATCCAAAAGGTAAAACATTCCATTCGTAGAATCCATTAGGGACTTTGAATGCTGTTAATTGTTTAGATTCTTCAGTTAGCTTTAATTGGTGAAAACCACTTTTACAATCAAATTTTAAAAAATAATTATTTTCTTGTATTTATCACATTTTAAGTATTTTATTTGGTATGGGGTAATTGTATGTTATTGTTTTTTCATTTAAGATTCCATAGTCGATAACCATTCTTGTTTTTCCTCTCTTTTGCTCAGAATGATTATTAACTATAAACGCACTACTACTATGTTTTGAATTACTTGGTCTAATTAGTTTTCCAGCTACTAGTTCTGTTATATGCATTTTAAATTCTTTTTCATCTCTTTGAGTATTATTAAAAGGTTTTTGTGATATGATACTATTTTGGTCTTTTAATGTTATTTGTATTTCAGTTTTATGCTTATGCCAATTTTCTAAAGGATTTTCACTGCATAAATCTTCTAACTTAGTTTTTAAAGGGGTAAGTTTATCTAAATGTAATATTCCTATTTCTATTATATCCAATTTGTTGATTTCTTTTTTGGTCTTCATTTTTTGGACTAGTTTTGCTTCTTCTCCTATTTTGCATTTTTCCCATTCTGTTGGTAATCTTTCTCTATTTGTAACTACCTTGGCTTTTAACTTATGTCGACAAGGGGTAGACAAAGTAAGAAATTCTTTATCTATACTAAATGGTTTATATTCGTTTAAGAAATTAGTTCCTAATATAATATCTTTTCCTATTAATTCAAAGCAATATACCTTAGGTATGACTAGTATTTTATCCCAAATTTGTATTTTTACATTTGTTTGATAAAGATTAATTTTACTACAATTATTATTAAATCCAAAAAATGTAAACCATTTAGTATAGTAGTAAAATTACTCTTTATCAAACAAATGTAAAAATACAAATTTGGGATAAAATACTAGTAATACCTAAGGTATATTGCTTTGAATTAATAGGAAAAGATATTATATTAGGAACTAATTTCTTAAACCAATATAAACCATTTAGTATAGATAAAGAATTTCTTACTTTGTCTACCCCTTGTCGACATAAGTTAAAAGCCAAGGTAGTTACAAATAGAGAAAGATTACCAACAGAATGGGAAAAATGCAAAATAGGAGAAGAAGCAAAACTAATCCAAAAAATGAAGACCAAAAAAGAAATCAACAAATTGGATATAACAGAAATAGGAATATTAAATTTAGATAAACTTACCCCTTTAAAAACTAAGTTAGAAGATTTATGCAGTGAAAATCCTTTAGAAAATTGGCATAAGCATAAAACTGAAATACAAATAACATTAAAAGACCAAAATAGTATCATATCACAAAAACCTTTTAATAATAATCAAAGAGATGAAAAAGAATTTAAAATGCATATAACAGAACTAGTAGCTGGAAAACTAATTAGACCAAGTAATTCAAAACATAGTAGTAGTGCGTTTATAGTTAATAATCATTCTGAGCAAAAGAGAGGAAAAACAAGAATGGTTATCGACTATAGAATCTTAAATGAAAAAACAATAATATACAATTACCCCATACCAAATAAAATACTTAAAATGAGACAAATACAAGGATATAATTATTTTTCAAAATTTGATTGTAATAGTGGTTTTCACCAATTAAAGCTAACTGAAGAATCTAAACAATTAACAGCATTCAAAGTCCCTAATGGATTCTACGAATGGAATGTTTTACCTTTTGGATATAAAAATGCCCCAGGAAGATTCCAAGCATTTATGGATAAATATTTAAATCAATTATCAAATTGTGTAGTTTATATTGATGATATACTAATATATTCAAAAACACAAGAAGAACACTATAAGTTATTAGAACAGTTTACAGAAATTATCAAAACTAGTGGTATAGTTTTAAGTAAAAAGAAAATGGAATTGTTTAAAACACAAATTGAATTATTAGGATTCGAAATAGATAAAGCTGGAATAAAAATGCAAGACCATATAACCCAAAAATTACAAGATTCCATTACAAGGAAGGAAATAAATAGAATAATAGCTGACATCAATCAATATGAATTTTCTGTTGAACTATTAATAACTGACGAAAATTGCTTTGCAGATTATCTCTCAAGAAATAGCTCAACAACTTATTCTAGAAAATCAGGAGCTCAAGATACAACTCAAAAAGTTAATGGAAGAACTCGCTTCTATGAAAAGGGAAGCCACTTCCAGCAATCCTAATATGGAGCAAGCAGATATTGGCACTAGCCAAAAATATAAAAGCCGAATTATTACAAAAAAAAATTAATTCTCCTTTCAAGAAGAACATGTCCTTACAAACTTATTACCCTAATCAAGCCAATAACCCCTCACCAGTTATCAATGAAATAAATTTTCCCAGCCTAATACCAGATACCACATCTTTCAAAGAAAAGCTAACCTTAGGAACCAAATAAACTATGACCCCGTCAGTTCGTCAATATATAGATTATTTCTTATTTATTGCCAATAAATTAAATACCGTTCCAGAAGTAACAACTAAAGACCGTCACGGAGAGATAGAAGGAGGTTATGTTATTAACCTTTTAAAAAGGGTAAACGAGTTAATAGCGTTGCCTGGTTGCAATGCAAATTTAATCAAAGCAACATATGATTATGGCCTTCTTAATTCAGTTTATACAATGAATGGAGAAGAGCTATCTTCAATTCCTCAGTTATATAAAGCAGCTAAAAGTTATTTGCAAATTACAAAATCTCCTATGATTTTTGTAAGATGCTATAGCGCCCCAGGCGAAGTTACATTCTCTGAAATAAAACAATGTATTAGAGTTATCAAAATGGGATGTACGACAAGTTTCATCCTCCCAGAAGAAATAAAGGTTCAGCCAGAGTTAAATCGAAATGAGATACCAGATCTCCTCAGAGAGAAAAGAGCAGTCAAGATAAAGGTAATTTATGAAGCCTTGATTAACATGGTCAAGACTTATGTCTGGATAAATCATAGAGAGTTAAATACGTTAATTATATCTCAAAGCAAAGCATATGGCCATGACACGGTCGAAACTATCAAATCATGGGTATGGAGCACACTCCATCCGGATCAAGAACCGATTACAAGGTATATACCTAGAAATTTTCTTACTCCAGATACCTTGAAGAGATATTACAGTTGGATGCAGCAAAATAATAACCACTCATGTCAAATGTGTGGAGTTAAACAAATGACTGTACCAATAATTGAAGATATGGATAGCTATGGAGACAGAGCTGAATCTTCTAGCACAACAACATCTACCATAGAGATAGAGCACAATTTACAAGTATCGAACACCTGAAAACACGATTGCTCCCAACTCCAGGTCATGAGTAGGGTGATTTTGCTCATGCAGTTTGAGTTGTCTCGACGCATAGGCCACTACTTTACCATGTTGCATCAAGACGCAACCAAAACCTTTCTTTAAGGCATCACTGTAGACTTATTTGTATGGAGTGCAGTGTAAAGTCTATACAGATCACAAGAGTTTGAAGTATCTGTATACGCAAAAGGAGTTGAATATGAGACAGAGACGTTGGCTCGAGCTTATAAACGACTATGATTTGAAGATAGTGTATCAAGAGGGAAAAGCGAACAAAGTAGCTGACGCGTTGAGTAGGAAGAGTGCTCATTCGCTAAACGTGTTGATTTTGGCAGATGAACTGTGTGAAGAGATCAAGAGATTGAGTTTGGGAATAGTTGAGCCCGGTTATGTGAAAGCTCAGTTGAATGCTCTTACTGTTGGACCGGACATATTTGAGGAGATTCGGGTGAAACAAGCTGCAGATATGTGGTTAAGCAAGTTAAGAGAGATGAAAGAAAGTGGTCAAGCACCAGAGTTCGAGATCGACGATAATGGCATTGTGTTGTATAAACGGAGATTGTGTGTGCCACAGGACAAGGAACTCAAGACGAGAATTCTAAGGGAAGCCCATAGTTCGCCGTATTCCATACATCCAGGAGGAGATAAGCTCTATAAGGATTTGAAGAAACATTTTTGGTGGCTTAGGATGAAGCAAGAAGTAGCCGACTTCGTTGCAAAATGTTTAACGTGCCAGAAGGTGAAAATACAGCATATGAAGCCTGGAGGGAAATTGCAACCGTTGGAAGTGTCGGGATGGAAATGGGAATCTATCTCTATGGATTTCATCATGGGGTTACCTAATACGAGGTCGGGAAAGAATGCAATATGGGTTATAGTGGACCGTTTGACTAAGACGGTAAGATTCGTGGCAATGAAGGATACTTGGTCGTTGAAACAGTTAGCAGATGCTTACTTTAATGAGGTGGTTAGGCTACATGGTGTTCCGAAGGACATCGTTTCGGATAGGGACTCAAGATTCTTATCTAAGTTCTGGAAACAGCTTCAGACAACCGTGGGTACATTATTGAAATTCAGCACAGCCTTCCACCCAGCAACAGATGGTCAAACGGAGAGAACCATTCAAACCTTGGAAGATATGTTGAGAGCATGCGTGATGGATTTCGGAGGTTCTTGGGATGACCATTTAATGTACATTGAGTTCTCGTACAACAACAGTTTTCACTCGAGCATAGGAACGACACCTTATGAGGCATTGTATGGACGAAAATGTAGAAGTCCTATATGTTGGAGTGATGTGAACGAGTCGTTGAATTTGCGACCGGAAATGATTGAAGAGACTACCAACAAGGTGAAGATGATTCAAGAGCGTATGAAAGCAGCTCAGGATCGACAGAAGTTATATGCCGACCAAAGAAGACGAGATTTGGAGTTTGTAGTTGGAGAGAAAGTGTTGCTGAAAGTTTCACCAACCAAGGGAGTAATGAGGTTCGGTAGAAAAGCAAAGTTGAGTCCACGTTATATCGGACCTTACGAGATACTCGAAAGAATTGGGGAAGTGGCCTATAGATTAGCCTTGCCCACAGAAAGTTCCCTGTGTCTCAACTCCGTAAATACTTTTCTGACCCCTCCCATGTTATCCAACCCGAAACCATTGAACTATGCCCACAGAAAGTTCCCTGTGTCTCAACTCCGTAAATACTTTTCTGACCCCTCCCATGTTATCCAACCCGAAACCATTGAACTAGATGAGACCCTCACCTTTGAAGAACGTCCTGTTAGAATCCTTGATTCCAAAACGAGAAATACCCGGAACAAGGCAGTAAAGTTAGTCAAAGTTTTGTGGACTAATCATCAAACCGAGGAAGCAACTTGGGAAACGGAAGATGACATGAAAAAGCGTTATCCTGAACTCTTTTCCCAGGTACGATTATCGAGTTTCGGGGACGAAACTCCTTAAGGGGGGACCGAATGTGATACTAACAAAGCCTAGAACTAATATTTCATTAATATCGCGATATCTAACTTTAAAGTTCGAGAACGAACTTTGTTTTGAAGGAGGAGTAGATGTAATACCCCTAATTTTCATAGCTTATTTTATTAAGGTTTAATATTATTTCCACTTAAATTTATTTTTCTCATAATTTAGTTTTATTTTGATAATTATGATTTCATTTAGTTTTAATTTATTTAACGAGTTTATTTAAATGATTTAATTGAAATGTATTTTATTTAAATAAACTAATTATTCATTTTCATTATATCTAAATATTTTAATATGGTAATTGAAATATTTACTTAGTTGTGGCATATCATTCTTATCCAAACAATTGTCCAATGTCCTTCCTCATTATCAAACCCAAATAAAGCCCAATGGCAAGTCCATGGCCCATGTGACATTTTTTTTAGCCAAAACGAAAAAGGAAAAGCCAAAACAAAAACAAAAAAAAAGGAAAAGAAAATGTGATCTTCATCACCATCTTCCCCCCTCACGTATGAAAATCAACAGAGCCAAAGGAAGTTTTTTTCCACAAACTCAACAGTTCTTGTCATGAACTCAATCCACAATCCCGGATTTTGGGAGTAAAATCACCCCATAGTCAAAAGTAAATCTCAACACCATACTTCCTCCATTAATGGAGGTTGACTAAGCTTCACAAATTCAGAAAAGTTGCTCTATAAATAGCAACCCAAACACATTCAATTGCTCAAGCAATCAACCCCTTTCTTAGGTTGCTTCACTTTCTTCCCTTCTTCTCTTCAAATTTCTGATTTTTATTTTGGAAATTTAAAATAAAAATATAAATTGAACCCACCATTAACACATTTCCCCTGTTTCTCTGAACCACAGGAAACCACCGCGTCAAACCACCTGAACCACTGCAACACCGCCAGTCATCACCCTCACCTACGCAACCTCAGCTCACTCCACTCCCTGCTTCGCATCACCCTCTGCTGCCTCCCACTGCAGCCGCGCCCATCCGGCCCCCACCTGACTCATCGACTCCGCCTGAGTCGTCGCCGTCCACCATCAAAACCACCAGCCTCCCTCCCTTGCTCTTCTTCCCCCTGATTCGCCTCCCCTGTTCCTTCCTTCTTCGTTTTTTTTCTCTCGATTTTTGTTAACTGATTCTTGAATCAGTAATTCAGTAAACCCCCCACTTTTCCCCTTTATTAGTTTTATTAGTTTATATTTTTTTTAAACATAACAATTGACTTTCCTAAATTGACTTACTTTATTAACTTGGTATATTTTAGATTAATTAGCTTAGTCTTCTATGTTTAAAATAATTGTTTAAATTGACTTACTTTATTAACTTTATTTTCTAAAACTAAGTGAGAAGTATAATAATGTTAGTTTTCTATGTTTAAAATAATTATTTAAGTTAATGAAAATTTAAGTTGACGTAATCTTTGAGTACTTAAATTGATTTCATAAATAATTTGAAAACCATAAACTTTGATTTATAAACTCTCTTAAAATCATTAAGAATTTCTTTAAGTTATTTGAATTATTTAAATTGTTTATTTTATAAATAAAAGGGGTTATTTAGGTAACTAACTTAGATCTCGTTAATGTCTATTGTAGACTCCGATTTCGTAGACGAGGAATATCAAGAGTGTTAATTCGTTCGTGAACTTAACTTTTGGGCACGCATCAAGAGGTAATCTCCGATGTCCATCTAAACGTAGTTCCCGTTAGGATAAAACGAATTAATTATGTGACTATGTGAATTAGAATATGGATTATGATTATGGGTTATAATTATTATAATTATGGATTATGCACGAGAAATGAGTATGACAAATGAAGTAACTTGTATAACAGACGATATGACAACTTTAACGTTATTAACGTCATTAACGGCACTAATAGTGACTTTATGTTATTATTATTATCGCTATTGTTTAAATAATGTTATTATTGTTACCATCATTATTATTATTATTATAACTATTATCGTTATTAAATTTATTATTAATTCCATTATTATTATCATTATTATTATTGTTATCCTTGTTATTAATATGGATGTTATGAGTGAAAGTTGGAAATTATCAAGAACATGTGATTATGAGTTAATCAATGTAACTAAGTGACAGTTATGATAATGAATACGAATGGGCTCTCGGATTAAGCTATGTATGAATTGAATTCCGGATTTAGAATAAAAGTATTCACTCTTGATTAAATGAATTGACGCATATGCGTACATGTGTTATGTGATGACTTGAATTACAAGCTATTAATCACTTAAAGTGAAATACCGGAGGGAAATGATGAACAGGTTGCCCTATGTGGCAGGTTCAGCGGCCACCTACAGGTTATCTGGTTACTATGCTGATTTTCTGTTACTTGTCTTCCTTCTATCTTGTTGTGATCCAAGTAGATAAGTATATTTAATGAACATTTTACTTGGTTGTAAGGATTAATTAATTTGAATTTAGTATGCTTTAATCTAGCCTTGCATTTATTTCCAAGGAGATAAGTGCGGCGGTAGCATGCCCGTTGAGTCGAACCCTCATGGATTTTCCCCCATCTCGAGCTTTATTAAATGAAAATGGGTTCGGGTTGGCGGGGGTGTTACAGTGGTACATAATTGTGGGGTTTCAATGGTTGCATCATCTAGGGAGTATGCGAGTGCAAAGGATAAAACTCCGATTGATGCTACACAATCATATTATGGAATCATTCAGGAAATATGGGAGCTCGACTATTGTGACTTCATTATGCCTATTTTTCAATGTAAGTGGGCGGACATTAGACGTGGTTTGCGAACGGATGAGTGCGGTTTTACTCTAGTCGATATGAGTCGTCTATGTGACACTGAAGAACCTTTTATCCTCGCATCACAAGCAAAACAAGTGTTTTATGTATCTGATCCTGTAGACACTCAGTGGTGCATTGTTGTTAATGGTAAAAGGCGAATTTTAGGAGTCGGTGATGTTGACGACGAAGAAGAATATGATTAGTTTGATGATACCCCCCTTTCCCAATCCCAAATGATGATATGATGGATGTGTCTGATACTGAAAATAGTTACATGCGCATGGATCACCAAGAAGGTATAACGGTTATCGAGCAACCTATTGACCAAAATTAAAGGTGAAAAATGTTCTATATGAGTAATTTGAATTATAAATTGATGAGTTTTTAATAGAATTCGTTATAATAATATGTTGAGACATGTTTATATTGTTTTAAATTTGTCAACACTTTTTGTTGTTTCTATATATATGCTACAAAATGGCTAGTGACGATTAGAGCGATCGCTCATCGGATTCCGATGCACCATTTAACCAAGAAAAGGAGGCTGACCAGGGGGAGGATAGTGACCGTGCTGCAGATGCGTTTGATGATTTTCTCGAAAATTTTGAGCTAGCTTCTGATAGGAATGCTTTACATGGCATTGAGGTGACATCTGATCCACGTCAGCGACCCCCCTTAGGTTCGCGCTTATTTGATTATTGTGAATATTGAATATGCATGTAATTTATTTGTCCGTTCTCTAATTTAGTTTTCTTATTTTGTTTCTTAGATCATCGTCAGACCACTGCATATTATGGTGCCCAAGGGAGGGGGGAAGAAGTCAAGTGGGAAGACAAAGGCATCTAGCAAGAGCAAAAGAGGTCCCACGATGAGGCTCGACAATAAACCAGATATGTACTTACAGTTTGATGAGTTGGGGAGAACAACAGGTAATTGATTGTAAGATAGTTATAATTTATCATGGTTACAATTTAATGTTTGGATTTCTAATTGTTTGTTCTATCAGGTCCGTGGCGATCCAAGTATGGTATTTGGATCGATCTTTCTATACGCAGGCTTAACATCAATTGGAAATGGAGAAACATTTCTTCTGCCCTGTTGGATTTGATGTGGACAGACACTATGGTAAGATACGCTGATGATTTTTGTAATTATACCATTTACAATTTTGCGATTTATTTTACTAATGATGACCTAACGTGCTTATTTATTTGTTTATGATGGAAAACACAATATGTTTCACCTTCCGGACGAGGTAAGATTGAAGAAAAACTACTTGTCTGCTGTGAACACTAGATGGAGGGATTTTAAGGGACAAATTGGTATCTGGTTGGATCACAATGACCAAAGTCAGATCAAAGAAAGAAAAGCTAGGTGAAACTCCGCCAGACGTATACGAGCACATCAAGATGGAGGATTGGCTTACCTTCAAAGAATCTATGATGTTAGAAGAGGCTATAATAAGTTTATAATCTAATTAACTTTGTTTTATTAATTTAAATTCTTTTTTACTAACTTAATGTATTTTTTTTTTTGCAGAAAAAGCGAGAAAAGGCGATCGAGAGTGCAAAAAAGAACACACATCATCACCACTTAGGTCAAAGGAACTACGTGGATGCTAGAGAGTTGTGGAAGCAGGAGAAATTCTATCCACCTAGTTCTGATTCCGAATCGTCATCTAGTACACCATCCTTCTCGGTGTCCTCTCATATTAACCGGGGTGATGACTGGTGGTGCGCGATGCATAAGAAGGACCTTGTCACTAAGAAGCGGTTTATTCCACTTGAGGAAACAAAAATTGCTGCTGACAAATACGTATGTATACACTATAACCTTTATTTTGATACATGAACATGTTTTTTCTTTATTAACTACTAACATTTATTATTTGTTATTTGCTTTTTGGGCAGTTGGAGTACAAGGAGAAGCAAGCTAAGGGTGAGTTCACCCCAGTACGTAACAAAGACGCCCTTTTTAATGGCTCTTGGAGAGAAGCCAAATCATTCGGGGCGTTGTTACGGTTTTGGAGGCATCAATGTTGGCTATAGGGCGGCTTTTGGCGTTCCACCTCCTATGAACCATTGGAGCTCGAGTCAGGCATTTGTGCCCACCCCGGAACAAGAGGAAGCATTCATGTAGAAAATGTCTGAAAGGTGAAGAAATGACATTGACTTGTATATGCAGAATGTTGCGCTTTCACAGCCCACTCAGCTACCTACTCCACCATTTGTTCCATCATCTGCTTCACCATTTGTTGCAGCATCCGATTCACCACTTGCTAGGCCATCTGCTTCACCATCTGCTCGACCATCTGGCTTTTCCGACACTCAGTCTTATGGGTTGAAGGTACATATATTGATCATATATACATGTGCACCATATAAATAATTATCTTACATAATAAGAACTTTACTTTACTGTTAGGACGAGACTCCATGTCGATTGTATTTGATAGACCCAACTAGTGGAGAGACTTGTTTCGTGGCAGACGCGCATTCTTATGCTTTTGATGAGAACACTACAGTTCATGGGTCTAGAATGATGAAGGATCACCTTCGAGCGAAAGTTCATCGTTATGTAGAGAAGTATGGTCATTTGCCACTACCTGTCCTCGTCCCCACATATGAAATCGTGACTCCAACTACTACTTTGGGTCTGTGGGCGCAATGGCCAAAAAATTTAGTGCAAATGTTAGGTGATGAGGTAATTATTCAAATCTTATCCATTTTAGTAAAAATAATAGCATTAAATTTAAAAACGGTTATTTAACCATATACTCCTGACAAATTTTTATTGCACCATATACCCATTCAACTTTTTAAATTCACCATATACCCCCCACCTTTCAAAAAATACATCGACTTACCCTTAATGACTAACGGCATTAAACTCCGTTAGTCATTAACCCCTAAACCCCCCTCTAACCCCAATTAACTAACCTAAATCTACCCCTAACCCTAACCCCTAATCTAATACCTAACCCTAACCCCTAATCTAATACCTAACCCTAACCCTAACCCTAACCACCCCTCCCACACTCCTTACCCTTTCTCCCCACTCCACCACCACCCCAACAGCCCCATCCCCACCACCCCCTCCCCACCACCTCCATTCCCTCCCCAGCGCCCTCCCCCCCCCTTCCCCTTGCCCCTCCCCCACCCCCTCGCATCCCCCGACTCGATTTCCCCTCCCTTCCCCCATCGAATTTCGCTCCCCCCCCACCGGCGTCGATTTTCGATTTTACGGGCTCGAATTTGGTGGGGCTTCGATTTTATGGGCTCGAATTTGGTGGGGCTTCGATTTTCTAGGCTCGAATTTGGTGGGACGTCGATTTTCCGGGCTCGAATTTGGTGGGGCGTCGATTTTCTCGGGATCGAAGTTCGAAGTGTGATTTTCTAGGCAAGTGGCGAGTCGATTTTACGGGCAAGCAAGCACATGGTTTGAGTTCCGTTTGTGGGCGCAAGCTCGTCGATTTTTTGGGCGAAGCACGCACGACGGATCTGCGGAGGAAGGGGAGGGGGGGGTCGGTGGGGGAAAGGGACAGCCGACAAGCAGGGGGGGAAGGGGGGGTCGGCGGATGACGGGGAGGGGGAGGGGGGGGGGTCAAAGGGGTGGGGGGGGGGGTGGTGGTGGTGAGGGGGTGGTGGGGGCGTGGGGGGGTAAGGGGTGGGGGAGGGGTGGTTAGGGTTAGGGTTAGGATTAGGGTTTGATTTAGGTTAGTTAATTAGGGTTGGGGAGGATTAGGGCCTAATGACTAACGGAAGTCTAACACCGTTAGTCAAAAGGGTAAGTGGATGTATTTTTTGAAAAGTGGAGGGTATATGGTGAATTTGGAAAGTTTAAAGGGTATATGGTGCAAAAAAAAATTTGTCAGGGGTATATGGTGAAAAAACCTATTTAAAAATTACATAATTTTTGCGAGTTCTCAAAAATAATTATTAGGTTACACCGACACTTAAAAAACAAAAGGGGGTTTCGGGGGAGGCTGTTAGATGTCCTAACCAGTAGCTTTCAGCCGGTTCAGCTACTCGTTATAGTCCTGTTGTCGATGATGCCTCGAACTTGGAATCCCTCACTAAAGACTGTAGGGAGTTAGCAGAAACCCTTGTCGTTGCCGTCGCAGACGATGATACCATTGGTGTTACTTTGCCGGGCTCCTTGTTCCATTATCTAGCAAATTCCACAGCTTATCTAACCAAGGAGGATGTTGCTCAGTTCTTGAAAGGGGAGATGCTTAATATTTATATTATCCAAGTGTATATGAGGTAATCAAGAATCAAAGTTATGAATTTTTTATATCATGATTGTATGATAGTTGTAGTTTGCACATAACTTTTACATTGTCTACTTTTTATAGGGCAACGCAGACTGACTTGATAGAATTTCGGGATGTTGTTCGTGTTTGTTGGATGTGTCCGGAGAGTACCACGGATGTGAATGCATTACAGACGGTAACGACTTACATTCAGTGTGCTCTCACTCGATCCGTCCTTGATGATGCTAGTATCATATTCACGCCAATCTTTCAAGAGTAATATTCTATCTTAATAGTTTTATAAATGTTGATTGTTGCATGATGTGGTGATTTAATAGTAACTTTTGTTATTCAATCTTCCAATAGCCGTCATTAGATGCTCCTTGTCGTATGTGCTTCGGTAAGGGCGATTTATGTCTTTGATTCCGCTAGCCGAAACAAGCAATGGAAGTTAAAGATTAAACCGGCTATGATGGCGTAAGTTGGTTTGATATATCTTAAATGAATTGAAATTTTAGTATAAGGCAAAAAAGTCTAAATCATTTAATTTTGTTGTGTTATGTAGTGCTTTTAGGAGGTTTAGGCTGAGCGGCAACAAAGTTCGGCGGGATAATCTTCTTTGGAAGCTTGTTGAGGTATAATATTATTCAATTAAACCTATATTATTCTCATTATATGATAAATTTTCTCATTTTCTTAAAACTCTTGATAAAGTGCCCACAACAACCTGGAGGCATGGAGTGTGGTTTTTTTATCATGCGTAACATTTTTGACATACTTACTTTATATTCCGAATCGGAGGATTTCATTGAAGTAAGTTTTTGTTCATGACTTACAATTCATTTCATCAATTATTAAGCTCTTTGAGACTAACTTTAGTGTATTATTTTCAGGTTTGTCGAAACTTTACATCCGATCCTTACACGGAAGAGCAAATCAATGAGGTGAAAAATAAGTGGGCAAGATACTTTATTAATTATTGCATTGCGTAGTTTCATTGAGTTTATGTTAATTTACTTTTTTCTCTATCTTTTCAACGAATTTAGTGTAACTTGTACCAACCAACATGATATTGACTTTTATATATATATATATATATATATATATATATATATATATATATATATAACATTAAAAGACCAAAATTGTATCATATCACAAAAACCTTTTAATAATACTCAAAGAGATGAAAAAGAATTTAAAATGCATATAACAGAACTAGTAGCTGGAAAACAAATTAGACTAAGTAATTCAAAACATAGTAGTAGTGCGTTTATAGTTAATAATCATTCTGAGAGAGAAAATACACTATAACAGATGCTAGCGAAACAAACTCTTGTGATCTGTATAGACTTTACACTGCACTCCATACAAATAATGTCTCCAGATTTTAAGCGCAAACACGATTGCTCCCAACTCCAGGTCATGAGTAGGGTGATTTTGCTCATGCGGTTTGAGTTGTCTCGACGCATATGCCACTACTTTACCATGTTGCATCAAGACGCACCCAAAACCTTTCTTTAAGGCATCACTGTAGACTTCAAATCCTTCTACTCCAGAGGGCAATGTCAATACCGGGGCTGTTGTAAGTCTCTTCTTCAGCTCTTGAAATGCTTCCTCACACTTATCATCCCAATGAAACTTTGTTGTTTTCTTCATCAGGTTAGTGAGAGGTTAGGCCGTTCTCGAGAAATCCTTCACAAATCTCCGGTAATATCCAGCTAAACCCAAAAAACTCCTTACTTCGGTGACGTTCTTAGGTTGAGGCCAATCGGTCACTGCTTGAATCGTCGATGGATCTACGGAAACGCCTTCTTTGGATATCACATGATCCAAAAATGAAACTTTTTCCAACCAAAATTCACACTTCGAGAACTTCGCGTACAATTGCTTTTCTCGAAGAGTCTCCAAAACTTTCCTCAACTGATCCTCATGCTCTTCTCTATCCTTCGAGTACACCAATATATCGTCGATGAACACAATCACGAACTTGTCCAGGTATGGCTGGAAGCTCCAGTTCATGAGGTCCATGAAAGCTGTTGGTGCATTAGTGAGTCCAAAAGGCATGACGGTGAACTCATAATGGCCATATCTCGTACGAAAGGCTGTTTTCGGGATGTCCTCTTCAGCAATTCGTAATTGGTGATAACCCGACCTCAAATCGATCCTGGAAAACACCGTTGCACCCTGAAGCTGATCGAACAAATCCTCGATCCTCGGGAGCGGATACTTATTCTTCACTGTGGCATTATTCAACTCCCTATAATCTATACACAACCTCAAAGATCCGTATTTCTTCTTGACAAACAACACCGGGGCTCCCCAAGGTGAGACACTAGGTCGAATGTACCCTTTTTCCAACAATTCCTCCAATTGCACCTTCAATTCATGCATTTCTGCAGGTGCCATTCGATACGGAGCCTTAGAGATAGGTCTTGTTCCCGGAGCTAAGTCGATCTTAAAGCTCACTTCTCTGACTGGCGGCATCCCAGGTAGCTCTTCGGGAAATACATCCGGAAACTCCTTTGCTACCGGAATTTGAGTCAACTCCTCGTTTTCCACGCTTACGTCCCTTGCTTGGCACATGTAGACTGGGTAGCCTTTTCTAAGATAGGTTTGAAGGTTCAGGGTCGAGATTATTTTGACGTCAGGCTGGAAGGTTATGCCTTTATAAGATATCCTATTTCCCTTTGGTCCTCTAAGAGATATTTTCTGGTTATGACACTCGATTTTGGCTTTATACTTAGCTAATCAATCCATTCCCAAGATAACGTCAAAGTCTTTTAGGTCAAAATAGATAATATCGGCCGGTAATTCAGTACCAGCTATGACTACAGGGATACTTTGGAAAAGATATTTGCAAAAAACAGTTTCACCGGTCAACATGGCTATATTGGCTCGACAAGACTGGGTAGACTTGAGGGGATACTTATTAACAAAAGTGCTAGAAATAAAAGAATGAGACGCTCCGGAATCAAAGAGTACATAAGCAGGGTTTGAGTTTACGAGAAATGTACCCGTCACAACATTGGCATCGGTGTCAGCTTCAATTCGGCTCATGACATTGATTCTTCCATTGGTGTAGCCTCCCATTGCCATTCTTTCAATAGTTTCCATTTCCACCTCCAAAAGAGTGGTTGTTTTGGTTCCCGTTCTGTGCAGCATATCCTCCACTGGGACGGTTGTTATTGAAGTTTTGAATTCTGTTTCCACCTCCATTGTTACCATTATTCCCATTTGGTCCATTTTGAGCTTGCTTATTGGGACAGTTGAACGATTTGTGGCCTACTTCTCCAAACTTGAAACACTTGATCCTTTCACCCTGACAAGTGAACCCTGGATGGCTCTTGGCACACTTCCTGCAAACAAAGTTCTTCTGGTTCATATTTCCTTGTTGGGCCTGTTGTCCAGAATTCTGATTGTTGTTGTAGCGTCCACCATTGTTGTTGTTGTTTCCACCATTGTTGGGCCTTTTGTCGTACCCTTGACTGTTGTTGTTGCCGGTAGGATCCTTCCTTTTGTGTCGGCCTAGCACCTCTCTCTCACGCTGTAGGATTCTCTCTAGGTTTGAGGCCTTAGCATACGCTTCCGCGAAAGTAGTTGAGGTGCTACCTCCCATTCGAGTCTGAAGATCAAACTTAAGTCCGTCTTCAAACTTCTGAGCCTTACACTAGTGGAAAAAACCTTATCTGTCACTTAGTAACAGATCCGGTTTTTACAAAACCACATCAGTAAATCGTCTGATTTTTGGAGGTAAAACGCGACAAATTTACTGATCCGGTTCTTTAGTGAACCGGATCAGTTAACAGAAAACGGATCCGGTTTTCTATTAACTGATTCAGTTCAAAAATCCGGATCAGTAAATTTTGGAAGGCAGCACGCTCAATTCTCGGCGCAGATAAAATGTTCGCATAAACCAAAAGTTTCGGCCCAGCACGCTGAATATCGTTCGGCCCAGTACGCTGAATTACTTCTTCGGCCCAGCGCGCTCAATTATTCTTCTTCGGCCCAGTTGGATAGCTTTGTCCATATAAGGCTAAAATCCTCACTTCCCTCCTCACTCTTAACCAGTTAACCTAAACTATCCTCTCTCATCAGCCGCCTCACCCTTAACCTAAAGTCCCTTACATTTAGACTTCCCTCCACTCACCACTCTAACCCCTCACCACCGCCACCATTGTTCTCTCAAGCAAAAAAAAATCGTGACTATCAAAGCAGCAACTTGAAAGAACAATTTCGTAAATCCATCAAATCCTCACAATATCAAAGAACAATCCAAATCAAATAGTGAAATTATAATGTTCAGAAAGTGGTTCAAAATATGCAGTAACTTGAATAGCAGAAGAAAATGGGGTGCAGAAGACTAAAAGGACGACCCCATCAATCACACACAACAAAATCCGCTGTGAGGACCTCAAGATCTGAAACGACCGGCGAAGGATGAAGCTAGGCTAAGCGAAAAAACGCGAAGAAAAGTTCGCGAAGGAAGAACAGTTCTCAGCGAAGAAGTGTTCGCGAAGGAAGAAGAAGAATCTGCTCGATTTTTTGGCTGCGTGATTTTTGTTCTTTCCTTTTTATTTCGTATTTTGTAGTTAGTATGTTGTAAGTTCTTTTGTTTTAAATTAGTTTGTAGTAATTTTGGATTTTGTTGATTTCGGTTGATGGAGTAATGGATTTTGAATTTCGTTTGTTGTACTAATGAATTTAGTTGGTTCCGTTTGTTGTAATAATGAATTTTGTTGGTTTTGATTTCGATTTCGATGTTTGCTGCAATTTTGATTATCTCCTTTTTCGTTTCCTTTTTGCTATTTCGTCCTTGCTGGGATGTGGGTTTTGAACAGTTACTAGTATTTTTTTTTATTTCATAATGCACAAATCTGATGCGGTTATTTCGGATAACCGTATCAGTTTTCTTACTATATACTGATCCGGTTTTTCGTGAAAACCGGATCAGTTAATAAGTAACTGATCCGGTTGAAAAACGGATCAGTTATTTTTTGCTATCTGCTGCGGGACCATCTGATCCGGACTAAAATCGGATCAGTAAGCCCGATTTTGACCGGATCAGTTGGACTTTTTTCCACTGGTGTTAGTTCCTTCATCTGGCACTACAGTCGGGCAGAATCAGGCATATTCATTGAATTTCTGAGCGTACTCTTGCACACTCATGTTGTAGCTCTGGTTAAACCTACTAAACTCATTGTACTTTTGTCAACGGATGTGCTCGGGGAAGAATCGAGCCTTAATCGCTACCTTAAACGCTTCCCAGTTAAAGTTCTCTTGAGCTTTAATAGTAGGTCCTACACTTTCCCACCAAGTATCGGCATCTTCATGCAGAAAGTCAATTGTATTGTTTAAAAAAAAATAAAACTAACAAAAGGGGAAAAGTGGGGGTTTGCTGAATTACTGATTCAAGAATCAGTTAACAAAAACCGAGAGAAAAAAAAAAGAAGAAGGAAGGAAGGAATAGGGGAGGCGAATCAGGGGGAAGAAGAGCAAGGGAGGGAGGCTGGTGGTTTTGATGGTGGACGGCGACGACTCAGGCGGAGTCGATGGGTCAGGTGGGGGGCCGGCTGGGCGCGACTGCAGTGGGAGGCAGCAGAGGGTGATGCGAAGCAGGGAGTGGAGTGAGATGAGGTTGCGTAGGTGAGGGTGATGACTGGCGGTGCTGCAGTGGTTCAGGTGGTTTGACGCGGTGGTTTCCGGTGGTTAAGAGAAACAGGGGAAATGTGTTAATGGTGGGTTCAATTTATATTTTTATTTTAAATTTCCAAAATAAAAATCAGAAATTAGAAGAGAAGAAGGGAAGAAAGTGAAGCAACCTTAGAAAGGGGTTGATTGCTTGAGCAATTGAATGTGTTTGGGTTGCTATTTATAGAGCAACTTTTCTGAATTTGTGGAGCTTAGTCAACCTCCATTAATGGAGGAAGTATGGTGTTGAGATTTACTTTTGACTATGGGGTGATTTTACTCCCAAAATCCGGGATTGTGGATTGAGTTCCTGACAAGAACTGTTGAGTTTGTGAAAAAAATTTTCCTTTGGCTCTGTTGATTTTCATACGTGAGGGAGGAAGATGGTGATGAAGATCACATTTTCTTTTCCCTTTTTTTTTGTTTTTGTTTTGGCTTTTCCTTTTTCCTTTTGGCTAAAAAAAATGTCACATGGGCCATGGACTTGACATTGGGCTTTATATGGGTTTGATAATGAGGATGGACATTGAACAATTGTTTGGATAAGAATGATATGCCACAACTAAGTAAAGATTTCAATTACCATATTAAAATATTTAGAAATAATGAAAATGAATAATTAGTTTATTTAAATAAAATACATTTCAATTAAATCATTTAAATAAACTCGTTAAATAATTCAAAACTAAATGAAATCATAATTATCAAAATAAAACTAAATTATCAGAAAAATAAATTTAAGTGGAAATAATATTAAACCTTAATAAAATATGCCAACCACCTAATTGTATCATGTACATGATGGTTGTTTGCAGACAATTCACCAATTACTTTATTGTGGAACCAATCAATGAAAGACCTGTTATGCTCATTCATCAACGCCCTCTCCCATTTTTGACGGGTTTTTGTGGCGCAATTCACGCATATGTCTATCTAAGTATGGATGAACTTCAGTAACATGGTGCAACACGAAAAGATGAGCTTTATTCAACTCACTCAATGAAGGCGAAATATTTCGCATTCCGACCCACCCTTGCCTTCCAACCTACCCTCGTGTCTGGACTTCGGAAGACTTATCGTCACAACCTTATTAAAATGAGAAGAACAATATCCTCGAACATCTTCGGCAATTGTTCCTTGAATAATACTCACCTGTGGTCTTGCTGGATTCCTAACTTTCTTTTTCAAAGAACCCATATGTCTCGCAAAAGGGTACGCCCATCTTAAAAATACAGGGCCACATAGTTTAATCTCCCTTACCAAATGAAGGACTAAGTGAACCATAATGTCAAAAAAAGGTGGAAAATACATCTCAAATTGACAAAGTGTGATCACGACCTCATTTTGCAAACTATCCAACTTATCAGGGTCAAGTACCTTGTTGCATATGGTATTGAAAAATGAACACAACCTCGTGATGGCAAGCCTGACATGTTTCGGAAGAATCCTGCGTATTGCAATCGGCAAAAACACTTGCATCATGACATGACAGTCATGGGACTTCAACCCAATAAATTTCAGATCAGACATAGAAACAAGTCTTCTCATGTTAGATGAGTATCCAGTGGGAACCTTAATACCGTATAAACACTCACAGAACAGCCGTATCTCTTGCCTAGACAATGTATAACAAGCTGGAGGAAAATACGTTGTTGTTCCCTTTCCTTTCTTAGCTTTTTCTTTAACCTTTAGCCACAAATTAGGCCGAATCTTCAATTTCTCCATATCTCTACGAACCTTCAGACCATCTTTAGTCTTCCCCGGCATATTCAACAGAGTACCGATAATTAAATCACAAACATTTTTTTCAATATGCATTACGTCGAGACAATGTCTAACTGGTAAGTCTTTCCAATAAGGAAGTCTCCAGAATATAGACTCTTTTTTCCAAATGACACCATCGTCTTCTGAAGGTTTAACCCCCTTACTAAATATTGTGTATATCCCCTTAACACGATTATAAACTTCTTTTCCGGTCAATGGTCTAGGAGCTGGAGCATTTTCAACTAATCCGTTAAATGGTGCTTCTCACTACAAGAAAACTTATTTATAGCAACAACAATTTGGCAACGACTTTGTTGTCGTTGCAAATGGTATTTATGACAACAACATTGTCGTTGCAATACATAAATTTTCATTTCCCTCCACTGATTCTTATGCGCGGGGCTTTAAAATTTTGGGGGTAGTTTATTGCATCAATACACGTCGTTGCCTTAAATTCCTTGAAATTTTAGCAACGACAATTGTTGTTGCGTAACATATGCAATATTTATGGCAACAAAACACAGCGTTGCTAAACATTGAAGGGCTCTATTGCAACGACATTTATCGTTGCAAAAAACAAAAAAATTAGAAAAAAGAAAAAAAACGACAACTTAGACTTGGTCATATTATACGAAATCCCTAAAGCTATCAATCCGTCTTGCATGGACCCGGTTCACATTAAAAATAGTGTGGACCAGGCCCAGGCACGTGACCCGGTTCACTCTACTGGCTTTCTACAACCAATCCAAAAATGCACGATTTTCTCTCTCTTCAATATTTCCAAAATCCGCGATTTTCTCTCTCTTCAATATTTCCAAAAACGAAAGATTCTATCGCTATAAAATTTCTGCGAATTATTCTCTCTCTTCATTCAAATTATTTCTCAATTTCATACGAAACCTAAATTTACGTACATCTCATTCAGAATCAAATTATTGTTCTTATTTTATTCAATAATTGTAACACTAAATTGATTCGAAATTGATTCTTCGACAATTTCCTTTTCACTTGAACAACTACGACAAATTCATGGAAAATTCGGGTTTCATTGATCAAATAGATCTCAATCAGAGTATTGTAACATGTAATATAGACGACCTAAATTCGAGCATTGAAGCACTCGACGACGAACAACATCACAATTCAATCCAAAATGAGCATCGAGATCCACTCGTAATTGATCTCAATAATACACCAAGTTTTGAAGGTAACAGCATCGAAGTCAATAATTTCATTTGTTTGATTAAGCAAAACACTAACACTATAATTTTATGTAGATAATGTGGTTCTCTTTCATGATGAGCTAGAAAATCAAGTTGACGAGCAATATGCTATAGTATCAGTTGATGAATCTAATTCAGCTGTCATTTCAGGTAAATAGTTACACTATCACATACATATACTATAATATAAATAGATACACTATCACATACATACACTATATCATAAATAGATACACTATATCATAAATAGATACACTATATCAGATACACTATCACGTACATACACTATATCATAAATACATACACTATATCATAAATAGATACACTATATCAGATAGAAACACACTAGCATATATAGAAAATATTTACGTAAACGCATTACAGAAACATATACCATATCACGCATAAATACACTATATCATAAATAGATACACTATACCACACAGAAATACACTATAGAATATAACAAAAATATTGCGTACTATGAAATACAAAAATGGACTAAAATTCACAAATACACTATATCAAACACCCATACACTATATCATAAATAGATACACTATATCATATATACATACACTATAATAAAAGTGAAAAATATCTTTATTCTTTTATAACAGGTTCAACTGAACAATCACTGAATAAACATGAAATTGGAGGAGTTTTACTTGGTCAAGTAAGACCAACATTGGATGATATACATGAGCTATATTGTCAGCATGCTGCTATAGTAGGGTTCAGTGTTAGAAAATCCAAAAACAGAAAAAAAGAAGAGACATCAGTTGTGCATCAAAAGTACTACGTATGCTCTGCTCAAGGGAAAAGAAATACCAAAATCAAAGAAAAACAGGGAGAGAATAATACAGATATAATGATACAAGACAGCAATTCAAAGAAACAGAGGACAAGAAGAGTTATGATCACAAGAACTGAATGTCCTGCTCTTATTAGAGCAAGGATGAACCCTGAAGGACACTATGAGATTGTGCAGCATGTTATAAAACACAATCATCCACTTACAAGACAACCACTAAATTACCTTCATAGATCTGAGCGTCAGATGAGTGATCCAAAGAAAGAAGCCATACAAGCTATGCAAGAGTGTGGACTGAGACCGATAGATTCATTCAAATACATGAGTACAGAAGCAGGTGGTGAAGATGTATTGGGTCATTCCATGAAGGACCACTTCAACTGCTGTTATAGACTCAAAATAAAACCAATTGAGGGAAAGGATTCACAAAATGTTGTTGATAACCTTTATGAGCAGATGCAAACAGATAGTAACTTCTTCTTTAGAGTAAGATTGAATTATGAAGGAAAGGTTTGCTGCTTGTTTTGGAGAGACTCTATGATGCTTGAGGACTATACAATAGTTGGAGATGTTATGGTTTTTGATACTACATATAGGACAAACAAGTATAATCTTATTTGTGCACCATTTGTAGGAATTAATAACCATTGGAAAAACACAATGTTTGCATGTGCATTTCTTGCGGATGAGACAATACCATCATTTGAATGGGTTTTTGAAACATTCAAAAAATCAATGAAAGGTAAATGTCCAATAACTATATTCAGCGACCAAGATGCTGCAATTGCAGGAGCAATAAAAAAGGTACTCATGTTTATGTGACATTTGCACAACTTCTGTTATGTACTATATAGATATTACTTGAAAAACTAACTAAATGAACTCATTGACAGGCTTTCCCAACCTCAAGACCCAGGCTATGTTTATGGCATTTGAGTCAGAATGCAAATCAACAATTTGGATTGATGAATGCAGATAAGGAATTCAAGAACATTTTTCACAAGTGTCTGAGTGGTTGCATTACAACAACTGAATTTGAACAAAATTGGAGCACAATGACCAAAAAATACAAACTAGAAGATGATCGTTGGTTCAATAGATTGTATAGTTTGAAAGAAAAATGGTGTACAGCGTTTAGCAAAGACTTCTTCTCTGCTGGAATACTATCTTCACAGAGAAGTGAAAGCACAAATCATGCTGTCGGGTTTAAGGCAAGCAAAACTACTAGGTTGACTGACTTCTTTTCAATATTCCAACAGACAGTAATAAGGTGGAGAAGACAGGAAGAAAGGGATGATTTTAATTATACAAAGGGAATACCAAAATCAGATCTCTGCATGAGTCCACTATTAAAACATGCGGCTTCACAGTACACACATACTCTTTTCCGAGATTTCGAGGAAGAATTCAAACATGCAATGGCAAGTGCAATTGAATTAGTTGGTACACAAGGAAACATTCTGACATACAGAGTTTTCCTCAATGGCATTGATGGTTCTTCTCAACAAGTCTCCTTCAATTACCCAGAGAAGACAATTGAGTGTGGATGTAGAAATTTTGAAGAATCAGGTTGGTTGTGCTTTCATGCCATACGAGTTCTACACTTGCATTCTGTCCAAAAAATACCAGAGAAATACATATCATCAAGGTGGACAAGATTTGCAAAAAAAGAAGTTTGGGAGAAATTTGATAATGAAAAGAGAGAAAAAGGAGAAATAAACAGCTTCACACCATGGAGGCCGCACATGATAAGGAGGTATGTAAACACACTATACACCAAAGACAAAAATACATTATATCACACAGAAGTACACTATATGATCTATGAACACACTATATCACGTAGAAATCCACTATATGTTAGTCTAATACTATATCTACACTATCACATAGAAATACACTATATGATCTATAAACACACTATATCACATAGAAATCCACTATATGTTTGTCTAATACTATATATACACTAGCACACAGAAGTACACTATATGATCTATGAACACACTATATCACGTAGAAATCCACTATATGTTAGTCTAATACTATATCTACACTATCACACAGAAATACACTATATGATCTATAAACACACTATATCACATAGAAATCCACTATATGTTTGTCTAAATACTAACACATTCATGCCATAAGGTACTACAATCTCATATTAAAGAGCCACATAATAGAACCAGCTAGAGCAGTGATAGAGGAAAATTTCAAAAAAACAAATTCAAAAGTTGAACAAGTAATAAAGATTGAAGAAGCAAAAGCAGCAGCAGAAAAAGCTAAAGCTCATGAGAAAGCATTACAAGAAGCAGCTGCAACATTACAAGCTAATGAAAGTCAAGAAAACAATACACAAGAATCAGCACCAAGACCAACAGTTTTGGATCCAGATAGAGCAGTCACAAAAGGAAGAGACAACAAGCGAATAAAAGGACACTATGATTCATACAATTAAGAAGGCATCAATAAAAGGGAAAAAGAGACACAAGGAGTTTGGAAGCATAACTCCAAAAGAACATCTGTTCTAAAAAACTTTACCAAGAGAACTATGCAATGTTTTTAATCATTTGAGTTTAAAATAAGACTTGTACACTATATGGTTATGTGCAATTTTTTTTTTTTGAAAGGATATGGTTATGAAGTACATTATATAAATAAATTCTTATGAAAAACTGTTTGTAAACCCATTATATTTACACAAACCTACTGTGTAACCCAATAAAAATCAAAACAAATTACTAATTTGTAATACGCTATATGTCAACAAGTAAAAATACACTATATCATATAGAACAACACTATATCATTGAAACCTACACTATATCAAAACGGCACATTATTTAATTTTTACAAGGAACTATATCAAATATTAAAACCACACATTATACCACATTCATACACTATATCATATAGACCAACACTATATCAATCTGAAATACACTATATTAACACTATATTAGTCGGAACATTACCTACTGTTAGATTACTAACACTGTTTCTAAAATCAATCAAGACTACACAATTACATAAACATTGTTTGTAAACCTATTATATCAACACAAACCAACTGTCAACCCTCACCTACTATTAGATTAGTAACATTGTTTGTAACATCAATCAAATACATCAATATAGTTTTACTTTGCAAATTTGACGGTTAACTTTTTCCATCCTGTCTTCTTCTTCTTTCCATCCTCAACTTCTTTCTTCTTCTTCTCTTGCTGCATTTTCTGTCTCAACTCCTCTTCAATCCTCTTATTCTCTTCAGCTTTCTTCCTTTTATTTTCTTCAATAAAAGCAACAGTCTCTGATCTCTTTGATCTGAATGACATCACCTTTTTCACAAGCTCACTTCTATTCTTATTCAGATCAGATAAAATCATGCAACCACACAAGGAGACTCTTGCTGCTTTCCTAATCTTCTCCTGAAAATAAATTAAATAAGTAAGAAACTATATATAAAAAAAAACTTAAATAGATAACTCAGTTAGAAATAATTATATTAAACTTACATCATTCAAATATGGGCATTCAAACTCTTCCGAGCCTTCAAAAAGTAGCATATGGACAAGTATGTACACATCACAGTCCAAATCATATGCACCTTTTTTCCAGCTTCCTTTGACTTCTGTCATTCCCCATAAACCCATATCATCACCTTGAGATTGTGGGATTTCATAATGTTGGAAAAGACTTGAAACTCCATCAGCAATGATTGAACTGAGAGTCTCCATCATTTTCTTTTATTCCTCATCATCATCCCAAATCTTGTTATCAATATAAAAAACAGTCTTTTTGTTTGTGTCCAGCACAAACAGGACAAAATGATTAGCTCCTTTAAGCAAAATTGGGAAAAAAAACCTACAAAATGAATAGAAGTATAAACTCACTAGATGAGAATAAAAATAATTATATCATCACATAATAATATAAAAATTAATAACACTATATCATAAAGAAATACACTATTTGATATACAGACACACTATATCATATATAAATCCACTATATATTTGTCTAGTACTATATCATAAAGAAATACACTATATCATAAAGAAATACACTATATGATATACAGACACGCTATATCACATATAAATACACTATATGTTTGTCTAATACTATATCATAAAGAATACACTATATCATAAAGAAATACACTATATGATATACAGACACACTATATCACATATAAATGCACTATATGTTTGTCTAATATTATATCTACACTAGCACATAGAAATACACTATCATAAAGAAACACACTATATCATAAACAAAACCACTATATGATACCTAAAAGCACTATATCATATACAAATCCACTATATATTTGTCAATTTATACTAAGAAATGCTTTCATCATAATTTCAAAAACAGAATTTGTCTCACCAATTCAACACCAAAGATCCGAGTTTTGAAATGTTATTCAAGTCTTGAATTTGAAACTTCCAACATGTGATCAAATCATCAATTCGTTTAGCATCAGTTTCATCTTCAAGCACACGCAATAATAAAGCCTGCAACATAAGAACTCATAGTATCAACAAATAAATAATGCTTGCAAAGATAAAGAATTCAACAACATAAAAATATATTACAAAAAGTTGTTACACTCTGAGAAGAAGTAAAGTAAAACTTTTTTGGAGGAGAAGAGAGACTGAGTTCATTGATATTCATCATTCTTGCCCAATTATCTATAACTGATTCAAACATCTCAGTCTCAGTAGCAACCGTCCAAATCTCATTCCGAGGTATAGAGAAGAACACTTCATCCAGCTGAAAGATCTCTTCACTGCAACAAGCAACACAAATTGTAAGAATATTTTCAATAAAAACAATACATTAAACAAATTTCATTCAAAAATTTACCTCCCATCTAAAGGATGTTGATTTTCAGAACAATAATCAACAGCCTCCCTTAAAAATATTAGGAGATCTTGCATCACATCTTCAAAATCTTTCATCATATTTGAAAGATGAGTGAAAGGACCCTCAACTGCATATTCATCCAGCCTTAGAGTTGACTTGGCTGGACCCCTAGATAAAGCATTTTGGAAAACAGTCCATGTATTCTCCTCCATGGACATGTCCTCACTTGCATCATAAAAAACGTTGTTGACAACGTTCTGGATGATGTCATTCGTCTTCTAACTCATTTGAGTCACTATAAAGCTAGGGAACGCAGTAGTAGAAGGATTAGACACCTCTTCCCAACCAGCCGGCAAATCCTTAACAGCATATGCAATTGATACCATTTCATCAAAGTACTTCTGATAAATTAAACTTGACAAAATTTTGTCAAGATCATTTTGGGAAGGATTATCAGAAGGAGGATTGCCAGCCACATAAGAGTCCTTCAAACTCTTTAACGCATCTATGTGGCAATAAGAGACAGCTTCCAAATCCCTCTTCCATAGCAACCACATAGCATGAAGCTCCTACAAAAATCAAAACAAATTACTAATTTGTAATACTCTATATCAAAACAAGACTAACTATGGGAAAATAACACCAACTATATGAAAATAACACCAACTATATGAAAATAACACCAACTATATCAGAACAGAAACACACCATCAGTACAACAGAACACATACACTATCAGATACAAAATACACTATACCATATAGGACAACACTATATCATTGAAAACTACACTATATCAAAACGACACATTATTCAATTTTTACAAGGAACTATATTAAATATTAAAACCACACACTATACCACATACATACACTATATCATGTAGACCAACACTATATCAGTCTGAAATACACTATATTAAATTATTCTAAATTTTTACACTACAAGTAACACACTATAGTACACACTATATCACATACAACACCACTATATCAAATACAACACCACTATATCAAATACAAACATAATATCACATACCAAAGATCACATGACCACACAATCACATAAAACCACACTATATCACATAAAACCACACTATATCACTCAAAACTCTACTATATAAAAAATTAATATTATTCTAAAATTTGAACTTACATCTCTAGCTTGTGCAGTAATTTCTTCATCAGTGAGACTTCCTGGTGGAAGTTCAAACTGAATATGAAGCTTGCCCTTCACCTTCCTCTTGGGCGCAGCCTTCTTTAGTACATCACTACTTCTACTTCCTCCACTTCATGTATCATCACTCAATACAGGACGTGGTACATACTGAACTTCAATTTTTTTTTGAACAGGCTTCATCCGGGTGAAATCAATTTGCCCATCATCAGTGAAGTAAAACTTAGCACTTATTGGATAACTTTCATCAAGCAAACCACTTCCAAACTTATCATATAGTACTTCACGACGAATTCTCTTGGCAATTGACTCATTATCCCAATGAGCCAACAGAGGCAGTCGAGTTGGAGGCACGCCATCACCAATCTGTAGGTGATGGAAGTAAATCAACTGCAACAAAATTATACAACCAGTATAATGCCCCCGAGCACCTTTAGTAAACAGTGAATTCATGAACAAAACATTCGCATGCATCAACCTATCTAAAATATATTTACACCAATTCAAACGAGGAATTCTCCGAACCTCATTTACAGCAAGAACAAGCCTCAAATCCAGTGTGTTATTTGCAACTGGAGCTAAAAAAGAAGAAAAAGCAAATAACACATACAGCTTTTGAAAAATCTCGCCACCATCAACTAAATTCCTTAACACAGAATAAACAGCAGACAAAGGAATCTGCCCTTTATCCCGATCAACTCCAAAGTACTCCCTCCAGCTTGCTTTCAACTCAAAATGCGGATTCTCCGCATTACGTCCCCTAGACACATCCACCACATCCTGTCCTTCAACTAGAAGGAGCTGAAGCACATCATAAACATCAAATTGGTTAACCTTGAACTCTTTTCCATAACCAACCTTAAACATGCCAGACCCACCATCAAACCTCTCCACCAACCATCCACTCAAAGAATTATTAGTCCTGGAAATCTTTAAATCCAACAAAGATCCAAAACCAATTTCTATAACAGCTTTTTTCTGTTCAACACTAAAAGCTTCATTCAGCTCACAAAGCCTTTTACCACAGCAAGTAGTTTTGAACAAGTTTACCCTATGTCCTTCAGCATCACTGTATATTTTCCTCTTCTTTGGAGCTTGCAAGGTATCCTTCTGAGCTACACCTTTTACCCTTTTCTTGCTTTTTGCTTCTTCTTTTGTTACAACAGGATTACCAGCATCAGTTCCTTCATTACTAGGAACTTTAGCAAAATCAATTCCTTCACTAACAGCAGGATTCGCAGCATCACTTCTTCCATCCTGCTGTTCCATAGATGGATTACTAACATCATGTACAGCGTGCTCTGCAATAAAAAACAATTGTACAAAACATACACTATATCAGCCGAAAAGACACTATATAATGTCAAAACATACTATATCATGGCCAAATACACTAATACAACACTAACATAATATCATGTAAAAATACACTATATCATCTCAAAATACACTGTAATGTCAAAACACACTATAGGATGTCAATATACACTATCCAAAACACTGTCATAGAACTACTACAGCAACACTATATCATTCTAAAATACACTATATCATATCAAAACACGCTATATTATTTCAAAATACACTACCATTTCAAGACTAATAAAAAGTAGTATAATTACAAATACACTATATATTTACAAAATAAACTATATCATGTCAAAATATACTATATCATCACAAGAATAACACAATTACAAATTATCACAAAAAAATAAACCTAAAAAAAAAAAATCAAAACTCCAAAAATCGCACAAAAATCAACAAAAATTTATCATGCAAACAATAAAAATAGCACAAAAATGAACGAAGAGTAATTAAAACTAAAAAAAAACGAAACTCCAAAAAATCGCACAAAAATGAACGAATAGTTATTCAAACTAAAAAAACATCAGAACTCCAAAAATCGAACAAAAATCAACATAAATTTATCATGCAAACAATAAAAAACGCATAAAAAATGAACGAAGAGTAATTCAAACTAAAAAACATCAAAACTCCAAAAATTATAAGAAATTATAGTAAAAACCAAAATCAACAACATAATTACCATCAGTATGAGCAGTTCCACTAACACCAGGAAACTCCGATTCCTCTGCACGACCACCAAGAGATGAACGCAAACCACGACGTTTTGGAAAATTCCGATTACCGATCGTCTTCCTTCCCATTGCTAAATTCAAACGAAAAGATTACACAGAACTGAAAATGAAGAAGTTAGGGCAGAGAAGATTACACAAAACTGAACTTGAAGAGAGAGAAAATTAAGAAGTTAGGGCAAAGAAGATGAGAAGTTATCTGAGAGACAAAATACAGAAGTTACAAGAGAACGAAGTAGTGGGAAGAAGTTATGAGGAGAGAGAAAATCTGAGGAAATATGAGGAGAGAGAAAATCTGAGGAGAGAGAAAAACTAAAGGCGCCAAAAACTGAAAAGCGTAATCATTACGGTTGCCTCAACTCACGTGATATGGATCGGGTGCACACTAATTAGTGTGCACCGGGTTCATATTAGTTTTTTTAAAAGTTATACATCTCCCACTTCCATCTCCCTTTTTGGAGATGAGGGGAAAACCCTCAATTCCTTCTATCACCGCCAATCTGCCACCTTCTACCATCACAAATCCACCCTCGGTCAACCACGAACAACAATTTGCTACACATCTCTAACTTCTTCCCACTATTATTTCACCTTTCTAACAATTTTTACGATTTAACTCCTTTTTCTCTTTGGAAATTACAAAAAATCCTTAATTTCCTTTTCAGTTCTTTGAGTTTTCACTTATGTTACAGCGGTGAAGCAAAGACGAGGAGGAGACATGGAGTTGAGTAGTAGCAAAAACGCCTAATAGCAAGAGAAGGTGAAACCCGATTTGAGTTTTCTCGTACCCTATCTCTCTCTTGCAAATTGTTACTCCATATGAGTATATTATTATTTTGTTTATAATTATTTTTCTGCAATATAATTTCATCTCAAACTGGTGAATTTGGTTTCTTCATTTTTGGTTCATCAATTTTATATCTGCATTTTTAGTTCATAGCGGTTCTGTCTTTCTTTCTCTTATGAGTCTTGGAATCTATTCCGTTAAGCTTTAAATTCAATCCTTTAGTATCGCCGTTGCTATTTTTAGGAAATTTTGGTTGCATTTGCTCTTTTCTAATACTTTTTGAGAAAAATACTATATTTTTTTATTGCAGGGTGTTAAAGTAATCTATATGAGCTGTTTGTGAAGCAGTCTCTTAACATGGAGATGGCAATCATCATGGCTAGGGTAACACAGTATTTTCTGATTTCTGATGATTTCTTTAATTTAGAATGATTGTGCGGAACAAAATTCTTCACCTTGATACTGATGAACTAATACACCCGTCTGGTACTCGGGAGTATTCATTGAATATGGTTTTTTTTCTTAACTATGTAAGTAAATTCACATTGGGATAGCATTTACCTTATGGTGATACTTGTTCAACCGTAGATGTTTGTACTTATTGTGGTTGTTGCTCATTTATTTATCATTGTTTTTTTTTACGAAAGCAGTGTAGAGCGTGATGATATCCAAGATCCTTTCAGTGAGGTAAGCTTATTTGGTTGGAGATCTTCGATAAAAGTCTTGTTAGTAGTTGCTCTATGTAGTGAAAACGATTATGGATGCTTGTTTTTGTTGCTCCGTGTAATTCATTTGATAGGAGGTAACCTGTTTGTGGTGATATATATGCTTGTGCTCATTGGTTGTGATTATGTAAATATGGCATTATTTGAGAGTTAGTTCAGTGTTGGAACTTGGAAGTAAATTGAGCTTTTAGCACTTCCTAGTACATGTGGAATTGACTTTTACTATCAAGTTATTATAGAAGCTTTATACTTTAGATTTATATTCATTTATTTAGATTCTAGTATCCTCTTTAGTGTGACTTAACACCTTAAAGGCTACAATTAATTCTGAGAATAGTTTGGGAGGTGTTATGTAGCATTTTCTTAGCTTTTATTTTAGCCTATGTGCTACCAAGATAATGATTAGTGAACATCATCAAAAAGAATTAAGTAGTAGGATGTTTGGATATAAGTTATCGAATTGCAACTGAAATATGAGCATATGACGTCTAATTTTGCTATTTGTGGGTGTTTTTAACCTTTCCTGTAATGGTAAGAAATGGAAGTTGCTGCTATTCCAACGCATATCTCCTCACTACCCTTGAACTGCAACCTATATTTTTTTTGCCTTATGCATATCGGAGTGCTAGCTAGATGCTCTTGTTGCTTGGAGTTTTGATTGAAGCTATAGCAAGGATTTAATGAACCTAAGGTTTGTATCAGACATCTTGCAGGACTTGTATTAGTTGTTGGATGAACATGACAAATGGGTAAGATTTAGTGTTAAAGTTCAAGTGTGTATGAGGATTAAAATTTAATGTATGTTTTTCGTTTCAGTTTGTGGTTATTACTCGTGGATTTATTATATGTGTGATTGTTGATTTCCTCTAATTTACTAAGGTGTTGACACTAATTAGATGCTGAAGGATTACTAAGAATTTATACTGTGAACATAATATCCTTTATTTGGTGGTATATGACTTGTATCTTTTGATTCCTGTAGGACGATTAATGATAAGTAAACACATGGATTGGACAAGCAAGAATAAGGGAGCACTTTTCATGATTTAATGTAATAGTTTGGGTGCTTTATTACATTACTACTTGACATTTCGAAAAATCGTTTCACACAACTTACAATTTTAATGACAATCTATGTAATATCTTTGAATATTTAAGGATATAAATTTGTATATGGAGACGTATAAGTTTGGTATTACAAGTACGGAATATATATTGATTTTGGATATTAATGCTATCAATTAATTTAAATGAGCATAGCAAGAATGAATTGATAATTGACAATATGACAAATGAAAATATATCAGAAACAATAGCTTCTGCAACGACATTTTTCGTAGCCACACATACATCAGGTTTATAGCAACGACATATGTTGTTGCTAAAATTAACAATCCTTATGGAATATAAGAATATGTATAGCAACGACAACTTTATTGCAACGCTAAAAGTTGTAGCAAAAAACTAATCTTTAGCAACGACCAAAAGTAGTTGCACTTTTTTTTCGCTACGCCCATTCCGGCAACGACAAGCTGATTTTAGCAACGACTTTTTTTGTTGCTAAAAAAGGATTTTCTTGTAGTGAATTTTTCTTTCGATATGGATGAGAACTATGTAGGAATTGCCTATTAATGATATAGACATGTTTCCCAAAATGTGGCAAATGTGTAGCCTCCATACCATTCTCACAAATTGGACATGCTTTTTTTCCTTTGACCTTATACCCCGACAAATTGCCATAAGCAGCATAATCATTTATAATACAGAATAGCATAGCACGAAGCCTGAAATCTTCATTAGAATACGCATCAAACACCATAACACCTTCGTCCCACATCTTTTTGAGATCTTCGATGAGAGGCGCAAGATAGATGTCTATATCATTTCCCGACTGCTTAGGCCCAGAAATTAAGAGAGACAACATAATATACTTTCGCTTCATGCACAACCACGGAGGAAGATTGTATATAACTAAAAGAACAGGTCAAGTACTATCTTGACTACTCAAAGTACCGTAAGGGTTCATTCCATCCGTACACAATGCAAGTTTCAAGTTCCTAGCTTCCTGACCAAATCCACTATAATTGCAATCTATAGCCTTCCATTGAGGGGAATCTACTGGATGCCTAAGCATTCCATCTTTCTTTCTCCGATCAGCATGCCATCTTAGGTTCTTTACATCTTCTTTGATAGAAAAGAGCCTCTTGAACCTTGGCACAATTGGAAGATACCACAACACTTTCGCAGAAGGACCCGTATTGTCCGGACCAGGCTCAACCTCATCCGGCAATTTGTAGCCGGACTTACCACACCTCTGGCATTCATAAAGGTCTGCATACTCATTTTGATACAACAAGCAATCATTCGGACATGCATGAATCCGCTCATATTCTAAACTCAAAGGACACATTAATTTTTTCGCATAGTAGGTGGATTTTGGTAATAAATTACCCTCAAGAAACATATCTTGTAAAGCTTCTAAGAGTTCTGTGAAGCCTACATCAGTCAAATTATGTTTCTCTTTTATGTTGAAAAGGGTTCAAACTCACTCAATTGAGTGTATTTTGTACACCCTGGATAAAGGGGTTTCCCAGCAGCAGCAGACAAACTGTCAAACACTCGTGGCCGCTCATTGAAATGGTCACGGGCCCCTTCCAACATCTCACCTAATAGATCATCACCAAACTCTTCATCCTCAGTGTCACTATTATCTCCGTAGTTATTTTCATCGTCACCTTCAATCCTAACATGATCTTCAATCACAACTTCATCCTCAACCTCAACATTATTCTCCATATCAATCTCTAATGTTTTACTAGTGCCCACATCAACACTAAACCTATCCTGAGTATATTTTCCTTTCTCACCATGCCATAACCAAATATAATACTCAGCCCTAAATCCACGACGAATAATATGATCCCTTATAGTCCTAATATCAGAAATCTTATTCACATTGTAGCAATCAACACATGGACAATAAATCTCACCATCGCAAGTAAGTTGTTGATGCTCTATAGCACGTTTACAAAACTCATTCACACCTTGTACGAACTCCAACGTATTTCGCTTTCCATACATCCAACTGCGATCCATTTCTAAAAACCCCCACACATACATACATACATACATACATACATAAAAAATTAATATCAATTAAAAAATTCACATAAATATAACACAACAAGCTAATATTCAATGCATGCTTCCATTGGGTCCTTATCACTCCAACCTAACCCATCCTTAAGCGTCCAATCCCACTAGTGAATGCATGTATCATCTTTGATTCTAAGTAAAATTCGGCAGCATTTCCCTTTAGTTCTCGAAGTACACGATGAAAATTGCTTATCTTATATGTACCCGGAGAACAAATTAGGGAAATGACTAACCGTATTTCACTTAGAATCAAAGAATCAACTCACATTCACGTCCAAAGTGAGATGTGACGTTTAAGAACAGTCCTAAATGGGGACTATTCAAGACTTACTCCTAATGAGTAAGTCTTGAACGGGTATCTAGGCATAATGATATACATAAAAACAATCGCATTCAAGCGATTCCAAGTCATACCAAAAAATAAATACCAAACCATTCCTTAGATTTCCCTTCCCCTTCCATTCACTAGTAGAATAAATGCTTATTGTGGCGGTCATTAAGTGGCCTATTGCGGCGGTTTTCGCAGCGCAGTAATTAAAGGCGCATCAATAGGTAATTACCTATTGCTGCGGTTCCTACCCAAAACCGCAGCAATAGGTAGTGTTAATAATAAAAAATATAATTAAAAAATGCTGTTGTTGTTGATAAAAACAACAGCAATATGTGAGTCTATTGCTGCTATTTTTACCAAACAACAGCAGCAATATGTTGTTTTTAAAAAAAAAAAAAATCACACATTTCTAATATCATATACTTCAGTACTTCACCCAAGCAATATTTTCACAAAGAAAACTATACAACCAGATTTTTTGGAATTCATTCAAACAACAAATTAATTAATAAAACCCATAACTACAACATTTACATTTGATATTATAAGAAATGAAACTATGAAACCAAGCAATATTTTCACAAAGAAAACTATACAACCAGAATTTTTGGAATTCATTCAAACAACAAATGAATTAATAAAACCCATAACTACAACATTTACATTTGATATTATAAGAAATGAAACTATGAAACACACCAAATCTGAAAAATGTAACCAATACCAAAAACTAAAATATCATATTCATTACAAAATTAAAATGGAAATTAAACTAAAATAGAAAATCTAAACTAATTCATTCAAAAAAAGTAAAAACAAAAAAATAGAAATCCTAAACATCAGATCTAAACTGAAAATAAAAAAAATAAAGAAAATACAAAATACAAAAAAATGAAGGCCGACGAAGGAGATGAAGGCCGACGAAGTGAAGGAGTCGAACGGCCGACGAACGAAGGAGACGAAGTCGCCGGTGTTCAACGATGCCCGAAAATGGTGCGACGCCTTTTCGAACTCGCCGCGAAGTCACCGGAAGACGAAGAAGAGGAGAGAGAAAATTGAAAGCTTCGCCGGTGTTGGTAGGATCGTTGACTACCAAAAATAATACCTAAATACCTAACTAGTATAGTCGGGCAAGTAGGGTCGAACCACTCAGGAAGGACGAATTAATTCACTAAATGAATTAAGTTCACTATTACTAACAAGGTTAAAATATGGGTTGAATGATTGACTAAACTAAACAAAATAATTAAACTGACTAATAAGAACGCAATGAAATCAAATTGATTAAAACTATATAACTAAAACCTAGGGCTGACAGGATCCACTATGCAACAATCATGATTCAAGTGACAATAATCAGGATGGGAATGAATTTAGGTAAACGGAATTGTACTGCTCTCGCTAATAAAATCCCACAATTAACTACAAAATTGGCTCTCGCGTTAAGTAATTAAAGGCTCGATTGATATTAAACTTACACTCAACTCGCAGCTCTCGCATCTAAAGTCGAATGAATTAAACTTGCAAAACTAGTTGGCCAGACTAAAATTGCAATCACTACAAAGCATATCAATCAAATTTACCAAGACAAACCAAGTTTAAACCCTAAAAACTAACAAGAATCATGATTATAGCATAGTTTCACCAAGCCCTAGAAGAAAATCTACTCACTATTCATAATTAAATCAACAAAAGCAATAACAATAAAAACCCTAGAATTCATGATTGAGACATAGAGAAATTGATACTAGCAATCAACAATAATAGTAATCAAAAGCAATGAACAAAACAAATAAAGAATAAATCAATGGAGAATACCTTGAGAACTTGAAATCAATGGAGAATTGCAAAAGTTAGGGTTTGAAGGAAGAAGAAAGAGGGGAAAAACTATTGTGATTCAGCAATAAAAAAAAAGTATGAGCCAGGGTGAATATCTCTTTTAGTTTTCCTATTTATATTTTCTAAACAAACTCCCTAATTAAAGATTAAAAATAAAATAAAAACAAGGAGCAATGAAGAGGAGACTCTAAATCACACATGACAGCAGGTTGCTCGACCATTGGGCGCTGGACAGCCATTGGACGAGGCAGTAGCAGCCGTTGCAAAGCAACCAAAGTCATCGGGCGCTGGTTCGCTTCCTGAACCGCTGGATCAACTTTGACGGGCCGTAACTTGAGCTACAGACATCGTATGGAGGCATATGACCTACCGTTGCGAAGATACTCGAGTCTAGTTTCCAATGCAACTTGAATCGCATTAATCCGATAAGTACATCTCTAGATATGACCAAAATAGTGCAAGGTGGTCAAACTGATCTTTCGTAAACAATGTTATTTCTTCAATTCTAGCTCATATTAACCCCAATAAGCTATGCCATTACCCTTATGAATGTTAACTAAGCTTCATATGAAGTAAATCTTCGTATAGAACATCCATCATCACCAACTCTCCTTCTACAATCATCCATTTCGTGTCATCTTGCTCCGAAAGCTTCCAAATAGCTATAAAACTACCTGAAAAGTTAAGAAACACAAACGAAGCGTAATAGAGCACAAAATGGATAATTAGTGCAGTTAATGCCTAAAATGCAACTATATGGACTAATATGCAACTAAATATGCAACCAAAATATGCCTAAAAACTCTATATGAAAGTGACTCATCAGGTGTTCGCACGACGATGCGGTTTTCAGGTCTGGTGAACGGCCGACGAACGATGGGTAAAACCGAGTGTGAGGAGACGAACGATGGGCTTGGAGACGACGGGCTTCTCTCAGATCTGGATACGAACGATTATTAGGGTTGAGGGTTGAAGGATGGATCTGAGAGAAGAAGGAAGAGAGGGAGAAGAATGAGAGAGTAAGGAAGACCGAGTGTGAGGAGAAAGAAGAATGAGAGAGTAAGGTCGGCGCCTAAGGTTTTTTTTTTAGGGAAGTAAAAGGAAACCTAGTTGGGCCCCTTTTATTTTCAATTTTAAAAGTCTATTGCTGCGGTTTTAGATAAGAACCGCAACAATAGGTTTAAATATTATTTTTTTTAATATATTGCTGCGGTTTTGTCAGAAACCGCAGCAATATGTCTGGTCAAATAGTCAACTTTTTTCAAAAATTTTCCCGTTGAAACCATATTGCTGCGGTTTTCGGCCGAAACCGCAGCAATATGGTTATTTTATATTTTACCTTTTCTTTTTACGTGATATATTGCTGCGTATGGGTAAAACCGCAGCAATACCACCGCAGCAATAAGCAATTAATCTACTAGTGATTGGTGAGTCTATCAATAAGAAGGCATTGCAAAAAGAATCGATTGTGCATACAAACAATCGCATTCAAGCGATTCCAAGTCATCAGCAAACAATAAGTACCAAACCATTTCTTAGATTTCCCTTCCTCTTCCATTGGTGAGTCTATCAATATGAAGGCATTGCAAAAATAATCCCATTGTACATATCACTTCAAATAAAGAACTTATGCAAAAATAATCCCGTATAAAATTTTAGGGCATACAAAAACTTAACCAAAATCATCACAAAATTAGTTTTTAATCCTCAAATCTTATAACTAATCATATATATACATTATATTGAGAATTTTTAACTACTATTTAAGCCAAATTTTCGATTAAAGCACTATTAAATAAGAAAATTGGCCTTGTCGTCGAAAACCACCGGTTTTGGACCGGAAATCGAACACTTGTCGCCGGAAACCACCGGTTTTGGGCCGGAAATCGAACACTTCTATGAGAGAGTGCGAGAGTAGAGAGATAGAGTCGAGAGAGAAAGAGTGTGAGTGTGAGAGAGAATGGAACACCCGTGTTTTTTTTTCAGATCTGGCGCAGCTCTATTGCTGTTGTTTCTGGCAAAAACCGCAGCAATAGATTAAAATAATATTTTTTTTATAATATTTTAATCTATTGTTGCGGTTCCTGCCAAAAATCGCAGCAATAGGTCTGGTCAAATAGTCAACGTAATTTCAAAAAATTTCCCATTAAAACCATATTCTTTGCGGTTTTACGGCAAGAACCGCAAAGAATAGCTCTATTTTATATTTTACCTTTTCTTTTCACGTCATTTATTGCTGCGTATGGGTAAAACCGCAGCAATACCTCCACAGCAATAAGCAATTATTCTACTAGTGAGTGGTTCAGTCAAAATGTCAGCAATTTGATTTTCAGTTGGACAAAATTCAACTTTAACAAGACCTTTTTCAACATTATCCTTATGAAATGATGCCTAATGTGTATGTGCTTGACCCTTGAATGATGTACTAGGTCCTTGGAGATGCAGGTTGCACTAGTATTATATATATAGGAACACACTTAAATTTAATACCAAAGTTTCTTACATGTTGCTTTATCCATAGGACCTGGGAATAACAAAGAACCGCCACATACTCGCCTGCAGATGGACAAGGCAATAATATTTTGCTTCTTTGAGCTCCATGAGACTAAGCTTGTTCCTAGGTACTGGACAATACCTGAGGTGCTTTTGCGATTAACCAAGTCCCCAGCATAAACCGCATCCGAGTAACTTATGAGGTAAAAAACATCACTTCTAGGATAGAACAAACATAAGTCATCGCTTCCTTTCAAATACCTAACAATTCTCTTAACTGCTGTTAAGTGAGATTCTTTGGAATTTGGTTGGAATCTTGCACATAAACCAGCACTGAAAGCAATATCAGGTCTACTTGCAGTTAAGTAGAGTAAAGATCCAATCATACCTCTATATTGCTTCTCATTGACACACTTACCATTTGTGTCTTCATCTAACCTTGTTCCTGTTCCTATGGGAGTGTGGTTGGTTTTAGATTGTTCCAGTCCATATTTCTTCAGCAGTTCCTTGACATATTTTTGTTGATGGATCATTGTTCCTCTTTCGGTTTGCTTGATTGGCAAGCCTAAAAAGAAGTTCAATTCTCCCATCATACTCATTTCGAATTCACTACTCATAAGATCAGTAAACTCCTTACAAAGAAGATCATTAGTAGCACCGAATATAATATCATCAACATAAATCTGGACTACTAATATAACTAAAACCTAGGGCTGACAGGATCCACTATGCAACAATCATGATTCAAGTGACAATAATCAGGATGGGAATGAATTTAGGTAAACGGAATTGTACTGCTCTCGCTAATAAAATCCCACAATTAACTACAAAATTGGCTCTCGCGTTAAGTAATTAAAGGCTCGATTGATATTAAACTTACACTCAACTCGCAGCTCTCGCATCTAAAGTCGAATGAATTAAACTTGCAAAACTAGTTGGCCAGACTAAAATTGCAATCACTACAAAGCATATCAATCAAATTTACCAAGACAAACCAAGTTTAAACCCTAAAAACTAACAAGAATCATGATTATAGCATAGTTTCACCAAGCCCTAGAAGAAAATCTACTCACTATTCATAATTAAATCAACAAAAGCAATAACAATAAAAACCCTAGAATTCATGATTGAGACATAGAGAAATTGATACTAGCAATCAACAATAATAGTAATCAAAAGCAATGAACAAAACAAATAAAGAATAAATCAATGGAGAATACCTTGAGAACTTGAAATCAATGGAGAATTGCAAAAGTTAGGGTTTGAAGGAAGAATAAAGAGGGGAAAAACTATTGTGATTCAGCAATAAAAAAAAAGTATGAGCCAGGGTGAATATCTCTTTTAGTTTTCCTATTTATATTTTCTAAACAAACTCCCTAATTAAAGATTAAAAATAAAATAAAAACAAGGAGCAATGAAGAGGAGACTCTAAATCACACATGACAGCAGGTTTCTCGACCATTGGGCGCTGGACAGCCATTGGACGAGGCAGTAGCAGCCGTTGCAAAGCAACCAAAGTCATCGGGCGCTAGTTCGCTTCCTGAACCGCTGGGTCAACTTTGACGGGACGTAACTTGAGCTACAAACATCGTATGGAGGCATATGACCTACCGTTGCGAAGCCCTTCGAGTCTAGTTTCCAATGCAACTTGAATCGCATTAATCCAATAAGTACATCTCTAAATATGACCAAAATAGTGCAAGGTGGTCAAACTGATCTTTCGTAAACAATGTTATTTCTTCAATTCTAGCTCATATTAACCCCAATAAGCTATGCCATTACCCTTATGAATGTTAACTAAGCTTCATATGATGTAAATCTTCGTATAGAACATCCATCATCACCAACTCTCCTTCTACAATCATCCACTTCGTGTCATCTTGCTCCGAAAGCTTCCAAATAGCTATAAAACTACCTGAAAAGTTAAGAAACACAAACGAAGCGTAATAGAGCACAAAATGGATAATTAGTGCAGTTAATGCCTAAAATGCAACTATATGGACTAATATGCAACTAAATATGCAACTAAAATATGCCTAAAAACTCTATATGAAAGTGACTCATCAAACTCCCCCAAGCTAAACTGTTACTTGTCCTCAAGCAACAAATACAAGGTTCTCAAAACATAAGTATGCTTCACCCTATAAAAGCAACATCGCAAAGCACTTGTGATCACATCCTCTCAATCAAAGCATCCAAATGATTCAATGCCTATCCAAGAGTAAAAAACATCCAAGAGAAACCAAGCCTTATTATATAAAAAGAACTAGGAATCAAGGAAAGAGTTCTCACCGGTGGCACTCCTCTCTTTGTGGCGAGTATAAGATAAACTCGATCGCTCTCCGCCCACAAATATGCATAAGATGTGCATATGAATCAATTTTTGTAGCCTAAGTTACTAAAAAGACACCATCCCATCTCACCAACACTCATGTGTTTGAAATGGTAAAAATAGCACTCAACCTACAAAAGTCGACTCGAAATGCAACACATACTCCTTAATCTTGGCAAGATACTAAATCTAGAAGACACACATATAAAAGCATGATTATCAAGAAGGTCTTTATTAAGCTTGTAATGGGGCTTAGGTCAAGGGTAGGATAAAATTTGGGAATATGTGAGCTAGAAGTCCATTTTAGGGGAGCAAAATCCAATAAGTAACATAGCCTAAAGATGAGGCTAAAACAACTCCAATCAACTTCAAACTCAATACTACCAAATCAACCAAACAATTGAAAAACACCACTATATCATCATCAAATTGGGATAGATTTACAACTTGCAAAGGCGAAAATGTACAACTAAATAAAAGAATTGAAACTAATTTTTGGATTTTTTTTTTCTTTATTTTCATTTTTTTCTTGATTTTTTTTTTTTTTGATTTTTTTTTATTTTTTCGCCTTACATAAATGTTTTTATTTGATATAGATGATGATGATACAACAAACTATTAAAGCACACTCCGATAATGAGGAAACAATCCACCCATCTCCAATAACGAGCCAAAACGACAATAACATCACTCACCAACTAACCAAAATGCTCCCCCAAGCTAGACTTGGGTTAATCAAATGAGGCCAAAAAGGTTTGTAATGTGGTTAATCATGAAAGAAATTGTATGGCTCAAAATAAGGGATCAAGTGAAAAATTTTGTCCTTTTAAATCAATGTAGCACGGCTCCTAACAAATGAGGGCCTTCTATCATGCTCATCATGCAATTATACAGCTAGCCAGACTAGTACCAAACCAAGATCGAGATCAGTGACACACCAGGAACTAAACACACAAGAAGGAAATAATAAGATAGAAATCAAAGCTCAAATCCTTACAAGTTAAACTCTTCCCTGTTCCAAACAATAGACGATAAGGCTCAGAAACTCAAGTTCAGTAATACCATGGAATCGGAAAAGAAACCAAGAGTTTACAATGACGAGTTTCAGTAATCACAAGTTCCAAAAATTTTAACCATAGGGCACAGAGAAACATACTCAGTAAAAGAATCCAGTAGTAATTTCAAGGGAGGATGAAACACACTAATAACTAAGAAAGCAATACAATTTTTTTGGTTGCAAGTAAACTCCCACTCCTAGTGAGTGGTACAAACCATGGAACAATCCTAAGAAAGCAATAAAGATAAGTATCCCTCCCCCAAGCTAAATGAGACACAGTGTCCTCACTGTGCAAATGCATACAACTAGGAGAAAGGGAAAGAAGAAGCTTACTCAGTACAAGCTTCGCCTACCGAAGATGGTGCAGCAGTAGCATCAATAGAGGGAGCGGTGAGGCCAGAAGCTCCTATTTGATGACGCAAGGAAATAACAGCAGAATCAGTTGCCGTGACTCTCCTTTCAAGGTTGTCTAGGCGATCAAGCACATCTCGAGAGAATCTAGCAAAACAATCCATGAAGAGCTGAAACTCCCTTGTGGTGACTGGGGCAGAGGGTGGAGTGCTAGGATCACAAACATGGGAGCAAGACATGGGAGAGAAGGGATGAGCAGGGCCGAAGATGGTGCGTGGATCCCGCGACACAGAAGTACGAGCGGCGGCACATGACTCATCAAGTGCTAGAGGTGTAGAAGATGAAGCACTCGGAGCGAACAACAGAGCACCGGGGTTGCTCAAACGGGTTGCAGGAGTAGGCAAACGAGCATAAGGAACTTTTGCAGCATCCTTTCCTTCGCCTTTGACAAACCATTCGTAGTTATGGCCACCTAGTGTCACTAACCATTTATAATTATTCTCCATTTGCCTTATATCATGGAGGGCATATCCAGATAACATGTCAAGAGAAGATAAGTCAACTCCAAAATGCTTGGCAAAAATAGTGACAAAACTACCCATAGTGATAGAACCTGTATTATGGTCACGTTCCCATATGAAAGCTTCGATCAAGAACCGTCCAAAGTTGAGTTGACCCATCCTAGTGGGATCACCATGAACAAACCACCATAACATCCGAAAGTCATTTGTAGCAACCTGTCCCATCTCCCCTTTAGGATAGAAAGCCTGGAGCAGAAATCGATGCAAGATGTGAATAGCAGGATTGACAAAAGCAAAGGACTTTGTTGAACCAACTACCCAATCACTACGACCCGTGACTTCTTTCCAAAACTTTCTTGGACTCATGCGCCTTGTCACACCACCAATAGAGAAAGAAATATCACCCTTCTTCGAAACAACCTCAAGAGACGAGAGAAACTCAAGAACCAAAGTTGGATAAACCTCTTCTTTCAAATGTAGAATTATCGAAAACCCATGTTTTAGTGCAACTTGCTCCAAACAATCATCAACCCCTAACTGCTTAGCATCTTGAGGTGAGTAGCGGAGGGTAGGTTTGACTCGCCGCTTCTGAAGAGTGGCGCATAGGTCTTGTTGAGATTGACTTAACCATGAGAAATTGAGTTGTGATGAAGAAGGGGGGTTGGGATCGGGCGTGGGTGGACGAGGTGGCACAGGAGCTTGCTTCTTTTTGGTAGTCTTTGTAGTGCTCAAAGAAATAGCTTTGGACTTGTATTTGGAAAGGTCTCTTTTGGTGGGTTTCATAATGCCAATCACGTGACAACACCAAATAAGCAACCAAAAATCACTTTTATAACGCAAGTCACCAATGTAACAAGGCACTAATTACAACTGAATTTCACCACAAATATTTATGAAATTGATCAAAATAATTAACCAACTTCACAAAGTCAATGTGTAGCACTTTAGCAAATCACCACTAAACCACCCAAAGAATAATAATAATATCAATAAAGAATATTAAAATTCACTCTTCAAGAATGGATGAATGCAACTTACTCCAACTCAATCTCCTTGCTTGGGAATAGGTTGAACAACTTAAAAAGAAGTCCAAATTAGTCCAAGAAAACTCCAATACTCCAAATTGCTAATGAATAAGTAAAAATCAAAATCCCCAAGTTAATTTCTGAGATTAGGGTTCTGAATTATTTTTTTGTTTTTTTTTTAGCACAGGGCAGCAGCAAGGAGGAGCGGCGGTGGTGCCGCTGGTGGCGACGGTGCAGGTGGTGCGCCGCGGTGGTGATGCAGGCAGGCGGTGGCGCGGCGGTGCTGCTCGTCGAGAGAAGAGGGATTTCGAGCCCCTGTTCTTATGCGAAACAGGGCAGCAGCAGGGACGTCGCTGCTGCAGTTGGCGACGCCGGTCCGGTGGTGGCGCGGCAGCCTGGTGGTGGCCCGGTAGCCTGGTGGTGGCGCGGTGCAGTTTTAGATCAGTGGGCCAGAGAAGAAGAGGGGTTGAGCGTGTGTTGCTGCTCTGTGTATCGTATTCCTCTAGTCTGCTTTGTTTTTTTTTTTAATCTCTTCGTTTCCCCCTAATTTCTTCCTTTTCTCTTGTTTTTTTCAGCTTGCAATACCCAGCGCACAGTGAATATCCAGCGGGCTGGACAGAATGTTTGAGATCAGACGGGTACAAGATCCATTGGACGATGGAAATACATTGGGACATGAACTAAATCGCCATTCCACCTACACAAGCTTTCAAACTATGACAAACACACATTGTTAGTTCGTTAGTGACTAAAAATAAATAAATAAAAATAAAAATGAATTCAAGTGAATCCAAAAATTATAAACAATTTAGTACTAACCTAAAAATATTGAATTCAAGTGAACCCAATTCAAAAATATTTTGTTCTTTTCATTTTTTTTGATTTTTTTTTTTTTTGTTTTTTTTTTTTTTTGGTATTTTATCTTTTTGATTTTTTTTTTATAAAAACAAAATAAACTAAACTACAACAAAAAAAACAAAAAAGTAAAACCCAAAATAAAAAGAAAAGAGTTAGAAAATTCGGGTTGCCTCCCGAAAAGCGCTTATTTATGATCATAAGCTAGACCGTGGTTTCTCATATGCTCAATGGGAGTTGGGGTCGTGGAAATTGATCTCTTCCACCAACCCAACTAAGTCGCCTTCATAGTAGTGCTTAAGACGTTGTCCGTTGACCTTGAACTTCTCACCCTTGTCGTTTTGAAGCTCAACGAACCCGAACTTACTCACCATAATGACAGTGAATGGACCGCTCCACCTAGACTTCAACTTTCCAGGAAAAAGCCGCAATCTAGAGTTGAACAATAACACTTTGTCACCCACTTGAAAGTCTCTCTTCACAATTTTTTTATCGTGCCATCTTTTAGTCTTCTCCTTGTAAATCCGAGCACTATCATAAGCGGACAATCGAAACTCATCCAACTCATTAAGTTGAAGAAGCCTCTTCTCCCCCGCAAGCTTGTGATCCATGTTAAGCTCACAAATTGCCCAATGAGCTTTATACTCTAACTCAACAGGAAGATGACAAGACTTCCCGTACACAAGCCGATATGGTGAAGTGCCGATAGGTGTTTTGAAAGATGTTCTGTAAGCCCAAAGTGTGTCATCAAGCTTCATGCTCCAATCTTTCCTAGACTTTGCAACCACCTTTTCCAATATAGATTTGATCTCACGGTTAGAAACCTCGACTTGACCACTCGTTTGAGGATGATATGCAAGCCCAGTACGATGATAAACTCCATACTTCTTGAGAAGAGAATCCAGCTTTCGTTCATGGAAGTGAGAACCTCCATCACTAATGAGAGCTCTTGGAACCCCAAATCTCGGAAATATGATTTTGCTAAGAAGCTTAATGACCACCTTAGAGTCATTGGTGGGAGATGCGATGGCTTCCACCCACTTGGAGACATAATCGACAGCGACCAAGATGAAGCAATTCCCATTAGAAGATGGGAAAGGTCCCATATAATCGACACCACAAACATCAAAGATTTCAACTTCAAGAATACCAGTTTGGGGCATCTCATGCCGCCTCGAAATGTTGTCGGTCCTCTGGCAAGAATCACATGACATAACAAAGGACTGAGCATCCTTGAACATCGTAGGCCAAAAGAAGCCGGACTCATTCAGCTTGCGAACAGTTTTAGAAGGTCCATGATGCCCCCCATAGGGTGAGCTATGACAACGTTGGAGGATCCCATGGACCTCCCACTCAGGAATGCACCTGCGATAAAGTCCATCTGCACACTCACGAAAAAGAAAAGGATCATCCCAAAAATAGTATCTAACATCATGCAAGAACCTTTTCTTTTGCTGGTAGGACAAATCAGGAGGCAAAATGCCGCCTACCACAAAGTTAGCATAATCCGCAAACCACGGACTCTGTGATGTGACTGCAAATAAATGATCATCAGGAAAAGAATCATCAATAGGAGAGGAGATCTTACCATCATCATACCTGATTCTAGACAAGTGGTCTGCAACTACATTCTCCGCCCCTTTCTTATCACGAATTTCAATATTAAACTCATGGAGCAAGAGAATCCACCTAATAAGCCTTGGTTTGGCTTCCTTCTTAGCAAGAAGGAACTTTAAAGCTGCATGGTCAGTATATACAATAACCTTGGAACCAAGAAGATATGATCTAAATTTTTCCAAAGCATAAATAACAGCTAAAAGTTCCTTCTCTGTGGTGGCATAGTTGACTTGAGCCTCATCCAAAGTCTTGCTAGCATAGTAAATGGCATGCAAGACCTTGTCCTTTCTTTGGCCTAGCACAGCTCCAACCGCATAATCACTTGCATCGCACATAATCTCGAATGGGAGTGCCCAATCGGGAGGACGAATGATGGGTGCGGTTATGAGAGCTTGCTTAATCCTGTTAAAAGACTCAACACACTGGTCAGTAAAATCAAAAGGTGCATCCTTGAGAAGGAGTTGGGTTAGTGGTTTAGCAATTTTAGAAAAATCTTGAATAAAGCGGCGGTAAAACCCCGCATGACCAAGAAAACTTCTTACCCCCTCACATTAACTGGTGGGGGTAATTGCTCAATCACCTGTACCTTGGCTCGATCTACCTGTATGCCCTTATCAGAAACAATGTGGCCAAGTACCACACCCTCAGTCACCATAAAGTGACACTTTTCCCAATTCAACACCAAATTACATTCTTCACATCTTTTCAAAACTTTAGTGAGATTAGCCAAGCAATAGTCAAAAGAACTACCATACACACTAAAGTCATCCATAAAGACTTCCATGATAGACTCTATTAAATTAGAAAAAATCCTCATCATGCAACGCTGAAAGGTAGTTGGTGCATTACACAAACCAAATGGCATTCTACGGTACGCAAAAGTGCCATAAGGACATGTGAATGTTGTCTTTTCTTGATCATCAGGATGAATGGGAATTTGGAAAAAACCAGAATAACCATCCAAATAACAAAAATATTTATGACAAGCTAACCTTTCAAGCATTTGATCAATGAAGGGGAGAGGGAAATGATCCTTTTTAGTAGCTAGATTCAATCTCCTGTAATCAATGCACATGCGCCAACCAGTGACAGTTCTAGTGGGAATTAATTCATTTTTGTCATTCTTTACAACAGTCATCCCACCTTTCTTAGGAACCACTTGTACAGGACTTACCCACTTAGATGCGGCAATAGGAAAGATAATGCCTACGTCAAGTAACTTCAATACCTCACTTTTCACGACTTCTTGCATGTTAGGATTTAAGCGCCTTTGTGGTTGAATACAAGGCTTATGATCCTCTTCCAAATGAATCCTATGCATGCAAAAGTCGGGACTAATACCCTTCAAATCATCAACACTATACCCAATGGCCTTTTTATGAGTTTTCAAAACATCCAAAAGTTGGGAAAGTTGGGCATCATTGAGTGTAGTGCTAACAATAACAGGGTGGAGCTCTTGCTCATCAAGAAAAGCATACTTAAGATGGGAAGGAAGAGGTTTTAGTTCGGGTTTCTTTACCTCAACCTTGCATGTAGGCCGAACTAACCTCTTCACTCGTTGGCTCTCGCTATGACTAAGCTCTTCATTACAAAGAGCTCGCTCAATGGCGTCTATTTCATCCTTCCAAATGCGAGCATCACCTGTAAAAGATTCAAGACAAAGAACGGCCTCCAAAGGATCTTTCATAAGAGTTTGGGGCAAGTTATCATGACAAATCACATCAACTACATCAATAGCATAACATTTTTCCTCAAGCATGGGACTTTTCAAAGCAGTACTCAAATTGAAAGTCACATTATCATCCCCCACATAAAGTGTAAGTCTACCATTTTTCACATCAATTACAGCTCCTGCAGTATGAAGGAAAGGTCTCCCTAAAATAATAGGAATTTGCTTATCTTCCTCCATATCAAGAACAATAAAATCAACGGGGATATAAAACTTACCAACCCTAACAGGGAACATCCTCCAAAACACCCAAAGGGTATTTAACGTAACGGTCGGCCATTTGTAGAGTAATATTGGTAACTTTTAAATCACCCATATTCAGTTTAGAACAGACAGAAAAAGGCATTACACTTACACTAGCCCCTAAATCACATAAAGCTTTATCAATAAATAATGTTCCAATGTGACAAGGGATGGAGAAACTACCAGGATCCTTCAATTTAGGAGGGGATTTATTTTGTAGCAAAGCACTACATTCTTCAGTAAAAGCAACTGTCTCCACCTCACTAAAAGCTCTCTTCCTAGTCTATATGTCTTTCATGAATTTAGCATAAGCAGGCACTTGAGTAATTAATTCAGTGAAAGGAACTGTTACCTGCAAATTCTTAACCACCTCCAAGAACTTACCGAACTGCTTGTCAAGCTTGCTTTTCACTTGACGGTTGGGAAAAGGAAGTTTGATAGGAGGCACTTGCAAAGCCTCTTCTTTTTCTTTCTCCTTCTCTTGTGCCGTCTCAGAAGGTGCTTCATCAACAACCACTTCAGAAATGCCATCATCTTGTGAAACTGGCTCTACATCAATAGGCATGGGAGGCTCATCATAACTCAAACCACTCCTTGTAGAGATTGCATTCGCGGTTTCCTTGCCTTGTGGTTGAGAAGGTTGGCCTGGCAATGCCCCTGCTTGTCTAGTAGAGCTAGAGGTGGCTAATTGAGCAACTTGAGTTTCAAGCATTTTGTTGTGAGTACTGAGCTGCTCAATCTGTTTGGCCATTTGAGTCATCATGGTTTTCAATTCCCCCAATTCGGATTGGGGTTGTTGATTCTGAAATTGTTGTTGCTGCTGATGGCCCAGAGGGGGCATTTGGAACCCAGGTGGTCCCTGATTTGGCTGATACAGCTGATGTTCCCCATATTGTTGTTGTGGTGCTTGTGGTGGAAAGTGTTGTTGTTGAGGATTTAACACATTGTTGCTGCGATATGACAAGTTAGGGTGATTTCGAATACCAGGATAGTAGCTATTGTTGTTGAAAGGAGGACGAGCTTGAAAAGCATTGACTTGCTATTGCCCTCCCATAGCTCCATTGGGATTAACAGAACACTCCATAAGAGAATGACCATGCACACCACAAAAATCACATGCAACTCCACCTTGGCTAGAAGTAGCCATAGCATTGACAGGCATAGATGTGTTAGCTCCAATGCGCATCCCATCAATTTTCTCATTCAAAGCCGAAATCTGTGATGATAGAAGGGAATAAGTTTCAACTTCATGCTTCCCTTTCCTTGGTGCTTGAGCTGCGGGCCTAGATGAGCTATTCCATTGATTTTCAGCAAGAGTATCCAAGAGTGAAATAGCTTCAGAGATTTGTTTGTTCATGAATGAGCCGCCGGCTGCACCATCTACCATCCTCTTGGTCTCATTATCAAGACCATTATAAAAAGATTGCATCAGAAACTCCTTCTCTATACCGTGATGAGGGCACATATATTGATAGTCCTTGAACCTCTCCCAAGCATCATGAAAAGTCTCCCCCGCATCTTGTGAGAAACTATAGAGCTTAACTCTGTAGTCATGAGTCTTATAACCGGGAAAATACTTCACTAGAAAAGCATCAGATAATTGCTCCCAAGTGGTGATGGTGTTGGGAAGAGAGTTATACCAACGTTGAGCTTTGCCCGCCAAAGAGAAACGAAAGAGGTACAAGTAGAGCTCTTCGTCAGTCATCCCAGTAATCTTTTGGAGAGAGCATGCTTGAAGGAATTTCTGAAGATGATCAACGGGTTCTTCATTGTCAAGACCATAAAATTGATGTCTCGTGATCATATTCATAACATGGGATTTGATGTCAAAGTTTCCAGCAGTAGTGGTCGGCATCCTAATCCCCGCGGTCACATTGCTAGCCTTGGGCTGCGTAGACTGCCTAAGAGTTCTCTCGGGAGCCTCCGCCGCCATTTCAGAAGATTGAGAGGCCTTTCGAGCTAGTTTACGGGCCTCCGCTCTCCTTTTCTTTGCACTTGCGTGTGTTCTACGAGCAGTTGCTTCAATCTCAGGATCAAAAAGCAAAGGTTGCCTGTTGGTACTCCTGGTCATGCACAAATACACTAAAACAGACGTAAGTACGCTCGAAGAACAGTTGTTCTCCGAGTGGGTTAGCAAAAGCAAACGCTAAATTCAAAAAGTAAAATTATTGCCTTCCCCGGCAACGGCACCAAATTTTGTAGTATAGTGGTAAGTATTCCCGCCTGTCACGCGGGTGACTCGGGTTCGGTCCCCGGCAACGGCGCCAAATTTTGGTAGGATCGTTGACTACCAAAAATAATACCTAAATACCTAACTAGTATAGTCGGGCAAGTAGGGTCGAACCCCTCAGGAAGGACGAATTAATTCACTAAATGAATTAAGTTCACTATTACTAACAAGGTTAAAATATGGGTTGAATGATTGACTAAAGTAAACAAAATAATTAAACTGACTAATAAGAATGCAATGAAATCGAATTGATTAAAACTATATAACTAAAACCTAGGGCTGACAGGATCCACTATGCAACAATCATGATTCAAGTGACAATAATCAGGATGGGAATGAATTTAGGTAAACGGAATTGTACTGCTCTCGCTAATAAAATCCCACAATTAACTACAAAATTTACCAAGACAAACCAAGTTTAAACCCTAAAAACTAACAAGAATCATGATTATAGCATAGTTTCACCAAGCCCTAGAAGAAAATCTACTCACTATTCATAATTAAATCAACAAAAGCAATAACAATAAAAACCCTAGAATTCATGATTGAAACATAGAGAAATTGATACTAGCAATCAACAATAATAGTAATCAAAAGCAATGAACAAAACAAATAAAGAATAAATCAATGGAGAATACCTTGAGAACTTGAAATCAATGGAGAATTGCAAAAGTTAGGGTTTGAAGGAAGAATAAAGAGGGGAAAAACTATTGTGATTCAGCAATAAAAAAAAAGTATGAGCCAGGGTGAATATCTCTTTTAGTTTTCCTATTTATATTTTCTAAACAAACTCCCTAATTAAAGATTAAAAATAAAATAAAAACAAGGAGCAATGAAGAGGAGACTCTAAATCACACATGACAGCAGGTTGCTCGACCATTGGGCGCTGGACAGCCATTGGACGAGGCAGTAGCAGCCGTTGCAAAGCAACCAAAGTCATCGGGCGCTGTTTCGCTTCCTGAACCGCTGGGTCAACTTTGACGGGCCGTAACTTGAGCTACAGACATCGTATTGAGGCATATGACCTATCGTTGTGAAGATCCTCGAGACTAGTTTCCAATGTAACTTGAATCGCATTAATCCGATAAGTACATCTCTAGATATGACCAAAATAGTGCAAGGTGGTCAAACTGATCTTTCGTAAACAATGTTATTTCTTCAATTCTAGCTCATATTAACCCCAATAAGCTATGCCATTACCCTTATGAATGTTAACTAAGCTTCATATGATGTAAATCTTCGTATAGAACATCCATCATCACCAACTCTCCTTCTACAATCATCCACTTCGTGTCATCTTGCTCTGAAAGCCTCCAAATAGCTATAAAACTACCTGAAAAGTTAAGAAACACAAACGAAGCGTAATAGAGCACAAAATGGATAATTAGTGCAGTTAATGCCTAAAATGCAACTATATGGACTAATATGCAACTAAATATGCAACTAAAATATGCCTAAAAACTCTATATGAAAGTGACTCATCAGGTGTTCGCACGACGATGCGGTTTTCAGGTCTGGTGAACGGCCGACGAACGATGGGTAAAACCGAGTGTGAGGAGACGAACGATGGGCTTGGAGACGACGGGCTTCTCTCAGATCTGGATACGAACGATGATTGGGGTTGAGGGTTGAAAAATGGATCTGAGAGAAGAAGGAAGAGAGGGAGAAGAATGAGAGAGTAAGGAAGACCGAGTGTGAGGAGAAAGAAGAATGAGAGAGTAAGGTCGGCGCCTAATGTTTTTTTAGGGAAGTAAAAGGAAACCTAGTTGGGCCCCTTTTATTTTCAATTTTAAAAGTCTATTGCTGCGGTTTTAGATAAGAACCGCAACAATAGGTTTAAATATTATTTTTTTAATATATTGCTGCGGTTTTTGTCAGAAACCGCAGCAATATGTTTGGTCAAATAGTCAACTTTTTTCAAAAATTTTCCCGTTGAAACCATATTGCTGCGGTTTTCGGCCGAAACCGCAGCAATATGGTTATTTTATATTTTACCTTTTCTTTTTACGTGATATATTGCTGCGTATGGGTAAAACCGCAGCAATACCACCGCAGCAATAAGCAATTATTCTACTAGTGATTGGTGAGTCTATCAATATGAAGGCATTGCAAAAAGAATCGATTGTGCATACAAACAATCGCATTCAAGCGATTCTAAGTCATCAGCAAACAATAAGTACCAAACCATTTCTTAGATTTCCCTTCCTCTTCCATTGGTGAGTCTATCAATATGAAGGCATTGCAAAAATAATCCCATTGGACATATCACTTCAAATAAAGAACTTATGCAAAAATAATCCCGTATAAAATTTTAGGGCATACAAAAACTTAACCAAAATCATCACAAAATTAGTTTTTAATCCTCAAATCTTATAACTAATCATATATATACATTATATTGAGAATTTTTAACTACTATTTAAGCCAAATTTTCGATTAAAGCACTATTAAATAAGAAAACTGGCCTTGTCGTCGGAAACCACCGGTTTTGGACCGGAAATCGAACACTTGTCGCCGGAAACCACCGGTTTTGGGCCGGAAATCGAACACTTCTGTGAGAGAGTGCGAGAGTAGAGAGATAGAGTCGAGAGAGAAAGAGTGTGAGTGTGAGAGAGAATGGAACACCCGTGTTTTTTTTTCAGATCTGGCGCAGCTCTATTGCTGTTGTTTCTGGCAAAAACCGCAGCAATAGATTAAAATAATATTTTTTTTATAATATTTTAATCTATTGTTGCGGTTCCTGCCAAAAATCGCAGCAATAGGTCTGGTCAAATAGTCAACATAATTTCAAAAATTTTCCCATTAAAACCATATTGCTGCGGTTTCTGGCAAGAACCACAGCAATAGCTCTATTTTATATTTTACCTTTTCTTTTCACGTCATTTATTGCTGCGTATGGGTAAAACCGCAGCAATACCTCCACAGCAATAAGCAATTATTCTACTAGTGAGTGGTTCAGTCAAAATGTCAGCAATTTGATTTTCAGTTGGACAAAATTCAACTTTAACAAGACCTTTTTCAACATTATCCTTATGAAATGATGCCTAATGTGTATGTGCTTGACCCTTGAATGATGTACTAGGTCCTTGGAGATGCAGGTTGCACTAGTATTATCACAATATATAGGAACACACTTAAATTTAATACCAAAGTCTCTTACATGTTGCTTTATCCATAGGACCTGGGAATAACAAGCAGCAACCGCCACATACTCTGCTTCTGCAGTGGACAAGGCAATAATATTTTGCTTCTTTGAGCTCCATGAGACCAAGCTTGTTCCTAGGTACTGGACAATACCTGAGGTGCTTTTGCGATTAACCAAGTCCCCAGCATAAACCGCATCCGAGTAACTTACGAGGTAAAAAACATCACTTCTAGGATAGAACAAACATAAGTCATCGCTTCCTTTCAAATACCTAACAATTCTCTTAACTGCTGTTAAGTGAGATTCTTTGGAATTTGGTTGGAATCTTGCACATAAACCAACACTGAAAGCAATATCAGGTCTACTTGCAGTTAAGTAGAGTAAAGATCCAATCATACCTCTATATTGCTTCTCATTGACACACTTACCATTTGTGTCTTCATCTAACCTTGTTCCTGTTCCTATGGGAGTGTGGTTGGTTTTAGATTGTTCCAGTCCATATTTCTTCAGTAGTTCCTTGACATATTTTTGTTGATGGATCATTGTTCCTCTTTCGGTTTGCTTGATTGGCAAGCCTAAAAAGAAGTTCAATTCTCCCATCATACTCATTTCGAATTCACTACTCATAAGATCAGTAAACTCCTTACAAAGAAGATCATTAGTAGCACCGAATATAATATCATCAACATAAATCTGGACTACTAATATGTCTGTTCCTTTTGAATGAAGGAACAAGGTTCTATCAACTTTTCCTCTGATGAAATCATGTGAAAGTAAGAATTTTAATAATCTTTCATACCAAGATCTAGGAGCTTGTTTTAACCCATATAGAGCTTTATCACGCTTATAGACCTGATTTGGAAGATTGGGATTTTCAAATCTAGGAGGTTGTTCCACATAGACGTCTTCTAGTAAAAAGCCATTTAAAAATACACATTTTACGTCCATTTGGTACAACTTAAATCCCATAAATGCTGCAAAGGCAATCAAGATTCTAATTGCTTCTATCCTAGCAACAGGAGCAAAGGTTTCATCAAAATCAATACCTTCTTGTTGATTATACCCTTTGGCTACAAGTCTAGCCTTGTTCCATACAACTGTTCCATGTTCATCGAGCTTGTTCCTGAAGACCCATTTAAGTCTAATTACTTTCTTGTTCTTTGGCTTGGGCTCCAGGTGCCAGACCTTGTTCCTCTTGCATAGCATTTATCCAATCAGCATCTTTTAGTGCTTCCATATGATCCTTAGTTTCTGTCATAGATAGAAAAGCATGAAAAGCACAAAAATTCTTCATTTGGGATCTCGTTTGAGTTCCCTTTTCAATATCACTTATGATTAATTCTAAGGGATGAGAATTTTGATGTTTCCAAGGCTTTGAATCAAATCTCCTGGTTGCTTCTGGAGCTTCTTGAGGTGTTTGAATTAGTTGATCTTCTTCAGGTTCAGGAGTTCCTTCTTCTTCCTGAGTTCCTCTTGCTGCTTGTTCCCCCAGAGGATCAGGCACAGGGTTCTCAGGTTCAGGAACATGCTTCTTTTCTTTATCTGCAGGGATTAGTTCATCATCATAATGATTTGACTCTTCAGGTCGAGTCAAACCAATTTCAAAGTTATCATCCTAACTCGGTTCCTGCACGGAGTTAGTTTCATCAAAGATAATATGGACACTTTCCTCAACACACATTGTTCGTTTATTGTAAACTCGCTAAGCCTTACTATTTGAAGCATATCTTAGAAATATAGCTTCATCACTTCTAGCATCAAACTTTCCTAAATTGTCATTTCCATTATTATGTAGAAAACATTTACATCCAAAGACACAAAAATAAGAGATATTGGGTTTTCTTCCTCTAAGGAGTTCATAGGGCGTCTTCAATGTGATTGGCCTTAGCATGACTCGATTGATAATGTAGCATGCTGTGTTTACTGCTTCAGCCCAAAAGTTCTTTGGAAGACCGCTTGCAATAATCATTGTTCTTACCATATCCTGCAGGGCCCGGTTCTTTCTTTCAACCACACCATTCTGTTGTGGTGTCCTTGGAGCAGAGAAATTGTGATATAACCCTTCATTGCTGCAAAATTCATCAAACTTGGAGTTTTCAAACTCCTTACCATGGTCAGATCTTAAGTGTTTCAATTTATAACCACTAGTTCGTTGAATCTTTTTAGCAAAGGTTATAAATTCATCAAAAGTTTCATCTTTGCTATGAAGAAAAATAACCCAAGTGTATCTAGAAAAATCATCTACAATGACCAACACGTATCTCTTACCTGATCTACTTTGGATTCGTACAGGGCCACATAAGTCCATATGAAGGAGTTCCAATGGACTTTGTGTGCTTACCATTTTCTTAGATTTGAAGGAGGATCTCACTTGCTTGCCTTTTACGCATGGATCACAAACACCGTGGTACATAGACTTAATTATTGGTAAACCAATTACTAAGTCTTTCCCACTTAGGTTATGTAATAGTGATAAGCTGGCATGACCGCAACGCTTGTGTCATAGTAGGGGATCTTCTTCAATCACGCTCAAGTATGTGAGATTGTTCCTAGGAACAAGGTTTTGGTCAACCATATAAGTGTTCCCTTTTGTAATACCCCACATGATTGCTTTAAAGGGATTTAGTAGGCTACTCATTCCAACAAGATGCATCTTTCTTTTAGGGAGCTCATTTCCTTAGTTATTCCCCAGTTAAGCGTGCTTGGCTGGGAGTAGTCTAGGGATGGGTGACCTCATGACAAGTTTCTCGGAGTGCGCATGAGTGAGGACAAAATACGCCGGAAGAACTTGTGTTGGTTATTCAGGACAGTTGTTGGCCCTGGATGCGCATTGGTGACAATATGCTCGACTCCGGATGGGTCGGGTGTTACACCTTTCCTTGTTCCTTCAAGGATCTTGGTTCCTGTACTTTCATCACTGACTACACAAGACTCATTAGTAAACTTCACAGTATTACCCTTATCACAAAATTGACAGATACTAAGTAAATTATGCTTTAAACCCTCGACTAAGAATACATTATCTATGGAATGTGACAGAGATTTTCCAATCTTACCAACTGCTACAATGTTTCCTGTAAGATTGTCTCCAAAGGTCACAGTTCCTCCATTGAAAACTGAGAGTGAGAGAAATTTTGATCTGTCTCCTGTCATGTGTTTATAACAACCGTTGTCGAGGTACCACAGGTTGTTCCCCCTCACTTCAGTCTGTACCATAACAACTAGTCAGTGGTAGGAACCCAGTGTTGCTTGGGTTCCTTCGTTAGACTTGAGTCTTTCTTAAATTTCCAAATTTGTTTAACTAAGTAAGTGTTCCTCTCAATACGTTCTTCTCTGGTGGAACAGTCAGACACAATGTGACCACTGTCCCCACAGTAGGAACATATTTTGCTACTTGGCAGATCAACATTCTTTTTCTTTTTGTTCTTCTTCTTATGATTGAAACCAAGACCATCTCTTCCTTTATTCTGATATTTTTGTATCCAACTGACTGGATCAGGAAGTTTGTTCCTTGAGGGTTCCAGTTCCTTTCTTAGTACTAGATTTTCTTGTAAAGCATTTTCATATTCAGCTTTCAATTTCTCAAAATCAGTTCTGGTATTAGTTGAAGGAACTGCTCCTTCAGGAACAAATAGTTTCAATTCTGCCAATTCCATGTTCAAAAGATAATTCTCATTTTTTACTTTTTCAAAGGCATCTTGAAAAAACTCTGTTCTTGTCAAAAATTTCAAAGAATCTTTTTTCAGTATCACATTTCAAAGTATTAAGCCAATTTGAATGTTTCTTAGCGACTCTCAAGGTGTTTTCTACTTGTTCTCTTTTTACGCAAACTTCCTTAATACCAAAGTTTTATAAGTTGGCTCTTATTTAATTTTGTAAGTTCCTCCTCAATAGTAACATACCTTAGGGTTTGATGATTCCACTTTGTCCTCAGTATTAGCCATGAGACAGAGATGGGCAGTTTCTTCCTCTGTCTGTTCCTGCTCCTCGTCTGAGTCAGACTCTCCCCATGCTGCTATCATGGCTCTCTTCATGTCAGTTCTTGAGAAGGGTTTCTGTTGTTCCTTCCCCTTCTCCTTGAACTTTCGGTTGGCTTTTTCAGTTTCCCATTAAGGACATTCCTTGATGAAGTGATCAATGCCTCCACATTTATGACAACTCAACTTTGTTGGTTTCCTTGTGACCTTCCCTTTGTAATTCTTGTTGAAGAATTTCTTGAACCTTCTCACGATCATAGCTGCTTCTTCATCATCAGTCTCTGAATCTTCTTGTTCCTCTGACTTGAGAGCCAGAGCCTTAGGCTTCACTGTTTCAGTCTCATGAGTTCCTAGATGCAACTCATGGGTCATCAAGGAACCAGCAAGTTGCTCAATGTTGAATGTCGTGAAGTCCTTTGTTTCCAACAGTGCTGTTACCTTGGCCATCCATGTTTCATCCTGTGGAAGACTCCTTAGAACCTTACGAACCTATTCCTCTGGAGAGATAACTTTTCCAAGAGATTCAAGTTCGTTTATTATGTTCGAGAAGCGAGTGAGCATGTCTTGAACAAGCTCCTTTTATTTCATTTGAAACAATTCATATTTATGCTCGAGCATATCAATCTTCGATCTTTTCACCTCGCTTGTTCCTTCATGAGTAATTTGAAGGACTTCCCACATTTGCTTAGCAGTCTTGCAACCCATGACTCTGTTGTGCTCATGGGGACTAAGACCACAGTGGAGTAGCTTCTTGGCGATGTTGTTCATTTCCATTTTGTCAAAGTCGTCTTTGTCAAAATCTTCAAGGAGTTTAGGAACCAGCTCACCCTTTTCATTCTTCTTTGTAACTTCGAAGTCACCAAGTTCAATGACCCTCCAAACTTGGTAGTTTTCTGCTTTTATGAAGATCTCCATACGGTTCTTCTAGAATGGATAGGGCTTGCCATTGAACATAGGTGGGCGTTGGGTTGAGTACCCTCCATCAAGTTTTTCTCCCGTAGTGTTCATGGTGCCAGGTACAATCTCCTTAGTGTTATTCTAGTATGAACACTAGATTAACTACAAGAGGGGGGTGAATTGTAGTTGTGGGGAATTTTAAACTATTTTGTGGAATTAAACAAACTTTAAAGAGATAAGAAAGTAAACAAGGAAAACTTCCTAGGCCCAATAGTAAGAAAAACCTTGACCCCAAGGGATTTTAACTCAATACTTCTCTTATTACAATAGGCCAAATGACTCTTTCATACAACCTATTTATGGACCTCACTCTGTTCCTTTAAGAACTTGTTCCCAGTCACCCAGTTCCCCCTGAACTGATGACACTCACTTGACTTCACTCGAAGTGTTCTCTTTCTCTCTTTCTCTTTTCTCACTTGATTACACAAATACCTTGTGAATTTTTCACTCACCCAAACACTCGAAATAATACAATGATATGATATGAAGGATGAGAAGAAAATTACAGAAAAACTTTCTAAGTAAATATGTGAATGTAATGCTTGAAAATTGTATCTTTTTCGAACAAGTATTTTCTTCTTAAATAGTTGTTGCAGCTTCTTGTTCTTTCCACTTCTTTCTCCACGTTGTGTACTTGCTAAGATTTAGGGATCATGGCCCATAACTCGCTGCACATACTCCACGAATTTTGCAACGGTGATTAACCACCTCCACTATCCGTTGTGCGCCAATCATCCAGTAAGTGGGTAAAGAAAAACTCGCCCCACTTCCCTTCTTTGAAGGCATGGATATTGAACCTGGTTTTCTCAACAAAACAACAACAATATCTCAACTAACTTAAGAATCTTTTTATTCAAAAGATTCAAAGCTATGATATTTATTAATCATACCATATAATGAAATCGAGTGTATAAATAATATCTTCATTAGATTAAAACTCATTAATCTTTTTACCCAAGATAACATATATAAAAAGTAACAAAATAATATTTTTGGGATTTTATATTTTTCGCAAAATAAAAACTATACAAACACCTAGGTATTTGGCATCATCAAAACATGGAATACAACAGAATCCTATACTCTAAAGTGATGTTGTTCATGGCCCTTGAATCAATGCACATACGCCATGTTCCATCCTTCTTTGGAACCTAGAGTGTTGGGACAACACAAGGACTCATACTCTCCCTTACATACCTTCTCTCCATCAATTCTTGTATTTGGCATTGCAACTCCTTAGTCTCTTGAGGCTTACATCTATAAGCAACCTTATTAGGTAATGATGCTTCGATGATGGACGGTCCACCTGAAGAGAGAAAACGTGGGTCTCTTGCGGCCCTGCTTTCCCACGAGTAATATCTTTTGAGTGTTCTTCCTGCACCATGGCTTGATAGGCACGATCCAAGGTGGGAGTGGGAGATTGTGAAAAAAGGTTGGATCGTACCGTATCATCTAAACCAATAAAGAACCAGTGTAATTTGTCCGGTGCTTGGTCGACAAAGAAATTTGCCAACAAAGATCACACATGCATTTTCCATAGATCAAGCAGGTAAGGGCTTCAATCATTCAAGTTCATCATACAACCCCATGAGCCGGTTGTAATAATCATCAATGGACATGGTTTTAGTTTGACGGCAGTCCTCGATTATCGTGGAACGGAGCTGCTGGAGACATGGGACATTGGTCACACAGAAGCTGCGTTTAAGATACACCCACAACCGGTGGGCTTCGTCCTTAAACGGTATAGAAGCAACGATCTTGGAATCCATGATTTTGTAACAACCAATAAACAATCATTGAATTTACGGTCTCCCAGTCAAGAAATTTCTTCTTGTCTATGGGTTTATCAATAGTACTGTCAACTCGTCTAAGTTGATGAATTTCTGGTGAGGTTTCACAGAAAGCGTGATTGCTCGCGCCCAAGCAACATAATTCTCTCTGGTGAGTATAACTTGAGTTATAAGATCTACGGGTTAAGCACCCGCGTCGAGGTAAAAAGGGGAAGTGGGATCGAGTTTTCACTGTGAGTCATGATGAGGAGGGAAGAGCTGGCCCACGCGGGTGGTGCTCGATCATCGCTGGCGATAGAGATAAAAATTATAGTGTTTAACGTGGCTCCGATACCATGCTAAGTGAGTAGGTTTAATGTTTTTTATAGTTGTATTAGTGTCAAGTGAAGTGTTTATATACATCCTAAATATCATTAAGGGGACATTGAGCCCAAGATATACAGGAGAACATAGGCCCAAAGTATACACATATATGGAAATCTAATAGAAATTTTTAATAGTAATATATGTGATGAATTACTAATCAATCTAAATTTTTTACGATGATTTATGGATAGCAATAGAGCTAGACTAGTTTTCATTTCACTTTCACAAGAAGGTTAATAACATCAAACCTTTTTTTTTACACAAGATATATTTCAAGTTTGCTACATAAATACTCAAATACTAAGTATAGTCGGCCTATAAAAGATCGTCTTATGTTACTATTTGGGTTGTAAGAGTTAATTGAAGTACCACAAACAAAAAGTGTCCCCTCTAAGATAGATAGTGAGAAGGTCTTATGCTATGACGCTCTCATTTAAGAATTTATAAAACGAAGTATTATTATAGCACATATAATACATTATTTTTTTTAATAATCATAATGTATAAGTAGCACCTAAAACAAAATATCTAAGTATATTGTATATCCGAATTCAATCTGGCCAAATTTTTGTTTTATTTTTTTACCCAAATTTCCAATCATTGTTCGCTCCTGCTTGCCAACATAATTAGTTCCTCTGTTTATTAATAATTACAAAATTACGCTCACTAATACATAACTTTGACCATTAGTCCATTAATATCTCTAATTATCTATTTGTGAAAATTAAAAAAGTTAAAATATTGTAAATATATATATATATATATATTGAGATAGATCTAATCACATCTTATATGCTAAAGTTTGTATTATATGTTAGTTACAAAGTTTGTAAAAGTCAAAATGTTGAAACTAAAAAAAAGGAGGAATCATTATCTATTGCAAGTTCACAACATAGGAGTCCTACTCTATATAGGGACACATAAATAAGCAAATATTCCCATAAAAATTTATGACAAAAAATAAATCTTATTATGTTTCTAAAAAAAAGGAAAGGAGAGATTATGTACTTGTTGCTATGGTGCTGCGGTGCTGCCTGCATAAAATTGAAATTTTACGAGTATAAAATTAAGAATCATAGAGATCTACAGTAAGAGGAGCAAAAAAAGTATAATAATACACAAGTAGTTTGGTCGAGGACTCGTCACAACTCACACGCACTAGAAGCCACATGCAACCCACTCTTTCTCACTAATCTATTTCTACCATTGCAGAGGCAATTAAGAAAGGCTACATCCTATTATCCTTGATGTATTAGGAAAGCTATCAGAGATATTTTTGAACAAAGCCATGATCTAACAATTAAACAAGACAAGAGACATGATCTCTTGTTACATATTTTTGCTCGTTGGCGAAATATATACCCCTATGTTCTTTTTCACTTGCTACAAATTAAATTATCAACTTTGACCCATTAGTATAAGTAAAAATATGCTAAATTCGTCTCGATACATGGAGATTCATAATATCGAATTTTTATAATTTCTTACATAAAACGAGTAAGAGATAATAAGGGTTGAAAAACGTCTTGAAAACCGTGCAAAAACAATATAGTAAATCTCTATTATATAAGTGAAGGGGGACGAAGTTGGTGTCCCCCTTACAAAAAGTTTGATATACCCTTAATGAATTTAAATTGACATATATATTAAATAATCTTTTCTTATTCCTACTTTCCATATATATTGAACAAGTTAACAATAGAGATGAATTTGAAATTTCAATTAAATTTTAAATTAAGGAGAATGATTTCCTCTTCTTACATATGTGTGAAGATATTTAATCAAAAATTAAATTGATAATATGACAGAATCAGAAGAAAAAAAAATAAAAACTTGAATTTAATATTAATAATTATAATGATAATATTTTAAAACCTAAATGTTGATTATTATTCGGTAATCTCTATTATATAAATCAAACTCTTCCACTTTAATTCAGCACAAATTTTCTTCTACTTTATATTTCCTTCCTTCAATACTATATTTGAATAATGATGAACAAATAACTAAAAAAACCAACGAAACATATAAAAAAATTATAAATGCTTATTCGAATCAAATTTTTTGTAACACTAATGAATAACTAATTGAGAAAAAAACGTTAATATGACACGCACGCATAACGTGCAAAAAATGCTAGTAAGTAATAAAAAAAAAGAATGCAGAGGGAGTAAATCATAACATAAAAAAGTAAAGTATAAAAGGAATTCTCATCAGCCTATTCTTGGAGGCATATCTCTATTATATTATTTAAGGGAAGGGGGGAGGAAGATGGTGTCACCCCTCAAAATACTAAATTACCCTTAATGATCTAATGAAATGAAAAAATTACAAAACAAAATAATTTAACAACCCTTTTTCTCATTTCAACTTGTCATTCTAAATAAGTTAAAAATGGTATATGCATCAAATTTTTCAATCAAAAAATTAAATTAACAAAATAACTAGACTTTTTTTTTATAAGAGAAGATGGAGTTAAGCATACAACTAGGGACTAACGTTTAACAAATTTCACCTTTTAGGACCTTCTGTGTTTTTTTTCACCTAAAAAGACCTTATCCCAATTTTCACGTCACTTTTAACCATAGATAAACTCAAGTAGTAGACCCTTAGTAAAAAAAAAAGAAGGAAAATTGACGCTATGGGGCTCAACTATGAGCGGTTATCATTAATAGGTCTAAACTATCAGTAATCCAGTTGAGGTCCCAACTTTAAGAAGCATTATTTTTTAGTGGACCCTTGATGTTATGGTTTTATATCTACTTTTTCCCCCCACTTCTTTGCTGAAATGTGTGCTAATAGTGCTCTTAGGAGCTGTTTTATACTAACATCTTCCATCTAGTTGTGGTTTTGTGTTTTATGATAGTTTTCAGGTTTTAGGGAATTATTTCCCTATTTTCTGCTATTCTTAATGCCATAATGGATTGGAGAGTGTTAGGAGGCACGTGTATGAGTTCCCGAGGTCCGAAGCTGCTTCCCAAAGCCTTCGTGTGTGAAGAGATTTGAAGACTTGGCGTCAAATACCAAGGGAGCTCTATTTGAAGGGCCGCCCAATCTGGTCGGACGAGATCCGTCGGATTGGGCGGTCACTTTTCTCCAAGCATCAAATGTCTCGGGCACGATCGGGTGTAACTCGCCCACTCGTAATTCGTTGTTGGCGCCCGATCGGGCGTGCCCGCCCGGTCTGATCGGGCGCCCTGCTCTCCTAAAGTTGCTGAAGAACTACATCGCGGTTGACCCGGAAGTTAATTTCGGACTTTTTTATTTCCTTTTTTGATCTTTTTTAGGAGTTAGTATAAATAGCTTTGTGAAATATTTGGAAGGGGCCTTTTTTCTGATTTTCATTTACATTCATTAGTTTTCCTAAACACTAGTTTTCTCTCTCTAACCCTAATTATTGCACATTTTTCCTTTCAATTGGTAATTGTCTCTTTCATAGTTCTTATTTACTTTCAAGTATTTGTCTCTTATTATTTTTAATTGCTTCAAAGTATGAATATTTCAATAGTTATTGTTTTTGCTTTCTTTGCCATGAGTGAGTAGATTCATCTCTAGGGCTTAATGAGAGAAGCCATGTTTATGCCATGATTTATTGTTCTTGATTTCTTTAATATTTAGGTTGTGGTGAGAGCAATTCTAGTGATATTTAATTTAATGTGCGATTTAGGTTAGTGTACAATTTCATGAATCGTTTCTGGCTAATAATTGTTTGTATTGATCAAGATCTTATTTTTAGAGGCCTAGAACACACTAGTGAGTCTGATTATGTGATGTGACCATACTGCATATGTTGCCTTGAGAGTGTTAAGACCCGACCATAGGATTAACGCCTATTCTAATTGCTCGAACCTATACCTAAGTATTATTAGTTATCTGAACCCTCCTGATTGGTATAAGCATGGTGGACCTATTGAACGCCCTAGATCCTTAATTATTTGATAAATTTCCATCTCTTGTGATTTAGTTTATTTTAGCTAAGTTATTAATCATTCAACAACTTTTCTCTCTGAATAGTTAAGTAATTGAGCATTAATCTGTAGAATTCCTCTCCTTGTGGATGGACCCGTATTTGCAAAGTATATGCTAACAACAGACACCGTGCACTTGCGGTACTATTTTAAAACCCATCAACCCTCCAGGTTACTTAACCTGCTATTGTAGGTTATGGGTCACGTGACTCCCCCTCTCTCTCTTTTTTATACCTCTATCGCTCTTCTTCTTCCTTTGCCTTAGCCCAGTGTAGCTCTGCCCTCATGCTGGAAAAATGGCAACAAAAAAACCATCCTTGTTGCGCCATAGCCCACAGCCCTTGAGCACATCAATCTGGTCAAAAAGCTGCCCCTTCTTCTCCCTCTATTTGGCTATCTCTATTATGTTTAAAAGTCACCCGTGAAACCACCTTCACACCACCAGTGCCCCAACTCGCCTTAAAAAGGCCAAAATCTATCCTAGAAAACTAATTGGATATAAGAAAGAAATTAGAAGGGAAAAAGAACAAGAAAAAATGAGTAAGCAGACATCCTCACCAACGGTTTTCTAAAACAAATAATCCAAAAATTTTTTTTTGAGGTGAAATGAAACAAATACTTACTACCGACTAGATTACAGGTTCAATCATTCGGTACCATGAAAGTGTACCGATTCATTTTTCCAAAAGTTAATGTATGGATGGAGATGTGGATGTAGAGCTGATCAACTCAAGCCCGGCCCGGTTTTTTTTTGGGCGGGCTTTGGACAAGCCAAAAAAGAGGTTTTAGTCTAATTTTTTGGCCCGGCCCGTTTTGGCCCGAAAAAGCCCGCTCGGTCCGGCCCGAAATAACGGGTTTTGGGCATAATTTTTTGGCCCGGATTTGGGCCCGGCTCGGTCAATGGGCAAATTTTGACTATGAAATAAGTTTGCTGCCATCATTTTGCACTTTTGACTATACAAAGGCTATGAAATAAGTTTGCTGCCATCATTTTGCACTTGATTTATTGATTTCTTTGTTTATCAAGAAACCAATCCCTTCTTAGATTTAGAACTAGATCAGCACGGTACCAACTACCAACAACATACAAGGCAAATTGGTGCTCAGAAATGAATCTATGTAACTCCAGTGCAAAGGAGGAGAGAGTGCGAAGGAAGTGCGGGAGAGTGGACCTCCTCCTTCAACCTTCAAACTTCAAACTCCGACGGTTGTTAATGGAGTTTAACGTGTTGGTTATTGAGAAGGAAAGGAAGAAGAAGGCAAAGGGGTGTGGGTTATATTTTTAGGGAAAACGCTGCACTTCATTTAAAGTGGGACCATCTCGCATAAATGACTGCCTCAGCCAGTCATTGGTAAACTAGGCCCACAAAAAAATAAGTCATGCAATAGTTGGACCTGCCAGTAGATTACTGATAGTTGGAACCTATTAAAGACAACCGCTCATAATTGAGCCCCATAGCGTGAATTTATCCAAAAAAGAATACTTTCCTAGTTAAAAAAAATGAATACTTTCCTAAATAAAAAGGGCGAAAGAAAAGGGATTTTTTTTTCTATTTTACTCAACCAGTACATGTTCTTTGGCATTCTATTGCACTACATATTCTTCCTCTGTTCATCTTCTAGAGTCTTCTTCATTCAATTTTCACTTAGTTTACTTCTTTAAATCCCCATCTTCACAAAGAATCTACACTACATTGATTCAAACGTGTTTGGGCCCAATATGCCTCTGGGCCCCGGGCCTAGGGTGAATTACCATATTGCCCCCGTTTGTTTAGGAGACTGTTCCCTCAGTGAGGTCAGCCTAGCCAGACTCCAAGTCTGATGTGGTGCTCAAGCACCGTCATCCTCAATCCCTATAAATAGGGAACATATCCCAATATATTGAGTTGATAAACAGTGCACCTACTCGAGCATAACCCCCGGGGTAGTCTAATCCTTGTTTTGCCGGTCTCGCGACATCCTTCAGACACTTGGCATTCTCCCCGAATCTCACATCATTCATACCTTTGACTAAATCCCCCACTTTACAAGTTTTCACCCGAAATAGGTTGGCGGTATCTGTGGGGATCGTAACATCAAAAAAGCCATGGCCAACGCTTGAAGAGCACGTCGAACGAGACAAACTCAAAAAAACTTACCTCCTCGAAATGCTCAGCCTCCCCCCTGAGGTGGCTGATGAAACAGTGTGAGACCCTCAGAGGGCTCCGCTACTGTTAGAGAGGAACCAACACGTCCTCGAAGAGATCGGGCCCCGAGAAACCACAAGTGCTGTCAATGAATGGATGCTTAGAGAGCGGGTGGTCTTGCCCTGAATCGAAGCTCTTCGATATGAACAGCAAAGTCCCAACCCTGTCACTCAGCAAGGCCTCCAACAACTAGTGAAACAATTCAACGACACATTCGAGCGTAGCATCCGAGCCCTCGTATACAGCCTCCAGAAAAGGGGCGAAGTTACCTCCAACATGCCTCCTATTCCCCTGGGACCCCCCCGTCGTGATCTTGTCCCAAATCATGACGGTCAAAGGCCCCAATCGGACACTCGAGCACCTCAGCCTAACGCTCGAGCACCCAAGAATTCCGCTTGAGCTCCCTCTAGAAGAGGAGACGCTTGACACATCATAAACGAACGGGCCATGAGAAATGAGACCCTTGACGTTCGAGCAGTGCTAAATGAGCTGAACCTACTCGAGACAAGGGGAGTCGGTACCTAACCCTAACCGGGGATGGGACAGTCCTCAAGAGCGCGACCGCAGTGATCAGAGGCACGAAGAAGAAGAATCAAGCACGTCTGGGTCCCAACGAGCCCCCCAACGCTCACTTTGAGAACCTGGTTTCATTATTCCCTTCAGCGAAGAGATCATGCGAACTCCCAATCCTCGGAAGGTGATAGTTTCCCCAATCGAGCATTACGGAGGGACCACAGATCATATTGACCACCTTGCGGCTTTCAAAGCGCAGATGAGCGTGCAAACGTTGAGCGAAGCTGTGCGGTAAAAGTTTTTTCCAACAACACTGAAGTGGCTCGCACTCACATGTTTCACTGAACTTCCCCCAGGGAGCATCTCAAACTTTGCTTCTCTCCAGGAAGTGTTTAAGCAAAATTTCATAGAAGGAAGGAGACATCGAAAGCCGACCATTTACCTGATATCTATCAGGAAACATAGGAACGAAAAGTTGACAGACTACATTAAGAGGTTCAATGAAGAGTCCCTAAAAGTGTCGGACCTTCAAGACAGTGTGGCCTTCACCGCTTTGATGTCGAGACCCTACCCTTCGAGTAGGTTCAAACTAAAGCTAGCAGAGAGTGAAGCGTCTACGTTCTCCGTGGACATGGGTCTCGCTCAAAAGTTCATATAAGCATCGGATATCTGCAAAACTCACGACGAGCCAAACAAAAGGAAGAATGACCATCCAACTCGAGCGGATACATCGAAGGATGTACCTCGAAAGGAAAGAGACAAGAAGTCTCAAAATGATGATAACGGGTATGATCCCCGGTACAACACCAATAGAAGAGAAATCTACCTCGATATCAAGGAGAAAATCACCCTTCCTAAGCTCCATACAATCAATACATCTGCCAATTAGAGGGACAAGAAGATCTGGTGTGAGTATCACCACGACTGCGGTCACACCACCCGCGACTGTTGAGAGCTTAAAAGGGCTTTGGACAACTTCGCTGATGAAGGAAAATTAAATCGGTACTTGAATAATGCGGTAGAAAAGAAGAAACAAACTCGCAGAGAAAAGGAATCAAGGAGCGACGAAACGGAGGGATTCGCTAACGTCATCGCTGGAGGGTACGCTTCGGGCGGCCTAACCGTCCGCTCTCGAAAGAAACACCTTTACACCCTGAAACACGGGACAGCGAATACGACAGCAACAGGGACATGCCCTACAATGACATTTAAGGACAGCCATCGACCTATCCAAACTCCACACGACGACCCATTAGTCGTCGAGCTTAAGATCGCCAACCTGCGGGTAGGGCGGAGTACTGATCGATAGCGGGAGCTCCACCGACATAATGACCATGGACTGCCTCAAGAAGCTAAAATACCAAGTTAGCTATCTCATACCCATCAGCCAGTGGCTCGTCGAGTTCGGCGGACAATCAATGCATCCGCTGGGGTCAGTAAAACTACCTGTCCGAAAGGGAGAAAAAGGGAAAGGTAGAATTATCCTCCTCGACTTCCAAATCGTCAACGTTGACCTTCCCTACAATGTAATTATCGGGCGACCAACTCTCAACTAAGTGAAGGCTACAATATCCACTTATAAACTACTACTCCAGTTTGAGGCGGACGATGGGAAGGTCGCCCAACTATTTGGCGACCAGAGGTCTGGACGAGAATGTTATGTGAACAGCCTGAAAAGTCAGGCAGAAGAAGTGTCGAAGAAAAGGAAACAACTAGAACCTAAAGAACCTCTCCCCGTCTTAGGGCTTTGTGTCGTTGAGAACCCAAAGCGATACGAAAGGCCTCGCCCTGTGGATGGTGATGAAGAAGTGTGCATGAATGAAAAGAAAGGCAGGACAATACGAATCGAAAAGCAAGTGTCGGACGATGTCAGATCACAAATCATATATGTTATTAAAGAATTTCGAGATGTCTTTACTTACGCTGTCGACGAGATGCCTGACATCGACCTCCGCATCATGGTACATCGTCTAAACATCAAAGAGGGTCATCGCCCAGTGAAGCATAAACTGCGGCACCAGGGGGTCGAGAGAAGTAAAGCCGCCGTCGAAGAAATAAAGAAATTGCTCGAAGCATGATTCATAAAGGAATGCTAGTACACCGAGTGGCTAGCCAATGTGGTACTGGTTCGAAAGGCATCCAGGACATGGAGGATGTGCGTAGACTTCACAGACCTGAACAAGGCCTGTTCGAAGGACAACTTTCCCTAACCCAAAATCGATAGGTAGGTGGACTCGACGGCTGGGCATGCGCTCTTCAGCTTCATGGATACTAATGCAGGATATCACCAGATTCCCATGGCTGAGGAAGATCAAATTCACACCGCATTTACCATAAGTTCAGGGGTATACTGCTACAAGGTCATGCCATTGGCCTAAAGAACGCTGCAACCACCTACCAGCGCTTTGTTAACAAAATGTTCGAACAACAGATTGGAGAGAACATCGAGGTTTATGTCGACGATATGATCGTCAAAAGCAAGAAGGAACATGATCAGGCCTCAGACTTGCGAGAAACCCTATCCACTTTGCGTGCCCATAACATGAAGCTTAATCCGAAGAATTGTGTCGTCGGGGTCCGAGGAGGGAAATGCCTCGATTTTCTGGTGGATGAGCGTGGCATCGAAGCCAACCCAGATAAAGTTCGGGCTATCTTCGAGATAAAAAGCCCTCCAACTATCAAAGAAGTACAACGCCTAACCGGCTGTATGGCAGCCCTGGGTCGGTTCCTCTCGAGATTTGCTGACAAGAGTTTACACTTTTTCAAGACGCTGAAGCAATCTACTTTTAACTGGGATGACGCGGCGGAAGTGGCCTTCCATCGACAGAAAGAACATCTAGCCAGTCTCCCAAAACTCGTTTCTCCCTTGCCAGGGGAAACAATGTTTGTCTATTTGGCGGTGTTAGAGAATGCTCTCAGTGCTGTCCTCATCACTGGGCGAGAAAAGAATCAACACCCAGTCAATTTCGTTAGCCACGCCTTCCGAGGCGCAGAGGCAAAGTATCCTACTATTGAGAAGATGATTTTTGCACTAGTCATGGCGACGCGGATGCTCAAGCCGTATTTTCAGGCCCATCCAAGTAAAGTTCTCACAAACCAGCTCCTTCGAAAGGTCATCGAGGGGAGAAACCAATCGAGTCAAGTTACTGAGTGGGCTAACCAGCTATCTAATTACGGTATATAATTCGAGTCCCGTCGAGCTATCAAAGCCCAGGTCCTGGCAGACTTCATAGTTGAATGCACCTCGAGACCCGAGAAAAACAAGGATCTTGGGAATTATTTGTTGATGGGTCATCATCGAAACTGGATGTTGCGCAGGATTATTGGTCCTCGACCCCCAAGGGGGCTGAACTGAATACCCTGTCAAGTTCGATTTTACAGCCTCAAACAATGAAGCCAAATATGAGACCCTACTCTTTGGAATTCAGTTGCGCAAAACGGCAGGGGCTAGAAGAATCAAAGCGCACTCGTACTCCCAGCTCATCATAGGACAGGTGACGGGGGAGTTTGAGGCCAAATAAGAAAGCACGAAGATGTACCTCAGAAAAATAAAGGACGAGATATCAGATTTGTCAAGCTTCACAATCACCCACATCCCCTGATCGAAAAATCAACAAGCAGATGCGTTATCAACGCTGGCAAGCTCGGCCGAGGACTTATCACCTCGACTTATAATGTGGGAGGTACTCAAGCCACCCAGCATCAACAGGGGGGTGTCGACCATGGACAGGAGCCCCACTTGGATGGACAGGATAGTAGCCTACCTAAGGGATAATAAGCTGCCCCAAAACGTGCAAGAAGCCGAGAAGATAAGAAAGCAAGCTCAATGGTTCATATACCACGACAACCAGCTGTACAAGAAGTTCTTTATCCACCCCCTACTTCGGTGTCTTACCCCCCAGGAAGAGAACTATGTGTTAAGGAAAATCCACCAAGGGGAATGCGGTAGCCATCAAGGGGAAAGAACCATTGCGGCAAAAGCTCTTCGAGCGGGATACTACTTGGTTCAGAAATGTAAAGAGTGTCGGATGCACGCCAGTCTACCTCACAAGGCAGCGAGTCCTCTTACAACGATCCAAGTTGTGTTACCCTTCGAGATGTGGGGGATGGATCTGTTAGGACCCTTCCCGCTAGCTTCTGGCAGCGCAGATTCCTGTTGATAGCCATCAACTACTTCACTAAGTGGGTCGAAGCTGAGCCACTGGCCTCCATCACTGATAAGCAAGTGCAGTAGTTGATCTGGAGAAATTTAATCACAAGGTTTGGAGTCCCTCAAGCCCTCATTTCAGAATATGGCAGACAGTTCAACACTGGTCCGACAAGGGAATACTACTCTCGATTTGGCATCGATACTAGATTCTCCGCTGTTTGTGGACCAGAAACTAATGTGCAGGCTGAGGCAGCCAACAAGGTCGTGCTCTAAGGGTTGAAGACGATGCCCGTGGGTGCTAAAGGATCCTGGATCGATGACCTAGCAGGCATTTGACGATCCACGAGAACAATAGTAAAAGAGGCATCTGTCAAACACCATTCAATCTGGTGTACGGGAGCGAGGCTGTATTGCCCGTTGAAGTTGGGATCCCCTCACTGAGGATCACCTTTTATGACCACGATCAGAACGAAGAAGAAAAGCAAGTTAACCTACTACCTGAGACTCGAGGCAAATCCCTCCTCAAAGCCATCTCTTACAAGCTCAAGATGACCATACTCTTCAACAAGAGGGTGACGCATCGACCCCTGCAGGTCAACGACTGGGTATTACGAAATTCGAGGCCACATGAAGAGAGCCTGAAAGACTCAAGTTATACGATGTTTTTATGATGTTTTGGGTGCACTTTGCTAAGGGGTTTGATTGTAATTGTTGGCGTTTGCATATAAATCAACCTTAGCGGGAGTTAGGAGTTTTATGAGTTAATTAGTATTTTAAGTTCTAAGTTCAGAACTTTTAAGGCGAAATGGTTTTGAGAACTTTTTAATTGGAGATATGTTTGGAGTGTTTGGAAAATAAATCAGCGTGGCATGGAGGGTGAGTATCGTAGGCATGAGCTATGTATTGCCGCAAGTCAAACCAAGCAGATCACCAAGCAAATGCAAGCACCAACCCAGTAGCACCAAGCCTGCCCAGTAGCTCACAGCTAGCGCTCGTACCCGTAGTTAGCAGCAACCAACATAGGTCGCACCTCGCGACCCCAAGCCTTGCACCCCACGAGATATGTCGCGACTCCCTTGTTTTCGATCAGCTCTGTTTCTCTTGGCGAGGATAGTAGCACAACTTTTAGTGTGACATACTTCGCACCCCGCAAAGACGTTCGCACCTCGCGACCTGCTAGGTTGATCGAGGCGGTTTGTCGGTGAGTGTTTTGTTTCAGCTTGAGATATAAATAGCGACCCTTGTTTTTTGACGAGAAGAGACAACAGTCACACGAGGAGAGAGACCCCATAAACTCTATTCCTCTTTTGGGATTTTTATTTTCTCTTTTAGTTGTTAGTTTCTAGCTTTAATTTTTAGAGATTTCAATCATGGATTTGGTTTACGCCATGCTGATTGTAGCTTGAACCGTTCTTGAAGAAGATTAACAAGAAGCTTCAATCATTATTGTGAGATCTTTCCTCTCTATTTATTTCCTTTGATTATGGTTTTATTTCTATGATTTTTGCATAATTATGCTAGGAACATTACTAGTTTTATTGTGTAATTAATCTATTGTTGGATTTGAGAATAGAATCAGATTGTTTTATTCTTTTATCATTTGCAACAATGAATTATTATAGGTGCAGATCTTCTTAAATATCTTTGAGAAATTAAACCAACTGATTAAATGTTTATCGCTTGTATGACGTTATCAGGTCTATTGGTTCTCTATGTTAATTGATGCTATTGGATTGAACTTAGACGCTGATTGGACTAGGCTATCCTTTAGTTAGGGTTTTATAGTCACGCTGATCGTGCTATTTAACTACGATTAAGGAGAGTAGGAGATTAATTCTCAACAATAGATAATCTAGGAATTACTTAGGTTTGAGGTTCAATGATCGGTAATCGAATTGAAGTTAATGTTTATCGGACTCAAGATCTTTCCATTATTGATTTCTCATTTTATTTACTCCCTAATTTAACTTAGTTTACTATAACTCATTTGAAAACCCCCTTTTTTCAGGTTACTTATTATCGAGATTAATCCAGGTATTGATATGCGCTAAATATACAACTTGTCCCCATTTCCCTGTGGATACGAACCTTACTTCCCTTCTGCATTTAATTGTAAAAAAGAGTAGGACAAATTTATTTTTGGATAGGTGCATATGACTAAACCACCTACCCGGAGCCTCGACTTGGCAAACTGCAAACTAACTGGGAAGGACCCTACAAGATCACCAAGGTCGTTCGATCAAGCACATATTGCTTCATCGATCAAGAAGGTGAGAGATGCCTCGCCATGGAATGCTTACAATCTACGCAAGTTTTACATCTAAACACTTTGTCATCGAAATTAGGGGCAACAAGCCTATGTATGTTCTAGACTATTTGCGAGTTGGCAAATTATAATCCCAACTTCTGTAAGCTGACACTACTCAGCAATTTTCTAGTCAAAATAGAAACATACATTTCACATATCCCTATCTAGTTAAAATAGTTAGTCGAAGGAAGCAGTAAATTTCGAAGACAAAATGAAAACACATGCGTCGAGTCATGAAAAACACATTTCATTTCATTAATCAAAGGAAATACAAGTACAATTCACCGCCAGTACAAGCCTACAAATGAAAAATCTAAGCGCTATTTGAAGTACAACAGAAACCTAGCTTATTACTTAAGAAAAAGACCTCGAGGAACCTTATTAACCCTAGAATGAGACTTTCCAGGGTACCAAACTAACGAGGTCGAACCTCGCAAGCATTGGCCCTTTAGGGCCAAATTGCACGTTTCGAACCTTAGGAGCTTGGTCACCTAGATGGTCCTCCCATCTTAGGTGTTAAGGTATGGGAGTCGTTAACCCTCGAGGCCACCGGTGGCAGAGACCCGTTCATCCTCCTTTGAGGCAGCACCATCCTCACCCTAAGATGTGGCCACCTCGACCTTGGACAGGGCCGCCACACCCTCCTCAACCATCGACCAAGGAAGGTCAGGAGCCGCCTTCTCGAGAACGGTCTGACCCTTCTTGATGGCCTCCGCATGACCAACCTCGGAATCCTCGAGGAAGATTCTACCCTCCCTCGAGACCTTCCAGTTCTCGATGATGAGGTCCCTGCACGGTGAGGCCTTTGAGGTAGCTTCCTCATCCCTCTTATTGGCCTTCTCAGCTCGAGCACTAGCCTCCTTGCAGTCCTTCGCAGCCTGGCGATGCCTCTTGCTGGCCGAGTCCCTCTACATGGTGAGGTCGGTGATAGTGGCCTCGAGCTCATCCACCTTTTGTTCGAAGGACAGCTGGTCCCTCTTAATGGCATCCTAGGCCTCTACGAGCTTCAGCTTCGCAATTCGAAGCTGGTCGTTGAGCTGCTGCTTCTCGTCTTCATGACGATAGCCCAGCTTCCTCAATGCCTTAACCCCCAGAAGCATCTCTTGGGGGAGACGGGCCATCGCGGCTACCCTAATGGAGAACTGCAAAATCAAACGAGAATCATTAGGAAAAGAACCTGAGTTACGAAAGATAAAAGAAAATGAAGGACAAAGGATGTACCTCGACCTAGGCCGCCTTAAGAGCCTCGAGCTCCTGGCCTCCCAAGGCCCGACAGGACTCCTCGTCGACTGGAGTCATCAACGAGCAGAAGGCCCTGTCGAACCTCTCTATCAAATCCGCCCTCGTGATGGCGGTAAAAGGAGCCTGAGGAACGGGAGAAGTAAGACTCCTCGACCTTCGCCCTCTTACGAGAGACTTGAACCTCGCTTGTCGAGGAAGGAGGAGGGCAAGCAGGCGCGTCCTCAGACCACCTCCTCGAGCTTAACTCCCTCTAGCTTAACAGGAGGGAGTGTCGCCGCAGGAGGCTTGTGCACAGAAGGGAGCAAAGTGCTCCTCTTCGAAGTGGCTACTTCGGCCGAAGTGGCCGTCGAGGAGTCCGGAATCCCCGAAGCAGAAGGGATCCCGGTCGAGCTCACCTTAGCGAGCTGTCGACGTTTAGCTGCTCAAAGGGCTTCGGGGGTTATCCTTAATGACATTTGCTCTATTTTTTAGAAACACTGAAAATTGCTTGAGAATGGTAATGAAAGAAGACAAAATCACTTGCACTTATAAAGAAAAAGAAGGAGCGCAAGTCCCGAGGCCACGTCAACCCTCCTCACAGGCCTCGACCAAGCAAGGGCCCAATCAGAGGAAGCGGCCTGGACCAAGGGAATCCAAAGGCCGCGTACACGACATGCGGTCCAAGCTCGTCATGAGTTTTATAGAAGGCCAAGGCTTTCCCCACACTTTGAGGACCAATACAACAACATACAAAGTGACAACTCGAGCAAAGATAACATGGAGAAACAATGCAATGCAAGATCAAAGGATAATTTCAATCATCAAAAGGTGTATTAGATCCTAAGGCAAAAGGCCACCAACTATATAATTCATAAAAGAAAGACAAAGTCTATTCCTTCTCAGATTCGCTCGAAGAGCCACTAACAGTCTCCTTGTCGCTGGAGGCCTCCGAGTCAGTATCCAGCTCCTGGTCCTCGACTTCCACATCTAGGTCCTCGCCATCGGATTGGGCGATGGGGACAAGAGGGTCATCGAGGTCATCAGCTACAACTTCTTCCTCGAGATGAACCCAGTGTCCGTTAATGGAGCATACGCCGCCAACTCGACCTCAATAATGGTAGAGTAATCGGCTTCGATCAGAGCCCAGTCCAAAGTAGGGACCACCTTTGAGAAGGCCTCCCTCATCCTTCGAAGCGCTTCCCCCGTGGCAACCTCGGCAGCCTCAAGTCCCACGTCAGCGGAAAAATCCTTCCCTGCCTCGGACTCCTACCATTAAACGATGATTTGGTCCATGGTTGAGGAAAGCTCGACCTTGGCCGCATCATACTGCCTCTTGATCGAGTCCCTCTAACTCAGGGCATCAGCAACAATTTGCTCCCACGAGGCCCTACTAGCAGCCATAGCAGCCTCTCTCTCACCGAAGACCTTATCCTTTTCGGCGTACTCACTGCGTACACTCTCGATCTTGAGCTGGCTGTTTAGGGCCGGCTCTTTCTGGGCCGCCAACACTTCTCGAAGCATCCGAGAACCAGTGGTGTGTCGATGACTCATGACAGCCATCCTGATCGAGCACTACACAGAAGCAAACAACACATTAATAGTGAACTAAGGGAGGGCATGAACTAAAGCACAAGGAAAAAAGGTTTACATCAATTTAGGAGGCATGCAAGGCCTTGAACTCCTCTTGCTCGTCGAGTCTCGGCAAACATCAATATCGGCTTTGGTAAGAAAGCGCATCACCGCCTTATCAAACCGACCAACCTTCTCGATGTCGGTCAACTCCGTAAAAGGTTTGGTAGGGGACTTCGACTCGACGACCCTTGCTCTCTTTCTGACCGAGGTCTCGCCAGTCGCGCCCACAGGGGCATCATGCACCTGACATCCTCCGGAGGACCCTGCTCCTTGTCGCGGAAACGATTCCTCGACGACCCCAATATCCCTCGTCCCGTGCTCCTGGGGAGCCAGGATAGCAACAGCCGAAGGGGGTCGAGGGCGCCTAGCCTTCATCGGATCCTACAAACGTCACAACAATGGTAGGGGTATAATCTCCTAAAAAGAAAAACCAAAAGAAATGACAAGTTGCTCACGAACGTTAGGAGGTCGAGGAGCCTTTACTTCCCCACTCTGGATCTTGTGGCGGATCCTGTCCTGCACACGCTGGTTCACCGTCAACCTCTTCCGCATGGCCTCGTCGAGATTTATCGGGCAATAACTGTTCGAGCAAGAGAGGGAGCACATCAAGCCTATTGAAGTAGGAAAGAAAAGAACAAAAATATCCCATCGATTAACGCCCTACCCTGGGGGTAATCTGGAATCAGTCCGACCGCCGAGAGAAAATGTCTGACGTTGAGGGCCTTAGCATTGGGCAGCCAGTAGGTGGTGACCGTCACCCTGTCTCCGTCTACGAGCTTGGTGATCGTATGACAATAAACGGCCACGACAACCTCCTCCTCCGACATCTGGGGCACCGATCTATTCAGTGCCATATTTGGGCCCTCGACTCGAGGAATGACGGGAAAGTCCCACTATTCAGCTCGATATACAAACAGGAACTCTGACCTCGAGATCTGCTTATTGAAGGCATGTTCTCGACTACCTTGTATCGAAGTCGTGCTTGGAAGCTATACCAGCCTTCCCCGTGGTTCGTCGGGGACATGACCGCTACTCTCACAAGGTTCCTCCACAGCCTCAAGGAAGGGGTCACATCCATCATGTCACAGATAGCTAAGAAGCCCACCATCGAGCCAACACTGTTAGGCATCAGCTGGCAATAGGCAATGTCATAGGCTCTAAGCACAGAAATGATAAACGGATGGAAAAGGAATCGAAGCCCAAGCTCGAGGTAGGCCTTGTTGATGGCTATAAAACTTGTTGGAGGGGTGCATACCGACTCATCGGGTTAAGGTATATAAAACATATAACGATGAGGGACCCAATATGACACAATGAGATCATGGAATCCAACATCGAGGAACTATCTAAAAAGCCCTCGAATGAAGTAGTGAGCGATCCCCTTGCCTGGCTGGTCATCGCTGATGGTACTGGCCTCAGCAGACACATCATCGATATCCCTCTCCATAACACAAACTACATGGGTGTCGAGAAGATGGTCTAAGTAAATTCTAACGGCTCGAGGATGGGCCACAGTTATATTGTAGGGGGGTTATTTATCTCACCCCCTCAGCAGATATACTGACTCTCTAAAAACTCGAGCATGGTATGGCATCGAGTATCCTCAAAGAATCAGGACATCCATAGGTTATGGACACTATGGGGACTCCATTTAATATCACCCCGTCGAACAACGGCTCAAGGGGAGAGGGAGGGGTGCTCGAACCAGGTATAGTACCTCTGTTATTTATGAAGGGAAAACTAGGCCCAACCTGGTCCATTTATTATTGAAACTAATAAGTTAAAAAGACAACGGAAGTCGTACCTTGGTTGAAAAGCCCTCAAAGCCTCTGGATCAAACCCATCAAATGCTCTCGTCGAGCTGTCTACGAAAAGCCTTGACAACGTAATCTTCTCGAAAAATGACAGAGCTTTGAAAAGAAAAGAAAAAGAGAATGGGACAAACGACTTGGTCCCCCTATTTATAAACAATTTGTACTCTCTGCTCAACGACAACCTCCTCGCGGGCTTGAAGCCTCCCTTATGGCTCGAGGAACATGGCTCAAAAGCCCTGACCGATTCGGCCCAAAAGCGAGCCGCAGTGCTGTCCTCACCAGGACAGCCACTTGGCGCCCGGTGGTGACTCCTGCCAGCTTACATGGGTCCCCCTAACATAAAAGTGGACTTAACCTCAGCTCCACTCCAGAAGCCCTACACTCAGGCACTTCGCCTCGATCGAGCGAAAGATACTTCGAGTATTGCTACCACCACAAAGGCTCTCGAAGTTGATACCCGTCAAAAGTACGGTATCACACCCATGAGGTCCTGCATGGCCATTCATACCTCTCGAGTTACATGGGGCCCATTATCCCCTGAACACCTCAAGATGGAACAAAACACCTCTCGAGGTACATGGGGCTCATTACCCCCTGAACACCTTGAGCAGGGACTAAACACCTTGAGGTACATGGGGCTCATTAGCCCCTGAACACCTCGAGCAGGATCCAAGTAACTCCCAAGGTACATGGGGCTCATTAGCAAACACCTCTCGAGGTACATGGGGCTCATTAGCCCCTAACACACCTCAATCAGGGACTAAAAACACCTCTCGAGGTACATGGGGCTCATGAGCCCCTATGCACTTCGAGCTACCAAGCATCTCGAGTGGGATCGAGAGACCTCGACCGAGTTCAAGACGCCCCTCGAGGTCCCATTACCTCGAGTGGGGATCAGGCATCTCCGAAAACTCTAGCGCATTGCATACAGCCCATCCTAGCACAGTTACTCCGCACAACATACGAATCTGAAAGTGTCCTCCCTCGTATATTCTGCGTGGGGCTAATGTTTGGGCCCAATATGCCTCTGGGCTTCGGGCCTATGTGAATTACCATATTGCCCCATGTTAGTTTAGGAGACTGGTCCCTCAGTGAGGCAATGTCTAATGTGGCGCTCATGCACCATCATCCTCAATCTCTATAAATAGGGAACCGATCCCAATTTATTGAGGTATGAATAGTGCACCTACTGACTCTATCTTTCTCTAACCACTCTCTCTCTCTCTCTCTCTCTCTCTCTCTCTCTCTTAGACTTCAAGTTCCAATATTGACTTGAGCGTCGGAGGGGTAATCCCGGAATCACCCCCGGGGTAGTCTGATCCTTGTTTTGCAGGTCTCGTGACATCCTTCGGACACTTGACATTCTCCCCGAATCTCACATTATTCATACCTTTGACTAAATCCCCCACTTTACAAGTTTTCACCCGAAACAAAACGCAAAGGTATGATTCTAAACCAAAAATTTCTTTTTTTTTAAAAAAATTGTACACTTTCTTTTCAATTGTACAATTAGGGTTTGAAAATGTAGATGAATAAAATTATTTAATTTGATTTAATTATCTCTTAACGTACATGAATTATCATATGGGCTATGTGGAATCACTAATCTTCTTGCATCAAGTTGATGTTAGTATACATCACCTAGGATTATGATATGATTTTGTGGGAATTAAATTTAGGGGTGTAAAACAGGGGTTGGGTTGGCTATAATTTCTATCAGTAGGTTGTGATTGTTTTTGAATTGTTTGGAGAGGAAACAATATATTGGCTGGATGAAAATTTGTGCGTCTGTTTATGTCTCACAATTGATATTGCATTGACTTATTGATATGTGGTGACTAAATATGATCCTTTCATTGTTGATCAATTTATATTGTGATTTGAATGAGTTCAATTATTGGGCTTTTTTTGAGGTATGAAAATGGATATTCCACCTTTCATTGTATTTCACCTTAGTGGAAAGTGGGTAAATAATCCAAAGTTGAGGTATGTGGGTGGTGAAGTGAAGTTGTTCAATGACTTACCACTTGATATTGATGCACAATTCTTTAAGAACGTGATAAATTCTCTGTGGTATTCTAATGTGATTAAGCTTCACTACTCTGATCCATTATAGGATATTGATGATGGTATTAGATTTTTAGGTTATGACAATACTACATTCACTATATTTATTAGTTTGCTTCACCAATACAAGATCATTGATGTTTGGACTGAACATGAATACGAGGATGATAATATTGTTGATGTGGAAAGTAGATCAAAAGGGGTTGAACTGAATTTTGGGGGTCACAATCCATCTACTAATCTGACATGGGAAAGGAGAATTAGTCATGGGGGAAGTGAGATTGATTTTGGGACATATGAAGATGATGGACCTATTGACTGTGAAGGTGGTAATGTCATATTAGATGTGAAGATGGTAATGTCATATTAGTTGAACAAGGTGTTAATCTAACTAATGACATTGATTATGATGATGAGGATCCTGATAATGAGGATGACAAAGTTCAAGATGCTAGGAGTAAGATTAAGTATGATAAGAAAAATGAACTAGATTTCTTGGATGAGATTGAGTCATTACATAAGGTTGCTGCTAGGAGGAGCACGCATCCATTGAATGAGAGTAGTTATTATGAGTACGAGTCTGACCTAAATAGTCCATGTAACTCAGATGATGATGCTGAATGTGGTATCCTCCTTCCCCAACAACCAACTCCCAAGAAAAAACCTAATTAAAATACATAGGCAGCAAAACAGCCTTCTGTTGAGTAGTTTTGAAAACGACGCACCTTTCTTTTTAGGACGAGAATTTGAAGATGCTATAGAGTTTAGAGAAACCATCACTACATATTGTGTCAACCAAGGGAGGGATATAAATTTCACCAAAAATGATGAGAAGAGGATTGGGGGGTAGATGTAAGGCGAAGGGTTGTCCTTGGTACATACGGGCTTCCTTAGATAGTGTGAAAGCTACATTCGATGTGAAAACTTATGTGCCAAACCATAACTGTGGGAGGATTCCTATTGTAAAAAAAAAAACACGTGCTGCCTGGATTGCAAAAACATATCACACTAAGTTTAAAGTTAATCCGTACATGAAGTGTCAAGAAATAGTTGACACCATATGGTTAGAGTATGGTGTTAAAACATCTTTATGGTTGGCATCAAAAGCAAGAAGGAAGGCTCAGGATTTAATTCTTGAGGAGTATAAGGAGCAATATTCTTTACTTCATAGATATGTGCTTGAGATAAAAAGGTCAAATCCCGAGAACACTGTAAAATTCAAGCTTAACAACAATGTGTTTGAAAGATTGTACATGTGCTTTGCTACCATTAAGAAGGGTTTCCTAGCAGGGTGTAGACCTTTCTTTGGGATTGATGGATGCTTCATGAAAGGCCCATTTGGAGGTCAGTTATTAGTGGTTGTGGGGAGGGATGGGAACAACCAAATGTTTCCTATAGCATGGGCATGTGTTGAGGTCGAAGATACTTATAGTTGGAGTTGGTTTCTTAAACTACTTGCTGGTGATTTAGATATCGTAGATGGGAGTGATTACACTATCATGTCAGATCAGCAAAAAGGACTTCTCAAAGCTGTTTCGATTGTTTGGCCCAAGGCTGAAACAAGATGTTGAGCCACACATGTATATTGTAACTTCAGACAAGTCTTTGGTGGTGGTTTGTTGTACAGAAGGAGATTTTGGAAAGTAGCTAAGAGCACTACAGAAAATGAATTTAAAGCTAACATGGAATTGTTTTCACCTATATCTATAGAAGCAGGGCAAGATTTAATGAAAATAAAATATAAAAAGTGGGTTAGGGCATTTCTTTCTCCTCAGTCCCAATGTGATAGCATAGACAACAAATGAATGATGTCTTCAACGCTTACATATTATCATCTAGACATAAGCATATCAGTACTATGCTTGAAGATATCAGAGAGGGTTTAATGAAAAGGTTACATAAGAAGAGGGATTTCATAGCTAACAAATACACTGTTATATGCCCTAGAATTCAACAAAAGTTAGAGAAGGCAAATGTTGATGCTCGGGGATGGTCTGCTTTCTGGGATGGTCACTTCTCTTATGGGGTTAGGGAAGGAGCAACCCAAACAAGATTTGTGTGGTAAGCTTGCTATAGAGGACATGTAGCTACAATGCATGGCAGCTAAGTGGTGTGCCTTGCCATCATGCTATAGCAGCCATTTGGAAGGCCATCGAACATCCAGAACAGTATGGAGCTGAATGCTTCATAAAGGCATCATATCTTAAAGCTTACCAACAGCCTTTAGAGCCTTTAATTGGCCCTCAATAGTGGCCAACATTAAATTATCCCCCCATTGAGGCACCTGTTGCTAAGAAACTTCAACATATGCTAATTGTTAAGAGAAAGCCTTCTATTGGAGATATTAATAGAGTGAAGGCGTCAAAGAAAGGGCTTGTTCAGAGATGTAGCAACTGCAACCAAAAGGTTCATAACAAAAGAAAGTGTTGAAACCCTCCTAAACAAGGACATATTGATACTACCATTAATCATTCTCAAGCTATCCCTGCTCACGAACAAGGACATACTCAAGTTGGTCCTTCTCAACATAAGCAAAAGAAGCAACAACCTAAGAAAAAGTTAGTCAATCATTCAACTCAACCTGCACATTTGTCGGTTCCAATGCACAACAAGGGAGTGGGGATATATACCTATCCTAATGGGTTCCAAAAACAAGCTCGAGTGAGTTTTTTTTTAAGAATACTTTTTTTGCTAATGTTTGATTCATGTAACTATATTCACTAAGATGTTGATTAAATTAACAGTTCATCAAGTGGGACACAAAGCAACATTTGGATTTGATTTAACTTTTGAACAAGGTGCATACATTGGAAGAGCTACATAATTACATTTTTTACCATTCAGGTAACTAACTTCTCAATTTTCTTTTCACCATCTCATACCTCATCTCACTTTTGTGTAGCATTCAATCCACCCATAAGAATCACAACCATTTATTTTGCTTATAATTATGAGAATTAAACCTCATAATATTTGCTCTACGAACTTTGAAGAAATTGAGAATTGTCGCTGAGTGAACATTGAAGAAAATGAAGAATCTTTTGCTATAGCTTTCTGAAGGAATTTAAATTATTAATTTGTTGCTGTGGAAAACAGAGAAACTGAGTATTTTGTAGCCCGTATTTTCATGACAAAGTTGTGAGTTTGATTTTTTTTGTTCCTTTTCAATTGCCAAAAAAATTGTAAAAATCTCATGAGGTCCTTAAAGGTGAATTTTGTAAAATATTATTTGACTTGAGTTAATAGTGAGGTTAACTCATCAGGATATGGCTTGAGGTCCTTGTAGGTAATAGAATGTCCTAAAAGGTGAAATTTGTTAAACGTTAGTCACTAGTTGTATACTTAACTCATATAAGATGGTATACATGACGTCCAGCTGAAAAGTCTGAAAAAACTCACTACCTTTGATACTCTTTAATTTAGTCAAACCAACTCATTATGTCTTATTTTTTTGTTCGAAATTCATTCACAAAAATTTAATATTAAAAATCATTCACAACCTTTGTTGGTTTTTTACATTAGCGAATTCATATATCCAAATTCATCTAACTATTAATCTTTCACATTTTAAGTGTAATCATAAGTATAGTACGGATGGAGTATATAATAGAATAACAAGTTTTGAAATTAACACACGCATCGTGTGTATATAATAAGCCAAGGAGTATAATTTTGGAGATCATCTAACAAAAATTATTTGACTTGGTTACTCCCTGAATTTCTGCACATGTATACCATTTATTACTGACATTTAACACTCAATACAAAGACGGGGAAGCTAATTGCTAACCAGTATATATCCACCAAACTCATTTTCAACGATGATTTACCTTGCAAGTCTATTCAACTATTTAGCACAAATCACACTCTCCCAACAGGGGATAGGGGTGGATGTGGGGTGCGCTTTTCAGGGCGTTCCCTTCCGATCCCCATGGATGTCTTTGGGTTAGCAAAGTCCTGTTTTGATTTAACCACGTCAGTTGCATCTGCGTAGTTCACCGGATTTTGACTGTTGATCAATGCAACGGACATGGAAAATGCTTGCAGAGAAGAAACTTTGGGATCGAACTCCACTGAGAAGAGACCATCCCGAAGAGGGATCAAGCTAAAAAAAGGCCTCCATTGCTTAGTTTCCTCCTAAAGGAAGTACAAGAAAAAGATAATTGATCAGAGAATGAAGGATGTAACATAACATTCATAAGAAAATGAAGAGCACGGGACAGAAGCCATGACAAATATAAAACCCACCTGATCATAAAGATCACATTGAATTTGTAGATACTTGTGGTGTTGCCATTTATCAGTGAGAATTCTCAATTTGCACCCAATATCCCACCCTCCACAATCGCATGATCCGCCAGATCTCCAGCGATTAATTAAAGACGAAGGCAATCCTTCATGTGGCAAGCTGTGGTCACCACCTGGAAGTATGACAACTACCCGGCCCAGTTTCTCATCTTCAAAGTCAGAAAACCAGTCACCCAGATTATCCTCATTGTAAAAGCTGCTGCTTTTCCTAGCAGTATCAGGAATGTTTACAATTATGGCTGCCAGCTCTCTGCTTGTCTTGGATTCTAAAGTTGCAGCATCTACCTCGCTTACGTCAACATTATACAAGACTGACTCTTTAACCATGTGTCTTTCTTTTGACTTCTGCTCACACCAGCTTGGAAAATGAGGTTCTGAAACCTTCATTTGACCAACAACGTTGTACCCAAATCCACAAGGTTTAACCCTCTGATTTTTCCAGCCACCACTTCTCGTTTTGACCTTATGAACGGAATAGAAAGTGTATAACCAGCTGACATCATCCTTTCCAAGTGTGCTTAAACTCTTCACAGTGGATGCCAAAATCTCATTATTTATTTCAACCACAAATTTGAACAAAGGTAGCCCACTCTTAACTGTTAGATACAAAAGGGCTTTTACTGTTGATGCAGTGTCTTTTTCGTTCTCAGCCATATGCAAAGGAATTGGCGGTTTCATTCTCCAGTCATTTGACTGTTCACTCAATTGGTTCACAAACTTGGACCTCAATAATGGATCTAGCAATCTTCTTAAAGGGCTAGCTCTTGCTGTCTCATTCATGTTTGATTTATTGCTGCTTTGAGAATCATTATAAGTGGAACACTCAGGTTTAGCAGGACCAGACTTGGCAGACACATAAGTAGAGCTAAGTGGAGGTTGAACTGAACCCTCCCTAAAGCTAAGGCTTTTCGTCGTCCTAGCTACGCCAAAGCTAAAATGCTGATGCCTTAAACTATCTCCAGACATTTCTGCTGATGAGCGTTGCACAATTTGACCGGGACCACTGAATGCCTTTGGAATAAAAGACTTACTTGTTGGTGCTTCTATTTCATTCTCTGTTGGCAGCATGGGCATATTAGATAGATTGGCTAAAGTCTCAACGGCCTGAGCTTTGACCAAAGTGTCAAGCTTCACGTCCAATTCCATCTCCGTCTCAACTGCATTATTCAGGGCACAAGAATGTGGAATATTGGACGACGACTCATCTGGGTGGATCTCATCAAGGGAGAATATATCAGAGAAGCTACCCCAGTTATGCTCAGCTGACTTGGCATCAAATGATACTCTATGATACGCTTCTGAGCTTCTAGAACCAGTGAAATCTTTGGGCAAGAGGAGAACAATGCTCTCCTGCTTGCTATGGCAATACTGCTGCGGAGTATCAAGTCCATGTCCTTCCATATTTTCAGAACAATTTAGTTCTTCAGCACCCAAATTGCTGACTTTTCTGCTCACAGTTTCTAATATCTCATAATCATCTTCCCTCAATTGTGATGATGATTTCCCCGTCAGCCCACAACTATTACGACCCAAATACTTGGCACCCTTCGAATCTACAGCATCTCTTTTTCGAGGGATATCTTTTATGCATATTTCCTCTTCCTTGCCTATCAGATGATTTGACGAAAGCTGTAGGCATGCGCGATTCAGTGCCTTTCCACTAACAGGTTTGACAACTGGTGAAAAATCAACTATATGGGCCGAATTACTATAAGAAACACTGGGTTGCTCTCTGGAGTGATCCAAAGCCTCAGTATTTGCCATAACAGGTGAACAATCAGCAAATAGAGAGCAGCTTCCAGTAGCGGGTGTCGTGATTCTCTCACTCACTAACATTTTTTCTCGTTTATGAGTCCATTTCTCTAGCCGTTCCCAATCAAGAACTCCGAAGTTCAAAACGTTATCCTGGAGCTTCTCTCCTCTTTGGAGATAACCAGGCACCTTGGACATGTACTTGACAAGCTCCTCCTCTCTACTCATACCCTTCCTCACTTGAGGCTGTTGTTGATTGCCGGAAGACTTTGTCTGGACGACAAACACATTGTTAGCATTCTTCACAAACTCCAAAGGAACATCTGAATGTGGAGGACGTATGGAATTCTCCACTTCGACGACCTTATCTTTGTACTTCAAACCTTTACTAGATCGCGGGGACAAAGACTTCTCCACAGCAAACCTTGATATTTGGGACTGTCTTGATGTCCTTCTGGACTCCAAGCTATGCCCAATGTCACCAGAATATGCTATGTTCTCCTTTCTTGACAATGCCTTCCGAGGCATGGTGTCAGTTCAATCGGTTAATTCACAAGCACCGTCGTCCCTCTTCTCTAACCCCATAGCCTGGCAATTAATGTTTCACACACAAGTTGGAAACATAAGCAGAATCATCACAATTAAGTAGCAAACATTCAAATAAATTCATTGCATATAAGGTTCAACAATCAAAAAATTAAGTTAGCATCATGGAAAAAAATGGAAAAACTCGTAATTTATAATTGTGATAAGTTATAACATATACACTCACATTTCTTACCCTTTTTCAAAAACCCCCTAATTTCTTCCCCCAAGTTCCCAAAATCCCCTCTTATATAACTTCTTGATGGAAAACCTATTAGGATATTTTCTCCACTATATTTAGACTCTATTCTGTTCAACTTATTTTAACTTATTTCAAAAAAATAAGATAAGATAAGATAAGCTAAGATAAGATCAGATCAGATCAGATAAGACAATATAAGTTAAATCAAATGGACCCTTAGGGATATAATTTTGTATATGATTAGGATTAATAATGTAAATAATATTCTTATGTTTCCAAGTTTTTACTAACACGGTTAGGATTGGCACTTGTGTAATCTATATAATGATCAAGATAACTCCCAAGTTTAACGAGTTTTTCCCAAATCTAGCAATTATAAGTTATAACCGTTAGAAAAATGAGTCGAAGGCGTAAGCTTCGATCACTTAAAACAGGCAAAATTTATTGCAGCAATTGCACAAACGGATCCCTCCCATTCAAAACCTTTGTAGAAAGCCAAAAATAAAGTTCTAGATTTATAATTATTAAAAAAATATATAAATAATATTAGACTTGTATGCATACCCCCGCAAAGGAAAAAAACACCATATCTTCTATGTCAGGCAGTATAAGAAAAACAAATTCCGAACAAATCATACAAATTTCATCCACTTACACAGTTTTATATATAACCATTAACCATTAAAATACCAAAAAAAACATATATAACCATTAATTTAAATAATGTTGTTAATCATAAAAAGACATAGCAAGCGCATAAGTGGAGAAATGGCAACTGTAGAACGGTTATCCATGAAAAACGTACATATAGTTACAATGTCCTAAACAAATTGAATTATATTTTATCAATCTATATCGAAATTATCAGCAAAAGAACATTAATATCGCTATTATTACAAGATGGTTAGAACAAGCAGAGATCTAGAAGCGGGTTAAAAAAAGCCACCTTCAGAAACAGAGATTAGAGCACAAATGCATAAAATAAAAATAAAATAAAATAACTAGTTTTGTTTCATCGCTCTTAATCTCTTACCAGTTACCAACAAAGACAAAAAAAAATGAGAAATACCTTCTTTTGGTGTCTCGTAATTTTTTATGCAGCAAAATCTTTAATCGTGTATAGGGGTCACCGAGGTCTTACGAAATGAAGGAGTGATGTGGTGTGTACGTAAATTGAAAGCAAAGTAAGGTACCAAAACTTTTATACCACTGTAAATTGCCAAAATCAAGGATTTAATTTTTAGAATATACGAAACATTTTCTATCCCAATTCACATGACAGTAATGCTGCTTCCCGTTGTTTAATTTCCAAGGGATTGTGTGAGAGTTCTGCTTAGCTTAGCGGAGGAATAAGCGAGGGAGAGTCAGAGTGAGTGAGAGGAGGTACAGATATGAGAGAGAGAAAGGGAAGATAGTCTGATTTCTGATAGAGAGCGTTTTGTACTTTTGTCTTTGTTTTTGTTTTCCAGATATCGCTCTCAATCGGACGGTGGAAAGCGAACGGTTGTCATATCAAGGGGAGGCGATTGACGAGGATGCTGATAGTGGGGGACCGATAGAGGAGAATAAAGTTGAATGTCTTCACGGATCCCAAAGATCTAGTGGGTCCCAACTCCCAATTGGCCAAAAAACCACATAATGATACATCAGTGTGACTAACTTATGCGGACACTACTCTGGCCTTGTTCTTTTGAACTTATTTTGGCTGAACTGAACTGAACTTATTTTTACTGAACTGAACTTATTTTTGCTAAATAATAATAATAATAATAATAATAATAATAATAAATAATAAATAATAATAATAAATAATAAATAATAAATAATTAATAATTAATAATTAATAATTAATAATAAATAATAAATAATAAATAATAAATAATAAATAATAATAAAAATAAAAAATAATAATAATAATAATAAATAATATTAATAATAAATAATAATAATAATAATAAATAATAAATAATAAATAATAAATAATAATAATAACAAATAATAATAATAATAATAATAAATAATATTAATAATAATAAATAATAAATAATAATAATAATAAATAATAAATAATAAATAATAAATAATAAATAATAAATAATAAATAATAATAATAACAAATAATAATAATAATAATAATAATAATAAATAATAATAAATTGTTTAGTCCGTCATTCAACAAGTAAGTAAGTGTAGATGGTCTTTTCTTGTCGAAAAAGAAACTAAGATCCCTTAGATGTTCTTCTTTGGAGACTTGTGCAACAATGTCTCGAATCAACCAAGTCAAGCTCGAGCTTCGTTCCCGAACTCCGCAAAAAGGGACCCACCCCTGGAGGTTTGGGTGGTGGTTCCCCTCCGGCTTAAGTCGGGTATCGGGAGTGGTAAGAGAAATGTAGAGATAGAGAGAGAAAGTGAGAGAATAGTTTTTCGAAGTAACTTTACACTGTTTGCCTTGAATTGTGTGTCTCCGATTTTAGGGGTATTTATAGTGATAGCAAAGTTGACGACTATCCTTAATACTCCGCCCTAGAATAGTGGCTTCGATTGGGTGAGAAATCAAAACATGACACGTGGCGGATCATGACTAGTGGATATCTATTAACCAATCTCCTTCAACCACCTTACATTGTTGGGCCGACTTCTTGGGGCCAGAATCTAGACCTTTTAACTCTCCCGAGGGTAGCCCAAAGATGCAAGGCATTTCTTCTCTTTAACTCGGGTGACACGTGTACGGCTCACGATAAGCCCAAGTGTCCCCAAAAGAGATGTAGATGTTAGACTACAACATTTGCCCCTAAAAGGGCTTTTTACCGTAGGTCCATCCGACGGTTAAGGCCCTTTTACCCTCAAGGTAGTTCAAATCCGGGTAAAGTGGTGCGCCTTCTTACGGGTTCTACCTGGTCATATTCGACCGTTGTATGATTTTTTTTTGGTCATTCGTGACCAGGTTCTACAAGTTTCTTATTCCTCTATAAATACCCTTGGAGCCAAGACATTGAATCATTTAGCACTTCGAACGAATTTTTCTAGAGAGAGAAACTACGAGAATTTTCTAGAGAGAGAGAGAGATAGATCGTCCGGCTTCGGCATCTTTCACCGAATCGCTCGGACGTTCTTAGCGGTATCGTTTCTTTGAACTCTTCACTCTTTATTCTTTATTTTTTCTTAGAAAATCAATAAATGGAATCATCTTCGTCAAATAATCTCGGCCAACCAAGAGCTTGTCTTGACCCTAGAACCGATACTTCTTCTTCGGCACATTCTAGAGTTGGGCCTCTTACGGCCGAGTATTTATATTTTCATAGTTTTGGCCGAGAAAGTCGACGACCCGGTCTTTACCGTGCGGGGTAATCCGGCGCGCGCGTCAAGCAAACGGCCCGTCTAAGACGAAAAGCAATAATCCCGTCAAATAGCTCGGACATGGAGGAATCCACCGGACGGGTGCCCGAGGAGGCAAGAGAGGTCCAAAGTGCTCGGTCTTTGGACGGGCACCACTGACCATGAGGCGAAGACTCCGAAATAAATCCCGAAACCGGTACTTCGGTAGGGGCGCCGAAATGGTAGAGATCGGCGAAGGCAATAACGGTAGCAATTACGGAAGCCGTCGAAGAATCAGACGAGGTCTCTACTACTTCTTCGGAGATTAGAAGACGTTTAGGTCCCCTTTCTGATCCAGGTTTCATTTTGGTCAACCGCAAGTGGTTAGAGAAACTAGGACCAGACCCTAATTACTTATCGTCTTTCATGCCCATGCCGGGCTTTTCCTTTGTCATTCCTAACAAGGACGCGACGATCTTGAGCGCTCCTAAGAACCATTTCGCCGTCTATAAACTAGCCTTAGACGCCGGGATCGAGGTTTCCCCTTCATGACTTCATAGAACAAGTGCTACAGCACTACCACATCGGCCATAATCAGCTGGCTCCCAACGCTTGGCACAACGTCCTGACGTTTATCGCCGTCTGCGAGCTACGCGGCCTAGCCCTCTCTCTTCAGGCCTTTACCCACATCCACTATGCGGCCAAGGTACCCGGGGCCGTGGACGGAACATGGCTCAGTATCTGCAACCGCCCTGGCTTCCTGACGGCTTGGGGGAAGCCTTCGAAAATGCATGAATGGAAAGCCGACTTCATCTTTTTAAAAGCGGCCAATGATTCGGCTACTGAGAGCTATAGATTCCATAACCGGTCCGTCACTAATACGGGACGGAAGCAGTCCTGGCTGGAATTGGAGGACAATTTCGATGAAGAAGTTGTGGAGTACTTCAGGACAAAAGAGTACTCCAGGCCCGACCGACGTTCTATTAAAGGGCCATCCAACTGGATACCTTTTAAGGAAATGTTTTACCAAGACGACTTCTTGGTTGCTGCCGGCTTGAGGTTGGCCGATGATAAAGGTACATTTAAAATCATCCAACTAAAACTCTTCGTCTATAGTCCATTTGACGAACACATTTTTGTTTTTTGCAGACTCGGCCAGACAACGCCTCGAAGCATCTTGGACGGGGGAGATTAGCATGTCCCAATTTACCGCCAACCTTTGGAAGGAGTTTGCAAGAAGAGCTTGCGACAAGAGAGGCGTAAACATTGGTAATAATTATTATTATATTTTTTTTTTTTTTTTTTTTTCGAGGATCATATGAGATCATCCGAAATTGGCATCCAATTTTTGGACGAGGGTCACCCAAAGAAGGAGAGCGTCCAGACTTGGACGGTCACCTTCTGGGCGCCATACTCGTCCGAAATTGGCATCCAATTCTCGGACGAGGGTCACCCAAAGAAGGAGAGCGTCCGGACTTGGGCGGTCACCTTCACAGGCGCCATACTCGTCCGAAATTGGCATCCAATTCTCGGACGAGGGTCACCCAAAGAAGGAGAGCGTCCAGACTTGGACGGTCACCTTCTTGGCGCCGTACTCGTCCGAAATTGGCATCCAATTTTCGGACGAGAGTCGCCCAAAGAAGGAGAGCGTCCAGACTTGGACGGTCTCCTTCTTGGCGCCATACTCGTCCGAAATTGGCATCCAATTTTCGGACGAGGGTCGCCCAAAGAAGGAGAGAGTCCAGACTTGGACGGTCACCTTCTTGGCGCCATACTCGTCCGAAAATTGGCATCCAAATTTCGGACGAGGGTCGCCCAGAAAAGGAGAGCGTCCAGACTTGGACGGTCACCTTCTTGGCACCATCCTCGTCCGAAGTTGGCATCCAATTTTTCGGACGAGGGTCGCCCAAAGAAGGAGAGGACTACCAAAAGTATGAGAACCTCCAGACTCGGACGGGCACCTTCTTGGTGCCCTACTCGTCTGGAGTTGCACAATTTTTTGGACGAGGGCCACCAAAAGTATGTGAACGTCCAGACTTGGACGGGCACCTTCTTGGCGCCCTTCTCGTCTGGAGTTGCACAATTTTTTGGACGAAAATCTTGGGCCATACTCGTCTGCATATTTGCAAATCATCTTTCATTTCGTCTTTCAGACGAAGTCTTTGTAATAACAGTTATAACTTTTGTTCGTAGGACGATCAATTTGATGACTTGTTTACTTTTTTCAGAAAAATGCTCCTACAAACAAACTTCCACACGGGGAAGTCGCCCTCGTCCAAAAAGAGGCCAACTACGGCCCGACCGGCCTTCGGCGAAGAAGCCTAAGAGCTTCACAAGGAAGAAGGCGAGATAAGACGACTCCTCTTGGCGAGGTTGGGGAGAGAAGTATGCCTCCCCCATCAGCCAAGGTTCCTAAAAAGGGGCCTTCGGCTGTTGCCCGGCTGAGGAGGGAGAGGGTGCTCATGCGGCCGTTCCGCTCAACGTGTTGCCGGCCGACTCTGCGAGGTCGAACCGGAGTCCGCCTTGGCTATAGTTGCACCGAGAATCCGGAGGCTGCGGTGAGAACTATCCGGGGTTCGGCGGCTCGGTAGCTAAGCCGGTGCCACAAATGCCCTTAGGCTGTTAGGGACGGCATCTATTTCGTCCCAGGTGAGTCGTATTACCCCAATATAGTTAGGACGGTGCGGGTCGGTGGACGGTCCATGAGTCCGTCCGATAGACAATCCATCGTCATTCCTATCAAGATTACCGACTCTCCCCCTCTTTCGAGATAAGGGCAAAGGCCCCGCTATTCCCCCTGCTCCTCCCCTCGGCGATTCGGACGAGGAGTCTTCTCTGCTTTCGCCAAAATGTCGAAGCCGGAGAAGGAGCGACTTAAGCGGGAGCTCTTCAAGTTCTACCCCGAATCCTACATAAAGGGATTAAGGGGGGCGTCTGTTGGGCATGTGGGCTACATGTCTCGACTTCTTCAGCAGGTATTGCTTTTAGCCTTGCTTTATTTTATACTTGATACAAATTTTGATTCTTTTACTCGTCTAATAACTTGATTTGTTTTCATTGTTCCGACTTACGGCTCGCAGAATGCTAAGCGAAGAATGGGCGAGGGAGCTCGAAAGGAGAACAAGCACCTCGTCCATCTTGCTACAACGGCCGGCGACAAGGCCATTCATGACATTGAGATGGCGAATACTCTCCATCGTCAGTCACTCGATGCATTGGAGAAAAGGTCGGCAGAACTTGAGTCCAAGAACAAGAAATATCTTGTTACCATCAATGATCAGTACAAGGAGAGCGACCATCTGAAGATGATTATCAACACTCTCTCTACTGATCTTAAGGGCGAGAGAGACGCCGCCCTTCTTGTCGCTGCTCAGCTGAGAAGGGAGAATATTCTTCTAAGGGCGAGAAACGCTCGTCTGGAAAAGACGGTTTCCCAAACCTTTGACGATGCCAAAAAGGGGCTTGAACATGTTGTAGAAACGTCCAAAGTTTGGGCCGTCAAGGCCTTCGAAATGCTGGCTGAAGCCGAGGAGGTCCCGAGCTTCGTCCGTCGCCTGGAATACCAACAGAGTGTCCATAGGGCCATGGTCTGTGCTGAGGATCCTCCGGAGTTTATAGAGTCAGGCGACGAGGCTTCAGCCGAAGATGAGGAGCCCGAGGACAACCAAGAAACTCATGCTGAAGACGAAGCCTAGTTTTAGGTTTATTTTTCTAGTTTCTTTAGTTATCTGCCGTTGTAGCCTTCAGTAATCATATTTTGTAAATTTACTCATGATATATATGAAAGACTTTTGCCACTTGCTTGCCTCTTATTTTCATCAATTCCCATTTGACTATCACATTAACTTTGAATTGTTTCCAAGTACAAAAGTTGACTCGTCTTGAACATCGTAGACGATCTGCATAATATGATTGAAACACTTGTTTTGGACGACCTTGTTCTCTTGAGCTCGTCTTTTAGGCTTCTACCATTCCACCCCCTTTCTTGGGCTTAGTTCAACCGTACATGGTGGGCGAGCCAAAGGCCAAGAAGGAAAGCGACAATCATTGGCCGAGCCTGCTGAAACTATTGGACGAGCTTGTTATATATGCTGAACGCATGTTTTAGCCGGCTTCCTTGAGGGAGCAACACTCGTCATTAAGTAGCGATCCCTTACTAGGGTCTAGACTACTTAGCTGGCCGTGCTTGTGAAGATAAGTATCCTTTACTAAGGACTTATTTCAGGCCAGCTTTCTCTCAGAGACTTTGACGTTACTCTTACTAGAGGTTTTGTCAGTTTGACGGCCTTGTATGTGCAATACTTTGGCCGGTCTCTTCGATGGAGTGATGTTCGGCCTAAAAATGAGTAATTGTGACGCTTTTCTTTTTTATCCAAGTTACTTTCACTTTTAGACGAGTAACTGATTTAATGCCCCAGAGTGAATTAACTTGGTGACAATAAACAAGGAAATAAGAAAGTAGGAATTGTATTATATGGATTTTGCTTGACGGAATGCCAAGATGCATGTATACAATTCTTTTTTCTAACATGTGCCGCGGCACTTTGGATTAACTACAAACTACTTCATAGACATTCGACGGTGGATTGAATTAGACGTGATACTTTTTCAAATTATCAGAATTCCAAGTACGGCGTACTGGTCGTCCATCCATATCTTGAAGACGAAAAGTACCACTGCGCAGCTCTTGGATAATCATGTAAGGTCCTTCCCAATTAGGTGTTAGCTTCCCTAACTCTTTTGCTCGTCCAACCGCTTCCATCTTTCTAAGGACAAGATCCCCTACTTTGAGCGGTCGTCTAACAACTCTTTTGTTAAACTCCCGAGCCATACGCAGTTTGTACAATTGCATTCTTAGCAAGGCATTGCCCCGGACTTCTGGCACTTGGTCTAAAGCCGTGCGCAATGCAGGCCCGATTGGCATCTTCCGAGTACGAAGCATAACTCGCGGGGTGGGTTCTTCAATCTCTATGGGCAAGACGGCTTAAATGCCGTAGACTAACATGAAGGGCGTCTCCCCGGTAGAGTTCTTGGCGGTTGTTACGATGGACCATAACACCAACCTGCAGCTCTTGAACCCATTGTCCCTTGGCGTTTTCTAGCTTCTTTTTGATTCCATTTGATAGAATCTTGTTGAAGGACTCTACCTGCCCATTTGCTTGTGGGTGGGCAACGGCGGCGAAGTGTGCTTTTATTTCTCTTTTACGCCAACCACTCCTTCGGTTTAGGTGTTTCAAATTGGGGGGCCATTATCGAAAACGATGGGTGTGGTATGCCAAAACGGGTTATAATGCTTTTCCGAGATGAAGCCCTTGACGTCGTTCGTTGTTATTCCTCGCATGGCCTCCGCCTCTATCCATTTAGTGAAGTAATCAACGGCCACTATCACAAACTTCTTTTGTCCGGCGGCCCTGGGGAAAGGTCCTAGGATATCCATGCCCCATTTGGCAAAGGGTAAAGGGAACAAGATGGGGGTTAAGTAGTTGGACGGCTTCGATGCACATTTCCATGCTTCGGCAACTGTCACACTTCTTTGCATAGACAAGAGCGTCTTCCTTTAAGGTTGGCCGGTAGTACCCCGTCCTTAGAGCCTTCTCCCCTAAAGCTCTTCCCCCAATATGAGAAGCACAAGCTCCTTCATGGAGTTCTTTCGGGACCTCCGGACCATCTTCTCTGGTGACGCACTTGAGCGAGAGGCCGATTGAATGATTTCTTGTAAAGTGTCTCGTCCCATAGCTCAAACCACTTGTCCCTAGCCTTCACATACTTGGCCTCTACGGGATCCGAAGGCAATCGTCCCGTCTTCTTGTATTCTATGATCGGCTCCATCCAGAATCCGCGACCGAGAAACATAATCTGCTCTTGATCTATGCTCTTTTTGGGTTTGACTTCCCAAAATACTTGTTCTTGGCACATCACCTTCGTAGAGCCGGCTAACTTCGAGAGTGCATACGCTTGATGATTTTCGACCTTGGTACTTGGTCGAGGACAAATCGTTTTAATGGCTCTATCTCATCTTTGATGAGTTGCATGTATTTGCTCATTGATGCTTCTTTGCATTCAAAATCTCCATTAACTCCGGCGACCACTAAGAGGGAGTCCGATTTGGCCTCGATCTCAACAGCTCCGGCCGCTTTGCACATTTTGATTCCTGCCAAGAGTGCCTCATATTCAGCTTCGTTATTGGATGCTCTGAACTGGAACCTTAATGCATATTCAAACTTGTCCCCTTCGGGAGATTGGCAAATGATTCCTGCTCCACATCCATTGATTGTGGACGAGCCATCAACCATGAGCGTCCAATGCCTTCTTCCTCTTCTTTGGATCGGATATCGGCTCTATGGCCGGCCGAGTAAGTTCGACTATAAAATCCGCCAAGGCTTGCCCTTTAATGGGCGTCCTTGGTTCAAAGGATATATCAAACATGTTAAGCTCCACCGCCCATTTTAACATTCGTCCAGCAGCTTCCATCTTCAGTAGAACTTGCTTCAAAGGCTGATCAGTGTAGACGATTATACTGTGCGCCAAGAAATAGGGCCTTAGCTTTCTGCTGGCCATGACGAGTGCCAATCCAAACTTCTCAACGGGAGTGTACCTATTTTCCGCGTCTTTGAGTACGTGACTCACGAAGTATATTGGGACTTGGACGGATTCTCTTTCAGCCAGCAGAACAGCACTCACAGCTTGAGCGGACACTGCCAAATATACAAACAGCTTCTCCCCCTCAGCTGGGCTGACCAACCTAGGCAGCTGCCGAAGGTGGTCCTTGACCTGCTGTAGTGCTTGCTCCGCCTCATTTGTCCATTCAAACTTTGCTTTCTTCTTAATTGTGGCGAAGAAGTGATGGCACTTGTCGCCTGACTTAGACAAGAAACGTCCAAGGGCAGCCAAGCAACCCGTCAGCCTCTGAACTTCCTTCACCTTTGACGGAGACTTCATGTCTAAAATAGCTTGTATCTTTTCGGGATTTGCTTCAATTCCCCTTTGATCCACCAAAAAGCCTAAAAACTTCCCCGACAAAACTCCAAACACACATTTGCTGGGGTTCAGCTTTAACTTGTATTTCCTGAGAGTTTCAAAAGTTTCTCTCAAATCACCAACATGATTTTCTTCTTGACGGCTTTTGACTATCATATCGTCAATATATGCCTCCATATTTCTTCCCAATTGTGGCTGAAAAACAGTATTGATCAATCTTTGGAAAGTGGCCGGGGGCATTGCGCGGGCCGAATGGCATTCTCAACCCGGCCATACAGATCCTTTTACGTAATGAAGGACGTCTTGTCCTGATCCTCAGGCCACATTGGGATTTGATGAAAGCCAGAATAAGCGTCCATGAAGCTCAGCAAAGCATGACCAGCTGTAGAGTCCACCAGACGATCCAACTTAGGCAAGGGGAAACTGTCCTTAGGACAAGCCTTGTTGAGATCAGTGTAGTCCACACACATCCTCCAGGTGCCATTGGGCTTTGGCACCATGACCACATTTGCTATCCAGTCTGGGTAATAGGTTTCTTTGATGAACTTGGATTCCAACAACTTCTGAACTTCTTGGTCAACCGCCTGATTTCTAGCCGGTCCCAAATGCCTCTTCTTCTGACGAACAGATTTTGTTTTTGGATCAACATTTAACCGATGGACGGCTACTTCTGGATCAATTCCAGGCATTTCTTCAACACAATAGGCAAACACGTCCTGAAATTCTTTCGGTAGAGGGTCGATTAAGAGGCTTTTTAAGCCCAAAGAGAGTGAAGAACCAATTTTCAAGGTTCGCTCCGGGCGAGCCTCATCCGGACAGGACGTCTTCGGGGCCTCGGCTGGTTACGGGCGCTCTATTGCTAGTCCCACGATGGCCATCACTTCTTCGAGACAAGGGAGGCTCTTCCTTGATGATTTCATATTTTCTCTTTTTCTTTGGGAAGATGCTCGGACGCCCTCCTTCGAGGGAGCGAGAGGCGTCTGAGGGCTCTCAATGGCCGTCTTTAATGAGGCCAAGTGGTCCTTGACTATCCCGGACGTTTTCCTCTCGCTAACCACCTTCGTCTTATCCTTCTCTATTTCAGACGTTTTCCTTTCACCAGCAACCTGCGTCTGATCTTCATTGCACATCTTCCATGATGACGGCTTGAGGGTAGTCAGATAACACTCCCTAGCCACCTGCTGGTCCCCATATAATGAGCCAATCTTGCCATCATCACACTCATACTTCATCAACATCAGGTGGGTAACTATAACGGCTTTGACGTGATTCGAGTTGTTGGTCGCCCGAGAATGACATTGTAGGTTCGTCAAATCTCGGACTACCAAGAACTTGATAAACAAAGTTCTAGCGGCATCCTTTTCTCCCACTCGAACAGGCAAGTAACGGTTCCCATTGGGTGGATGACTCCTCCCCCAAACCCTATGATGGGATGGTGAACGGGAACCAAGTTCTTCTCATCAAATTTTAATGCGACAAGCAAGCGATCGACACGATGATGTCCGTCGAGCTTCCGAAGTGTCGATCGAATTCTTCTTACTCTCAAGTTTGCTATTTTCATCTCTACAACCAAAGGATCGTCATGGGGAGTCCTCAACCCGCCCGATCTTGCTCACTAACTACCACCCTTGGGAAGGGCTCGGCCTTTGTTTGATCGGCTAACAAAACTTGGCAAGCTCCCTAAGGTAGTTTTTGTGTCCTCTATTGGTTGGTCCTCCAGCAGCGAACCCTCCAGAAATTACGAGTACAACATCCTCGTCTGTGCTCTCACTTTCCTTCTTCTTAGACTGCCAATTGTCTTTCCTTTGGGACTTCCTTCCCCCTTGAGGCATATAGGGGTTCATCTTTCCCTTTCGAGCTAGCTCCTCCAAAGCCTTCTTGAGGTGCTTACATTCATTAGTTTCGTGACCGCAATCCTTGTGGAAGTGGCAATACTTGCTCTTATCTCTATTTTTATAAGGGGTTTTCATCTCACTGTGGGGCCTTCAACTCATATTGATCCTTAATCTCCATGAGAATGGAGTATTGGTCTTTGTTAAATTCAATAGCATTGGATGAGGATGGCTCGACCTCTTTTCTCTTGCTCCTCCTAGATGAAGTGGTGGAGGTTATAGCCCAAGTCTCGGCCTTCTTGGGGTTGCTCTTCTTTGGCTGAGCAACCTCTTCAGGCTTCTTAGACTCGGGATGCTTTGCCTCAGCACACACTTCGGTAGCGTGAATAAACGCTTCGACTTCCCTTAAGGCTTCGGCAAGAGTGGAGATTTTCTTTTTAACAAGATCAAACTTAAAACTTCCCGGCCTTAGACCCCTAATGAAGGCGTCAAAGGCCACCCCGAAGATTAAGATCTTGGATCCGAAGGGCTTCAGTTTGAATCTCTTAACGAAACTTCTAAGAGCCTCCTTAGGTCCCTGGACGACCTTGCCTAGGTGCATGCTTGTTTTTTGCTCTTGCTTGTTGGCAACAAAGTGACTAGTGAATAAGAAACTGAGTTCCGTGAAATTATTGACTGAATTAGGTGGAAGATTGTTAAACCACTTCTGAGCTACTCCCTTGAGTTCTTTGGGAAGTTCTTACACCAGGTAGCATCATCTACTCCTTGGACGTACATCCGATGTTTGTAAGCGGACAAGTGATCATCGGGATCTGTTGTTCCATCAAAAGGTTCTATAGTAGGGAGTTTAACCTTTGGGAAGGGGGCGCCTCCATTATCTCGGCCGAGAATGGAGTGGGCCGGTTAATCGGGAGGGCTCCCATCTGTCCCTCAATGGGTATGTACTCCTTACGATATTCCTTTAACACCGGGTCGGACGACGTGTTTGCGAGGCAATGGACGCCTATAGGCCATGGGTTGAGCCACTTGTCTTCTCTTGTCGTGGATGAACAAGAGAGTGACTTAAACTTCGTCCCTCCCCTACGGACGACAACCTCAAAGGAGGGTCTCTCGGGTATGATGTAGAACCCGTCGGCGATCGTTGTATTGCTTCTTTGCTCTCTTTGCTTCTAGATATTCTCTGGCATCTGTTTCCATTCGGTGCCCGCTTGGACGAACATGGTCCTGGGTCCTTACCACCAGGTTCCAGTCCATCTTCCTTCGCCGATCCTTATCCTCTCGGTTGCTTTCCTCTTGCCGTTCTCCTAGAGGGTTCTCGACGAACAGTCGACTAGGACACGGACGATCGTCTTGGGAACGTCCCCTAGGGGAGGTGGATTGTTAGCGGTGGCTCGGGGTTAAGCGGAAAAACAACATATTGCTCTTGATACGTTCTCGGACGACTAGCTGCCATCTTTGCCTCGGAAATCATTCAAGGCGTTCTCTAGATGGGCGGCGATCCACCGGACGTTCAAGATTCTCTTGAATGACGGAGTTCTTTGGCTTGGTCCAAGAACTCTGGACGATGGACGGGGTCTATCCCTTCCTCGAGGTGGTCTCTCGTGTTCTACTTGTGTCTTCGACATTAACACGAAGACTTCGGTTTTCGGCAAGGTTGGACGATTGACAATCGGTCATCGCTGCGTCTCCCCACGAGACGGCGCCAAATGTTTAGTCCGCTTGTCCAACAAGTAAGTCGTAGATGGTGCTTTCTTGTCGAGCAAGTAAACTAGTATCCCTTAGATGTTCTTCTTTGGAGACTTGTGCAACAATGTCTGAATCAACCAAGTCCAAGCCTGAGCTTCGTTCCCGAACCTGCAAAAAGGGACCCACCCTGGAGGTTTGGGTGGTGGTTCCCCCTCCGAAGCTTAAGTCAGGTATCAGGAGTGGTAAGAGAAATGTAGAGATAGAGAGAGAAAGTGAGAGAATAGTTTTTCAGAGTAACTTTACACTGTTTGCCTTGAATTGTGTGTCTCCTGATTTTAGGGGTATTTATAGTGATAGCAAGTTGACAGCTATCCTTAATACCTGCCCTAGAATAGTGGCTTCTGATTGGGTGAGAAATCAAAACATGACACGTGGCAGATCATGACTAGTGGATATCTATTAACCAATCTCCTTCAGCCACCTTACATTGTTGGGCTCATTCTTTGGGCGAGAATCTAGACCTTTTAACTCTCCTGAGGGTAGCCCAAAGATGCAAGGCATTTCTTCTCTTTAACTCAGGTGACACGTGTACGGCTCTGATAAGCCCAAGTGTCCCAAAAAGAGCTGTAGATGTTAGACTACAACATAAATAATATTAATAATAATAAATAATAAATAATAAATAATAATAATAATAAATAATAAATAAGTAATAATAATAATAAATAATAAATAATAAATAATAAATAATCAATAATAAATAATAAATAATAAATAATAATAATAACAAATAATAATAATAATAATAATAAATAATAATAATAATAATAAATAATAAATAATATTAATAATAATAATAATAATAATAAATAATAAATAATATATAATAAATAATAATAATAAATAATAAATAATAAATAATAAATAATAAATAATAAATAATAAATAATAAATAATAATAATAACAAATAATAATAATAATAATAATAATAATAATAATAATAATAATAATAAATAATAATAAATAATAAATAATATTAATAATAAATAATAATAATAATAAATAATAAATAATAATAACAATAATAATAATAATAAATAATAAATAATAAATAATAAATAATAAATAATAATATTAATAATAAATAATAATAAATAATAATAATAATAATAATAATAATAATAATAATAATAATAATAAATAATTAATAATAAATAATAAAAAATTAATAATAAATAATAAATAATAAATAATAAATAATAAATAATAAATAATAAATAATAATAATAATAATAATAATAATAATAATAAATAATAAATAATAAATAATAAATATAAATAATAAATAATAAATAATAAATAATAAATAATAAATAATAAATAATAAATAATAAATAATAAATAATAAATAATAAATAATAAATAATAAATAATAATAATAAATAATAATAATAATAATTATAAATAATAAATAATAAATAATAAATAATAAATAACAATAAATAATAATAATAAATAATAAATAATAAATATTAAATAATAAATAATAAATATTAAATAATAAATATTAAATAATAAATAATAATAAATAATAAATAATAAAAACAACAAATAATAATAATAATAATAATAATAATAAATAATAATAAATAATAAGTAATATTAATAATAATAAATAATAAATAATAAATAATAATAATAATAAATAATAAAAACAAAAAATAATAATAACAATAATAATAATAATAATAATAAATAATAAATAATATTAATAATAATAAATAATAAATAATAATAATAATAATAATAATAATAATAAATAATAAATAATAAATAATAAATAATAATAAATAATAAATAATAATAATAACAAATAATAATAATAATAATAATAATAAATAATTAATAATATTAATAATAATAATAAATAATAATAAATAATAAATAATAATAATAATAAATAATAATTAATTATAATAACAAATAATAATAATAATAATAAATAATAATAAATAATATTAATAATAAATAATAATAAATAATAATAATAATAAATAATAATAAATAATAATAAATAATAATAAATAATAAATAATAAATAAATAATAATAATAATAAATAATAAATAATAAATAATAAATAATAAATAATAATAAATAATAATAATAATAAATAATATTAATAATAAATAATAATAATAATAAATAATAATAAATAATAAATAATAAATAAATAATAATAATAATAAATAATAAATAATAAATAATAAATAATAAATAATAAATAATAAATAATAAATAATAATAATAACAAATAATAATAATAATAAATAATATAAATAATAAATAATAATAAATAATAATAATAATAATAATAATAAATAATAATAAATAATAAATAATAAATAATAAATAATAAATAATAAATAATAAATAATAATAATAATAATAATAATAATAATAATAATAAATAATAATTAATAAATAATAATAATAACAAATAATAATAATAATAAATAATAATAAATAATATTAATAATAAATAATAATAATAATAAATAATAAATAATAAATCATAATAATAATATTAATAATAAATAATAAATAATAAATAATAAATAATAAATGATAAATAATAATAAATAATAAATAATAAATAATAATAATAACAAATAATAATAATAATAATAAATAATATTAATAATAAATAATAATAATAATAATAATAAATAATAATAAAAAATTAATAATAAATAATAAATAATAAATAATAAATAATAAATAATAAATAATTAATAATTAATAATTAATAATTAATAATTAATAATTAATAATTAATAATTAATAATTAATAATTAATAATTAATAATTAATAATTAATAATTAATAATTAATAATTAATAATTAATAATAAATAATAATAATAATAATAATAAATAATAAATAATAAATAATAAATAATAAATAATAAATATAAATAATAAATAATTAGTAATAAATAATAAATGATAAATAATTATAATAATAAATAATAATAATAATAATAATAAATAATAATAAATAATAAATAATAAATAATAATAATAAATAATAAATAATAAATAATAAATAATAAATAATAAATAATAAATATTAAATAATAAATAATAAATAATAAAAACAACCAATAATAATAATAATAATAATAATAAATAATAAATAATATTAATAATAATAAATAGTAAATAATAATAATAATAATAAATAATAAATAATAAATAATAAATAATAAATAATAAATAATAATAATAATAAATAATAAATAATAAATAATAAATAATAAATAATAAATAATAAATAATAAATAATAAATAATAAATAATAAATAATAAAAAATAATAATAACAAATAATAATAATAATAATAATTATTATTATAATAATAATAAATAATAATAAATAATATTAATAAAAAATAATAAAAAATAATAATAATAATAAATAATAATAAATAATAAATAATAAATAAATAATAATAATAATAAATAATAAATAATAAATAATAATAAAAAAATCCACATCCAACCACTACTCCAAAACTAGAACAAAAAAAAAAAAATTTTAAAAAAAACTAAACTAACAAGTGGTTTTTTTTTTTGGGGAAATTTAATCCAACCCCACAAAACAAAAAAAAACCTTATGACCACGTTCGATGTATTTAACGGCAACAAGCTCTTTGGTTTCTTTGTGTCGCATAAGTCGGGCAACTCCAAAATTCCCAGCTCCTAATTGTTTGATTACTTCATACCCCAACCAATCGCCGCCCCTCCCAACCCATCGCCGCCCCTCCCCTTCGAACCGCAACCCATCCTCCCCTTCGATTTAGGTGAGTTGCAGCCTTGCAGGTGGTGAGTGGTGATTCAATTTCGTGGCTGATTCGAACCGCCCATCGAAGGGGCTGCTGGTTCGATTTCGGGGGTGTTGGGGTGGTTTCGGGGAGTATTGGGGTGGTTTCGGGGGTATTGGGCTGGTGTCGGGGGGTGTTGGGGTAGTTTCGTGGGTATTGGGGTGGTGCCGATCTGGTGGTTGCGGTGGTGAACGTGGTCAGCGGTGGTGGTGAATTTTATGTATAACTATGTATTGTAGTTAGTAGTATGCTTTTTCCTAGTATAATTGTGTCTTGGGAAAAATTGATGAATGCTTGAGAAGAGATGAAGAACAAAAGAGAGAAGAGATGAAGAACAAGAGAGAGAAAGAGATGAATTTAGCAAAAGTCAAACCAAGTTAACGCCGTGACAAATTCCGTCAAGTTTAATGACAAAAATCAAGTTCAGGGTTATCGGAGACAGGGCTGCCAAAGTCAGGGTTATATTGGAAAAAGGCCTATAAGTCAGGGTTATCTGAGATAATATCCCATAATATAAATATAAGAAAATCAAAGAAATAGAATATGAATTGAATCACTTAATGGCCTGTTTGGTTTTAAGCATTTCATTTGAAATGCTGGATTTGGCCAAATAACATGTTTGGGTAATCCAACATTTGGATTTGGAATTGGCCCAATTCCAACCTATTTAAAACTTAAGCCCATATTTGAGAATTTGAAATCCATTGTCAAAACTTCTCATTTGAAATCCCAAATAACGTCGACATCTTCATTTCTCCTTCTCTCTCTTCGAGCTCTCTCTCTGTCCTTGGGCTTTCTCTCTCCTCAAGCTTTCTCTCTCCTCAAGCTTTCTCGCGTCAAGCTTTATCTCTCCTCCTTTACTGCGAAATCTCATTTCTAAGGTTAGTTTCTCAATTCTTAATTTTTTTACCATGAATTTGCTGCGTTATTGTTTGATTGTTGATTTATAAATATTGTTTTAGGTTTTTTTTTTGGAATAGATTTTATCTTCTGATCAAGAATGTGTAGTTGATTGAATTTTCGATTCTTTGTATTATGTATTTATATCTTGCTCTTTTGTTTGTTGTATTGATTAATTAGGGCTTTTTTCTCTTGTAATTTCTTTTGAGATTTTGTGGTAATTAGGGTTTATAATTTGCAAAATCTGAAAATGAGAAGTATAATGGCATATACTTTTCTTAGAACGGCAGCTCTAAAGTTTTTGATTTTTTGTTTGGCTAAAGGTTTCCGTTGTATTTTCTGATTTGATTTTGGGGGTGGGGAATATGTTTCTTGTGATATAAAGTTTTTATTTCCTGAATCTCTTTTAATTGAGCAGAATTGTTATATTTTATGCTGATTTAGCTTATTTATAATGTTCAAATATTGTAATGTCTATATGTAGTGAGGTGTATTCATTAGAGGTATGGTTTTTGGCTTCATGGTAATGACTTGACGAGCTGTGCCTAATTCCATAATGTTTAAACAATTTATGTTCAGAAAATGTGTGGATGTTGTATTTTAAATGTTGTATATCAAACAACAAATGTTCTATATAAAAATTCACCATCGTATATGATTAATATAGATGATATGATACCTGATTTTCATGTACAACTTTTATAATTCTGTATACAACGTTAATGGTTCAGTATATAACATTTGTGGTTGGGGTTTTGAGCGGGGAGGGAATGTGTCAACCATTTTTAGCATGGAAATGGTTGGGGTTTTGAGCGCGGTGGGAATGTGTCAACCCGAGCTCCTAGAGTTTTGGATATAATGTATGGTTTTTAAATTTTTTAATTTGGGAAGTGTGAGATTTTGTGCAACTCTGTTTTAGTCGAACATTATAAAGTTGATATGTCATGTGATACTTGATATGTTACACAGAAGTTTGAAATATGTCGGATGAGGTGAGTATACAAGAGTCAAGGAAACGTGCAAGGGACAATGATGAAGATCTAGAGTTAGTTACCCTGGTTATAGGTTTTATTATAGTAGTTGTGGGGGCATGGTATGGTCAACGATATAGGGTGAATGAAGTAACATGGAATGAGCGTGAGCGTGCACAAACAAGAGCTACATGGATGAATACTTTGAGGAATAATAGAATATGTCGTGAGCAATTGCGTCTCGACATACGTTGTTTTGAGAAGTTGTGTCATACATTACAATCAAAGGGGGACCTAATGACTACAAGAAATGTCACCGTAAAAGAAATAGTTGCATTGTTTCTTCATGTCCTTGCACATGATTTGAAGAATAGAACAATGCAAGCCCTCTTTGCTCGTTCAGGAGAGACTATAAGCCGCCAATTTCATGTGGTCCTTCGAGCTATGCTCAAAATCGGAAAGTATTATATCAAACCATATGACCAAAGTATTAGCTATGACGGGGATAACAGGTGGAAGTGGTTTGAGGGAGTTCTTGGAGCTCTTGATGGGACACACATTGATATGACGGTCCCCATTGAGGATAGAGCTCGTTATCGAGATAGGAAGGGGGACATTAGCACCAATGTGCTAGCTTCATGTGATCCAAACCTTCGTTTCACATATGTTTTACCTGGTTGGGAAGGATCCGCATCAGACCCTCGTGTCCTTCGTGATGCTCTCCAGAGGTCCAATGGTCTAAAAGTACCAAGAAATAAGAGTTTATAACTTATTATCTTATAATTAGTTAATGACGTATTAAATCCAAAAGGGTAATGTTAAATTTCTATGATGCAGATAGATATTTCCTTGTGGATTTGGGCTTTACTAATGGTGAAGGTTTCTTAGCTCCTTACAAAGGTACTCGGTACCACTTGAATTTGTGGCGAGGAAACACTCCCACGAACTACAAAGAGCTTTTTAACTTGCGCCACTCGTCTGCACGGAATACAATTGAAAGGGCGTTTGGACTATTAAAAAAACGTTGGGCTATACTTAGGGATCCTAGTTTTTTTGATAAAAATACTCAAATTAGAGTCATCAATGCTTGTTTTATTCTCCATAATTTCTTAAGGGAGGAAAATATGGAGGAAACAAGACTTTTACATGAGGTAGACCAAGACTTACTTGATGCGGAGCCAAATGATGATATAGATGAAGATGATGATTTCATTTCAACCGCTCGGTCAACAAATGAGTGGAATAATTTTAGAGATGATCTTGCTAAGAAGATGTTTGAGGAGTACCAAGTGCGAAGGGTTCAAGCTATTTGAATATGTCTTTGTCCTTCTGTTTTTCTTAATTTTTATCAAAATATCTACTAAGTTGTAATCTTTTGGATTTATTTATATGACTATCTCCTTTGTATTTTTAACTAAGGTATATCTCATTTTGTACAATTCTAGTACCAAGGTATTCAGTTTCTTTATAGTTGAATTAATTTGTTATGAGTTAAGTTTATTTCTAACTTGTTATGTGCTCTATACTCTCTGTCTCTCATATAATACTAGGTGAGTGCTCAATTATTTTATTTGGCTGTTAAATTTGATGCATGCTGATTTATGAGCTAAGTTTTCTGTCTCACAGTGCTGGTTTTTTTTTTTTTTTTGCAGATCATCAGAATCAATTCATCATCATTTTGCTTAGAAGTTGAAAATTTTCCCGTTCATTATTGCTTAACTTGCAAAAAGGTGTGCCTTTCCTGCTTTTAATACTAATAGTTTGAAGAATGATTTGCGTCCTACCTTGTTATTGAATTCTGTAATTCTAAGGACATGCATGAAATCACTGTATACCAGAAATGTCAGATTGGTAATGATTAAAACTTTATAGTCAATACTCTATTTTCTTTTGATGTTTGTGCATGGAGCTTCCAGTTCTAGCGTACTAGCATTCTAATTATAAACTTTATAGTTTGATTTAACCATAGTTTCATCTAAAGAAGATTCTGTTTCTATATTATGACATATCAAAGTTGATATATTCATGATTTATACAGTAAAAAGAGAACTTAATTAGGAAGAGAAAGTTTGAGCAATTTGAGATGAGAATAGGTTAAGAGGCTACCACATGTGCCTTGGTCCTTGACATGAGTAACTGCACCCTTCTTTCTCATTTATGGACTGTAACTTATTTCATGGACTTAATTCTAACAATGTCTTCAGATGAGGGAGAGTGAGACATCCATTATCTCTTGATTGGATATGACAATGGGGAAGGGAAGTGACACCTGAGACTGTAAGATTTTGGGGCTTAAAAATAAGTGAGATGAACACATCTGCTGATTGGATATCCTATCCTCGTTGTCCCTTTGTTCTGTATGTTAGCAATCAACAATGAACTGAATAGTTTATCTTCAGTTTTTGGCCTGTATTTAGCTGATGTAGAGGAACCAAACCAACTGCATATTAATAGTAATATTAGTGATATCAAATAGGACATTTGTGTTGTGTTTAATATAAGCATCTAAGGTTCTGAGAATTAATATAGTCGACAAACTGAACATTGGACTGGTAGATTCCAAAGCGTAGCTCCCATTCGATTTTGTCTTTGTATTGCTTTCCTCTCTTGTCAGAATTTGACCCTGGACTCAGCACTTAATCTTTAGATCTTACTTCTACACTATACCAAAAAAAAATCAAAAACCCAAATGTATAAAGCACCACCACAACACCATTTGGTTCATATTCTGCCACTATGGGGACTAGAAGTCAAATCCATTTTATTAAACAGAGCATACATCTGTAGGACTAGTCGTCTAAAATTTTAGTTTACACTAGTTGATGCTTATTTTATTTAACTGTGTGTTTTGCGATACGTAGGAACAATGAATTCCAAAAGGCAAGGCAAAGAACCTATGGGTCCTCCACGCAAAAGGGGATATGTTGTGTGGAATCGCCAAATGGATGTGATGCTTACTTCCACATTATATGAGCAAATTAATGAAGGGAACAAGGAGATTTCAAGTCCCAAGCGTATCAAGCCGTGGTGGACAAGTTAAGGGTTGAATTGAATATATCTGTGACTGTAGATCATGTTAGGAATCGAATTAGGGTTTGGAAGAGGCACTATGCTACAATTACTGAAATCCGAGCTTACACGAAATTCAAGTGGGATGAAGAAAGGAAGATGGTGGTGATCCCTGTAGAAGAGCTTGATGAATGGAATAAGTACTGTAAGGTATGTTATGTTCTACTTTCTGTTTTGCAATTTATCTTATTAGTGATTAATATTACAAATTTGCAAGCTAGTTAATCTGCATTTTTTTCTGTCCTGGAATTTGTGTTATAGATGCATTTAACTCTTGCTATTGTTTCAAAAATTGTGGATTTTGTGCGAATTGTATGTATTACCCTCCCCTTGTTCCTGAACTAATTAGTAGGTTCACAGAAATATAACCCTCCCCTTGCTTATGTTTAATTTTGATCTGATAATTCAACTGATTTTCAAGGCTGTACTGATCATGGAGACGATGACTGTTTAGAGGGGAATGTTGCACCTGGAACTGGATTTTGGGTGGGTTGAGGGTAATATAGGAGTAGTATTGTAAGATGGGGGTGACGCATTGCGTGCACAGGTTTGCTGGCTTCATAAGTTCCTAGTTTCCAGACTTGGAGAGACACTAGCATCCTTCATATTACATAATAAGCCATAGGATGGTGGAACAAATAACACTTTTCTGCATGTCATCAAGCTCTTGTATGCTCTCTGCATCTGTTTTATCATTGATGTTGTGGATTATCATTATTAAAAGATATGATACAATATTATCATTTCTTTTGCATAAAAGCAACTTTCTTGTACCTCATGTAGATTTTGATAGCATGTTCAACTACATGGTCAAGATACTTGTTTCACAACTATATTTCTCAACAAGTAAACAGAAACATGAACGAATTTTCTTGCATTATCAAGTGAATAAAATTTAAGCTTATCATTCTTCTTTGTTTTTCCAGATGGTTATATTGTATAAAATGACTTGAGAATTATAGCATATAACTGATTTTCTTTGGTGCAATATATGCTTCATTTTGTTGCTTTAACGTGCAGGAAAATCCTAATGCCTCTGCATACTTGAACAAGTGTATTGACAATTGGGACGATATAGTTACTTTGTTCGCTTTGGATAGAGCAACCGGTGATGGTGCTGAGCAACACGAGAAGTCCGCTGCTGCTATGGACACTGAAACTGAAGGAGGGAGTACATCGGAGACTTCTTCTGGAGGTTCAAACAGGAAGCTTAGCAGATGCTGTTAGTAGTTTTGCGGATTCTTTCAAAGAGTATGTGAGTAAAGCGCAAGGTCCTCTGAAACCAAGTTCCCAAGAGATCTACGATGTAGTCTCTAGTGTTATTGGGCTTTCGGGTCAACAAGTGCTTCAGGCTGTGAAGAGGTTTATGAACGGGCCGGTGAATGAGTTCGATATGCTGAAACATCTACCGGAGGAGCAAAAGTTAGACTGGATTTTATTATGTATTAGTGATTAGTAGTTTTATTTCGTTGGTTGTAGGATCGAATTACAATTCTAAACTTTAGCTTGGTTTGCCAAACAGTATTTGAATTTGAAATTCAAGATTTGAAATTCTATGTATTCCCAAACAGCTTGTTAGAATTTGAAATTCCAAATTTGAAATTCTTAAGTTTCCCAAACACTAGACTTGGAATTGAATTCCAGAAATTGAAATTCTAAATTTGAATTGTACTATTTGAAATGAAATATGGGTATCCAAACGCAACCTAAGGGGATTTCGTTTTTTACCCCCACGGTGCTCCCATTTCAGCAACCACTTTAGCTTTTCGGGTGGTTGTAGGACGGACGACCGCATATAAGTGGTCGTTTCCATTGAGAATTGAATGGAGTTTTCCCGTATTTTCCCCAGAGAATCTAAGAGAGACATTACTGTCGAGAAGTTTAATTTCGTTGGTTAGCTAAATTTTGAACTAGAAGCTCCTAGTATAAAAAGCATATATGATACATTACCCCTTTACATTATGCTGTTCTTTTGAACGTGGCAATGTTGAATTTGTGATAGCTAAAATATGTGAACTGAAATTACTTTTGGCATCTTGAGAATGAAAAATCTGGTCTATTAAGCTTACCAAGTTTATATATGAAATAGGGAATAGTTATTCATTCTTGTACTGGTTCTATTTACTGCAAAATATCTAGATTTATATGCTGGAGTAATCTTAGTTAAGTATTGATCCATATGAGAAATGGTCATTTCCTACAAATCTTAGGATTTGTGTTGTTTTCCTAATTCTAGTAGGAATAGGACTCTTAAAATCCTAATCATAGTAGGATTAGAACTCCTAGTACTGTTAGGAGTCTCAAAGTTTAAGTTTGTTCATAATTCTAGTTGAGTTAGAAATTCAAATCCGAGTAGGATTAGGATTCCTAATTGGAGTAGGATTTTAGTAGCATTAGGAGTCTAGTTGGAGTAGGAGAAATAGTAGGCGTCCAAGTTGAGCTTGTTCTACTTGGATTAGGAGTTTGTTATTTCATTATTATTTTGTTCTTAGTTTCCTAGTCTTAGTATGATTAGGGTTTTATTTTATACGCCTATATAAGGCTTTGTTTTACATTAATAAAAAAGAGAGTTTTGGAGTTTAAGAATTGAAAGTGATGTTAAGCCTGTTTATGCGTGCATAGAACTGAGTGTTCAAATACACAAATCGAGACTTTGAGTGATCTTGGAGTCTAGACTCACAAGAGACCCTCTTGATTTGGACATGGATGGCTTCTCTAAAACAAGCTCTAGTTCTGTTAGTTTTCCAAAGAACCAAACAAATCAAGATTTAGACCTCTAACGCGCCCTCGCCGTGACACTGCTCTGATACCACTTGATGTGATTTTCTTTGGCGATTTCGAACTTTTATTCTGTTTTGTGAATTATGAACGAGTAGTAATCCAAAAGTAATAGGATAGAACTCTTAAATATAGGTTTAAGAGGGTCTCTTGTCAGTCTAGGCTCCAAGATCACACAAAGTCTCGGTTTGTGTATTTGAACACTCAGTTCTATGCAAGCATAAACAAGCTTAACACTTTCAATTCTTAAACTCCAAAACTCTCTTTTATAATAATGAAAAACAAAGCCTTATATAAGCGTGTAAAATAAAACCCTAATCATACTAAGACTAAAGAACAAGATAATATGAAATAACAAACTACTAATCCAAGTAGAACAAGCTCAACTTGGACGCCTACTATTACTCCTACTCCAACTAGATTCCTAATGCTACTATAATCCTACTCCAACTAGACTCCTAATGCTACTATAATCCTACTCCAATTAGGAATCCTAGTCCAACTAGGATTTGGATTTCTAACTCAACTAGAATTATGAACAAACGAAAACTTTGAGAATCCTAACAGAACTAGGAGTTCTAATCCTACTAAGATTAGGATTTTAAGAGTCTTATTACTACTAGAATTAGGAAAACACACAAATCCTAACAGAACTAGGATTTGTAGGAAATGACCATTTCTCATATGGATCACATATGGCATTACAAAAAGCAAGACAACTTTTTTGGTCTATGTTTGATTCATGTATAAGAAAGTTGTTCCTCAGAGAATAATAAAACAAGTATTAGCACTATGTTATCCAGTAACCGGTATACGTTACCTAGATTGTACTTGTGTATTTATCACATCTAGGGTATTCTATTTGATAGACCACTTCTGCCTAGAATGTGGTTAATTCATTCTTGATGTCTATGTTAGTCATTTTGTGATCTGATGAGGAGTAAGGCAGCTGATAAGAGAATGGTAAGCAATTATATAACCTATGGAAGTTTCAACTCTCATACTATATTCTAGGTGTTAACTTTATCTTCCTTCCAGGTTAAGATTTGGAATGGAAAAAAAAATACTCTTTTAGTACTTTCTTTGGTTGTCCTAAGATAAATTTATAATCTGGTTCTTGTATAGTTGTGCTTGCTTTGTTTTTTAGTCCTTGATGTCACAATTATCTAGCACCTACCTTGAAACATACATACCACCATGCCTACTCTGATGCGCACCTCCCCAAGAATCTCACATCCATGTTCAACGTCTCCTCCTTGCATCAGATTCCTGCCACTGCCTCAGAACACAAAGTCATACATATTTTCAACCCCTCAATACCTTCTCCATGCAGATAGAAGTCCCACCAATACACAACAAACGCAACAAATTAAATACTAATTAATGAAAAACCATATAAACACATATAGTTGTGGATAATATTAGCAGCAAAACAATCAAATTTTAATTTAAGTAAACAATCAACATCTAATTAAAAATCCATTTGAACACTCATAATAGTGTCTTTAATCTACTAAAACTATATTTCTCTTTAAAAAGTACTAATAATAATTCTAGAAACTTGTAAAACTGCAACACTTGTGAATTTTGACTGTCAAGTGGCTCATTCACAGGTACTCTATATTTGCATGTACAAACTTTGTGAGGGTGCTCTTTGCAATTAGAGCACATCTATTTCCCACTTTTTAGAACTCTGCATTTATATGTTTGAATCTTACCATCCCCATATGCTCTCTTCCTTTAATTTGGAGGCCTCTTATACTTAACTCTAGGATCACTTAGTAAAATGGGGCTACTATCTATTTGATTCCACATGCTTTGTCCATCAGAGGCTCTAAGGAGAATGAATATGAAGCTTCACAAGTGTCTGTGTGGTACCACAATGCCACATAGTCCTCTACATCTTCATTTTCAGAGCATATAGATGTTGTTACATGCTAGCATGGAATGCCATTCACATCCCAATATCTAGACGCACAAACTTTCTTATCTAACCTCACAACAAATGTCAACTTGCTATTATGAACATACTAAACTTCATATAAATTTTTGTTCGCCTCCATTTCCTTCCAGTTCTTGGTAGCTTGACGGTGGTCATGTAATGTTGTTCGGACTCTAGGTGTAACAGTGCCAATACACTTAGTAGCTTGTGCATTCTTCTCCACCATCCTAAACATAACTTGCCTTCTAAATTCTTCTAACATGGTCAGAATTGGTTTCTCTCTAGCTTCAAGGATCCATGAGTTAAATGTCTCGGCCATGTTATTGCAACTTGCAAGTGACCCCTGTGTTTGCCAAGTCTTATAAAAGCACCTACAAAAATTTTCACATCTCGTGCACACATTTCTTGATAAGCTTTTTGGCTTTGTTTTTTTAACTCAGTCATGGCATCGGTGAACCCTTCCAATGTATATGCTTTTACTGCTTTCCAAAAAAGCTTGTGTAAAGGAGCGCCAATCCAATTTGTGTATATATGCCTTACTCATAGCATATGCTCAACATTGGGAAGCAATTTGGGTATTATAGGCACCAACCCCTAACATAATTCATTTAGAAATTGGGAGAAAATAATTAGCATGACCTATGTATATGTGGTATCATATATGTGTACGAGAGAGATACAAAAGACAAAATAATATTTAAAGAAATGTAACAGAATACCTTTTGTTGATCAGATAATAACATCCAACCCTTACCAATTTACATCTCTAAATCATCAATGAGATGTTCAAGAAACCAAGACCAACCTTCTTTGGATTCTGACTGTACAACATCAGATGCCTCTGGAAACATTTGGTTGTTTGCATCCCTTACAGTTGCGCAAAGTAACTCATCCTTACAATAGCCTTTGAGGAATACGCCATCTAAGCCAAGTACCCTTCTACATCCATTCAAGAACTCTTTCCTCAAAGCTGAAAAGTTGATATAAATCATATGAAATTGAGGAATCGAGCTAGAAATACGAGGCTTCAAAATAGAAATTCACTTGTCTCCGTATTGGATCTCTTTAGCTCATGTTGATAAGCTCTTGAGGACTCGTATTGTTCTCAACTACCTTTGCACATGTAGATATTAATTTTTTTGGCAATAAAAGCTTGTCGCCTATCAATATTTATATTATATGCATCATGAACATCCTTAATGAATAACTTTAGTTTGCACATTGGATGTTTAAGGAGTTTTTCCTGATACTCTTCAGCAAAAAACTTAGCATTTGCTCTTTTACTAGGTGTGCAATTGTGAATGTCTTTGAAAAATCGAATCTGCAGGTATCTATATTCTTTTGAATATCTTGTGCTAAGCTTCCAACTACATTTTGGATTGAGTTTACACTTCAAAAGCACCCTATTTGGCTCATTATGATAGTAATTCCACCCTCTCTCTGTCTGACAACTGTAGTAGATTAGTGCCTTTCTAAGCACCTCAACTTTCTTGAATAGTTGCCCCAGTTCAAGTTGCACCGATCCATACGGTGTTTCAGGATCATTGAATGGACACTTGCAGTTCTCATCAACTTCGATATTCTCATCATCGTTACTAGGGTGGGAAGGACCATCATCATTGGAGTCCCTTTCACAATATTGGCCTTCTTATTGAACCGGTTCAAAGTCATTATCATCTTCGTCCCAATAATCATCTCTTACACCTCTTGCCTTCTGATTTTGTACATTCCCATCCTTGTCCTTTAAAATTTGTGTCCTCCCTGAGTTGTTTCTCTTGAACATCCACTCTGTATTCTTCTCTTGCACATCAATAAATTCTTCATCACTACTACCTGCTTCTAAATCATCAATAACCTCTCCAGGCTCACTCCAATATATGTCTTCATTAAGTTCATCATCTAGATCTCTAGTCACACTCTCATACCTAGAAACCTCAACTTGGACTTCTAAGTTTATATCTGCAGCAACTTCTTTAGAGAAATCCTCACTAACATTCACTTGATGCATATGCTCCCAAACAAAGTACAACTGGATGCTCCTATGTGTAACTCCTTGTATTCGTAACTCTTCAATTGTTTTATCATTCATAACTTGCGTACGTTTTTCCTTAATAAGAAAATAAGCAACCAATTGTTAGTGATTAAATAACCTCTACATAACGTTGCCAATTTCTATCAGAGTTAGTGCACATGTGCCTTTTAAAACGGAACCACCCACATATTCCAACTCATCACCTTTAGCCTTTGTAGGCATAAAAAATCATGTCACCTACACAATTTATTTTTGTAAAAAGAGAGTTGCCAATCAGTTTTCAGGAAACACTAATACACCAAAAATAGAGAGATTTTGGATTTGGGGTGAATATCCTTACTTAATTTAGTGACATATTAAATTGTTATGCACATGTAAGGTTAATTGATTGCAACCTAAAAAAAGACAATATTGCTAGATTGGTTTTTTTAACATCAAAGATCTAATTTTTATATGACCGAATTAAACAATCAAATTACATGGTACCTAGCAGGTTGTCCAAGTTATATGATTTAGTCGTGAGAACATTTATTTAAGTCTTGATTAACAATCATATATAAGGTGAAAAATATTACAATCAGGCATAAAATAATATTCATAAAAAAGAAATAAAAAATAGATAAAGAAAATATTGCAGGGAGGTACGTAGTTGTAATACTCCATCCGTTTTTTTAAGTTCTACTTACTTTCCTTTTCAATCCGTTTTTTAAAGTTCTACTCACTATACTTTATTCCTCATTTGGAAAAAGATATACAATAATTTAATCATCCTTTCCCTACACTTGATATCTTGTTTATGGCTTAACTTTTTGATAGCTTTTAGTTGGTATTGTAGTAGTTTTTGAGTTAGTATAGGCTAGTTTGTTAGCTAATTCCTTAAGTTGTGCAATTTTCCTCCTTGTATGCACTTTCTTTCGGTGCTTTGTTTCGTTTCAGGGCTTAGGAGCATGCTTGTAGGTAGGGATGTGCACCGGTCCAAAACCGGACCAGACCGGACCGAAACCGGTTTGGACCGGAACTGGAATCACAGATGTTTCCGGACCGGGGACCGTACCGGATGGTCCAGACCTGCCCGGCCGGTCCGGTTCCGGTTTTGGACTGGATTTTGTGATTTTTGCAATTTTTTTTTCCTATTTTTCAAGAGCTGTTTTTTTTCATTCTCTTATACAATCTTAGTCTTCTTCCTAATACTAATTCATGAACTATTTTAACCTCCTTTCATGATACTTTTATATTAATAATAATTTTAATATAATCTCATAATTTTAATATAAGTTGGTTGAAAGTTTAATGAAACTTTTGTATAGAAAAAACGCATTGCTTAAAGTAACCGGTTTTTCTGGTACGGACCGAAAAAATTCGATTTTAGACACCGCCCCGGAAAACCGGATTCCAAAATTTTGAGGACCGGGGACAGGACCGGCAGCCACCAGTCCGGTCCGGTTCCAGTCCGGTCTCAGTTTTTTTGCCGGTCCGTCCAAAACTGCACACCCCTACTTGTAGGGCACTTGCACAACCCTGAATATCAAGATCGAAGAGGAAGGTCAAGGAATCATCAAGGAAGCATAGCCGAGCATAAACGAGTTCATGGGGCCAAACACAGGAAGTTTTCACTAGTAGAATATATTAATATTGCTACGGTTTTGAATAGAGGTATGGCTGCGGATTTCGTTGCGCCGCAAATTAGGACGCAGCAACAAGTAAATATATTGCTGCGGTTTTTAACCACAACAATAGGCTAACCTATTGCGGCAGTTTCTTGTTAAAACCACAGCAACACAATAATTTTTTTTTTTAAAAAAAAACAAGTCTATTGCTGCGGTTTTAGCCCAAAACCGCAGCAATAGGTCGACGTAAAAGGAAAAAAAATTTAAACTTTTTTTTGGCAAAATTGTAAGCACAAGTGCACTGTATTAAACTTCAATTGCTAAAATATGATTGCATCAATTTTTTTTAAGAAGAAACACGTATACAACCAAATTCAAAATCAAACAATCGAATTCAATCTTAAACACAATATGTTTATACAAATGACCATTAATGGAAGAAAATATTTATACTTACATCTTAGAAAACACATATTATGAATTACACCAATGGACTTAAAAATGAAAAAAACACGAGATAATAGAGTTGAAACCACATACCACCTCACATCTTCAATTGAGCGGCGGAAATCTGGGCCAACGGAGCGAGAAGAGTTAGAAAACAAAATTTTTAGATCTGAAACTGGAAAAACAAAATCCTTAAACTTAAACTGAAACCCTAAATTTCATATCTAAAAATGCTAAAACAAAAAACCCGCCATTTCAATCGGACTGCGAGAGAGCGATAAGCGAGAAGCAAAGCTAAGCCGCACATGATCCGACGACAAACAACGAAGAACCAATGACAACGGAGATACGGCGACAGTAGATGGGAAGGCGAGTGGAGATGCGAAGGAGATATGAAATCTGAAAAAAAAATCCTTAAACAATAAACTAAAACCCTAAATTTCAGAACTCAGAATGATAAAACAAAAACACACCATTTTAATCGGATGCGCGAGAGAGCGATGAGCGAGAGCCAAAGCCAAGCCACACATGATCCGACGAAAAAACAATGAAGAACTAATTGCGACTAGAGAGCGAAGGCGAGAGGAGATGCAAAGGACCAAGATATGCGATGATGGCGAGAGGAGAAAGAGTTGTTTGAGATGATGGTGGTGGCAGAGGACGGGAGGAGTGGTTGAGATGATGGTGTGGTGAGGGGGAGAGAAAGAGAGGGGTCTGAGGAGAGAGAACGACAGGGGTCTAAGGAGAGAGATAGATAGGGGTATGAGGAGAGAGAACAGAGGTTGAGAGAAATGATTTCGTGAGTGAAGGACTGCAGGTGTTAAGTGTAACACCCCTAATAATAAAAGACATATTGTTGCGGTTTCTTCTAAGAACAGCAACAATATGTTGTCGTTACGTTGTTGTTTTTTTCACGCATTTATCAAATGCTAATTATGATTATCAACTAAATTATGTATTGAGTATTCTTATTTTATTTGAGTTGATGTAGAAATTTTATTATTTACATTTAGAAATATGATGTTTAATTTATTTATTTAAATATAGTTATGAAATCTGAATATGTTATGTTACAATTTATGGTAGGCGTGTCGCGCACCTAACAAAAGTAATTCCTAACTAACCTCCTAACTATGTAGCACGGCAAGTCAAAGTCGAATCCACAGAGACAAACGGTATCAAACACTAGAGATCTTGACTCAATTTAACTAAAAAAGTGACAAATGATGGTGGAAGAGATGTTAAACTAAAATTAACACTAAACTACAGCAACTAGCAATAACACATGATGTAAAATCAATCAATAGAAGCACCTAGAATTAAGCATCCCCACTAGCACGAATAATACATGAATAATTCCCATCCTAATAAACATAATCAATAATCCAAAAGGAGTAATGCACCCTAAAAATACCAAAGACCTCTCCTGAGTACCTATGGCTACTCTAAACAAGCAATCATATCTATTCCCATGGAATCATGCAAGAAAGAGACATTAATCATAGCATCACAACAATTTCCTAGCAATCCTATCTACTTATTCCCATAGAGATATTCATACTCCTGATTGAATCAACAAATCCATCTAGATTCAATTCCCATTGAATACAAGACATAGGGAATCAATTCAAAAATCACCTATCCCTAGTATGATAATGAAAATAAGCATAATTCAATCAAGCAAGGACAATTAATCACATTAAATTGGGATTAAGGGGAAAATTCATGCATTAAACATTGCTAGGATTCAACTTAACCCTAGATTATAGAACTACTCACTCCTAATTGAAATAACAAAGCAATTGAGAAATAAATTAAAAGACATAACAATAAAGGAAGAGAGAAAATTAGAAAAACTTAGTCTTTACTTGAATGAATCAATCCAAAGTAGCCAACTTGTAGAAATCAAGGTTCAATAATGGAGTTTTACTCTCAAAAAGCTGTCTAAAAAGTAATACTCTATTTTCTAATAATGAAAAACTACCCAAAAGTATGTTTAATAAAACCTAATATCGTTTACAAAAACTAGAAAAGGAAATAATTAAAGTCGCGGAAATTAGGGGAATAGCAGCTTGCACGGGCAAGCAGAAAACCGCACGGGCGTGCGCTATGGTGCACGGGCAAGCGAGATCCTACTTGGGCGTGCACGCGAGACAAAAGGTTTTGGTGTTTTCGTTCACAGATCAGCACGGGCAAGCGGTCGTCCGCTTGGGCGTGCGCCTTGGTGCATGGGCAAGCGGAATTTTGCTTGGTCCCCAAAGAGAATATTCTTAAATATCATCATTTCTTCAACCCCAAAGCACTCAAACTCATCTTCTCGCTTCCGGGAACCGCCAACTAGACCATCTACGAACCATCTTAGCTTCTCTTAGTCACAACCGGCCACAAGAACATGAAAATCACAAAGAAGAGCCAAAAGTATCTCGAAATAACACAATGGTTCAAAAGAACGCTCAAATTATGCAATTAGACCTAAGATGCACTAAAAACTACATGAAAATGAGACTTAATACCTACCTATATGCAGCTAAAAACCGATTTATCAAACTCCCCCAAGCTAAACTATTGCTTGTCCTCAAGCAATCCAAACTAAAAACCAAGAAAGGAGTTCAATAGCCGCGTCAAACAAAGTATGCATGTCAATTTTCATAACCAATTCAAACATATTTCAAAGTTATCATGGTAGAAAACAATCAAATCTCACAGTATAACACAAGGAAAAGCAACCATCTTACCACAAGTTCTCCCCTAAGCTTGACTCAATCATGAATATAGTAGCTCTCACTTTAGTCGTGCGCAATATCTCTCATGTGTATAAAAAGGGTCAAATGATCGCTCAAAGCTCAATTCCATTGACTATATCCCACCATAAGCTTGCACATCTTCTCACTCTCCACCGCTACGGGACTACGTTACATGCGAAGAATCATGAGGACTTCATATGGGTTGTAATGAAGGCTTAAGGTATGGGTATGGAAAGTTTTAGGAAAGTGGTGCTCAAAGGGGAAAGGGAAGCTTTTCAAACACCTTTGACAACAATTACAAAACTCCAAACATAAACATTCCAATTGCACTTCATTTTTTTTTCATTAACTGAACCATAAATCCTCAAAGAAAAACTCCAATTTCCTTTTATTGAATACTAAAAACATAAATCACAATCTTGTTTTTTTTCTTTTTATCTTTTCATTTTGTTTTGTTTGTTTTTTTGTTGTTTTTTTTTTCGACGAAGGATTTAATATTACATCTATAGAGGAAATTAGGAGTATCAATAATAACTACGAGGAGATGAACTCAACACAGATCATGAGTTTCAACTAATCATCAGATCACATAACCACAATAAATCTCCAATGTCACAACTTCACAATCATCAACATAACTTCACAATCCCTTAGGTAGGATAAGGTAAAGGGTTAGAGATGTAGCTAACAAAAGAAACAGGCTAGGCTCACAAGGGTGACAAAAAGGAGTAATCAATGTAGGTGGCATTTGGCTATGTAGCTCAGAAAACAACAATTGCCTCAATCATATTCAATGCATAAACAAGTCAATGCGGTCTCAAGGAGTATCAATGCAAGTTCTAGAGAATAGTCGCCAAGGAAGAGCATCACATACAAAAGAAAGAAGACTAAAAAGATGTCAGTCTATAAGGCATAACAACATCCTCACTAGATTGTAGCTACCAACACTGATCTAATCGCACATAGGAGAGACCAATCTTACCACAAACCAATCAATTCCTTGTTAACTATGAGATTCTCAAAAATAATTTTTTCTATTTTCACAAGCACATGCATAGATCTTTGCTATCATCGGAGGACTATGCCTAAATGCAACCTAAATGCAAAAACTATCATGCAGATGATATGCAAGATGCATCCTAATAATGAAACTATATGAAAAAAAAACGGGAAATAAAGAATGCCAAAATGATGACTAATATGTACACATGGTGTGATATATCGTCCCCCCCCCAAGCTAAATGGCACAATGTCCTCAATGTGCATGAAAACGCATGCAAAGAGAAGGGATAAAGGAAAACTCAAGGACCAGGAGGAGGATCATGCATGGGATGATCGCTGGAGCTTCCCGGTGTCCATCCTTGTGAGATGTGCCATGCACGAAGATCGTGTAGCAACTCGGGAACATCACCAAAGGTGGACTGGAAATCCTGGTACTGAGAGGTCATCACATCCACAGAACGCTGCATAGCGGCAACAGAATCGGTGTGAGACTGATGGAGCAGCTGAACCTCCGTACGAAGACTCCCAATATCTCCTCTGAACGCATCAAGCTGGTCAGCATAAGGGGGTATTGGAGGCTCGTCAGCCTGAGTAGACGACCCTGGAGCATGACTTGGCTCACCATTCTGTTCCTCAACAGGAACCCAAGGAAAGTCAGGAGCAAAGAGCCAGTTCTGCGGGTCGTAGATGACGGTGCGCTTTGGGTTTGGAAGGTAAGCATAAGGACGTTGCCCAACCTTCCAAACATACCCATCTGCAGTAACCTCATTGGCTATCCAAACCATGGTCTGGAAAGCCTTCAGATCAAGTCTCGTGCTGCCGGGTATGACCTGTTGACCTGTCAAATTAACACCAAAGGAAAGAGCAATCACATAAATCATACCACCTATAGCAATTTCACCCCGAGACTTGGCAACCTCATCAAAATGATCCATGAGCCATATAGCGGGGTTCAAGAAACTGGCGCCATCTACGAGGCACCACAATATAAAAAGCTCACGAGAAGTGACAACCCCGGCACTATCTCCCCTAGCAAAAATAGTCAAAGAAAGAAATCTATGTGTTGTGCGTAGGCCGGGGCTAACAATCCCAGAAGCCTTAGCATGCTGGGATAATAGACAGCTTGACCCGTGATCAAGTTCCAAAATGTATTATCATCATAGCGCTCAGGTCGATTAGAATGGGGGCCGTATGAACCCTCGGTAGGCCAACCAAAAATGGCATTTAACTGGTTTATGTTCAATTGTCTAGCTTCGTTCATGAGTTGAAAGGAAATGGAACGAGGATTTTTAGTGGTGGAACGAACGACCTCTAATGTAGAGAGAAACTCTAAGGTGATGCGCTTGTAAGAGAGAGCATGCATGTTGAGGAATTGTTGCCAACCTACAGAGTAGAACAATTGTTGGAGGTCGCCATCTATTCCTAGTTCAGTTGCTACTTCAGGATCATAGAAGCGAGTGGCGCGAAGACGACCACCACTAAGGACACAGAAGCGCTCTAGGTGATCCTCACAAGTGAATTGAATGCCTAGGGTGTCCAAAGGAGGTGGTTCAATGGCGGGTGGAGGAGGTGGATTGGAGGGATTACGAGTGTTTCTGAGATGGAAAGAGGAAGTGCGCCTGGCAGGGTTCACTCTAAAAGATGGCCTAGGAGGCATGATGATCACAAACAAGGTAGACACAACAAATAAATTCACAACACAATCACCCAATAACAAATTTCCAATCAAAGAATGCATATTAACTCTCTCAATGCAAATATCTCAATATCAAGAATAACAATAGCACGAACAATTCAACTCCACAAGTAATCAATGCACCACTAAAACTTCAAAAATTTGCATGCACTAGCCAACACAAAAATGTTGAATATTGAGCAAGAAGTCAAAAAAGTACATCCAACAAGCAAGTATGCAACCCACAAATCAATGTCAAGCAAATAGTGCAATGAATTTCAAATAGAAAAATCAAAAACACTAAAAGATGGAAAAGAGAGTGGAAAGAGTATACCAAACTTGATGTGGGTGTCTAATACCCGCAATTGATCCGTTCTTCACTTCCAAAAGGACTAGAGATGCTTCCTTGCTACCCAAATTGCTTCAATTTCGAACCACAATCAAACCTCCAAATTGATTTCAAAGTTAGGGTTTTCAAAATTTTTGAATGAGAGAAGGGAGAAAGAAGGATGGAAAGAGGAGAAGTGGAGGCGTGAAGATCGCCGGTGGGGCAGCGAGTGTTCGCCGGTGGTGGAACTGACGGTGGGCCGGCGAGGGAGTGGTGGTGAGTGTGAAGGAGTGATGGGGAGGAGTGTGAGAGAGAGAGAGAGTAGGGATGAAGGATGGATGCTCGAATTTTTAAAAAGGGGAGGAAAGAGAAAAACCCGTGAAAAGGGTTTAATGTGAGTGTGCGTCTGGTCGCACGGGCGTGCGTGCTGGTCTGCAGAAAATCGCTCCAACGGGTTCTGCCTCGACCGCACAGTCGAGCGATAATATGCTCGGGCGTGTGTGCTGTATAGTTAGCGGTTCCGTCTTTGTTGCACGCTCGAGCCAGAACCGGATTGGTCGTGCGGCTTGCTGCACGGTCGAACGGACTACGGATCGGGCGTGCGGCCTGTTGCAATACGCCCCCTAAACTCTCTGCCTTGACTGGACGGTTGAGCAATAATGCGATTGGGCGTGCGACCTGCAGTCAAACGACAAAAAACTACAATCTTTTTTTTTTCCAGACTACTAAAGGGTTAGCAAATGAAACTATGAAAGATATTAAATAAAGTAATAGAAATCTATAAAATAAAAATGAGCTAAAGTGAAAAGAAAAAGAAAATAGAAGAGAAAAAGATAGGAAATCGGGTTGCCTCCCAATAAGCGCTAGTTTTTAAGGTCATTAGCTCGACCTCCTCTTTATCAGTCACATGGAGGAATAGAGAGTATGATGTCAACTCTCTCAGCAATGGGATCTCCAGCTCGGTAGTGCTTCAATATGTGGCCATTTACCTTGAAAGTTCCATCTTGGCGGTTCCATAATTCCACCGAACCATAAGGAAAAACTTTAGAAACTTTGAATGGACCCGACCACCGCGAACGGAGTTTACCAGGTAATAGCTTCAAATGGGAATTAAAAAGAAGAACTAAATCTCCTTCCTTGAACTCTTTCGCACAATACCTTTGTCATGCCATCTCTTGGTTTTCTCCTTGTACAACTTGGAACTCTCATAAGCATCCAGTCGAAGTTCATCAAGCTGATTAAGTTGAAGGAGTTTTTTCTCGCCCGCCGTTTGAGAATCGAAATTGAGGCTCTTAATAGCCCAAAATGCACGATGCTCTAACTCAATAGGAAGATGACATGCTTTCCCATAAACAAGGCGATAGGGGGTGGTACCTATAGGGGTTTTGAATGCTGTTCTGTAAGCCCATAGTGCGTCATCAAGTTTTGCAGCCCAATCCTTCCTCGTTCTCGCAACCGTCTTCTCTAAGATGATTTTGATCTCGCGGTTAGAAATCTCCACTTGACCACTAGTTTGTGGGTGATATGAAAGACCCACTCTATGGTGCACACCATATTTCTTGAGCATAGCTTCAAACTTTTTCTCCAAAAAGTGCTTGCCTCCATCACTAATCAAAATCCGTGGAATGCCAAATCGAGGAAAAATAGTTTTCTTGAAGAATCTACTAACCACACGAGCATCATTAGTGGGAGTGGAAAGAGCCTCCACCCATTTGGAGACATAATCCACAGCAACCAAAATGTACTTGTTCCAATAAGAAGAAGGGAACGGCCCCATGAAATCCACACCCCACATCGAATAGCTCAACTTCAAGGATGGTGTTGAGAGGCATCTCATTCCGACGGGAAAGATTTCCCGTCCTTTGACATCGATCACATGAATGCACATAATGACGAACATCCTTAAATAAAGTAGGCCAATAGAAACCACATTGAAGAATTTTCGCTACAGTTTTATTGGTACTAGCATGGCCTCCACAAGGTAAATCATGGCAATGAGATATAATGAGAGATACCTCATTTCCAGGAATACACCTTCTAATCACCCCATCTGCACAAGATTTGTAAAGAAAGGGATCATCCCAAAAATATCTCCTCACCTCCTTAAAGAATTTCTTCTTTTGTTGTGATGAGTAGCCATGAGCAATAGTGTCACTAGCCAAATAGTTGGCTATATCAGTATACCAAGGGATCTTTGTACTGGCTAGAGCTAGGAGTTGCTCATCAGGAAAGGTATCATCAATTTGAAGAGCCTCATCACCTTCACTATCAAGGACAAGTCGAGAGAGGTGATCTGCAACAACATTTTCAGCGCCCTTCTTGTCTCGAATCTCTAGGTCAAATTCTTGTAGCAACAAAATCCACCGAATCAAGCGGGTCTTAGCATCTTTCTTGCTCATCAAATACTTAAGTGCCGCATGATCAGTGTGAATTATCACCTTCGACCCCATCAAATAAGATCTAAACTTTTCCATAGCATATACCACTGCTAACAATTCCTTCTCAGTTGTGGCATAGTTCATCTAAGCCGGATTAAGAGTCTTGCTTGTATAGTAGATGTCATGAAGCTTGCCATCCTTCCTCTGACCCAATACTGCCCCCACTGCATAGTCACTAGCATCACACATAATTTCAAAAGGGAGATCCCAGTCTGGCGATTGAATGATAGGGGCAGATGAGAGCTTCGTCCCTGAGAGAAAAAGGAAAAGCACAATATCGAATCAGATCATCAGAAACATTTGTTAGTTTCAAAGTATTACACTTCTCTAGAAAGCTAGCCAAATGATCAGTAGGGCTCTCTTTTGGTGTTCCCGCATAAGAGTCCTGTGAGATAAACTGAATAAATTGTGGCTTGAACTCGAAGTGTGTTGCAGTGGTGGTTGGCCTTGTAATGGAAGTGGTGGTCTCATCGGGCATAGCATACTCCCGTAAAGACTTTGGTGGTGTTTCGTCTCCCATTATTGATTCTTGTTGTTGCCTTCTTCTTTGACCTCCTAATCTCCTTGATGTGGCTTCGATCTCGCGATCAAGAGTAACTAGATCTTGTGAACCCTTGCTACGAGTGCGCATGCAACAAAAAGACCGAAAGAAAAGAGATCAATCAACAAACAGAGTCACAATGATCGAACAAAAATAAGTGTAGCTAACTAAATTAAAGATAAACTAATCTAATACCGTTAGTCCCCGGCAACGGTGCCAAAATTTGGTCGGCGTGTCGCGCACCTAACAAAAGTAATTCCTAACTAACCTCCTAACTATGTAGCAGGGCAAGTCAAGGTCGAATCCACAGAGACAAACGATATCAAACACTAGATATCTTGACTCAATTTAACTAAATAAGTGACAAATGATGGTGGAAGAGATGTTAAACTAAAATTAACACTAAACTATAGCAACTAGCAATAACATACGATGTAAAATCAATCAATAGAAGCACCTAGAATTAAGTATCCCCACTAGCACGAATAATACATGAATAATTCCCATCCCAATAAATATAATCAATAATCCCAAAGGAGTAATGCACCCTAAAAATACCAAAGACCTCTCCCCGAGTACCTATGGCTACTCTAAACAAGCAATCATACTTATTCCCATGGAAGCATGCAAGAAAGAGACATTAATCATAGCATCACAACAATTTCCTAGTAATCCTATCTACTTATTCCCATAGAGATATTCATACTCTTGATTGAATCAACAAATCCATCTAGATTCAATTCCCATTGAATACAAGACATAAGGAATCAATTCAAAATCACCTATCCATAGTATGATAATGAAAATAAGCACAATTCAATCAAGCAAGGACAATTAATCACATTAAATTGGGATAAAGGGGGGAATTCATGCATTAAACATTGATAGGGTTCAACTTAACTCTAGATTATAGAACTACTCACTCATAATTGAAATAACAAAGCAATTGAGAAATAAATTAAAAGACATAACAATAAAAGGAAGAGAGGAAATTATAAAAACTTAGTCTTTACTTGAATGAATCAATCTCAAGTAGCTAACTTGTAGAAATCAAGGTTCAATAATGGAGTTTTACTCTAAAAAAGCTCTCTAAAAAGTAATACTCTATTTTCTAATAATGAAAAACTACCCAAAAGTATGTTTAATAAAACCTAATATCGTTTACAAAAACTAGAAAAGGAAATAATTAAAGTCGCGAAAATTAGGCGAATAACAGCTTGCACGGGCAAGCAGAAAACCTCCCGGGCGTGCGCTATGGTGCACGGGCAAGCGAGATCCTTCTTGGGCGTGCACGCGAGACATAAGGTTTTGGTGTTTTCGTTCACAGATCTGCACGGGCAAGCGGTCGTCCGCTTGGGCGTGCGCCTTGGTGCATGGGCAAGCGGAATTTTGCTTGGTCCCGCAAAGAGAATATTCTTCAATATCATCATTTCTTCAACCCCAAAGCACTCAAACTCATCTTCTCGCTTCCGGGAACCGCCAACTAGATCATCTACGAACCATCTTAGCTTCTCTTAGTCACAATCGGGCACAAGAACCTGAAAATCACAAAAAAGAGCCAAAAATATCTCGAAATAACACAATGGTTCAAAAGAATGCTCAAATTATGCAATTAGACCTAAGATGCACTAAAAACTACATGAAAATGAGACTTAATACCTACCTATATGAAACTAAAAACCAACTTATTAATTTTTTTATGTTGTTTTGGTTAAATATATTTTAGGTTTTAGTTATTTCAAATTAGTTGAGTAGTATTTTCCCAAAGGAAAAATTGATGGAAGCGGTCCCAACTATGTCCGCCCTTCCATAAAAAGTTCCAACTATTACTTATTCCATAGCAATCCCAACTTTAAGGAGTATTTTATGTTAGCGATCCCAGTAGGTAAGTTACCTGCTACAGCAGGTAATCATGGGTCACGTGACCACACACATGTTATTCCTCTCTCCTCTTTGTGCCTTCTTTCTCTGGTGTGCTTCATTTTTTGGGTACTTTCAAGTGTAGAATTCCAAATTTCATAATTTAACCATTCGATTTCTACTTTATCCAAAAACAAATTAAGGGGGTTCAAAATTTCAGCTAAATTAGTGCAAACTGGATTCGCTCTCCCTTTGCGCCTTTAGCCATCTACTCTTTCTGTCTTTCTCAGTCTCGCTCCTTCCTCTCCCTCCTTGTCGCCTGCTCCCCTCCTCACAGGCCATCACAGCACAATAATTTGACGGTTGTTTATAACTAATCTTACCATTATAAATTTCAAGAGTCAAAATTTGTATGCGAAATACTTGAGTTAGAATGTATAATCTGTGGGTTCATATACTGCATTTATTCATTGGTAAGCTTAAAAAATTCAGATTTTTGGGGTTCGATTCTTAGATACACAACAGGTGGGACGTTGGGTCGAAATTGGCTATGGTGTTCTTGTGATATTCAATACCCAAACTTTTTTTGATGTGCCCAGAATTTGCTATGAATTTGTGCTTTAATTCTTGATATTGTTTTTTGTGTTCTCATTGCACAGTTATGAAACTTTGCTATAGATTTCAAGCTTTTGTCTGTAAAACTCACAATGTAAAATTATTAAAATGTAATTTCATCCATTTGTGATTTAATTTGTGTTATTCAAAGCTGTGATCTCATTTGTAATCTGCTTTCAATAGGAAAAACAGAGGTGGGAGAGATAGAGCACGCAAGCTCCTACGGTTGTAAATATTTTTGAACCAAAACCAAAAACTAAGAAAGAAGATGAGATGAGGATGATATATACAGGGGATGGAATTTTGAACCAAAACTTTAGATTTTGTGGTACTGAATTAAAAAAAAGTCAATAGCCCAATATTATGCTAAATATCGAAGAAGAAGGAGATGTAGAGATGAAAAAACATAACTTGTTTTTGAACCAAAACCAGAAATTTGGCCCTTTCTTTCAAAAAGAAAATTTAATCTTTCATGAATGAAAGAAAAATCAAGAGTAAAGCAAAGAAACTATGAAATTTTCAATAAAATGAATCTATTCATAAAACCCAGATTTCAAGAAATCTAAAAGTTGTTGCCTTGGATGGAATAATCTTGTTGCAGCAGAAGAAAAACAAAAAAGAAAAAAATTCGGAAGGGTTCAGCAGGTCACCTGTCCAAAAGGACCACACATATCAAATGCACATGAAAGTTGGGCTTGCTGCTGAGTATTCAAAAGTTGGGACCTTTGATGGAAGGGGGGTCATAGTTGGGACCACCCTTGTCAATTTTTCCTTTCCCAAAAGGGAACACCAATCACCACAAACCCTTTTTATGTCGATTTGAAGTAGAAGTAAAACCTCCCCTTGTCGGTTCAACAAATAACTCAAAAACCCACCCCCCCCCCCCCAAAATTATCTCTCTCCCCGATTCCTCATCTCACCCCGTTAAACCTCCCCTTTTTATGCTGAGTATTCGTCTCTCTCTCTTTTCCTCGCGCATCTCTTCCCATTCCTGTGGCGCTGTCGCCAGCCGCCATTGTTCCGTCGTTTTCTCTCTCTCGCTCTCTCTTTCGTCCCATTGCTGTTACTGTCGCACCGTCGCTTTCTCTCTCTTTCCCCATGTTGTTGTTGGTGTTGTGTTGTTGTTGTTGCTATTCGCTGGTTCTCGCCCGTGCTGTCGCCATCGCCGTTCTTATTTGCGCCGTCACGCTGCTTCTGCCGTGAACCGCGTACCGCCGCTGCTATTGTTGGTGTGGTGCGGTGCTGCCGCTGCTTGTATGCGACGCCGTGTCGCCGGTGGTTGTTGCGACCACTTCTTTTACCTCTTTTAAAGGTACTAGAACTTCCCTTGCTCCTTCCTTTGATCTTGCTTTCAATGTTGTTCCTTCTGATTTTGAGTGTAGATTTATAATTGGAATTTGAACTATTGATGCTAATTGTATGATATTGCTGGTGATTTTGATTTTACCATTTCTTTTTAATTGAACTTGCAAACTGACTGGCTGTGTGGGTTGATTGAATAAGTGTGGTGTTGTGTTAATTAGCTGGATGAATGTGTGGATGAATGTTTTGTTGTAAATATCGTTAATTGTTGGTTTAAAACTAGATCTTAGAAGTAGATTTAGCTAATTGATAATTATAGTTGTTGTTTGCTGTTTTTGGAAAAGAATACTAAAAATGATCTCATAACTTAGTTAATAAAATTGTTAGTATAGTGAGAGTAATAATTAATGGAGAGTTGACAAATTAGTTAATTGTTATGGACTTGGTTAGTGAGTTTCTTTTATCGAGTTAGCTTGGAAAATGTTAACATTTACAAGGTAGAAGGTTTACTCAAACTTATACAATACTTGGAGTTCTTTTTGTATTCATGTTAGCTTTCTAATAGAATTCAAATTATAAGGTGAATTAGTGTTCTTATCAACAATTCTAAAGTGTAATAAGTTTAGTTAGAAAGACTTCATTATTATTTTAGTGTGCAAGTATGGAATGGACAAGAAGTAGTTAATCACTCATAAATTAGAGGTTTCAGTTAACATATAGAGGTTTTCTAAATAGATTATATAGTCAAGTATGACTAGTGATTAATGTTCATTAAAATATGAGTTTCAACCACTAAGTTAGATATAAGTTGTTAATTACTTTAAAGATGTTAATTACATTTTTGGGTGTTAATCATATTAGAACAAAGTTAGACTTGCTGTATTGAATTATGATATGAAGTTTTAGTGTAGCTATATGTAATAATGATGTATCTTATGATTTTAAGACAAACACTAATTGATGGGATGATGATTGTTGTTAATGGTGATTTCAGTTTTGGAAAAGTGATATATTTAGAGTAGAGTAAGAATCATAATTGGGTATTGGTAGTTGTCAAGGTCCATATGATATGTGAATTAAGTTGGTAAGCTTATGATAATGCTCTTGTTACAACTAGAATGATTTTCTAGAATTGGTTGAGTATAATTCTATAATGATAATTAGTTAGATGAAAGTTTACAATGAGGTAATTAATTTCTAAAAAGATTATATAATCTGCCTAGAGTTGTCGTATGGTGTTATGAAGAAGAATTGGTTGAGGGAATTCTGAAAGTTAATAAATTTAATTAGTTTCCTCATATAAAGTTTAGTAAAAAGGATTAACTGATCATTGCTAATAATATTGAGACTATTGGATTTCGTTGACCTAATCATGGATTAGATTATTGAGGTTGTTTAAAATGGGATTTTGGTTCAATGACTGTAAATTGGAAACCAGACTATTTGATTAGCATTCACTAAAATGAGTTAGTACAAGAGTTTGTGTTTTATTAAAAGAAGCTTCACTTATATGGTTGCATAATTTTTTAATTGGAATGAGGTAGACTCACTTTATATGATTATGAGTATGTTCCGTAATTGGTTTTGTTATTGATTATGTTATTTGGAATTCAACTAATGGTATAGTATGAAAAATAGTTAATTGCTTTCATTAATCAACCTTTAATTAATGAATCTGGAGTGTGGTGTTTAAGCTAACTCTCCTTAGTTAAGTCTAAGAGAGAGACCTATCGTAATTGTTGTTGGTGCTTGATAATTGTTATTATCATTGTTGAGACAAATGTCGATTGATGATCATGAAGTATATGAGTATAAACGATTTATATACAAAAGTATGTGTTGTGGGTAACTAGTTTAGTAACTCTCATTAGTTAATTCTAGTTGAGAAACCTTTTGTCATTATTATTGGTATTTACTGAGTATGATTGTTTATAAGTTGGTGTGGTTCCCAAGTTCTATGTTTGGTGTTGAATTGAAAATAAAAACATATGTGTATTGGCTTCGAAATACTTAAAGGGATACTATGTTAAGCGATCATAGTTCTCTAAGGAGTAGTCTTATGGTTTTGTTGTTGTACTAAAGTTGTTGAGAATTATTATAACTATGGATGAGGTCCAATAATGATTCGATTGTGATATGAATGATAATCAAAAGGAATCTAAGAGGAAAGTAGCCTCTTCTGCGTCGACGGATGAGGTTACACGAACAGTGTCCCATGGACTGTGAACCTTGGGGGCCCACAGGAAAACTTGCCCATTGCTCTATATATGGGGCAATAACCGGGCGATATATCAGGTAATGCGAAACCTGTGGATTGCTGATTTGATCAGAGAAAAATGAACTCCGGACCAGTCGCGGTTATTGGCCAAAAGTAAAGCGAATGGTTGGGTGACGACCCCCACTATCGGAGTGTAAGCTTTGTCTCCTCCGTCGCGTTCTCTTACCTCCGACTAAAAAGAATGTTATCTCGAGTTACGAAATGAATGATGATTCAGTATTTGAATGTGAATATTGATATTGGATTCCCGATAAGGAAACATATCATGGTATGTTATTTCGATATTGGAAGCCCGATAAGGAATCATATCATGGGATGTCACATGGTTATTGGATTCCCGATAAGGAATCATATCAAGTAATGTAATGAATGTTTATTCTGTATTTATATATATGAGTATTGATATTTGTTTCTAGACAAGGAAGCACATCATGGTAAGTTATGTTATATTAGATTCCCGAAAAGGAATCATATCTTGTTATTGGATTCCTTGTAAGGAATCATATCTTGTTATCGGATTCCCAATAAGGAATCGTTAAGGTGAAAGTTATTATGTCATTAATTTCTTGATAAGGGTCTATCTATAAAAATATAAGAAAGTGATTGGTAGAGTATTTGAGAACACATGTTCGGATTTCCGCTTAGTAATCAATTAAAGAAAAGAAAGTATATTATTTATATCAAAGTTGAAAAAGTTAGATTCCTTATAAGGAATCATGATATGTTGAAAGGTTAATTAAATAAAGATATATAAAATGTCTCTGTTGTGATTGCTTGGGAATCGCCTTGCTGTGTTTGCTATTATATAAAAAAGATGGTGTCAGTGGCGGAGCCAGGATTCTCAATCAGGGGTAGCATAAAAAACTACCACATAGCGCTTCATAATACTGAAACATAATTCACGTTAAACACTTATAACCCTTTTTAAAAAATACGGTATGATATTAGTATAGGAAATTATTTCACATGACTTGAATTTGGTCCATTTACAACTTTAACACCCCTGATTTTTTTTTCAATTGTACTTGGAAGTTTGGGCTACTCGAAAGGGGTTATTTGGTACTATTTTTTCTCTAGTCATACCGATTATATAATTTTTTATATTAATTTGTGTTGTGCTAATCTGTTTATATTAGTACACTTGTATAAATAGATTCTGCCAACAACACACTGACTTTTAATTATATTGTCATTACTACACTTACGATGATGACATCTTAACTGCCATAAACCATTTATTTAACTTCTGTAACTAATGTCATTAGCAACAGGGGAAAAAACTACCATGCCCCTATCTAAACAATTCCCTACATGACTTATCCCTTATTTTTTATAGTTGTAATAGGAATTTCCCTTAAAATATAATTTGTTGTAATATGCTACTTAGAATTTACAAGTGTATTTTGAGACTTTGAGGAAGATGGAAAAGATAATGGGAAAAAAAGGAGAAAAAGGAAAAAAAAAAAGAACAACCAAAATTATTAGCAGTAGTTTTCAGCTAGCCGAGAAGTCGAACCTAGGGTGCTTGGGACTCCAATAAATGCATCATGAAAAGTTAACCAACCACTGCAACACCGAATTTTACCGGTAGAGTAATTGCTAGTTCTTTTTTTGTTACTTAATAAATCCGCCCCTGGATGGTGTATTACGAAAGGAGTAACTGGATAATGGTATTTTTCTATGTCTAAGAAGACTAATGCTATGTATTGTTATGACGAGATGTGATTATTCGATTATGTTGATTTGTTGAGTCGTTTTCAAGTAAAAGCCACCGAAGCATGTGTTAATCTTGTTTACGGGTTAGTACTCGATTTGTTCTTTGTGTACGTATGTTGTTTTGTCATTTATGTGGCTTGTCACTTGGTGGGTGGTAGTATCCTAAATGTTTCATGCCGAAGCCGTGAGTCAATATTTTGCAAGTTGAAGGCGATACATCTTTGGAAGACTACTTGTCTTGTATTTGTTTTCGTGGCAAGGACGCTCGACTTTGTAATAGTTTATAATTAACTATTTATTCTCCATTTAAGTATTTGAGAGTCGGTAGCGCTCATGATTCTCTCTCGGTGTTCCTCCGTAAAGGCTTTGAGGTCATTGAGTTTTGGATTTGGATATATTTTATTTATTAAATTTGTAAACATGTTTAAATTATTTTTCGGCTTTAGGGTTGTCCTATTATGATGTAAGTGTAAAAACACCTTCCAAAGTGTTGGATGATGAATATAGAACACTCACAAGAACACTTGAAACACTCGAACCAAGGATAGATGCCAAATCACAAGAACACACTCGGGCCTTGTTTGGTTGGGCTTTTTTAAGGCACGGAAACGGATTGGGTTTACTAAATCCATTACTTTTTGTTTGGTTTGGGTAGTGGGTTAACCATTACCCTTACATAAGGGTAACCCGAACCCCCCAAATATTACCCTTCTAATTACACAAGTAACAAAAACGTTTCCCCTCCGATTCAACTCATGTCGCTTCTTCACACTTTTCTCTCGACGCCGACAATGAAGGGGAATCGAGATTTCTCTCGTCGGCGATAATTTCGAGCATAACTCCATTGTGGCCGACGAGCGTAGGAAATCGGATTACTCATTTTTCTTAGGTAACCTTTCGAATTTTCTCTCTTCAATTTTTAAAGCATGATTTTCAGCTGAAATTTGTTGATTTTGCTCTTTAAATTAGTTATAATTTGCTATTATGTGTGCAAATTTGTGAGAGTTTTGCGTTTGGATGTGCAATTTCTAATTTATAATTGATTATAGTTTTAGGTTTTCAATTCACCAACAAGCTGTAAATTGCAATTCATTTGTTTAGGGTTTTTTTCCTTACTTTTTGATTCAAAATTCTATGTCTCATTGATTTTTTTTTTGTTACGGGTAAACCGTATCCGTTTATGAGCTATATTGATGTGAATTTTGGGGCTAATTATGGGGCATTCTCTTTTTTTTTTTGTGTCCTAAGTTGTTATTTTCTTTGTTGTTTTAATCTTTGAAATTGATGCTATTATGTTGTTCTTTTGGTGCTGAAATTAGTACTAAATTACTTTGTTGTTTCGATGGTTGTTTTGATAGTGCTTTTTCTTTGCAATGTTTAGTGTTGTTTGAAGGTTGTCTTGGTTGTTGTTTGAGCTGTAATTTTTGAGTTTTACATACCTATGATTATCACTCTAATCCATGGAAACAGAGATCTAAGTTGTAGTAACTAGTTTGATTTGTGAATTTGTAATGACTTTTCTTATTAGGTTTTCAATATGGCTTGTCTTGTGCGATCGGTAGGGAGGATAAGAAGGCTAAAATAGCTTCAATTAGTTATTATAATGGTTATGGTAGTTAGGATGATGTCTTGGGTTTGGCATATGATAAGCATCGCTACAGTTAGGGGTATTCAGTTTAGGTAAAAGAAAAAAGGACATAAAAAATTACGCTTAATGGTCTTGAGTGCATTGATCAAAGAGAGTGATATGAGATTGTAGAAATGAGCTTCATGTTAATATCCTTTGTGAGATGCTTAGAGATGTGGGAGGATTGAGTGGAACTAGAAATATGTCTCTTCAAGAGATAGTTGCTATGTTTTTATGCACATTGGCTCACCATAAGAAGAATAGGTCATTGCCCAATTTTTTTTAGAAGTGGAGAAACAGTTAGTCGACAATTTAACCTTTGTTTAAAGGCTTGGTTGAAGTTGCACGAACATTTATTTCACAAGCCCACTCCAATACCGGATGATTGTGAAGACAAGACATGGAAATCTTTCAAGGTATTAGTCCTTCATATATATATATATGTATATATATATGTATGTATGTATATATATATATGTATGTATGTATATATATATATGTATGTATATATATATATATATATATATATATATATATATATATATATATATATATATATATATATATATATATATATATATATATATATATATATATATATATATGTATATATATCCTACATCGCTATATTCTCATTTCATGTCTACAATTAGTTATGTCATTGTTTTTCTATCTTGTAGAATTGTTTAGGAGCCTTAGATGGCACTTACATTAATGTAAGAGTGCCTTCGGAGGAAAGGGGAAAGTATCGAACAAGGAAAGGCACAATTGCAATGAATGTATTGGGTGTTTGTGCACCTAATATGCAGTTTATTTATGTCCTTCCGGGGTGGGAAGGCTCGACGCATGATGTACGCGTGCTTCGCAATGCTCTTTCTGGGCCCAATGATTTTAGTGTACCTCGAGGTAAATCCATCTAATCTTTTATGAGTAAAATTAGGGTTATAATTTCATAATTTACCTAGTAATCGCCTTTCTTTACAATATGTAAAGGTAACTATTTTTTGGCGGATGCGGGATATACCAATTGTGAGGGATTTCTTGCTCCATATAGAGGGCAAAAGTATCATCTAAAGGAGTGGACCGATCAACAACCCGAAAGTGCCGAAGAATACTATAATTTGAAACATGCTAGGGCGCGGAATGTTATTGTGAGGTGTTTTGGTTTACTTAAAGGAAGATGGAGTATACTTAGAAGTCCTTCATTCTTTCCCATTCGACTCAAGGTCGAATTGTGATGGCTTGTTGTCAATTACATAATTTAATTAGAAAAGTGATGCGTACTGATGATATAAAGGAAGGAGAGCTGAGTTCTGATGATGACTCTGATGATGATTCTAATGATGAAGTGGAGTACATTAGAAGTGTCACAACTTCAGATGAGTGGACAAATTTTAGAAACATATTAGCCCAAGATATGTTTAATGGTTGGAGAGCGAGAGGTAGACAGATATGACTATATATGGTATCTTCGGTAATAGTTTAGAGCTTGTCTGAACTTCTAAAGGTTTAGCTTTAAACAAAAAGTTAGTTTTTGCTTTAGCTTGGCATCTTTTGTAATATCATGTGGATTCTCTCTTTGATTATTTGACTATTTTCTTAAAAGATGATGATTAATTCTCCACCCATGTATTGATTACATATTTCATAGTTTGCTATATGGTGTTTGAGAGGATTTTCATTTTGGTGGTATATATATCTGTGTGCTAGAAATATTAGTTTTATGAAATACTTTTAATATTTCATAGTTTGCTATATCTTTGTATTTTCATACTTTTAATATTGTTATTTCATAGTTTGCTATATTAATACCTGACACACTTTTAATATTTGATTATTTTTGATGTACTATATTGTATATGGATGGACCTCTCCTTATATTCTTTCGATTACTGTCTCTTGGTCATTTTCACATAATAGTAATATATCGAATTGTTGCTCTTGTGAGACATTATTTTTATCACTTTGTTATCGGTCCTTTTCTAGATTGCACATTTGGAAATAATCATTTTCCTCAACATTCATATATTCAGGTCTTAATGATATGAAGAATAGTTGTAGCATTTGCTGCTGTTCTTCTAGGTTATATTTTATTCTACTTGGCTCTCCTCCCAGTTCAATTATTTTTTCTCTTTTGTTTTTGTTGTCCATGCCACGGTGATTAGCGAGATCTAGTTACATTTGTGTGCTAATAATAGTATAGTTTTTTTGGCTAATCTCATAAATTTTGCATATATGTATATAAATATATAGGATGAAAAGTGATAGAGTTAGTCAAGTTAGTAAAGAGGGAAGTAACAGGAAGAGGTAAAAATAAAAGATTCTGTACATTTCAAGAAGATACGGTGCTCCTAAGGTATCTACATGAGTTGTCTTGTGATCCTAAGTAGAAAAGTGAAGGCGGTTCCAAGAGTGGTTACATGAATAAGCTTGAAGAGATGATAAAATTTGTGCTTCTTACTTGTGGCTTGAGAGCTATTCCACATATTGAGTCAAGGATCAAACATTGGTCCGAGAAGTAATCTTTGGGTGGGATGCTGATAAAAAGATACTGCAAACAGAAAAAAGATGTTTGATGAATGGGTGAAGGCAATCTTTCTTTCTTTTGTTGGTATAATCTCAGTTTGTTGATAACTATAAGAAAATATACCAACACAAAAGATCCAATTTAGTGATAAAATACGACAAAAGCTAACACATGAATATTCAATTTGGTGTGTTTGTTGATCTTGTTAGCCTTAATCTTAGCCATAATTTATAAGTTGTATATATCGTATTTCACTTAAGAGTTCTAGTGATTTTTGTGAAAAATTGATATGATGTCTCCACATTATACTAGTGTAGGAGGTAGTGGCAACTGACAAGTAATGGCAGTTGTATGTTTATTAGAAGAGCTCTATGAAATTGCAAAAGGCAGATGTGGTTTAATCTGACATATAGTTTGCTTTACATTGTTTGTATATAATAAATGCAAAGCATCACAAATTGTTTTTTTTTATCATGGAAGCTGATTGGTGGTGTTAGGCTGTAGAAGTTTGAAATTCCAATTAAGTTGCTCCTTTGAGCAGCTTGAAAGTGGTGCCAGCCTTTGTTTATATATTTTGTTTATTAGAGTAAACATGTGGCTTTGAACTTGTATAAATATGAGTTCAATTTAAACCCAAAATGAAGGCCTTGTTTATCCAATGTTCATTCTATAATTTATAAAGTTCAGAGAGAATTTTCTAAACGAGAGGAGCTAGATAACTTAGCTTAATTTCTTATTTCTGTGAGAATAAATTACCAGCTAGAGTGAAGAGGTCTGTCTAATTTATATTTACAGAAGCTAGCATAATGTTAGAATATCAAGTACCTACATAACTATCTCTAACTAACTTGAATGTTTTTACCATTCATATCTTATGCTTTAACTAATTTGTGATGCTAGAACCTAAAGGTTTTCTGTTATTTGCTGTTAGTTGTTGCTTTTAATGATGTTCGTTGCTCTTTCTACGACATAATCATAAGAAAGCAAAGGGGTTGTATGGGGTCCCTTTTCCCCATTATGACACACTTGCTGAAATTTACTCCAAAGATAAAGCAACTGGAGATGTTAGTGAGTCTTTTATAGGAGCTATCAACAATATGGATGCTGAGGTTGCTAATGAACCATTGATGATAGAGAGTGATGAAGAAGATGATGTAGATTATGTGACTCATTCCAAGAAGCGTTCAATAAAAAAAGAGTTTGATGATCCAACTCCTTCGAAGAAAACAAAGTTCAAAGATTTCAAGGGAAAAGGAAAGGGACAAGGTAAAGTAAGTGATGTCGATGGATTAGTTAGTTCTATTCAAAGTGTTTCAACCAATTTTGAGAAGATATTTGAGAACATCAATGTAAACTTGGGAACTATGGCTTGTGCTTGGTCGAAAGCGTAAGGAAGTGAGCAAAAGTTGGATGATAAGGTGAACAAAGTGCCAGAAGAAGTAATGAAGTTAGATGGCATTTCTCATTCCAAAGCTTGGGAAGTGGCTACGATTCTCATGGCGGAAGAACACAAGCTTCACATATTTTATAAAGCTCCAATGAACATGAAAAGGCAATATGTACTCGATCTTCTCAAGAAAAAGTAGAGCTAGTATAAGACTTATATTACTTAATTTAGAAACCGTATAAGCTCTTATGTTTTTGCTTTGATCCATCATAATTTTGATCATATAATAGTTGTTAATGGTGGTTGATTATGGAATAGTAGTTAATAGTAGCAAGGGACCCTTTTAAAAAAGCTTATGAGATTTCTACATTGTGTTTTGTCTCATGTGAAACAAAGAAAAAATATCATCAACTAATGCGTTAAGCTTTTGTTATTCTCTATTTATAACATATATTAGCTAAAGTAGAAAGCTCTCAAAAAAAAGTAGAAAGCTTGATTCTTTACAAGTGATTCCTTGTTATAAAACTTGTGTACCAAACAAGAAGAAAGGGAATCCCTTACAAGTGATTCATTTCCATTGTTGAACCAAACACCCAATAAAAGTAACAATTATTGTTACCATTCCTTTCCTCTACTTGATTCCATTCCCTTTCCATTCCTACATTTCAACCAAACACCCCCTCAATGATTTGGGGTTTTAGGCCAAAGGCAAGACCCACATAACATCTCCTAAGCTTATCACTCAAGAATACACTCAAAGTAAAAGGGAACTCTTGAACTTGAGACACACTCAAAGTTTAAGGGCTAAACCACAAAGTTTTTTAATCAAATCGAAAAGCTGATTTCTATTGCTAATGAGCTCTCCTTTTATTGAGTTAAGGAGCAACAAAATACAGGCAAAACACTCCTTAAAACCGTCCCTAGTGAATAGCCACAAAGGAGTTACAAAACTCCTTAAATCATGCCTCTAATGATGCTCATTTAATGAGTTGTTACAAGCATCTCCTAATCAGCAAATAATGAACTCATTAGGCTCCTAAGCACACTCTAAATAGATGGCCATTAGGAGATACTTTAAGAGTAATCGCTTGGCTATATTACATAGATAAATTTAAAACAACAAAAGCAAATAAAACCAAAACTCACGCCCAAACAGAACTTGGGCCTTCTCCATGCTTCACGCCATCTTGTTGTTGCTCTCATATTGTTGTAGCTTCATTATGGGCTTCAGTCATGGATCCATGTAATGCATGTTTAGCCCTTTTAGATAATCCAAGAGCTTCTAACAAAAGGGCCACTAGTTGATGAGCCAAATAAAGCTTAGATGGACTCATATTTGGTTCATATTTTCAAAGGAAACTCTGCCGGAATTTCTAGAGAAATCTATTAGGACAAAGTATGATAATCACGGCATTATTGTAATAGTTAACTGAATTGAATAGACATGGGATTCGAGTTCCAAATTCTCCAATGTTGTTCGGTGAATGTGATGTTTGATGCGTTTCTTGATGCAAGAAATCACTATTGTAGGCTCTTTAGGGTGTAGTTTAGCTTTTCTTGTAGTTTCTTGATTTAAAGATTCAATCTTTAATATTATTTAATGATAAAGTCGAGTTCTTTGATGAACAATCAACAAAGATGTTTGAATGAAACAAGGTATATGAAGAACTTTGGCTAATCCAAGTACAAAATCAACTAGTGGCTTTGAATTCACTCCTGAAACAAGTTGTATTCTCTCCAAAAACAATAATTCACAAAGAATTAAAACTCAAACATTCTCTATATTTTATTAATGGCTGAAACTCCATATAAATATTACATAGAATCCTAAGCCAACTAGAACTAGGAAAACTTAAAGATAAACATGAATAACAACTTATTCTAGCACCTAGAAAACACACGGCTAATACTACTCAACACTCCTAATGTAAATCAAACTCTTAAAACAAAAAATAAACTAAGTATTAAAACACCTAAATTACATAGAATCCTAACAGAACTAGGAAACTACATACTTACCATTTCTCATGCACATCATACTCCCCTTCTTGAAAAAAACTTGTCCTCGAAGTTTCATCGTCTTGAAAACAAGGAATCGAGGTCATTGGAAGTAATAGTTGCGCAAATCCCATTACCAAGCAATACCTTGAACGTCATTACCAATTTTATCAATGATTTCAAATGGTCCTTCATCCATAGGTTCATCGTACTTGTGATTAATATGGAGCTTTTGTGCATTGAGAGACAACCATACTCGATCTCCTGCAGCTAGGGAAGTACCAAGACGCATATGGAGCAGATTTTCACACCTTGTGTGCTTATTAGTTGCGGATTCGAGCACTTCATTGTGGCATGAAGTAAGATAAACATGTGCACGTATAGGTGCGGTACTAGGCGTAGCAAGTGCAACATTAATCAACGCATTGATAGTAGGTGGAGGAGGTGTAGCTGCAACATGGCGAGGGGTAGGCGAGTTGGTGCGTGGGGGTAGTGACTTAAGCAGCATTCGTTTCTCACCCACAAGCACGAGTAGTCATTGGTACGCCCATTGTGGAGGACATGGCGATCACTTTGCCAAGGACGTCCAAGTAATAAACCACATGTCGTCATAGGGACAACATCATACTAAAAATGATCCATATATTCCCCAACACGAAAACCCACGAGAGCTTGCTTGCGCACCCAAACACCGTCATCATTAAGCTAACTGAGTTTATATGGACTCATATGCTTTCTAGTTTGTAGCTTTAAGGGATCAATCAAGGATAAAGCACACACATTAGTGCAAGAACCACTATCAATTATAAAGTGACATATCTTACCATTAATCAAACAATTCAAATGAAAAATATTATTGCGTTATTATTGTTCACCCTCTACGTGACTATGAGATAATAAAGAACGCCTCAAGATCATGTTTGTTGGTTCATGCTCCGGTGCGCAAATTGGTTGGTTCGCCCAAAAAGAAGTATCATCCATGGCAGGCTCGTTCTTGGATGAAGAAGGAGGGATTGAAACACTCGTGTCTTGTGCTAAGAAAGTAAAGTACTCGTCCCTTGTCACAAGAGAAATGTTGGGACAATTCTTTGCCACATGACCTAATTGATGGGACCAAGTTATGTGCGATTATAGGGTGTTGAGAAGTCCATTTTACTAAGGTTTAAGCTTTAAGAAGGAGAGTTTTACTCATTTATACCTTAGTGTGGAGAAGCGGGAGTTATGATGAATTTGTTATATTAGCGGAGATTTAAGGATATTTTGTGGTTATGTGTTTATGATCATTTACAGGTGGATTCCCATCCCGTGGTTGCGATCCATTCAACATAAAAAGACCACAAAAGTCATTGGAGTTAGCGTTATAATGTTATATGGTGGAGGCATCCAAGTCCTCTTTGTAGCTCTACGACATTGTGTGTCCACCATGGACGTTGAAGAGCCCACCTAGAGTGTTTGTGGAGAAGGTAGGAGCTGAGAGCCAAACACGCACTCACGCGTATAGAGGGGTAGTTCGATCTTGGCGTGTGCATGCCCGAGCCGCGCACCATAGTCGCACGACTCACGCATACCTAGGCTGGCGCTTTGGGGCGGCGTCGAAGGCCCGAGCCGCGCGCTAGGCCTGCCCAGACTCGGGCGTTGCGAATGAAGATTGGAGGAACCTGTCGGTACCACACGCCCGACTCGCGCTGGCCCCGGACTGCGCGACCCGCGCACTTCGAGCGTTGGTTTATTTCTCGCGGCATTGAAGGCCCGACTCGCGCGCCGTGCATGCCCGAGCTCGCGCCCTTCGACGCGGATGCGATTCTTCGGCAATTTTCAGCTTTCCTTGGGTTTTATTAAGAAGAAAAACGTTTTGTTTTGATATCTTGTAATTTACGAACTAAATTAGAGAGGAGAGAGAGAAGAACCCTAATCCCTTTTTCTCCCTTTTTGAGTTTCTAATGAGTTTGAAGATTTCTTCGATGGATGCTATGTCAATTGTAGCCTAAATCTAGTCTTGAGAACGGTTAATCAAGCTTCGGTCTACTATTGTGAGGTTTCTCTTTGTTAACTTGTTCTTAATTATAATTGTGATTTCTTGATTTAAATCTATGATTGTGGTATGTATTGCTAGGAGTACTACTAGTTTATACATTCGATTTATCATTTGCTAGGATTTAGAATTGATGCCGGATTCATCTGTTCTTCTTTCATGAGTAGCAATCTAGGGTTTGATTAATGAATCGATTATTCTTGATTAATCACTAGAGAAATCACAAGTTCCAATTTGAATATGTTGTGCTATCAATTTGTTAATTGGCTCATTGTTTCCTAGTTCGTTGAAGTTCTTTTGATTTGAATTTAATCTCGATTAGATTAGATTAATCATTAGTTCAAGTTTTATGATCATCGATTGTGATTGTTTAACGGTACTTTTGAGGGAAAGGAATTTGATTTCCAACTTTGAGTAATTAAGAGTAAAGTTACATGTTTGAGAAACCAATGATCAATAGTTTGAATCGAAGTGGCCATTAACCGAACTCAAGATTCTTCTCTTCTTGATTATATCACTTCTTTATTATACTTTAGTTCTTCGTATTTAGTTATTCAATTCTTTAATCTCAAAACCCCCATTTAATCTATTATAAGCACGAGTTAGTCCCCAAGTCTCTGTGGATTCGACCCTACTTGCCACTTACATTTATTTGTATTGGAAAGAAGGAAAATAAACTTTTATCTTTGGTAGCGCGTACGACCGCGTCCCACCAAATTTTGGCGCCGTTGCTTGGGGACTTGGCAATTACTAAAACGTGTTTATTGTAGATTGTGTTTTGAAATTTCACTTTTTGATTAGTATATGGTTGGCACCCGTGCTACTAACCAAGATTGTGTGGATTACGATCCCGAGTTAGAATTGAATCTTTTCAGGTTGCGAAGGGAATTGAGAAGAAATTTTCAAGAACTTCCATTTGCATTGAATTTGGAAGAAGAAATGCCACCTAGGGTGGAGACTCGTACTACGAGGGAGCTCACTTGCTCCTAATATTGATCAACAACCATTGTGTATCACTTTCCCAACACCGGAGGCGAGGCACGACCTTCGAGCTCAAGTCGGGGGCTCATTCATCTATTACCATCTTTCCATGGGCTCGGTGGTGAAGACCACTAACAAGTTCCTATCCGAGTTCCATGTTGTGTGCTCGAAGCATGAAACCGAGTAATGCCACGGAAGAGCGAAGTTAAGATGAGGGCATTTCCTTTTTCTCTTAAGGATACGGCCAAAGATTGGCTATATTATCTTCCTCCGGGGTGTATCTCAGGTTGATGCGAGATGAAGAAGCGGTTCCTTGATAAATATTTTCCCGCTTCAAAGTCATCCACACTCAAGAAAGAGATAAGCAACATAGAGCGAGAGATATGATGAACCTTTGTATGAATATTGGGAGCGTTTTAAGAGGTTATGTGCAAGCTGCCCGTATCATGGATATAGTGAGGAAGATCTAATCTTATACTTCTATAATGGACTTTCTGATGATGATGTGCGGATGATTAATGCGGCTAGTGGTGGATCGATCATAAATAAGACTCCGGCGAACGCTAGAGCTTTGATAGAGGAGCTTTACGAAGGCTCCGGACATTTTAGTAGGCGATCCACCCACGAGAAGGTGAATGTGGGTAGCTCAAACACGCAAAATCCCAAACTTGAAGAACGAGGTTCAAGCTCTTACCTCACTAGTAAGAGAGCTCATTGTTAAGGGACACACACAAGAAGTTAAGGCGTGTGGGATATGTGCTTCGATCACCCCACTGATTATTGCCCACAACTTCAAGAGGGGTCTAATGCGGAAGTCAACGCTCTTGGTTTTCAAGGCTCAGGGAATCAAAGGAGATATGATCCTTATTCCAACACATACAATCCTGGTTGGAGAGATAATCCGAGGTTGAGGTATGGGAATGAGCAAGGTAACCAACAACCCACACAATATCATCAACAAGCACAACAGTTCATGAGACCCCAAGCTCCAGTTCAGGGTCATCATCAGGGTCAGAATTCAGATATGAGGCAAAGTTCTACAATGTCTACTGAAGATATGATCAATGCCTTAACCAAGAATGTGACCACCATGCAAGGGAATGTGGTACAGTTTCAAGAGGAAACCCGCTCTAGTATAAGGAATTTGGAAACACAGATGAGCCAGGTTTCGAGTGCAGTGAGCAGGCTAGAGGCTCGTGAATTGGGAAAGTTACCCTCCCAAACAAGTAAACCCAAAGAAGAATGTGAGTTCTATCATGATAAGGGGGTGATACACAGGCGACACGGGGAGAGAGCATGGTTACAAGAAAGAAGGAAGTTACTTTACTTCCAAAGCATCGACCTCCCCCACCTTTTCCAGAAGCTTTGCGGGCCGATAGAAGGTATGAGAGCAACAAAGGTATATATGAGGCCGTACGCGAATGTGAGGTAAGTTCTCTGTTTTACCCAACATAGAGAAAACTAGAGAGCATGTTTCTGCTATTTCTCATAATGCACTTCCTCCCAAATATGATGACCCAGGCATGTTTACCATCCCTTGCACTATTAATGACATTGGTATTCCTAAAGCTATGTTAGACTTAGGTGCTTCAATTAATGTGATTCCATTTTCACTATATGAGTCTTTAGCACTTGGTCCTTTGCATGCAACAAACGTCATAGTGCAATTAGCTGACGGATCCCACTCTTATCCCAAGGGTAAAGTCGAGGATGTGTTAGTTCATGTTGGTAAACTTCAGTTTCCTACTGACTTTTATGTACTGGACATGGAGTCTGATTGTCATGTTTCTCCTGTTCTTCTAGGGAGACCGTTTTTGAAAACATCCAGTACAAAAATTGATGTTGGTGCGGGGTCATTAACTATGGAGTTTGGGGGACATATAGAAGCATTTGGTATTCATGAGTCTAAAAATTCCCTAGCGGCGAACATCCCTCATGCTTTGTGGGTACTATTCGATCCATAGTGTGTGATACATATGATACCGAGTGAGGGACATGAGTCATTGGATGTAGTGAGGTTGCAAAAACATGAGAGACCACCGATTTCTTTGCATAATTTTACACCGTTATCACTAACGCTAGGCTGTGCGGGGAAAATGTCTCATCAAGCTTACAGTACAAGTGTTGGAACAAGGAGTTGAACCACCCCGGACTGATTTTGGGAGGTATAAGGTCAAGCTAACGACTTTAAACTAGCGCTACTCGGGAGGCAACCCGAGCTCCTTTTTCTTTTCTATTTTTCTTTCTTTTCTTTTCCTTCTTACTTTTAAACCTCACCATTTTTATACTCCACCACAACAAATTATCTTTCACCCACCATTCCCCCTCTTGTTTCCCGAACTATAATTCAAAACACTTTTAGTCAATCATAATCCAACTTAAGCCAAAATACATCAAAAGACCTTTGAGAAGTGTCCATTTGAGAGACGTTGGTGAAATTGGAGGGTCGAGATTGATGAAGGAGTGCATGAGCAATGCTTACGAGCAATGATGCGCATTTGCATCTTGGATTTGGTTCTACTTGTAAGGTGCAAAGTTACGAAATTATATTCTCTTCATGAATTTAATTTTGGATTAGTCATTTACTTGGGTGTTATAGGGAGTCGGGTTGTGAGATGGTGTGTGTGTGTTTGTCGTCCATGTGTTCTCTTATGTTGTTGGGGTGTGAAGTGTTTTAGTTTGGTATTGTTGAAGAAGTGAGAATTTTTTTGTGAGAGTCGTTTTTTTTAGTGTTTCCCTTCTCGTTTCTTGTGTTTTCTTGTACTTGCTCTCACATTGAGGACAATGTCTTGATTAAGTCGGGGGGAGGAAATTCTCATTGTTCTATTTGATGCTTATTTAAAAAAAAAAAAAAAAAAAAAAGAACAAAAGTGATGAATTGAAACCCGCCGAGTTGAAAACCCGCAAGGGCGGGCGACTCGAGGCAATAATGGGGGCCCGGATAGGTTGAAAACCCGAAAGGGCAATCTATGCAAAAAGTGGCTAATTGGAGCGGGTGAGATGGTGAGCTCATAAATGAAAAAAAAAATGTGTGTGAAGCTAGGATGAAAACCCGAAAGGGCTCCTAGGCAAAATGAGAGATAAAAGAGATAAATTTGAAATCATTTGCCGGAGTTGGTGTCATAAGGAGGATTGGTGATATAAGGAGTGTCTCGGGTAGGTTTTTCATCTTGATGTTCGGAGTTAGAGGCGAATAGGTTAGAGCTCGCTCATCATTGGAGGAATAAGGAGTTTGATGGTTGTGATTGTGTTTAGATGGTCCAAATTCGAGTCCTTTGAGATTTGTCAGGATTCGAATTTGCTTTTGTCCTTTCATGACATGAGAATGGTTGTGGTGTTGTGTTGATTGGAATGGTTTTGAATCCTTTGAGATCTTTCGGGGTTCAAAGTCATGTGTTTTGTTTATCTCAGTGTTGAGTTTAGTGTGAGAGTGCTATTTACATTATTTCGGGAGAGCTTTTAGCTCGAGTGTGGGGGTGATTTTTCCCTTTAGACTGGCTTTGAGCGAATCGGGGAAATAGCAATCCTTTATCATACACTAGGATGGAGAGATAAGGGGAGTAGTGAAAGGTGAGAAATGGCTTGGAAGGGGTGCCTCATTGACCTTTATTTTGAGTTTACTCGAGGTCGAGTAAAGTTCAAGTGTGGGGGGTATTTGATGGGACCAAGTTATGTGCGATTATAGGGTGTTGAGAAGTCCATTTTACTAAGGTTTAAGCTTTAAGAAGGAGAGTTTTACTCATTTATACCTTAGTGTGGAGAAGCGGGAGTTATGATGAATTTGTTATATTAGCGGAGATTTAAGGATATTTTGTGGTTATGTGTTTATGATCATTTACGGGTGGATTCCCATCCCGTGGTTGCGATCCATTCAACATAAAAAGACCACAAAAGTCATTGGAGTTAGCGTTATAATGTTATATGGTGGAGGCATCCAAGTCCTCTTTGTAGCTCTACGACATTGTGTGTCCACCATGGACGTTGAAGAGCCCACCTAGAGTGTTTGTGGAGAAGGTAGGAGCCGAGAGCCAAACACGCACTCACGCGTATAGAGGGGTAGTTCGATCTTGGCGTGCAGCATGCCCGAGCCGCGCACCATAGTCGCACGACTCACGCATACCTAGGCCGGCGCGCCCTGGGCGCGGCGTCGAAGGCCCGAGCCGCGCGCTAGGCCCTGCCCGACTCGGGCGTTGCGAATGAAGATTGGAGGAACCGTCGGTACCACACGCCCGACTCGCGCGCCGGACTGCGCGACCCGCGCACTTCGAGCGTTGGTTTATTTCTCGGCGGCATTGAAGGCCGAGCTCGCGCGCCCGTGCATGCCCGACTCGCGCCCTTCGACGCGGATGCGATTCTTCGGCAATTTTCAGCTTTCCTTGGGTTTTATTAAGAAGAAAAACGTTTTGTTTTGATATCTTGTAATTTACGAACTAAATTAGAGAGGAGAGAGAGAAGAACCCTAATCCCTTTTTCTCCCTTTTTGAGTTTCTAATGAGTTTGAAGATTTCTTCGATGGATGCTATGTCAATTGTAGCCTAAATCTAGTCTTGAGAACGGTTAATCAAGCTTCGGTCTACTATTGTGAGGTTTCTCTTTGTTAACTTGTTCTTAATTATAATTGTGATTTCTTGATTTAAATCTATGATTGTGGTATGTATTGCTAGGAGTACTACTAGTTTATACATTCGATTTATCATTTGCTAGGATTTAGAATTGATGCCGATTCATCTGTTCTTCTTTCATGAGTAGCAATCTAGGGTTTGATTAATGAATCGATTATTCTTGATTAATCACTAGAGAAATCACAAGTTCCAATTTGAATATGTTGTGCTATCAATTTGTTAATTGGCTCATTGTTTCCTAGTTCGTTGAAGTTCTTTTGATTTGAATTTAATCTCTGATTAGATTAGATTAATCATTAGTTCAAGTTTTATGATCATCTGATTGTGATTGTTTAACGGTACTTTTGAGGGAAAGGAATTTGATTTCCAACTTTGAGTAATTAAGAGTAAAGTTACATGTTTGAGAAACCAATGATCAATAGTTTGAATCGAAGTGGCCATTAACCGAACTCAAGATTCTTCTCTTCTTGATTATATCACTTCTTTATTATACTTTAGTTCTTCGTATTTAGTTATTCAATTCTTTAATCTCAAAACCCCCATTTAATCTATTATAAGCACGAGTTAGTCCCCAAGTCTCTGTGGATTCGACCCTACTTGTCACTTACATTTATTTGTATTGGAAAGAAGGAAAATAAACTTTTATCTTTGGTAGCGCGTACGACCGCGTCCCACCACTAATCCTTCGCAACGAAAACAAATAGTCTTCTTGCCCTTAACAGTCGAACCCAGGGACACAGTAGGGGAGGGGGGTGCGGTGTTCTTGTCCTTTGCCTTGTCCAAAACCGAATCAAGAGGGGAAGGAGAAGGAGATGGCGAGGCATCCGAAGTACTGGCAGCGTGCTTGGGCCAGACGTTCTTCTTGAAACGTGAATCTTGCTGCTGCCTTTCAACCTTGGAAGCAAGGTTACACAAATCATCAAAAGTGGCATACTGTTGAAGCTCAACAAGATTAGCAATAGAGGGCTTTAATCCCACTAGGAACCGTTCAAACTTCTTGATGTATTGTTCGACACTCAAGAAGTATTGTTGCAACGAATTAAGTTTCAAGTAAAGATCTTGCTTGAAGGAGCGAGGCACAAACCTTTTTCGCATCTTGGCCATAAGTGAAGACCACAAATCAAAGGCTGGTTTTCCTTCTCTGGCACGCCTTATCTTCATTGAATTGAACCATAAAGATGCATACTTGGTGAGTTTAAGTATAGCATAGGAGAAGCGAGCACCATCAGTTAAACGTTTGTGATCAAAGAAACGGTCTAGTCTACTTTCCCAATCAAGGTAGGATTCCGGGTCAAGATCACCATCAAACGAGGGTAAATCCACCAACTTAATGTCTTCGTCACGCCGAGGTTGTGGATGCGGTGGTGGTGGGGATGTGGCAAAGTCGGCATCACACTAGAGTTGTTTGAGCATGTCGGCTAATGCACCAACTTGGGCAGCAAGTTGTTGGTATCTAAGCGCAGCTTCTTCGGATGAGGATTGTAAGGCAAATTGCCATGGTTGGAGATCATCAGGCATGGTGGCAAAAATAATAGCAACCACACCAAATGACGCGTTTCTTGATGCAAGAAATCACAATTGTAGGCTTTTTATGGTGTAGTTTAGCTTTTCTTGTAGTTTCTTGATTTAAAGATTCAATCTTTAATATTATCTAATGATAAAGTCGAGTTCTTTGATGCACAATCAACAAAGATGTTCGAATGAAACAAGGGATATGAAGAACTTTGGCTAATCCAAGTCAAAGGTCAACTAGGATTTTCGGATTCACTCTCGAAACAAGTTTGATTCTCTCCGAAAACAATAATTCACAAGGAATTAAAACTCAAACATTCTCTATATTTTATTAATGGCCGAAACTCCATATAAATATTACATAGAATCCTAAGCCAACTAGAACTAGGAAAACTTAAAGATAAACATGAATAACAACTTATTCTATCACCTAGAAAACACACGGCTAATACTACTCAACACTCCTGATGTAAATCAAACTCTTAAAACAAAAAATAAACTAAGTATTAAAAGATGGATGAGAATACCCCCAACTTTGGAGCGTCCGCTTTTAATACCCCCAACTATGGGTTATTTTTAAATACCCCCAACTATCGGGGATGTCCACCAAAAATACTCCGTTTACACCTTTCACCTAGGAAGAACTGGTAAATACTTGCACGTGCTTTACTTGTGATCCATTTACGCCTCGTTAATTCACCAACTGCCCCACCCTCTACTCATCTCTCTCCTCATCTCTCCTCATCTCTTTCTTCCTTCTTCAATGGCGTCCAACACCACCCTTCCCACACCCCAGCCCACCCTCCCCTTCAAAGTAGGAAACTCATTCTTCAAACACAAAACAATAGCAGCCCTAACTCCTAACCCAACACTAAGTCGATTCTTCATTCTTCCCTCTGGACAAGCTTTTAAGAACGCGAGAGGCATTCACCGCGAAATCAAGCTAATTCTTGTCCTGCTGATCCTTATCAAGCAAAATCTCTCCAAGACAACTCCACGTCCAACAATGATTAAGTGGAATAAACGGCGGCATTCGCGGCGTTGGTTCTTGACGCATTCCAAGATGGAGAATCTTGATATTCGCTCCATCGATAAAAAATCTCGATGTCGACACCGATTGTGTGACCGAGATCAAAGGCGTCGTAGGGTCTAAGGTAGAAGAAAGGGAGTGTATCTTCGAGGCGGTACCCCTTTAAGAGTAAATCGAAGGGGAGGGGAAGGGGAGGGGGGGTGGGGGGGGAAATTGACGGGGGAAGGGGGGGGGGGTGTGGGGTGGTAGTGGGGGTGAGGGAAGGTGGCGTGGGTGGTGGGTGGTGGGGGGTGGGGGTGGGGGTGGTGGGATGAACAGAGGCGGGTGGAGAGTGGTGGGAGTTTTGGTTTACAAAAGCTAATAGAGAAAATAAAAGAGAAATGAAAAATAAAAAAATCAAGGTGCGTGTATATGTAAATCTTTAATACTGTTTTGCACACGTAGTTTCATGTTTTTAGGGTTGCTATCTTGTATTGTTATGTATCTTTTGCATAAGTTTTAGTGTAAATATTATAAGTTTCATGATACTCCGTATGTAAGTGTATTGTTAATTTTTTTTTTTTTTGGGCCCCCTTTCGGGAACCCGTGGTAAGATGAATTTCCTCTCCTGGCCCTCGCACGGGGCCACTCACCCAGAGGCCCAACAAGCCCCAACCCCCTCCCCCCCAACAATATTGAAATTTTTGCTTCCACCAAGATTTGAACCTTGGTCTCCCATGTGGGAGATAGGAAGCCATACCATTGGACCCAAGGGTCCTTGGTAAGTGTATTGTTAATTGGTTTTCTATGTGTACTGTTAAGTTTATAAATATAATAAGTTTTAGTATAAATACTGTATGTTTCATGGTACTCCTTATAAGTTTCATGCCACGAGTTATTGTTAATTGGTTTCCGTCTGTATTGAATTGGAAGTATGTAAGTGTCACCTTGAAATTTCATGGTTTTACTTGCGTCAACTTAGTACTCCATTAAAAATTTCATGTTATTTGTTATTTGCTATGTTGTTCGTTGTTATCATAAAAGTTATTGTTTCAAGTATCATTAAAAATTTCCAAGATGATTTTATGAACAAGTTATTTATATCATACCTTTTATATGGTTAAGTTTATAAGAATTATTATTCTGTTTAAAGGAGAATTGTTTCCAAATGATTTTTATTATTTATATGATCCCTTATGATCGTAATTATTAAAGAGGCCACGGCTTGTTATTTATTAGCAAGAACGGTAGCTATTATATTTTACCCATGTACTTTTTGTATAAGTCATGTGGACAAGGTAGTTCCCCTCGTAATAGACTCAATAAGGAATACTAAACTTGGGGGGTGTGCACACTTTAGGAAAGGTACCTAGGCAAGGAAAGGAGTTTTATTAAAGTTATATACTTTATATTATATAAGTATTACAAGTATCCAAGGAAGGTTTATGAAAATATTTTGATTGTTTAATAAAGTTTTTAAATTTTCCCATATACATGTACTCAGTATTTTTACTGACACGCTTTTATTTGTTTTGTTTTATGGCTTTGTCCCTGTGATGACCCTATTATGGTGAGCAAACTTTACAGGTTGATTTGATGCATACTTCGCATGGTGGAGCTAGTGAGGAATAATACATAGTTTAGTAGTTGTAATTTTTATAATTTCCTTTGTCATAATAGCAACAAGAAAGTTTATATTAATAATGAGAACTTATTTCTATTATTTCCGCTGCATTGTTAAATGAGTAGTTAGTAGTTTGTATTTTTAGCCTGGTAATACTCTCAAGTTTCTCATGGGTTTTATATTAAAATATGTTCTTTAGAAAGAGAGAAATTTGGGGGTGTTACAAAGTGGTATCAAGAGCCTTTAGGTTTATTAATGAGTTTGGGTAGATTTAGGAAGGGCATATAAGTTAGAGTTTCACAGTTTTGTGCATATTTTTTGCATTTTATGTGCATATATTTTCTTTTCTTATTCTGCCTAAAAATTTATATTTCCAAGTATAAATATTTTCCAATTTATATATTTTGAAGAAAGGAATAAGTGTGGATTTATTTTTCTGAGGAAAGTTCTGGCTAAGGAAAGATTAGGTACTTAAGTTGGCCGTTTGTGCCGCACCTCTCTTTTTTGGGAACTCACTTGATTAATTTTTCCATGCACGAAGAACCTAGTATTAAGAATTAAAACTTATTATATACATATTTATATATACTTAATATTTTTTCGAAAACACAAATAGTTTGATTTTTTTTTGTTTGTTTCCTTATTTACACTCGCATTATTGTTATTATGAATAATGTATCACATTCTGTCTAGCTAAATATGAAAATATGATTAAATTTTCATAAGGAAGGAGATTTAATTATCTTTATGAAAATATGTGTGGTACTTACTATTTGTAATTTGTTTTTACCACAGATTCATTATGGAAAGTCATAGTCCATTTTTCGTACCTTCGTGAGTGATTATGTGTCTCGCTATTCAAAGTGTGCGAACTTTCTAATAGAGCAAGGATACCAACAATTTCATTATCATGGACCAACAATTGCTCTACTTTTAGAACACTTACCCTACATCGAAGCCTATCATTGGTTATACAATAAATATTATAATGTATTGAATTAAGTGGATGGAATGCCCAACATGGTGGATCATTCCCAAGAAGGGATTTGGCTAGCTACTGTACCCTATTTTATAATTGACCTCCGCTATGCTGAACTGTGGCAAGAGCAACAAGAAGTACAAGATATGATTAATGCATACCAAACTCCGAGCCATTCTTATCATGAATCTAAAACTAGTCTGAAGCGTCCAATGTTCGACCAACCCGGCAAGCCCAGAGGGGTAGTTCATCATCTCCCGAATATCATCCTACGTCGAGATGATGAATGGTGGTATGAAGAGTTCAAACGCCAAGCTTGTGATGAAGAAGAAGATCAAAATGACCCCAATTTCAACGCAATGATTTTCATTAGGAATAATTTTTTTTTAAGGAAAATGTTTAATCCATTTAGTAGTTGTTAGTGGCTTTAATAATTAGTAGTTCGGAAATTAGACTACTACTCTTTAAGAATGCTATCATTCCTTTTTAAGGATGATTAATAAATTAAATTTTAAATTCTTTTTCATGTTATGTGCTTGTTGTCAATCATATTATGAATCATGATTGTTGTATGATTTAAAAATTTAGTAGGAGGACTTAATAAGTAGTACCTATTTGTTTCTTACTCGGGAACAAATGGCAAGTAGACCCGGAAGTAGATCTAAGACTCGAGCAACTCTTAAGGAGTTGACTTCTCTAACCAAGAATTTGGCTAAGGCTATGACTACTCAACTGAACCGTTAATAAGAACCTGACCTAGCTGGTGATGTGTTTAAGAAAGTAGCCTCTAGGAATTCACCTGTCTATGATGGAAAAGAGGACCCGGCTAGTCTTGAGAATTGGATTAGGGAGTTTGGTAAGTTGTTTATCATTCGGTGCAACCGATGAGTTAAAGATCAACAATGCTACATACTACCTAAGAGAGGAAGTTGATTTATGGTGGTCTCAAAAGAAGGAGTCTTTGATGACTCAAGAACATTTTGGATGGAAACAATTAAAGGAAGCCTTGAGAACCAAGTTTTACCCACCTCACCTAAGGAAAAAGAAGTGCCTAGAATTTACAAACCTTATGATATGGGGACCATGACTATCAATGAATACTACTCTAAGTTCATTGAGTTAATGAGGTTTGCACCTGAAGTGGTTCCAACTGAAGTTATGAAAGCTCAACGATTTGAGCAAGGGTTGATCTTGTCCATTCAAGGGAAATTAGGAGGGGCTAACTTTGATAGCCTAGATGAGGTGTATGGGAGAGCTGCCCATCTATTCGGGATCAAGGGAAGAGAGCTAGAAGCGAATCATGGAGATAAAAGGAAGGGGTCTAGTAATGGGTTTCAAGGTGGAGACAAGCGACAAAAGACTAATGGGGGATTCACGCAAGGAAAAGATGACAAAAGCAATGGGAATAACAACAATCGTAATCAGTCTAAAAATGGAAAGTCTAAAAGGGTCTACTACTGTAAAAGATGCCCAAGAAACCACCCAGGCAAGGATTGTGAAGGAAATCTGGTAACTTATAGGATCTGTAACAAGTTAGGCCATAGAGAATATGAGTGTTTTCAGAAAGATTCAACATCAGCAAATCCTAAGCCAACCCGGAATCGGGGAGGTAATGGGAGCAAAGGACCCCAAAGAATAATCAATGACCAATAATCGTGTTCCTCCTAAGAATGGGAATGGAGGACACAATCAGGTTAAGGCGAATAATCAAGGTTGAGTGTTTGTCATGAGCAATGGTGAGGCTGAAACGACTGCAGGCGTAGTGACTGGTACTTTCTTCATCTCTTCTATTCCAGTTAAGATTTCATTTGATTTAGGAGCTTCTCACTCTTTTATTTCCAAAACCTGGAAAAACTTAAGTTGGGAAAACCCGAACCTATAAGCATGAATATAGTCATAAGCATGGATATAGTCATACCTTCGGGAGATGTTATTGATGTTTCTAAATTATATAGAGATGTTGTAGTGACTATAGTAGGGGCAAATTTTCCTTCGACTTAATTGAATTCGAATTAGATGACCTAGATGTTGTTTTGGGAATGGATTGGTTGGGAAAATTCAAAGCCCAAATAGACTGCAGAGCCCAAAAAGTGACCTTGAATGGCCCAAAAGGAGTCAAAGTAACCTACAGAAAAACCAGTCAGAAGCCCAATACAAGAATGATTTCTGCTATGCAACTCAAGAACTGTATAAGAAAGGGAAATCCATTGTAATTGTGTAGCATACAAAATTTGAAGGTAGAAGAAGAGAAGATGGAGAATATTCATGTAGTTAATGAATTTTAGGATGTCTTTCCGGAAGAAATCCCTGGAATACCTCCAATAAGAGAAGTAGAGTTCACCATAGACTTAATGCTTGGAACTGGCCCAATATCTAAAGCACCGTATCGTATGGCTCCAGCAGAAATGAATGAGCTTAAGACCCAATTAGAAGAGTTATTAGAAAAGAGCTACATAAGGCCTAGTGTATCCCCATGGGGTGCGCATGTCTTGTTTGTGAAGAAGAAGGATGATAGTCTAAGGTTGTGTATCGACTACCGTGAGTTAAACCAAGTGACCATCAAGAATAAGTATCCTCTTCCAAGGATCGATGATTTTTTTGACAAACTGAAGGGAGTCGAAATTTTATCAAAGATTGACTTAAGGTCAGGGTATCATCAGTTAAGAATTGATGATAAGGACATTGCTAAGACCGCTTTTAGGACGGTTTATGGTCATTATGAGTTTACAGTGATGCCTTTCGGATTGACTAACGCGCCAACAGTATTGATGGATCTCATGCAACGAATTTTCAAGCCGCCATACTTAGACTAATTTGTGGTGGTATTTATAGATGATATATTAGTTTACTCAAAGAATAGAGAAGAGTAAGAGAAACACCTCTAAATAATTTTGTCAACCCTTCAACATAAGCAATTATATGCAAAGTTTTCGAAGTGTGAGTTTTGGTTAGAAAAAGTGGCATTTATGGGCTACGTCATTTCTAAGGAGGGTGTTGCCGTTGATCCAAAGCAAAGATTGAAGCCGTTAGTGAATGGCCTACTCCAAAGAATGTGACTTATATAAGGAGTTTTCTAGGCATTGCAGGTTACTACAGACGTTTCGTTAAGGTTTTTTCCAAAATAGCCCGACCCATGACCAACCTTATGAAGAAAGAGTCCAAGTTTGTTTAGAGCCCAGAATGTGAGAAAGCCTTCACCAATCTAAAAGAAAGACTAACCACAACCCCTATGTTATCCTTACATGATAGGAGTGATACTTGTGAAGTATATAGTGATGCATCAAAACCCGGTCTATGGTGTGTTCTAATGCAAAATAGGAGAGTTATTGCTTATGCGTCGAGGCAACCGAAGCCATATGAAGTCAATTACCCTACTCATGACCTAGAGTTAGCCGAATAGTTTTTGCTTTAAAGATTTGGCGTCATTATTTTCATGAGGAGACATGTAAGATATATACGAGATCACAAGAGTTTGAAATACATTTTCACCCAAAAGGACTTGAATATGAGGCAAAGAAAATGGTTAGAATTCATAAAAGACTACGATTTGGATATCTAATACCATGAAGGGAAAGCCAATGTAGTGGCAGATGCCTTGAGTAGGAAGACAAGTCATACCTTAAGTACTATGGTGGTGGCAGATCAGCTGGGTTTAGACTTTCAGAAGATGAATCTTGAAGTAATGCAATATGGGGAAGTAGAAAAGATGTTTAGTGCATTGACCATTTAACCCTCTATGTTTGATCAAATTAAAGAAGCTCAATTGAAAGATGAAAAGATGGAAAAGATAAAAGAGAAGGTGAGGGAGGGTCATGCTGGAGATTTCGAAATTCACGAAGATGGAAGTTTAAGAATGGATGGAAGGTAGTGTATATCTAAAGCTTGCGAAGAATTGAAATTGAAAATCATGGAAGAAGACCATAATTCTCCATATTCGATGCACCCAGGGGGAGATAAGTTGTTTAATAATTTAAATAAGAATTTCTGGTGGGCTCGTATGAAGTTGGACATAGTTGAATTTGTTTCCAAGTGCTTAACATGTCAGAAGGTGAAGAGTGGACATAAAAGACCCCAAGGGAAAGTCTAACCCTTAGACGTGCCATGATGGAAGTGGGATTCTATTTCGATGGATTTTGTTGTTGCTTTACCTAAGGGTAAATCTGGGAATGATACGATATGGGTAACTGTCGATAGATTGACCAAGTTTGCAGTGTTCATACCTATGAAGGCAACATGATCTATAGACCAATTAGCTAAGGTCTACATCAAGCATGTGTTGAGACTACATGGAGTACCAAAAAATATTGTATCTGATCGAGATTCTAGATTTTTGTCTAACTTCTGGCAGAAGCTACAACAAGCCTTTGGTTCGAAGCTATTAATGAGTACGACTTTTCACCCAGCCACCAATGGTTAGACTGAAAGGACCATCCAAACCTTAGAAGATATGTTAAGAGCTTGTGTCATGAAATATCAGGGTTCTTGGGAAGATCATCTAGATCTGATAAAGTTCTCCTACAACAACAAATGTCATTCAAGTATAGGCATGGCACCATTCGAGGCTTTATATGGTAGGAAATGTAGAAGCCCATTATGTTGGAACGATACAAGTGAAACAGTTATACTTGGGCCTTAATTGATTGAAGAGACAGTGCAACAAGTTAAGATGATTTAAGGAAAGATTAAGGCAGCCCAAGATCGTTAGAAAAGCTACGCTGATCTGAAGCGTAGGGAAGAAGAATATGAAGTAGGAGAAAAAGTGCTTTTGAAAGTCTAACCAATCAAGAATATGAAGTTGGGAAGCTCAACCCTAAGTTTATAGGCCCATAGGAAATATCGGATAGAGTTGGAAAGGTGGCCTATAGACTAGCCCTACCCACTGAATTAAGCAGTGTTCATAATGTGTTCAATATATCTCAGTTGAGACGGTATATCACAGATAAATCACATGTGTTGCAACCTGAAACAGTTCTAATTGATGAGAACTTGTCTTATGAAGAAAGACCTATTAAGATTTTAGACAGTAAGGTTAGAAGTACTAGGAATAAGGATGTTAAAATTATTAAGGTGCTATGGTCTAATAAGAAATCTGAAGAAGCAATATGGGAAGCAGAGGATGCGTTGCAAAAGAAATATCCATAGTTGTTTGTAGAGGTTAGAAGTAGAGTTGCGGAGGCGTAACTCCTTTTAAGGGGGGTAGAATGCGATAGACTTTCGCGCGTTTGACTTAGAACCCTATTTTTGACCTAATTTTATGAGTTATTATGTGAGCCAACTTACCTTTATAGAAAGTTTGTGGTATATGTGAATTACTTGCTTTATTTGCTATTTGCTTGCTCTAAGTTTCGAGGACAAAACTCCTTTTAAGGGGGTAGTCTGTAATACTCCGTATCTTTTAGTAAGTTATTAATTATAATTTTAAAAAATGTTTTACTTACTAAAAAGGCTTATTATAAATTATAAAAATTTTCAAATAGGCTTTTATAATAGATTATGAGTTTTTCAAATAATTTCTAATATTAGGCCTAAGTTTACTAATTCTAATCCATGTAGTTTATTTAAATAAAATTAAAAGTATTTTAAAATAAATACAAAAAGATTTATAAAAAAAGGAAATGAAAAAGAAAAAATTTTAAACCGTTGACTTCGGTGCAAACTCACGCCAGTGAGTTGTGCACCGGCCCAAAACCGGACCGGACCGGACCGGACCGGTTGGACCGGGTGGACCGGAATCCAAAATTTTTTTGGACCGGGACCGGAAAATTCCGGTCCGGTCCGGTTTTGGACCGGTTGGACCGGAATTAATATTTTTTTATAAAAAGAAAACTTTTTCTTAGATTTAAATATATTAATAAATTCAATATATTAAAATATAATAATTCTAAAAGCAATAATCTTAAAGGCAATAAATATGAGGTTTTAACTTTCTAACTTTTTAAGTTTTAAACTTTTTTTTAACCTTTAAACTTTTTTTTAAAAAAAAAAAAACTGGAATTCCGGTCCGCCGGTCCGGACCGGAAAATTCCGGTTTTGGACCGGACCGGACCGGAAACCCGGAATCTCAACTTTTCATGGACCGGAAACCCGGAATCTCAACTTTTCATGGACCGGGGACCGGACCGGAAAATTCCGGTCCGGTCCATTCCGGTCCGGTCCGGTCCGGTTCCGGTCCGAATTCCGGTCCCGGTCCAAAAATGCACACCCCTAGTTGTATCTAAGTTTGTAACTTTTCATTTTTATCTTTTGCTTAATATAAGCTTCTAGATTATTTATCTTAGAAGATAATTTATATTTTTCCCCAATCCTAGCTGGATGATCATAAAAAAATAGTGGATCTTAGTTAAAATTATTTATCTTGTCTAAAAAACCCATCTTTTAGTTCCGAGTCCTAGTACGACTCTACTTGTTCAACTAGTATAGATAGGGGCCTCAACCCCTCATATTCTTCACACCAAATTTGATAAATACATCTCTTTTCTCAAGTTTAAACTCTCTCTCCCTCTTTGCCTACCCTTTCTCTTCTCCCTAGTAGTTATTAATTTTCAAGGTGCGTGTATATGTAGATCTTGAATATTATTTTGCACACGTAGTATTATGTTTCTAGGGTTGTTATCTTGGATTATTATGTATGTTTTGCATAAGTTTTCGTGTAAATATTATAAGTTTCATGATACTCTATATGTAAGTGTATTTTTAATTGGTTTTCTAAGTGTACTGTTAAGTCTATAAATATTATAAGTTTTAGTATAAATACTATAAGTTTCATGATAGTCCTTATAAGTTTCATACCACGAGTTATTGTTAATTGGTTTCCGTCGGTATTGAATTGGAAGTATGTAAGTGTCACCTTGAAATTTCATGGTTTTACTTGCGTCAGCTTAGTACTCCATTAAAAATTTCATGTTATTTGTTCTTTGCTATGTTATTCGTTGTTATCATAAAAGTTATTATTTCAAGTATCATTAAAAATTTCCAAGATGATTTTGTGAACAAGTAATTTATATGATGACTTTATATGGCTAAGTTTATAAGAATTATTATTTTGTTTAAAGGAAAATTGTTTCCAAAGGATTTTTATTAGATATATGATCCCAATGATTTTAATTATTAAAGAGGCCACGGCTTGTTATTTATTAGCAAGAACGGTAGCTATTATATTTTACCCATGTACTTTTTGTATAAGTCATGTGGACAAGGTAGTTCCCCTCGTAATAGACTCAATAAGGAATACTAAACTTAGGGGGTTGTGCACACTTTAGGAAAGGTACCAAGGCAAGGAAAGGAGTTTTATTAAAGTTATACACTTTATATTATATAAGTATTAAAAGTATCCAAGGAAGGTTTATGAACATATTTTTAATGTTTAATAAAGTTTTTAAATTTCCGATCCGCATATACATGTACTCGGTATTTTTAGTGACACGCTATTATTTATTTTGTTTTATGGCTTTGTCTCTGTGATGATCCTATTTTGGCGAGCACGCTTTACAGGTTGATTTGATGCATACTTCGCACGGGGGAACTAGTGAGGAATAATACATAGTTTAGTAGTTGATATTTTTATAATTTCCTTTGTCATAGTATTAACAAGAAAGTTTATATTAATAAAGAGAAGTTATTTCTATTATTTCCGCTGCATTGTTAAATTAGTAGTTAGTAGTTAGTATTTTTAGCCTATAACGTTATCCATGGCAGTAATACTCTCAAGTTTTTCAAGGATTTTATATTAAAATATATTCTTTAAAAAGTGAGAAATTTGGGGGTGTTACACAGGCTACCTAGAGTTTGAAGTCTCTAGTAACCATAGATATATATAGTTTTGTTTTGGCCACGAAACGTTCTAGTTGTCTTAAGGATATTTTAAGATAAATGTTCTAGTAGTTGTGTAGGCGTGTTTTTATTTCGCCTACGCGGTGTGAGCGCGTATTATATTTGACTACCCCACTGTAAAGGTTTTATTGAAAATTGTTTTGAAAGAAGTCGCCAACAATTCTTTTTAGGAAGAATCATAAACCTAATTAGATATGGGAAAATCGTAGGGACAAATTATCCAATGTAGATTTCCCCGTCTTGACTCCATAGATGGTCAAAGTGAACCAAAGATTGAGTTCGGGGGTGAGGGTACGAATATAGTCATAATGAACCACATTCACCCAAAGTTGGCCTCTACTAAATATCGATTCATTACGATTTTTTATGCCAAAGAATAATCAAATAATGTTTTTAACACCCTAAAAATAATTAGTCTAAATTGATTCAAGAAACACATAAAAAGACTAATTTATAGTGATATGTTATTATGCAATCAATATTACAGGGAACCTAACAGGTTGTCCAAATTAATCTGATTAATGTTAGAACAGTTCTTTAGGTCTTGTTTAGCAAAAATAACATGTGGGTGATAAAAGCAATAAAGTAGGGACAATCATATAATATGCATTCTTTCAAAAAAAAAAATATAATATGCATATAATGACCAGGCAGACATATAATATACAAAGGCAAGAATAATATGAAAATAAATAAAAAATAAGAAAATAAAATATTGTAGGGAGTTAGTATAATATACAATACTTACAATCGCATGAATTTGTTAACAATCTACATCATGAATAGAACGTTAGTAACTTCAAGAAAATAATAAAAATAAATAAAGAAAATAAAGAAAGTTTGTTAATTTATTTGACCCTCGAAAATTATACCACCGTCCGGTCAGGGGTCGTTGATTTGTACGGATCTTGGAAAATTGAATGCCAGAACAAGCCTTTAAAAGATTTAGGGTTTTTCTATGATATACCCCTGTGTTTTTTAAAATTCTATAATGTATCCCTAATGTTTTTTTATTCTACACTGTACCCCTGTGTTTTTTAAGTTTTCTACATAGTACCCCTACGTTAAATGAACGTAACGTTTACCGTTATCTCTTTGCATTTCTGGACTTCTCTCTCAACCCTCCCACTGCCGGTCCCAGCCCATCCCCACCCTCCCCTCCACCCCCGCAACTACCATGACCGCCGCCAGCCTAGTCCTCCACCCACTGTAACCACCATGACCGCCGCAACCACCAATGTTTTTATAAAAATCAACCCGATTCAACGGGGGAAGGGGGTGGGGGCAACGGGAAATCGAAGGGGAGGGGGTGAGGGCAACTGAAAATCGAAGGGGAGGGGGTAGAGGCTGCGGGAAATCGAATGGGAGGGGTGGGGCAACGGGAAATCGAAGGGGAAGGGGAAGGGGCTGCGGGGAAATCAAAGGGGAGGGTGGGGGGCTGCAGGAAATCGAAGGGGAGGGGGTTGGGAGGCTGCGGGATATCAAAGGGGAGAGGGTGGGGGAATGGGTGGTAGGGGGAGGGGGTGGGGGATGCGGTGGAGGAGAGAGGGAGGGGGTCCGGGCCGGCGGGGAGGGGTTGGGAGGCTGCGGCGGTGGAGGGAGGGGAGGGGGAGGGGGGGTGGGGTGGAGGGGATGGGGGAGGTTTGGATGGGAATTAAAAAATGTTTAACGTCCATTTTCATTAATACACACTAGGGGTACTATGTAGAAAACTTAAAAAACACAGGGGTACAGTGTAGAATAAAAAAATATTAGGGGTACATTATAGAATTTTAAAAAACACAAGGGTATATCATAGAAAAACCCAAAGATTTATGGTGTCGAGTATTGTGTATTGCGTCGAATAAGAAATATTATTTCTTGCAGTGTAGTACTTGGTTTTGGTTTGTGTCGAACAAAGAAAGGTTGTTCTGCTTCTTGGTTTTATGAGAGATTACGTGGATGTTAATGATGATCAAGTATGGCTAAAAAAAAAAAAAAAAAGGTGAGGATGTTTGACAGGTAGTACGAATAAGAGGAGTAAGAGGGTGATGAGGTGAATTAGTTGTAGATGAGATTAGGGAGAATTATGGAAGCTGGTGATTATGGGGTCAACGTGAATGGAGAATTAACGAGGAGATGAATTTGTGTTAGATTATAGTGATCAGATATTGTTAGGCGGTGGAAGACTGACCGTGATGATTGTAGAATTTATCGAGGGAATTTTGTGTGTGAGTAGAAGATGCGCCGTGTATTTGTTGTGAGGAGGGTTTTGTTAATTCTGCCGTGGGAATTATATGGTGAGGGAGATGAATTATATAGTGTAGGTAGGTTTAGGTAGTTGTATTGTAATAGGTTTTCGAAAGTTAGTAGGTCTCTAAAAGATTTTAGAAAATAAAAGATTTTAGAAAAGAGTTAGTAAGAGATATTTAAAATCACTTTGGAAAAAGATTATTTTTATTGAAAAAGATGTTAGAAAATAGTTAGACAAAAGATATTTAAAAACACTTTGGAAAAAGATTATTTTTATAAAAAGATATTTTTATTAATAAAACTAATCAATGTAATTAATTAATTCTATTAATTAAATTAGGCTAGAAAAGGGTTTTATAAATTGGGCTTTCATAAAAACCAATTTTAAAAGGTTTTCAAAGATGGGCTTTTTAAAAAGAGTTAGAAAATAGTTTTGGGCTTAAAACATTTTATTTTAGACTCGTTCTTTATTCTTTCCTTGATCCGGACCAATTGGAGCAGGGTATTGGTCATCATAGGGTACTAAATGGGGAGACACGATTATGTGTCTACAGAAGCCCCCACTTTGACTGAGGTTCAAAAAACCGATAGTCAAAGTATACGGTGTCGGGACGGAGAACGATTCTAAACGCTATGCAGTTTAGAACAGATCTATAACCATCGGTCTCTGCAAAACAAAGTTAGTATGCAGGACAGTAACTACAAGCAATCTGATTACCTGCAGAAGAAGATGTTAGCAGATAGGTGCGAACAACTCAGATAAGGCACATAATGATGCAAATGTACGCAAACTTAGACTCTCTAAGGATGCACAAGACGCTATGCAAGGATTAAGGTTATGCAAAGCTAAGGGATGACACGTCATGCAAGGTCAGGGTTATGCAAGACTAGAATGTATGAAATGCAATGCAAGGTCAGGGTTTTGCAAAGCCGCAATGCAAGGTCAGGATTTTGCAAGGCTAGAAGATGTGGATATGTAGAATGATAGAATGATCAGAAATAGATAGAATGATTTCCGAAAATCGTTTTTAGTAAACAATCGGGGTTCGTAAACGAGGTCCGCGGATTACCACTCTTCGGGAGTTTGATTTGAATTGAAGGAACCACCACACGTAGGAAGCCCCCACTTTGGTTGAGCTTGCCTTGAATTAGGCATTATGAGCCTTAATTGAAATGTAATTGATCTGATATTGAAATGTAGTTGATCTGATATTAAAATGTAGTTGCTATGTCTTGAACATTGAAAGTTTTCACTGGGGATTCTTCTTTGGGAAATTGATATAGGCAAAGTCAAATATCGCCGAAACCATGGAATTGTCTGAGAGTCCTTCGGGGAAAAGGAGAGCTTGGATTGAAAAATAAATGGTTTAAATTTATGACTCAAATAAATGTAGGTGGAAAAAGGCTTTAACGAGGCTAGGTGCAGACTCGAGTCTATGTCGGGATCTCAAAAGAGTATGCTCCTAAATTCTAGAAAGTCAAATCATTAGACCATGACTAATTTTATTTTATTGAAGCGGCCGGACCTCGAGATGAGGATTCCTACGTATCCTTGCGGAATCAGACCATTCGTAGTTCCAGGATCTGATTTATTATTTTTATTTATCATTTTTTTTTGCCCTATCTTTTGCCTAGGCCGCCCTTTCGGGTTTTCAACCTAGCGGGCTTGGACATACCTCGAAAAAAAGGATTACATGGGTTTTAAAGGTTTGATGTATTGAAGGATTTGAATGACGAGTAGAACTTGTGTGCAAGCCCCCTAGCTTGACTTTTATTTATTTGCCTTTGGCTCTTTCTTTTGAATCTTTTCTTTTTGCTTTTTTTTCGCTTTGATCTTTTTCTCTTTTTTCATTTTTGTTTTTTACCTAGCATTGATACTTTTTGTAATGTAGTGAGGCTTGCACACAAGTTTGGTTTAAGGTATTGGAGGGTTTTGAAGGTACATGTGAAGCTTTGAATTGAAAGGCTATTTGGCTAATGGAGATGATGGTTTAAAGGATTTTTAATTGTATGTGGATGGCTTATGAAAGGTAATGGAGGAAGAGGGAATAACTTCTGATCCAAAGTATGCCCATTTTTTTTCATTTTGCTCTTTTTTTATTTTCTTTTATTTTTTTTATTTCAGATCTTTCTATTATTATAGTCAAGTTCATTAGGTGATTTGAGTTTCATCATTGAATTCGAAGCATAAATAAAATGATGGAAGACCAATGAAAATGAAAATAAAATTGAAATGAAATGAAAGGCTATAATAGATGAAGTCCTATAGTGACATAGACTCGATGGGAAAGGACAAAAATGGCTTAGGGTAAGGACTCTGTGACTCAACCTAGGAAACCGAAAATAAAAGACTAAGCCTTTGAATTGTTGATGCACTGCCTCAGGGGTTGTTGGTGATGTTGATTCTCGTTGTAGCAAGTATTAGTAGTATATTGGCATCGATTATGTTTCACATCGCATTGATGATATTCGACATTGGATGTCAGGTGGAATTATGTCGTTGGAATTCGCGGTAGAAATGTAGGTTGCACCTTTTGAATTTTCTTTTAAGTGCAGGGTTTGGGAGTAAACCCGAAAAAGTGATGATGCCTCTAATGTGAAGGCGGTAGACACTATGTATTGTGAAGGCGGTTAAAAGTAATCTTCATGACTCTAAATGAAGTCGGTGTGGTGATAGTGCGATTAATGAGCTTTAGAGTAGGCTCACATTTTGTTCCTCCTTTAGGCATTCCTAAATTGTAATCTCTCGACCGATCATGAACATAATCGAGTGGATCTTGTAAATTTTAAGAAGCAATGTTTTCGAAATTATGAATGGAAATGAGAAATAGAAATAGAAATGAGAGAATGGAAATGGAAATGGAAAATGGAAATGGGAAATGTATTTGAAATGGAGGATTAGAAATGATTATGGGTTTTGGACTAGTATTGGCTTGACCATGATGCTGACATGGGCCTAACTATATGCGTATGCAGACATGGACTGGACTGGACTATGCAAGCAGACTGAATGATTGGACTTTTCTGAGTACTAGACTTTGAACTTACAATAAGCAGACTAGACTCAAAGCAGGGTAGACAAATAAAGGTGGTTAGACTTAGGGGATGACTTTTATAGTCCGTAGACTGACTAGGGTTTACATATAATGCAAACTAGACCTAGGGAAATTTTATAGTCCTAAGACTGAACTCATATAATGCAAACTAGATGTAGGAAAATTTATAGTCATAAGACTGACTTTTATAGTCCGAAGACTGACTAGGGTTTACATGTAATGCAAACTAGACCTAGGGAAGTTTTATAGTCCTAAGACTGATTTTTATAGTCCGAAGACTGACTAGGGTTTACATATAATGCAAATTAGACCTAGAAAAATTTTATAGTCCTAAGACTGGGCTTTTATAGTCCGTAGATTGACTTTATAGTCCTAAGATTGAGCTTTTATAGTCCATAGACTGACTTTATAGTTCTAAGACTGAGCTTTAATAGTCCGTAAACTGACTTTATAGTCCTAAGACTGAGCTTTTATAGTCCGTAGACTGACTTTATAGTCCTAAGACAGGGTTTTTATAGTCCGTAGACTGACTTTATAGTCCGAAAACTGAGCTTTTATAGTCCGTAGACTGACTTTATAGTCCTAAGACTGAGCTTTTATAGTCCGTAGACTGACTTTATAGTCCTAAGACTGAGCTTTTATAGTCCGTAGACTGATTTTATAGTCCTAAGACTGAGCTTTTATAGTCCGTAGACTGACTTTATAGTCCTAAGACTTAGCTTTTATAGTCCGTAGACTGACTTTATAGTCCTAAGACTGAGCTTTTATAGTCCGTAGACTGACTTTTATAGTCCTAAGATTGGGCTTTTATAGTCCATAGACTGACTTTATATTCCGAAGACTGACTAGGGTTTGCATATAATACAAACTAGACTTAGGGAATGAATTGGCCCTAAATGGACCTAAGAATTGGATTGGACTAGACTTAGAATTAGATTGGAATTAATTAGGAATGGACTTGGACTAGACTTCACATAAAGATGTAGATGGGCCTAGATTTTGAAATGAACTAGACTTATATGGGCCTATGATCGACTCAATGCTAGTGAATGTATGGACTGAAATGCACATGGGCCTAAATGAATGCAAAATGGACTCTAATGCATATGGGCCTAGAATGAATGCAAGTGAATTGGATTAATTGGATTGGATCGGATTGGATTGGATTGAATTGAAGGTGTTTGACCGGGCTTAGAATTTTCGAAATTCATTTTTGAAAGGAACCCCTTGTTTTATCTTTTGTTAGGAAAAGATGCTTGCATTGATTTTGAAAATATTTTTGTAAATGTCGTGGCATAATTATGATTTGTAAATGTTTTTGAAAAAGAGTAGAATAGAAGAGAGTGTAGGATTGATTTAAAAAAAATGTAAGATTTTGAAATTTGATTGAATATAGTAAGGTAAGATTGATAGGGAAGATTAGTTGAACAGCAGGGAGAAAGTGGGAAGAGGTAGACATGCATGACAACTCTAACTCTATAACGACCACTTTAGATGCATTTTTTTTAGGACAGACTCGACCTTGCATGAAAAGATTAATTTTTTTTATGTTTGATTAGGTGATAAGCCTAAATGACCAAATTACGCGAATGCAGACAGACAGACGCACATAGGACCGAACGTAGGATTGACAATTACGACGGCTAAATTGGACGAAAAGCGTGCGAAGCACGTATCGCGTGCCGCGCGCAAAGATTGCCGCGCGCGGCGCACGCCCGTGCGTCCGGCGCGGAATGGTGCGCCAACGCAATTTGATGCGCTGGCGCACTACTCCCCGACACGTTTTCGGGGATTTAGGCGACGAATTGGCGATTGATGAATTTTTCTTGTTTTTAGACGCGGTTTTCGAACGACGCATAATAATGACAATTTGACGTAATAATAATAGCAGAAGAATTGCAATCACATGCAAATGTCATATAACATGGATGCAAAAGTTCTCAACCTAAAGTCCAGTTCTACATTTAACTATTGGTCAGGTTTAAGTTTAGTCTGAAAAGGGTCCATGACAAAGAGATTGATCCCACGCTTCGTACCCCTGCTTAAAGAGGTGGCCACGTGTAAGACGCACTCCAGTCTCAAGTCAAGAACAAGAGAACAATGCCATGGTTGGGTAGGTTTGCTTATGACTAAGATCCAACACTATCACTCAAGAAGCTTTTTGGAAGGACAAAGCGCAAACCCCCCGGCCGACCTCACACATAGAACATGTGCTAATGAGGCAAGGTAGATTGTCCTTATGGTGGCCGAACAATAGCCATGCACATGCAAAACTCGTATATTATTCTAAGGCATAAAATAAGAATGAATCGTATTTTTCAAGTTTCACCCACTCATTTAAAAAATTAAAATTTAAAAATCATCCCCAGTGAAGTCGCCAAATTGTAGGCGTGTTTTTATTTCGCCTACGCGGTGTGAGCGCGTATTATATTTGACTACCCCACTGTAAAGGTTTTATTGAAAATTGTTTTGAAAGAAGTCGCCAATAATTCTTTTTAGGAAGAATCATAAACCTAATTGGATATGGGAAAATCATAGGGACAAATTATCTAATGTAGATTTCCCCGTCTTGACTCCATAGATGGTCAAAGTGAACCAAAGATTGAGTTCGGGGGTGAGGGTACGAATATAGTCATAATGAACCACATTCGCCCAAAGTTGACCTCTACTAATTATCGATTCATTACAGATTTTATGCCAAAGAATAATCAAATAATGTTTTTAACACCCTAAAAATAATTAGTCTAAATTGGTTCAGGAAACACATAAAAAGACTAATTTATAGTGATATGTTATTATGCAATCAATATTACAGGGAACCTAACAAGTTGTCCAAATGAATCTGATTAATGTTAGAACAGTTCTTTAGGTCATGTTTAGCAAAAATAACATGTGGGTGATAAAAGCAATAAAGGGAACAATCATATAATATGCATATAATGATCAGGCAGGCATATAATATACAAAGGCAAGAATAATATGAAAATAAATAAAAAATAAGAAAATAAAATATGGCAGGGAGTTAGTATAATATATAATACTTACAATCGCATGAATTTGTTAACAATCTACATCATGAATATAATGTTATTAACTTCAAGAAAATAATAAAAATAAATAAAGAAAATAAAGAAAGGTTGTTAATTTATTTGACCGAGATAGTTCTCAAGATAGTACATGGCCGTAGTTTTAGTGGTTTATAACTTGCCTCCTTGGTTGTGCATGAAACGCAAGTACATCATGTTGTCGCTTCTCATATCTAGGCCGAAACAACCCGAAAATGACATAGATATATACCTTCAACCACTTGTTGAAGATTTACGTAAAATGTGGAACGAAGGAGTGCTCAGATTTGATGCGTATGCTAATGAGATGTTCACTCTGCGTGCCATGCTTTTCCGTACAATGAACGACTTTCCAGCTTTATGGGAACTTATCCGGGTATAAAACCAATGGAAAAAAAAACCGTTCTCGATTTGTATAGATGACATGAATTCTACACAATTAAGGGCCGCAAACATGTCTATATGCACACACGAAGGCTCCTTCCGACGCGACCATCCCTATCGGCTTAAGAAAAAGGCCTTCGATGGGATGGTTAAAGAGGAAATTGCTCGTAGACCATTAACTGGTACTCAAGTTTATAATCGTGTTAAGAGCATTGAAACGATCTATGGTAAAACCCGCGAGCGACGTTGATGGAACTACAGGATTATGGAAAAAGGAGTCTATTTTTTGGAAACTCCCATATTGGAAAGATTTAAAGGTCGACATTGTTTGGATGTCATGCACATAGAGAAGAATGTTTGTGATGCTATTCTTGCGACACTTATGAATATTCCGGCAAGACAAAGGATGTTAAAGCGTCACGTCTTCACTTGGAAAAAATAAGCTTCACCGTAGTTCCAACCGGGTACTCATCGAATATGAAGCGATTTGTTACCTTAAATGGTGAGTTGAAGTTATCGAGTATGAAATCTCACGATTGTCATGTCATGATGCAAGTATTCTTACCGATTGCAATTCGTGGAATACTTACAAAGCATGTGAGGCACACCATTACAGAACTTTGTTCATTTTTTCATACAATATGCAAAGAAAGTGCTACAATTGTCGACACTCGATGACTTGCGGCTAGAATAGTTGAAACTTTATGCAAATTTGAGATGATTTTCCCCCATGTATTCTTTGACATTATGGTGCATCTCATTGTCCATCTAGTTCGAGAAATTAAGTTGTGTGGTCCAAGTGTTTTTGAGGTGGTGCTATCCTTTTGAGAGATATATGGGTACTTTGAAGGATAAATTTCAAAATCTTGCACAACCGTAAGGTAGCATTATTCAAGGGATTGTGGCCGAAGAGGTCAAGAACTTTGTGGCCGAGTATTTTGGTCGGGTGTTAATCCTATTGGCGTTCCGATATCTCGACACGAGGGCGGACTCGAGGGCAAGGGTACGATTGGCTCAAAATTGATCTCACCTTCCGTCGACAAGCGTACACAAGCTCACTTATTTGTGTTGCATCACGTAGCAGTGTCCATCCTTATTTAAATGAGCATCCCGGAGGAATTACGTGTTAGCAACCCCGGAAAAGGAATAAGGGCATTGGCAAAATGCATAATAAGACGTTCATTGATTGTGTTCATCATCGAGTAGTGAATGATTTAGATGAAAATGTTTCAAACAACCAAGTGGTTAGCATTTGGTCCTCGTGAATCCGTACACTCATATGAGGGTTATGATATTAACGACTATACGTTTGGACTCGAACGTCAAGATCTTAAGTCGACATCGCGACGTAATAGCGGTGTTTCACTTGTGGCGTCATCTACACAATACGCAAGCTCGAAAGATAAGTCTCCCATTCTTCGTGCCACCAACTATTATGGGCGAATTCAAGAAATATGGGAGCTGACTACTCAGCCTTTTTCATATTTGCCTCTTTTGTTGCAAGTGGGTTGATGATAATCAACGTTGCGTAAAAAAAGATGATCCTTGCGGACTCACTCTTGTGGACATGGGTCGTGTACGTTAAACTGAAGAGTCATTTATACTTGCATCACAAGCTAAACAAGTATTCTATGTAACCGATCATGCCGATAATAAGTGGTCAATGGTTGTACCCGGCAAAAGGAGTATCCTCGGGCATTGGTGATGTTGAGGATGAGGAAGAGTATGATGCATTTGAGGACATCCCAACTTTTACCTATCCCGAAAATAGCGTGGAAGATGATGTAAATATGTCCGAGAACTATATGCGTGTTGATCACACTAAGGGATACATGCGAAACTCCTAAGAAACGGCGAAGGTCAACAAATCATGAGACATATACTCGTGTTTATCTCTATTTCGTCCATTTCATGTCATTTTCATATATTTCGAGTCATCTAACCCAATTTTCTTGTTGAATATGATAATATAGCAAAAAATACGACTACTAAGTTGATTTATAGGTGCTACTTTGTTGTTGGTTAGATTTCGGGAAAATAAGGGTCATTTTAGGCATATTTTGTCCGTTTCATGTCATTTTCGTGTATTTTGAGTCATGTGACTCCAATTTCTTGTTGAATGTAATAATAATGCATAAAATACGACTACTTAGTAGATTTATAGGTGCTACTTTGTTGTTGGTTGGATTTCGGGAAAGTAAGGGTCATTTTAGGCCTATTTCATCCGTTTCATGTCATTTTCGTGTATTTCGAGTCATGTGACTCCAATTTCTTGTTGAATGTAATAATATTGCATAAAATACGACTACTAAGTAGATTTATAGGTGCTACTTTGTTGTTGGTTGGATTTCGGGAAACTAAGGGTCATTTTAGGCCTATTTCGTCCGTTTCATGTCATTTTCGTGTATTTCGAGTCATGTGACTCCAATTTCTTGTTGAATGTAATAATATTGCATAAAATACGACTACTAAGTAGATTTATAGGTGCTACTTTGTTGTTGGTGGGATTTCGGGGAAAGTAAACGTCATTTTATGCATATTTCGTCCGTTTCATGTCATTTTCGTGGTATTTCGAGTCATGTGACTCCAATTTCTTGTTGAATGTGATAAAATTGCATAAAATACGACTACTAAGTAGATTTATAGGTGCTACTTTGTTGTTGGTTGGATTTCGGGAAAGTAAACGTCATTTTAAGCCTATTTCGGCCGTGTTATGTCATTTTCGTGTATTTCGAGTCATGTGACTTCAATTTCTTGTTGAATGTAATAATATTGCATAAAATACGAATACAAAGTAGATTTATAGGTGCTACTTTGTTGTTGGTTGGATTTCGGGAAAGTAAGGGTCATTTTAGGCCTATTTCGTCCGTTTCATGTCATTTTCGTGTATTTCGAGTCATATGACTCCAATTCTTGTTGAATGTAATAATATTGTATAAAATACGACTACTAAGTAGATTTATAGGTGCTACTTTGTTGTTGGTTGGATTCCGGGAAAGTAAACGTCATTTTAAGCCTATTTCGGCCGTTTTATGTCATTTTCGTGTATTTCGAGTCATATGACTTCAATTTCTTGTTGAATGTAATAATATTGCATAAAATACGAATACAAAGTAGATTTATAGGTGCTACTTTGTTGTTGGTTGGATTTCGGAAAGTAAGGGTCATTTTAGGCCTATTTCGTCCGTTTCATGTCATTTTCGTGTATTTCGAGTCATATGACTCCAATTTCTTGTTGAATGTAATAATATTGTATAAAATACGACTACTAAGTAGATTTATAGGTGCTACTTTGTTGTTGGTTGGATTTCGGGAAAGCAAGCGTCATTTTAAGCCTATTTTGGCCGTTTCATGTCATTTTCGTGTATTTCGAGTCATGTCACTCCAATTTCTTGTTGCATGTAGTAATATTGCATAAAATACGACTACTAAGTAGATTTATAGGTGCTACTTTGTTGTTGGTTGGATTTCAGGGAAAGTAAACGTCATTTTAAGCCTATTTCGCCGTTTCATGTCATTCTCGCTCCCCCTGCCTGCCCACGCAGCAGAATGCTTGGTAGCTCACTGCCGGGCTAGCCTTGGTGCCGCCGTCGCCCCACGACTTCCGATGTTGCATTGTTGGTCCTTATTCAATTTGTTACTTTTTTAACGTATATATATATATATATATATATATATATATATATATATATATATATATATATAAATTTCTATGTGTTTATAATTTTAGGGATAATTAATACATATGGATGAGATCACGACTAGGGAACACACAACCGAGGATAAATCTTATGAGGTGAGGGAGGGACCCAGATAAAGGTGATCTCGAAGATCGAGATCTTCAAGAAGATAAGATAACAAGGTTAGAGGCAATGGCGGATAGAAATGCTTTACGAGGAAAGGATTATGTGCAAACTCGACCTACCGTGAAGAACTTCATGCACAAATTGGTACAATTGTGAAAGCACAACAAGTTCATAGTAAAGAAGGTCAACAACGGGGTTACAAACAAATCAACAACAAAGAAAATCGCAAGTGATGAAAAAGAGAAGGGAAGAGGACCTACAAAGTCAATAAGTGCTACTCACTTGCATATGATATTAGAGTACGATAGCTTGGGTCAACCTTGTGGTGTGTGGCGTTCTAAGTATGGCAAACTGATTGGCCTTTGCGTCCTGGAGGCTCTCCATTTTGCATTCATGGCAAGAGGTGCCCGAGGGGAAGAAATTACTATGGATCGACACAATGGTAAGTTTCATACTACCATTTAGTTTCTTATTTTAATGAATGTAGTAAAACTAATGATATAATTTAATCTATTACAACAAATGTGAAACTAATATTTTTGTGCGTTTTTTTGTAGAATCTCTTCATATCGAAGATGATGAAGCCAAGAAGAATCTATTTGTATCCGCGCTTGCTCGAGATTTTGAGATTTCAAGGCTAAG